>CAMZMU010000041.1:16136695-16819299 GCA_947311845.1 Poa pratensis
GCCCTCTCCGCGCTCCTCGCCGCCTACCACGACGCGGGCCATCACGACCGCGCCATCAAGGCCTTCCGCGACCTCCCCGCCGAGCTCTCCATCACGCCGGGGCTCGTCTCCCACAACGTGCTCCTCAAGTGCATGGTCGCCACGGGCGACGTGTCGGGCGCCCGTGCGGTGTTCGACGGAATGACCGACCTGAAGCCAGACATCGTCTCCTGCAACGAGATCCTAAGGGGGCACGTCAACACCGGCGACTACGCCGCGTTCGACCAGCTGCTCAAGGAGGTCACCGGCAGCAAGAGGCGGCTCAAGCCCAACGTCACCACCTTCAACCTCCGGATGGCTGCCCTGTGCGCCAAGGGCAGGAGCTTCGAGGCAGAGGAGCTGCTGGCCGCTATGGGCGCGAACGGCGTCCCGCCCAACCGCGAGAGCTTCCACGCCGTGATTGAGGGGTTCTGCAAGGCTGGGGAGGTGGGTCCTGCTGCGGCGCTGTTCAAACGCATGCCTGAGGTGCCGAGGCTGAACGGGAAAGGCGTGTCGCCCAATGCGATACCTACATCATGCTGCTCGAGGCGCTGGTCGAGAAGCAAGTGTTTAATCCCGCACTGGAGGTGTGCAAGGGCGTCTTGGAGAACAAGTGGGTGCCGCCGTTCCAGGCCGTAAAAGGTTTGATTGTAGGGCTGGTGAAGAGCAGGAAGGTGAAGCATGCAAAGGAGCTCGGCATGGCGATGAAGAAGGCCGCCAAGGGTGATGCCAAAGAGGAGTGGGAGAAGGTCGAGGCTGCTGCGTTCCAACTGGCGCTCGCTGATAGCAAAGCGTAGCCGTCGTTGTTAGCTCACTTGAAATCTTTGCTATTGCAAAGCGTAGCCGTCGTTGTTTACTCACTTGAAATCCTCTAGACATTCGCATGTCTTCCTGTGCTTGTGGCCAACTCTAGCAGCTCCCTTGGCTCAGTACGGAAGATGGTTCTTTTCCTTTGCAAGGTATTTACATTTTGAACTAGTAGGATATAGGATGGCTGCTATCTCCTCTGGGTGTTTTACATTCTGGGTATGTAACTTGAGCTGCCAGTTTATCTCATTTGGTGGCCTCATTCTGAAGAAAGTTGTTGAATGGTATGCTTTGAAAATTTGAGAATAAAGGTCATTGTTTTCCTGCAAACTGCAGTCCTTCCCCGTTCTGTTATCTACAATTGAAGTTAACAGTTATTCTTAATGCTTATGCTGCTACTATTTGTCAAAATTAAAATTATGTTACTAATCCGGTTCCGGTGTTAGTGTGGTATAACAGATAATCCATCTGAATTTACTGAGAAGAATAGTGCCATATTTATTTTCAACTGAACCTCGCAGCATAGAGATGTTCTAGTATATAAGGCTGAAGCAGTAAATGTTTATTTTCTGTTGCCACTCTTCCTTTTTATCGCTCATATCAGGCTCGATGCGGGAGAAGTCACACCTCGTGTCGTGGTGGGATCACGGCAGATGCCATGGGTATGGCTTAGTTGGGGCCGAATGGTCGTTGGGGGAATCCGGGGAGGGTTTATGCACTCAAGATGTGCACAAGCAAGAACATGCAAGAAACCACAAGAACATGAACAAGAAGCCAAGAACACAAAAGACACCACGATGTACCCAGGTTCGGGGCCTTCGTGAGGAAGTAAAACCCCTACTCCTGCCTTTCCTCTCTCAATATATCAGTGTAGTTCTCGGGTACAAGGTGCTCCTCGAGCTGTATGATGCTGCTCAAGTGAGAGCTCTAGATGGAAGATGAAACTATGAAGGGGGAAATGAGCTAGGGTTTCGCCGTCCTCCTCCCTGGAGGTAGAGATGCCGCATATATACACAGGCCGAAGTACATTTTTACCCCTGCCTACAACTGACAATGGCATGGCCAAAAGGTAGAAGACAAGCCTCTGCCTCCTGCCAGCTCAACGGCCGAACTGTCAGGCCAGCCAGGCCTAGCTTTCCTCTTCCGGTCATACTTCAGTAGCCTGCCGAGGTCTAGCCTGTAGACCTTTCCCGAAATAGCCGAGTCAGCTCCTAGGCCCCCGAGCTTCCGGGAAACCCGTGGACGGACCTCGCCGTCCTCTGACGTTTGGGGCTACGGGCTCTGCGGCGCCCGTGACTCCTCTGACATGCCTCGATACTTGCTGCTAACCTCGGCTGGCCGGTCACTTATACGTCGGGCCACGCTTCATCTTGGCTCGGGATACTCCGGATCCTATACCTCGGTAGATAACACCTTGTCCTTGTGGTAACTAGTTGACTGCCCCAAGGTTCATACCTCGGAGGCTATACCTCGGATGATTCCTCCGACGTTCACCTTACGTCGGATGACGCCTCCTGCGTCTTTGCTTAATTGCTACCTCGGACGGCTTACAGCCTTAACCTTACATGTCTTTACCTCATCTTTAGCCTACCCGGGGGTAACCCCCCGACAGTAGTCCCCGAAGCTGATGTGGTCTTGCAGCCTCGGATGAAAGGCCGCATCAGGTTCAACCCGAAACCACATGCGCTACATGTTTGCAGGTTACCGAACCAATACTCCGAGAAATCCATCGGTCTGTTCCTCGGCCATACTGCTTTTCCGAAGTATCCGCCGAGATCTCGGACGTCAACCCCTCGATTTCTGCATCCTTACTGACTTCGGTCAGAGAACACTGTTCACGTGTCCCATCCGTCACTTCCTGGTCCACGATAGTCAAAGCACTCGAGTGCTTTCCACCACGCGGCCCACGTCAGCGGAGGTTTCCCGCTTGCGCCGCTTCACGCTCCAGTAACCGCGCCGCACGACGGTTTGCCTCCTGCAACCGATCCTGTGGCCTGCTTGTCCACCGCTATCTTCGTGCCACGTGGGCATTTGTGCACAAACGATCCCACTCGCCGCTCCGATAACCGCGCGGTAGTGCGCAGTTACCGCCCGCGGTTATAAATACGGGCCCAGGGCAGTGCTTCCCTCTTCTTCCTCATTCACTCGCCGTCTCGCCTCCATCGCAACCAGCGCCGCCGCTTCCGTTGAGAAGAAACGCGTTCCCGCCGCCGCCGACGAGCAGTTCCTTCCTCGCCGCTGCGACCGCGTCACCGGCGCCGCTCCTCAGCACCTCGTTTTCACGGTATGTACTCCCTTTCTTGATACCCTAGGCATTGCTCTAGGTTTCTTCCTCTTCGCGCTTTGGTTCTTCATATGTTCTTGAATAAAACTCTATTTACCCCTCCGGCAGATCTTACTCGCATACTCTTTTGGGTAGAAATGGTTTCATGCCTCGGATAGATGTTCGCCTAGCATAGATATGCCTCTATGCACATAAGATAGCCACCAAACTCCTCCTGAGTTAGCCAAATATTGTACTAGATTCCAGATTCCCTTTTTCCTTTGCTAAACTTCTGCGCATTCTCTGCAGATTGACTCTGCCGAGATGTCTCCTCCTGAGACTTCGGAACAAACCGAGGTTCCAGACCTCGAACTGGAGGTCGGAGAACGAGCCGGCTGGGAAGGTTCGGATGTAACTCCGGACGAAATCCAGTGGCTCAGGGCGACTCGGCGGATTCCCGCCGGGGTAGAGTGTCGCCTGCCAGAGGGCGAACTCGAGCCTCAAGTCAAGCAAGGGGAACGGGTGGTCTTCGTCGCGCACTTCCAGCGCGGCTTCGGACTGCCCGTTAGTGATTTCTTCCGGAGCTTCTCGACAAGTTCGGACTCCAGGTTCATCACCTCCCCGCCAACGCCATCACCACTCTCTTGCATTGTTTCCTTCTCTGAGGGATACCTCGGCCTCGAAGCCACGGTAGACCTCTTTTCTCGCTACTTCCAACTCAAGCGGCAAGTGATCCCGGATCCAAAGAACAAGGATCTGCCCAAGCAATTAACCGCCTGCGGAGCTGCCACCATAGCTCCTCGCCGAAACTCCATCTTCCCACGTATCACTACTCCGGACACCGTTCGCAAGTGGCTCCGGACGTGGTTTTACGTGAAGAACTCCGGCGAAGAGGACCTCCTCAACCTGCCGGCGTTTAACCTCAGCCCTCCTACAGAACAGCTCAACTGGGACTACACTCCCCCTCACACCGGCGAACTCAAGCCATCCATGGGTATATTGCGAAATGGCAGGACCCGGAGGACCCCGGGAACGACGGGAAAGTCCTGACGGCCGACGACCTGGCCTGCACATTCGTGAAGCGCAGGGTCTCCCCTCTTCAGGCGAGGTCTCACAAGATCTGCCACATGAGCGGTCTTTATGACCCCACCCGTCATACGCACGTTGCACTGGACAACGCCGCGGTAGCTCGGCGAGTCCGAGCTATCACCAAGTCCAAGATCTCCGACGCTTGGACATGGGGAAGGGAACCCCACTACCGGACCAATCCAGCGAAACAGGTACGCTATTCCGACGTTTTCTTCGATACTTCTTTACCACCGAGGTCTTGCTACCGACGTTCACCTTGACAATTTTTCTTCCTAACTCCTTTTCATATGTCTGCCATACAGCTGTTCGCCCGCCAGACCGCCGAGGATGGAGTCCATCCTGCGGACCACTTCGGCAAGGATCTCCCTGTCGAGGACCCACCATCCAACGTGGACCCTGACGACGAGGATTATATGCCCATTGCCTCGGCCCGCATCACCACCGCGGGTAAGCCTCAAGCACAAGCTTCAGTTCAAGAGATTTCGGATGACGAGGAGGGGTTCCTCGTCATGGAACCAATAAACGCGGTACCTCTCTCCCGCCTTCCTCACCTTCCGAACTTTACTCCAGCAACCAGCCGGAAACGCGCTGGTGCCGCAACTTCGGCCGCCGAACCATCCGCCACTGGAGCCTCCGGACCCACTGAGGCTCCGGTCAAGAGACGCCGGCTGAAGAAGTCCGGACTTCCTCCTCATGCCCGGGGGGGCAAGAGGTTTCCTACCTCGGATGGGTAATGCTTTGCTTCTATAGCCAACAATGTTTGTTGTTTAAACATATTATCTCGGTATTAACACTTGACCTTCCTCTTTTCGTTGCAGTGCCCCCATAGACGTGGATCAGGAGGTATCCTCCATGACTGCACCCGTTGGTGCCTCTGAAGCCACGACCACCCCGACGAACTCTCGCCCAGGATCTCCACCGAGGTCTGGCCCGGCCTTGGGGAAATCTGCCCCCACCCGGGTCAGACTTCTCCGCGTCCTCAAACGGATGCCAATCGCGCCAGAACTCCGGCTACCGCCTTGCCGGAGCCTCGACTCTCCCCCCGCAGCCAGACTGCCCGCAACCAACAGCAGCAACAGCAGAAGCATCAGCAGAAGCAACAGCCCAAGCAGCAGCCCCAAAAACCAGTTCGCCAGACTACCTTGCCGTTGGAGAAGGGCAAGGAGAAAGAAAAAGAGACGGTGAAGTCTAAGGTCACCCCCAAACCAACATCTGGGTCTGGCACCCTGACTATTCTTCTCCCTCAAGGATGCAACCGAGGTCTCCTCCCCCGGCGACACGCCGAATTCCTCCATTCGCCGCACCCATTGATGAGACTGCCCCTCCGGCCGAAGAATATGCTCGGAGGGCATCTCTTATATTGGATAACCGGCCTGCTTCAAGCTCCGAGGCTACTTTGGCCTTGGAGGCCTCGGTTAGGGGCATCGAGCAGGGCGGACCGTGGGGATTTCCTCCTCTGCGCACTGATAGTGACCAGAGCCTCGGCTCCTTGGAACACTACAATGCAGACTGGAATTCTGCAGACATGGACGAGGTCTCTTCTGCCTCCTTGACCGCCCAAGGGGACGAGCATCCTGCGGGAGCAGCGCCTGCGCCCGACGCATGCTTGAAATGCAAACTTCTGCTTTGCTTGCTACTCGAGCTGTCAACGTAAGTTCCACTTTCTTTACTTTCATGCAGTATCTCCTCTAATATCCACCATCTCCAGTCCCCGAGATTCGAGGTAAACTATTGACGCTCCGCCGGAGTTAAAATTGTTTGGCTTGAATCTTAACTCTCCATTTTCATCCGACGTATCCAATCCATTTTTATCTCACTTTAGCATGCACCTCGGGTACGAGTCCCCGAGACTCCTGTCGAGGCATACCCCGGCAACATTTTCCCAAAGAGTTGACTCCGAGTCCCCGAGACTCTTGTCGAGGTATAGCCTTTCTAACCGAGCTATATTTTTCTTCCTTGCAGAATGCTATGAACGTTCGCACGGATATCTTCCATACCCTCCTGTTTGACCACAAGAAACTCCACGACGAGCACAAGGCCGTCCTTGCAGCGAAGAAAACTTCGGATGACCAGCTAGCGCAAGAGAAAGCCGAGGTAGCTCGTCTGGTAAAGGAACTGAAGCGCATCACTGAGCTGCGGACGTCTGAAAAAGAGCAGCTGCAGGCGGAAAAGGCCAGTGTTGTTGAAACAGAGAAGAAACTTCGGGAGGATGCCGCCAAGGAACATGAGAATGCGCTCCAGTTAGCCGAGGCCCGCGCCACCTCGGCCACCGAGGCTTATGAAGCCCTTCAAGCTTCGGTTAACCAGCTCCTCCCGACGCTGGAACGCATCAACCAAGAAATGGACAGTAAGCTTCTTGCCCCCCTTATCCTTGCTTTGTCCTCAACGTTACTGGCTCTTTGCCGAACTGTTTCTTTCATTATTAACAGGCTATCCTTCTGCAGAGCACTTCACCTACACCCAAATCTCGGCCCGCAATATCACTGCTCAGCACAGGAAGAGGCGTAACGAGACGAACCCCGACTGGACCGTTGAGGACCACATCGTGGCCATCAAAGCTCGGATCCATCCCTTGCAAACCATTGGGTCCGAACTCCTCGACGCAGGTCTGTCTGCTTTCCGAGCCTTATGGCCTCTTGCCGATGCTCCCAATACTACACCCGAGCTCGCCGCCAAGCTTCGTGAAGCCGAACAAAGACTCCGAGAGTGGCGTTCATCTTCAGCTCGCGCTGGAGCTGATGCCGCTCTCAAATTCATCATGACTTGGTGCGAGAAGATCGACCTCGAAAAGATGGACACTCTTCGCCGAGGCTCGCCCTGGTCCTCGGACCCAATTCTCATCAAGCGCCGCGAAAAGATGGCTGCCTTCTTCGCTGGATATGCCAACACAAGAACTTGAGCGAAGGAGACACCTACTCCGACGCCGAGGATTACGAGCCAGAAGACGAGGAATACGAAACAGAATCCGACGTCGAGGCCGAGCAAGGTGACGACGGTGAAACCCGCGAAGCAGAAACCGAGGCTTCTCCACAACCTGACGCCGAGGTTACTGCCGACGTTGCCAGCACTTCCCAGGCTACCTCGGCTCCGGACGAAATCCCTGCTGCCTCGGCTGTTGCCGACGTAATTCCTGATGCCTCGACCTGAACTTATGCTTGGCCAAAAAACTTCATTAAATCCCCGGTATGCCGGGACGCAGATGTAATCAAACTTAAGTAGTTCCTTTGCTACCTCTATTACTATTATGCTCATCGAACCATGCTTTTCTAAGCTTTATGTCGAATCCTTTTGAATGATTGCTCGAGTTTACTTTCGTGTTTACTATATTTGGCATTCTTTGCTCTTGTCTGCCATTCTGGCGTTCGACAGTCGAGTCACAAGATTGTTGTTCATAGCATACAGTACTTGGTAAATTCCGAGGTATGTTTCAAAGTCATCCGACATAAAAAAGAAGTAAAAACAGGGGTTAGTAAACGACATATGCCGAACTGTCTTTTTGGACCGAGTCCCCGAGTTCATTTTCATGTTTCCCATGTTCTTTCGTCTTTGCTCTTGACTGCCATGCTGGCGTTCGTCAGTCGAGTCACAAGATTAGTTACATAGCATACAGTACTTGAAGTTTGAGACGAGGTTCAAAATAGCTCGGCATACGAACGAAGAAAGAGTACAAAAAAGAAACATGCAATCATAAGAGCGAGGCAGTCCCCGAGCTCACTCTCGAGGTGCCGAGTTTTATTTAAAGATCAGCCGAGGTACATACATTACTTCCTTCAACAGTAGAAGGGTCGGAGTAGAGCTACATTCCATGGACGCTGAAGCTCCAAATCGGGTCTGTCCAGCCCATCTCCCCTTGGTTCCTGTGCATCTATAAGATAGTATGAATCATTGTGCAGAGCTCGGCTCACAATGTATGGTCCCTCCCATGGAGGTGACAACTTGTGCCGACCTTTGCTGCGCTGACAAGCCTCAGCACTAGGTCTCCTTCATTAAACTTTCGGGGTTTTACATGCCGGCTTTGATAGCGTCGGAGACCCTGCTGATATATTGCTGACCGAGATAAGGCCAATTCTCTTGCTTCCTCAAGCAAATCTACAGCATCTTCCCGAGCTTCTTTAGCCTCGGCTTCTGTGTACATTGCCACTCTGGGCGCATCATATTCAATGTCGGTTGGCAGCATTGCCTCGGCCCCATAGACCATGAAAAATGGCGTATAGCCAGTTGATCTGTTCGGTGTGGTCCTTAGACCCCACAGAACTGCTGGTATCTCATCGATCCAACACCCCGGTGTTTTCAACAGTGGTTCTATTAGCCGAGCTTTGATTCCGGCCAATACCAATGCATTTGACCTTTCTACTTGCCCATTAGCCTGTGGATGAGCCACCGAGGCTACATCAAGTCGAATTCCCTTACTCATGCAGAACCGAGCAAACTCTCCGACAGCAAAGTTCGTGCCGTTGTCTGTAATGATACTATGAGGATATCCATATCTCAGGATTATTTCCTTCAAAAAGGTCACTGCCGTATGACCATCCACCTTTCGGATTGGCTTCACCTCGATCCACTTAGTGAATTTGTCCACCATCACCAGTATGTGAGTCATATTGCCTCGGGCTGGCTTGAATTCTCCCACCATGTCCAGACACCAAACTGCAAAGGGCCACGTGATAGGAATGGTTTTGAGCGCCGAAGCTGGCATGTGCTGCTGCTTGGCGAACCTTTGGCACCCTTCACATTTCCGAACTATATCTTCTGCATCGGCATTGGCGGTGGGCCAATAGAACCCGTGCCGGAACACCTTGGCCACCAGAGCTCTTGTGCTGCAATGATGTCCACATTCTCCTTGGTGGATCTCTAAAAGCATCTCCTTGCCTTCAGCTGGTTCGACACACCTTTGCAACACCTCGGTCACACTTCTCTTGTATAGCTCCTTGTTGATGATGGTGTATCCCTTAGCTCTCCTCTGGATTCTCCTTGCCTCGGTTGTATCACTTGGCAAACTTCCATCGGCTATGAAGTTCATGATCTGCTCCGCCCACTCCGGCACTGGATGCAGAGGAAAAAGCCTCTCATCTATCTCCATTGGTTCGGTCGCCATGATCTCCTTCATGATTTCCTCCACCATTGCTCGGCCAGTCCCCGAGTGTTGGTGCGAAGTCCCCGGGTCAGACCCGAAGTTCCCACCATCTATCTCCATAGGAAAGGCTCTATCATTCCTCGGATACTGCGAAGCAGTCCCCGAGTCCGGCCAAACGCATCCGACGTCTACCTCCATAGGAATGGGCTCAGACTCCGAACTTGGCGGTAAGAAAATTGACTCAGAGTCAGGCGAGGGCTTGATTGAAGGAGTTCTCAAATGGTTCAGTGCTATCCCCGGTGGCACCGGTTCTTTGGATGAACCGAGCTTAGACAATACGTCGGCGGCTTCATTCTCTCCCCGAGGTATGTGCTTGTACTCACATCCTTCGAAGAACCCAGACACCTTTTGCACATGAAACCGATACAACTCCATGTTCGCATCCAATGCATCCCAAGTGCCGTGGATTGATGCACCACCAAAGCTGAATCGCCGAAGCATTCTATACGCCGGACACCTATCTCCTTTGCCACCTTGAGCCCATGGATCAGGGCCTCATACTCCGCCACGTTGTTCGACGCCGAGAAATGGATTTGCAGCACATACTTCAACTGGTCTTGCTTCGGCGAGGTTAGGACTATGCCAGCACCTAATCCGACCTTGGTCTTGGACCCATCAAAGTGCATCTTCCAATAATTATAGTCCGGCAAGGGCGGCTCATATTGCATCTCGGCCCAATCGCATAAAAAGTCCGGTAGCGCCTGCGACTTGATTGCATCTCGCCTTTCATAATGCGGAGTATATGGAGATACCTCGATCGCCCATTTGGCAACTCGCCCAGTTGCGTCCTTGCATCCGATGATCTCCGAGATTGGAGCATCACATACCACCGTCATGGGATGCTCTTGGAAATAATGCTTCAGTTTCTTAACCGCCAGGTATACTCCGTACGTCATCTTCTGGTAGTGAGGGTAGTTTTGCTTCGACGTGGATATCACCTCGCTCAGGTAGTAGATTGGTCTCTGCACCGATTTGCCTCCTTCGTCTCGCTCCACCACCACTGCAACACTTACGACCCGGTTTGTAGCCGCAATGTATATCAACATCGGTTCATTCTGCAAAGGGGACGCCAACACCGGAGCAGTGGACAACATCTTCTTCAGCTCATTGAACGCCGCGTCCGCCTGCGGGGTCCAAGTGAAACTGGTACTTTTCTTCATAAGTTGATACAATGGTAAGGCTTTTTCTCCTAGCCGACTTACAAACCGACTTAAAGATGCAAGGCATCCCGTGAACTTCTGCACATCTTTTAAACAGTTCGGCAACTTCATTCTTTCGATCGCTCGGATCTTAGCCGGGTTAACTCTATACCTCGGCTTGATACGAGGAAACCGAGCAATTTTCCAGCCGGGACACCAAAGGTGCACTTGTCCGGGTTAAGTTTCAACCGATACTTTCTTAAGTTTGCAAATGTCTCTTCGAGGTCTTCGATGAGAGTATGCTTCTTTTTAGTTTTGATAACAATGTCATCGACATACACTTGCACATTCTTGCCCATTTGAGAGTGTAAGCACTTCTGCATACACCTTTGATAAGTTGCCCCGGCATTTCTCAAACCGAAACACATGACACGATAGCAATACGCCCCATACGGGGTAATAAAGGCAGTCTTTATTTGATCATCAGTGTTCAGTGGATCTGGTGAAAACCAGAATATGCATCGATAAAAGACAACAGCTCACATCCAGCCGTAGAATCGATCACTTGATCAATCCGAGGTAAAGGAAAGGGATCCTTCGGGCACGCCTTGTTCAGGTTGGTGAAGTCAATGCACATGCGCCACACCTTGACTATCGCCGGTTCGTCCTTCTTTTTCTCCACGAGGACTGGATTAGATATCCAGTCCGGATGCAGCACTTCCATGATGAAGCCTGCAGCCAGTAACTTCGCCAATTCTTCGAGTACCACCTTTCTTCGGTCATCTGAGAGCCGCCGCGTCGGTTGACGCACTGGTTTCACCTCTGGCCGAACAAACAAAGAGTGCTCTGCCAACTCCCTCGGAACACCTGGCAGGTCTTTAGCCGACCATGCAAAAATGTCCCGATTCTCACGGAGGAAGTGACAGAGCGCGCTTTCCTATTTCTCGTCCATGCCAGCACCAATGATGGCGAAACGCTCCGGGTTCTCCGAGTCCAGCGGGATTTTCTTGGTCTCCTTGGGCACCTCGAATGAAGCGCTCATGTCCGGAGTAATTAGTCCGGACATGCCGAGCTGAGTAGACTGCGCCATTGCCACCACCTTCTGAAGTTGCTTCTTCTCCGCCGCGATCACCAAGGACTCGGCTAAACTAGATCCCGCCGAGGCACATTGCATAGCCTTCTTGTAGTCACCTGAAATGGTTATTATTCCCTTGGGCCCCGGCATTTTCATCTTCAGGTAGGCCACATGAGTGGAGATCATGAACTTGGCCAAGGCTGGCCTTCCCAGCAAGGCATGGTAAGGGCTCTGCAAGTCCACAACCTCGAACTCAAGACTTTCAACTCGGCTATTATCTCGGGTACCAAAACCCACGTCGACCCAAACCTTTCCCATAGGTGCACAAGAGACCCCGGGCACAATACCGTGAAACGTACAGCTGCTAGGCTGCAACTGGTTCGGTGAGTATCCCAGCTTGACCATGGTGTCTCGGTACATGATATTTATGGCACTCCCATTGTCCACCAAGACTCGGGTGAATCTCACATTGTTGGTCGGCCCACAGAACGTCGGATCCACCACCAGTGCATAGTTTCCAGGGCTCGGCATGATCCGAGGTGTATCTTGCCTGCTCCAAGTGATCTCTTGCTCGGACCAATTCATGTATTTCACCACTGCTGGAGTTACTGCATTCACCTCCTTGGCACGCCTCAGCATACTCTTCTTATCAGTTGACTCAGTCACAAACACCACGTAACTCTGATGTACTTCCCTATAATCATTACCGGGGTTCTCATACCTCTGATTCTCAAAGGACCACGTTTGGCTTTGGCCGGCACCACCGTTGTTGTTGTTGCCCTGGGCACTCACTGCATTCACCGGTTTCGCCTGCACCATCTTCTGGTTTTGGGCCGCATGCACCGGGGTTGAATTTGCTCCGGTTAAGCTCTGATTCTGCGCCGCTATGGTCGGCTTATGCTGCTGCTGCGCGTTCGGATATTGAGGTCTACGCCATTGGTTCGGTGGCCCACTCCGGTTTGTCCCAGCTTTCGCCCCTTCTGCAGCGGTTCGGTGATGAAAACTACACTGCAGAGTGGTATGGTTGGGTGTTTTGCCATTCCTGCCATGATAGATACATGGCCCATTCACCAATGACTCATAAGTCACAGGTGGTCCGGCCTCCTGCCACTGCTTCGCACCACCGCCCTGACTCTGGTTCTGGTTCGGAGTCCATGCCTGACCCTCAGTCTTCGGTTTCTGGGCGCCTCCAGGTCCGGACTGACTTGGGTTTACAGCATTGACTTGGAAATCTGGTTCTCTCCTCTTTTGCCCGAACTCTTGACGGTTATCAAACCTCGGTCCGTTGTTGCGATTGTTCATCGGATTCCTCCTGTTCCGGGCATTCCCATCCATCAGAGGCTGCATCGGATCGCCAAGGGCATAGGAATCAGCTATCCGAATCGTCTCGGCCAGAGTCTTTGGCATATCTCTCTGGAGCCTCTGCCACAACATGCTACCATACCGACATCCATCAGCGAACCACGCTATAGCCTGTGCTTCGATAACTCCTTCACAGGAGTTCCGAACATTGCTCCACCGAGTCAAGAATTCTCGGTCAGTCTCATTGTCCTCCTGCTTGCACGCCTGCAAAAGCTGAGGTCGGTTTGGCCTCTTGTAAGTGCTGGCGAAGTTGCTATTGAATGCCTCCTCTAAATCCAGCCAGCAATTGATGCTATTCTCCGGCAAATTGTTCAGCCAGATCCGAGCAGGACCTTCCAACATGTGCGGGAGATACCGGACCGCCCATCGGCGATTGCCCCCCGCAATGTATACTGCTGAAACATAATCAGCTAGCCAATCTTGCGGCTTGGTGCTCCCATTGTACGGCCTGGTACTCCGACCCAACTGAAACTGAGACACTGGTGGAGGTGGTTCCTTCATGATCCGAGGTCCAAAACACGCCGGACCAGGAGGACCTTCCTCTTCCAACCTCTCGGACTTGTAAATCCGATCTAGCTTGTATCGCGCGTCACCTGTAGGCAACGTCCGAGCTCCGATACGCTCTCCCAATGCACCATCCACTCTATAGAATCCAGCCCGCTCCATGGCTGAATTTCCATCATCATATCGGTCGCCACCTCGACCGACGCTCTTCGGCTGCGGAACATACTCCGGCTCTTGCTGATACTGCTCCTGCGGCCGGGGTTGCTGCTGATGCCTCGGGGGCTGAGGTGGTTTACCTCGGCCAGCCGACGCTGCTTGCCCACCGTTCTGATTTCCCTGAGCTGAACGGCCTTTAGCTCGGCTTGCATCACCTGGGCCGGGGTCTCCATTGGCTCGGCTAGCGTCACCGACCTTTTGCTTTCCAGCTAACACCGGATCGTACACTTGCAGCTGCATCTCCTTGTTCCGACCTGAAGTGACACTCCGGGCACGTTCGGCTCCTCCGACGTGTGGAGACGAGGCTTGCCCCTTGGACCCCTGGCTAACTGGCCTAATCGAATGGACCGCCTGCGAACCGCCAAGCCCGGCCTTGCGGAGGGCTTCATTTTGCTTGCTGGCCACATGCACTAACTCATTGAGCCGCTTCTGCTGCTCACGCCATGCATCTCCGGTCAACTCCGATAGCCCGGCCCTTACTGCTTCGGCTGCTCTAAGGTTCTTGGCTGGTGAACTATACACCGGCCTACCAGTAGCCGACCTGCTACTTGTTGCCTTAGTCGAGCTCGAGACTGCAGCCCTAACCATCTCCTCATAGAGGTCCTTGCCTCGGTTGAACAGAGCAGCTTTCTTACGCCGCACAACCGGAGTAAAACCATCCTCTATACCATGTGCAGCATTGTACTCCTTTTGCTCCATATCAAACTGCTGCCTAGCCTCGGCCAGCAACCGAGCTTCTCTCATCACTCTCTGGCGCTCTGCCTCTAACCCGGCCACGTATGCTCCACACTTGCCTCTACTGCGAGTGGCCGAGCTAACCTATCAACGATAGATTCTAAGGGAAACTCTTCCCTTGGCATGCCCAACTGCTCATTCTGACTAGGTTTCTCGTACGGAAACTTCGCCGCCCGACCTGATTTCTCAGGCAGCGCAGTTGGTGTCGCCTCCACCTCGGCTAGCGCGACTTTGCCAGCATCCGCCTTGCTAGCTGCAGGCTGGGTACCAGCCACCATCACCTCCACACACCTCGGAGGGCGAGTAACACGTTGGCCCAAAGCCGCCAGGAGTGGAGTTTCGTCGTCCACGAGCACCTGCTCCGGGTACTCGCGAACCACCTCGACAGCAACATATGTGGGGAAACTGCCGAGCATCATGAGGAAACCATTGGTGGGGAAAGGCTTGCCGGCGAAGCACCCGCATTGTCACTCACAAAGGCAAACTCGCCGATGTTGGCAACAAGGCCAGAAAGAACACACTCAGAGGAGCCCGTCCGGATGGAAACTCCACCCAACGCCTCAATCTGCCCCACGGTGGGCGCCAACTGTCGTGGTGGGATCACGGCAGATGCCATGGGTATGGCTTAGTTGGGGCCGAATGGTCGTTGGGGGAATCCGGGGAGGGTTTATGCACTCAAGATGTGCACAAGCAAGAACATGCAAGAAACCACAAGAACATGAACAAGAAGCCAAGAAAGCCAAGAACACAAAAGACACCACGATGTACCCAGGTTCGGGGCCTTCGTGAGGAAGTAAAACCCCTACTCCTGCCTTTCCTCTCTCAATATATCAGTGTAGTTCTCGGTACAAGGTGCTCCTCGAGCTGTATGATGCTGCTCAAGTGAGAGCTCTAGATGGAAGATGAAACTATGAAGGGGGAAATGAGCTAGGGTTTCGCCGTCCTCCTCCCTGGAGGTAGAGATGCCGCATATATACACAGGCCGAAGTACATTTTTACCCCTGCCTACAACTGACAATGGCATGGCCAAAAGGTAGAAGACAAGCCTCTGCCTCCTGCCAGCTCAACGGCCGAACTGTCAGGCCAGCCAGGCCTAGCTTTCCTCTTCCGGTCATACTTCAGTAGCCTGCCGAGGTCTAGCCTGTAGACCTTTCCCGAAATAGCCGAGTCAGCTCCTAGGCCCCCGAGCTTCCGGGAAACCCGTGGACGGACCTCGCCGTCCTCTGACGTTTGGGGCTACGGGCTCTGCGGCGCCCGTGACTCCTCTGACATGCCTCGATACTTGCTGCTAACCTCGGCTGGCCGGTCACTTATACGTCGGGCCACGCTTCATCTTGGCTCGGGATACTCCGGATCCTATACCTCGGTAGATAACACCTTGTCTTGTGGTAACTAGTTGACTGCCCCAAGGTTCATACCTCGGAGGCTATACCTCGGATGATTCCTCCGACGTTCACCTTACGTCGGATGACGCCTCCTGCGTCTTTGCTTAATTGCTACCTCGGACGGCTTACAGCCTTAACCTTACATGTCTTTACCTCAATTTTAGCCTACCCGGGGGTAACCCCCGACTCCTCGGCTCCTCAAACCGCCAGTTGTTATGTTTCATCTACTCACTTACCGTCAGTAGTACAGTATTTGGCCACGACAACTTTAAGAGTATCAATGGTCCTCCAAATCTCCAATATTCTCAACCATCAGTGGTGAGTGGTGAGTGGTGACCATGTTAGACTATCTACATGATCATACCATATAACATGCCCATCAACACAACTTCTGTTACTAACTTACAACAAATGCCAAGAAAATACCCCCATGGTTGATTTCTAGTGAGAAACAATAACTGCGTGCTCCTGCCAAAACCATTCATGCATAAAACCCATCATAATCGTCTCCAACATCACAAAAAAAATCATAAATGTAAACTCTACCCAAACCCCTCCCCAAACCGTATCACAACGCTTCTTCTCTACTACAGCTAACAACTCACAGAATCGACATAGACTAGCCTAATTCATTGTTTTAAACCCTAAACTGCACAAAAGCCATGGATTTGAGACAACATTGTGTAAATTTTTGGGTCTTACTATACTTGGGTGGCGTCGCGCCTTCTAGACGCTGATGAGGACACATCAATGCCTCCTCCAACCACCGTAATTGCGATTCGTCAGCCCCACTCTATCGCAATTGCGCCCCTTCATCTCCCTCCTTGTCGGAATGGTCAAGGACGAAAAAAGTGTCAAGTGGAAGCAGGGAAGATCTAGGAATTCTGGGTACTTTGATATTTTTTGTTGTTGCAAATTTCTGCATGCTCGATGACGAGTGGGTCTCATAGCTCACCACATGATCAAATACGATGCGCTAATGGCAACAACTACCATCTTCTTTTTTTCTTTCTTGTTTCCTTTGGTCTTGATTGTGCTGTTTGCCCAACAGTGGTCTCATCTTTGTATCGATTGGTTGGTCTATTAATATAGTGGGTGAAAGCCTATTTCGAGAGAAATGTGCTTCGTCGAGAAGTTCGAGTGCCACCGGTTTACACCCAATGTGCCAACTTACTGACAAAAGATCAGCTACTGCAAGCTGCCTATCGAGGTCATCAGATAAGAGTAGTGCTTCTTTCTAATCCTATGCCTAAGCAAGGATAGATCATGAAAACGATCTCTTGTAGCCAACCAAAGAGGGTCTTTCATGTTTTTTTTTCATTCTCTGTTTCCAACTTGAAATTATAACAATATCCATAAAGAAAGGTTTAGCAGGCAGAAATAACATCCTGAATATCGTGATCAAGAGACCAATCTATTTGCAGATAGTTCCATATCCTATGGCTGAAATTGCATTAAAAAATATATGCATATTCTGTCCTCATATGCTCTAGTAGTGCATAACACATAGTGTGTGTCGCCGGTTACATGCTAATGTCTCCTTTGTAGTATATCTCGGATCAAATAATTAGTTGGCATTGCATGTTTTGTTTGCACTTAATATTTAAATATTATCCTTCAACTCAACTCTCATACAGTTTGCCTAGTTATTTTTTGTGTTTGATTCATACTCTTATTCTTAAAAAAATCATTGCCTCGTACTTGTTAATTAATATAGTAATCACGTGCCATAGATGTGCAGTGAACTTATCCCTTAGGTTGTTTTCATGGTTTTATTTGTTATATGCATGCAATGTATATGATACAAGTCACGTGGTTCTTTATTAATTTTCTACAAAGAACAGCTTGCGTCGCACACACACTCAAGATGTTACCTCAATTCGGCTAAGTTGTAATATTTATAACCGACAACGTCATGGACGGTGCACACTCCATCGGCGTGCACGTTTGACCGAATATCTATTTTTGCACTCTTTATTGCATAGCTCGGAGCCTCAGACAGTAGATGAAGTTAACGACAATTTGGTGCTTACTTGCTTCAAACAAATTTATTTAGCGTATATGCTTAAAAAAATATTATTATTTTTTATTACTTTCTTTCCCTGATGGTTCCACGCCTGTTCGAGCGTGCATCACATATATGGCCCTCATTACATTGCACATATCTCCCTGACCCATAGACCTACCGAATCCGTTTTTATTTGTTCGAGGGAACCCACCGAATTCGTTCGTAATCGGCTTCACCCAAATTACCAAATGACTTAAGCTGCCTAAACCCACTGGTTCCTCCAGTTTCTTCGAATCCTATCCCAGATTACCAGAACCCAACCCCTATGGTCGTCCGCAAGCGACCTGTCGCCGCCGTCATCATGGGTGGCCAGGCCCTCAAGAAAAGGGAGAGTTGTTGCCATTCGTCGTCTATAAAGGCTGACCACACATTAATTTACACTAAACTGTTCTACCTTATACACTTACAATGCTTTGTTTTACATACGGTATATATTAACCATTACATTTATTATAGTTAAAAAACTTAACATTTCATAGTTGTATGAAGACAACATTGTTTTTATTATGTAATTTGTACCTCGACATCTAAAATTGCACTTGAACTAAATTTGAAGCATATATTACAGCCTAATTGCTTGTATTCACACATTAATTAATGCATATTAGGTGAACAACAAATATATGCATGTATTTATGTGTATTTGTTCTTTCTAAAACATCATGATGCTTCCCACAGATGGCTGAGGTTTCTCGAATGCATGATTGTGTATTCTAGGTATAAATTACTCTATTACATTTCTCAGTTACTAGTATGTGCATGGCCAGGTATATTTTTCACGTTCTCCGGTCAAACAATTAGTTTTCATTGCATGCTTATTTGCACTTACACTACTAGGAAAAGGGTTATAGGGAGGTTGTCATTCTGTGGCACACCCTTAATTGGTGCGCCACAGAATTATTTCTGTGGCGCATGGATGCTGGTGCGCCACATAAATATTTGCCTTTCTGTGGCGCATCTTTTGCCCATGCGCCACAGAAAGTCACATTTCTGTGGCGCACCTAGCCATGTGCGTCACAGAAAGTCAGCTGGGGGCGGGTTAAAATTTCAAAAAAAAATTCTGTGGCGCACCTGGCAGGTGCGCCACAGAAAGGTGACATTCTGTAAAAATTCATATTTCAAAATTTCTATACCTACGAAACACTCAATCCTAACTACATGTCAAAGGATTTTATTTATCGAAATTTTTATCATTTTCTTTTACAGAGGGGGGGGGGGGGCTTGGTGCGCCACAGATTTTTTTTTTTCAAATCCCACCCACCCCCCCTCCCGTGGATCACCTTTTTAGAATTGCAGGAAGTAAAAGAAAATGATAAATTTTCGATAAATAAAATCCTTTGACATGTAGTTAGGATTGAGTGTTTCGTAGGTATAGAAATTTTGAAATATGAATTTTTACCTTTCTGTAACAAATAGGAAAAAAACTTGCAACAGCCATAACTTTTGCATACGACGTCGAAATAATGCAAATAATATGTCAAAAAAAACTAGAGAAAAATACGAATCTGAATCCACCAGGGATTACCCGGTTAGCAATTCACAGATTTCTCAAATTCCAAAAGAAAAAAAGTTATTTCAAAGAGACGATTTTTCGCAGCAAAATAAACAAAAAAAGTAAAAAATTCAAAAAAAAAATCAAAAATTCAAAAAAGACACAGAAATGTATTCCAAAGAATATTGTTGAATTTTTTTGAAGTGTTTTGACTTTTTTGAATTTTTTGGATTTTTTTGGTTTTTTCGGATTTTTCGGATTTTTTTAAGTTTTTTGATTTTTTTGGAATTTTTTAAGATTTTTTGGATTTTTTGGAATTTTTTAAGTTTTTATTTTTTTGGATATTTTGAAACTTTTGAATCTCCTTTTGAAACTTTAGAAGTTTTTCAAAAATCTGAAATTTAAAAACACACATTTATAACACATACCACACATATACACATAAAAGAGTTAAGAGGGTTCATATGATATATATATATCAATAAGAATTTGAGTAACACAAGGGTAGGTGAACTGGGTGGAACTTAGAAGTTAAGCGCTCTAAGGTTAGAGCAATTTGAGGACGAGTGACCTAGCGGGAAGGTATCAGTTCAAAAAATTCAAAAAATCTGAAAATAGTTCCAATAATTAGGATTTTTCATATTATTTCATATTTTGATTTTTCTGATTTTTTTTATTTTTTATTTTTTTTTGATTTTTTTGAGAATTCTGATGCACCACAGAAATAATTTTTATGGCGCACCCAGCAAACCTGGGGATGCGCTACAGAATTGCAAAAAAGTACGCCATATAAAGGCCTTTCTGTGGTAGTGTTAGTATTTAAATAGCATCGTTCAACTCAACTTTTATACAGTTTGCCTAGTTATCTTTTGTGTTTGATTCAAACTCTTGTTTCTCATTAAAACAATTGCACTGTACTTGGTAATACGGTAATCACGTGCCATATGTACGCAGTGAACTTATCCATTAAGTTGGGTTCTTGGTTTTATTTGTTATATGTTTTCAATGCACACGATACAAGCCCCATTTTTCTTTATTAATCGTCTACAAAGGGCAATGTGTGTCGCACACACGCTCAAGATGATATATCATATCGGTTAAGTTGTACAACATTTACTACTGTCCAGGTCATGTATGATGCACATTCCACCGGCATGACACGTTTGACCAAATATCCATTTTTTGCACTATTTACAGTATAATCCTAAGAGAGAAGTTAACAAAAAATTGGTGCTTATCTACTCGATCCAAACATCTTTATTTAGCATATATGCTTAAAAATGAAGCCTTGATATCAGCAACAGTTGGAAAAGTTGTTACACGAGACCTTACAACACAACTAAAAGAAGTTTCAGCTCATAACTCCATATATAAACCATCAAAATAACTAAAAAAGGACCGACATTCGGAAAGGTCACCTAGGCGCGCTCTTGTCTCACCAGATATCACGTTCTCAGAGTATCTCCAACCGGAGCCCCGAAACCCACATCAAACATCCGGGCGGACAGACCGGAGAGCATTTGGACCAAAAACATCCACCCAACGGATGCCCCCGTAGTCATCCGAAACGTCCGGGCGGTACGGCACACCCCAAAGCCAGCCCATATCTGGGTCGGGTTTGGTGCGGCCCAGACGCGCCCGGACGCGTCCGCCCCTTAGTCGCTTACAACTCGGACCCACGTTTGACCGGCCAACCAGGCGGAGGAGCTACGTGCGTTGCTACGAGCTGATGAAAAAATGATCCATACACTGTACGGAAAATCCATTACCTCATGGGTTTGCAGTCCTCGACGAATGAACCGCGTGACGTACCAATGTCAAAGATGGTCTTGTTGTCGATCTCCAAGCGCAGATGGCGAATTAGATGTGGTTTCTTCGCATGTCACCAACGTAGCCAGTCGCCGTCTGCGGGGCCCTCGGGCCATATGGGCAGACGAACAACGCCTCGTCGTCCGCCAGGCTCGCCACCTCAAACCACCGTTCGCAGGCGCCACCAAGGTTTGCGGCCTCGAACATTTTCAAGCTATCACGGCATTGTCTGCTGCGGACCAGTAGCAGTCTAACGCCTACGTCTCGTCCACGAACTGAACCAAAAGTGCGTCTCGGCTTCAGACTTGGGCTGGTCACCACCGACGACCGACGATGCATGTTTCGGGAGATGGCCCAGTTCTATGCGGACGGGATTGGGTGACCGATCGATCACATGATGTTTAGCAATCTAGCACCTTTTCTATTTGCCATTGGATTAATGACCAAACGATAGATGAAACCAATTTGCAATGTGTTGTTCTTTATCTATTTGCCGACGAAAGGTTGTCTAATGTGGTCATATGTGTCCTAAAGTCTACTAACTACTTTTGGCATCTGAGCATCTTCAATAAATTTAGTTAGTAGTCACTTAACTTTGTACGAAATAGAAAATGATGTCGGGACTCGGGAAGCTTGAACCAAACCAATCAAAGAGACACCGTTAACTCAGAGGCATATTAACAAACATATGGTGGTCGCACGGAGGCGCCCATGGAGCAGGAGAAGCTCTCTCCTCTGTCCCCCTGTGTGTACATATAGCTGTCGTAGATATTGACCATTGTGAACTCTTTCTTCTCTTGCGGAGGCTCTCGTGGCCATGCCTCCAGTGTGGTCTCCTCGGCCGTCTTCCTCTTGGCCTACTGCTCGACAAACCAGCAAAACTCTCTCCTCTGTCCCCCTGTGTGTACATATAGCTGTCGTAGATGTTGACGATTGTGAACTCTTTCTTCTCTTGCGGAGGCTCTCGTGGCCATGCCTCCAGTGTGGTCTCCTCGGCCGTCTTCCTCTTGGCCTACTGCTCGACAAACCACCAAAAGTCAGCGCGATTGCCACCAGCTCCTCACTACCCGTGTGCCTGCGCGCGGTTAGCCACGGGTTTGGTACAGCAATGAGACGGCATATGGAGCAAGGGGAGAGGGCGGGTAGCTTACGGCGGGCAGGGCGACGGCAGGTATGCACCTGTATGCCAATGCATACCCAAGATTTTGGCGATAAATAAAATAAGTATATGTCAGCCCACGTAGGAGCAAACACACTTCCAGCCTAGGCCCAGCAGACCAGCACGCGCTCGTTGACTCGTTCGCTCCAGGTCGGTCGCAGCCTTGCACGCACGTCCCACAACGCCCGCACTCCCGCACAACCTCTGCCCTCTGTTCCTCAAGACGCAGCGCCGCCGGCCGCCGAGTGCCGATGTCAACCGCCCCCGCACTGGAGGCAGAGCGTAGATAGAGCTGGACCAGTGCGCGCAGGCGCAGCTCACCTCCGCGCTGGCCGCCGACGCGCAGGCGCAGCTCACCCCGCGATGGCCGCCGACGCGGTCGTCGAGGCCTCCACCCCGACCTCGGACCTCGCCGCCTACCTCCTGCCGCACCTCCCGCGCCTCCTCAAGCACGCCCACGCGGCCGACGCCATCCGAAAGCCGTCGTCACGGGCGCTCAAGGCCATCCGCGCGCGGGTCACCCTAGCCTGGCTGGAGCGGCCCGGCAGCAGCTCGGCGTGACCACGGGGAAGCTCATTGATGCCTCCCGATATGTTCCCCCATCTCTATTTTCATTTCATGAGGCATCTAGATAGTTGACCTCTTGTGTCTGCGGAACCGTGCTCGACTTCTTAGAGATTGTGATGTAACTTCACTGACTGGAATTCAAGTTGGCCTTGAAACCTGGTCTACCTATTGCTGACAAACATGCTAACACTTATGCTGGATTCATATTAATTATAACCAGTTGGCAAGAAAAAAATTGTACAGTCTTGTGTTGTGAAAGCAGTGTATCTACTTTTACAAACATCTATAATACCAAATTGATATATTATGATTATATATTTTATGATGATTCTAATAACATTTATTTTATATTATAAATATTGATATTTTTTCTTATATACTTAGTCAAAGTTTAAAAGTATTGACTTTGACTAAACCCAGAACGCAGGGTAATTTGGGACAGAGGGAGTAGGTCGGAGTTCAGAGCCCGAAGCAGCAGAGGATAGCCGCCACCAGCGCAGCTTGGAGGCACCAAGCAGAGCACCCAGTGCAGGAACCCGGCACCTAACATCGGCGATTAAGTCTCGCCGGCGAGAAATGAATGGGGATCCATCGGACGCCGGCGGAATCCACGATGCAACCACCCCTCCACACCGCCGGCCGTGCGTTTGATCCGGACGCCCTGCTCGCCGGGCCGTGCCCATGGACGAAGAGTAGAGCTGCCAGCAAAGGAGCTCGCCCCACGCACGACATCTCCAAGCCGCGCGCGGCCGACTGGAGACGCACTGATGCAACCACCGTTCTCCAGATCGGAGTCGGCGACCGTTTTCCCTGAATGCAAGGTCCGGCGGCGAGGAGGATCCAGCGGCGCCGGCGGCGTGGAGAAGGCGATCAGGCCGTCCATGGCTGTTTTGCTGAGCGGGAGGAAGGTCAGGCACGCGGCTGCGCTCACCGGTGGAGGGAAGGAATTGGAGGGGCATGGCGGCGCGCAACGGTAGTCCGGCAGAGCGGAGGAAGGGAATGAGCGCGGCAGCGGCCGCCGGTGGAGCAGAGCAGAGGAAGGGGATGGAGGAGGCGGGATACATGGGAACCCGATGGACTTGGTGGGGCCATGAACAGTTTTTTGTCACTTACCGATGGCAGGGGTGGGTAAAATCTCATAACACTCAGAGATAAAATCGGAAGTTTTTTGTCAAGCAATATTATATATATTTTTTGTTTTGAAATTTTCCACATATATTAAACCAGCAAATAGTACACGATTACATCGATTACAAAAACAAAACTAAAAGAGACTAGCAAATCTATGAGATCTTCAAGCCCTTTCTTCATCCATGATACAATCTTATACTCCCTCCGTTCCGAAATATAGTGCGCTGGTGGGAATTTCTGACCAGGTGAAAAACAAGAAAAAAAACACTTATACCCTCACTTGTTCTGATAAGTTACAGGGAATGCCCAACAGATCGACCAACAGAAGACAAAGTTGTGCTGTAGGCCAACTTTTTCACCACAAGCAGCCCACGAATATGAAAAAGAGTCACGGAAATAAAGCTTCAGCAGCATCTTCTTTTTCAGTTAAGTTTGAATCGGAAAATTCCCTAACGAAGCATTCCGGCGAGCGAAACAAGCAATCGACGAGACGACGACTTAATTTGACACGCGAGGCAGTCTAGACAAGCTCTATGAAGCAATTAAGCTTGAACAAACAAAATAAAGGAACAAGAATTGCATGTGGCGGTGGAAGTGAACGGGAGAGGGAGAACGCACCAATGTCCCACTCGGTGCCAATGGCGAGGACGGTGGCGAGGTACTTGGTGTCGGACCCGCGCTTCTTCAGCTTGACCTGGGTGAAGTGCTCCACGGAGTGCGCGTTGGTGAGGACGCGGCGGCCGCTGATGACGAAGCCGCTGCTGCTGGAGCTGTACTGCCGCTTCCGCTGACAGGGCAGCGAGAAGTTGGGCTCGGTGTGCACGCAGAAGACCTTGACGACGACGTCCATGGACGGCACCACCCGCCCGACCTCCTCCCAGCCCACGGGGCCCAGCGCGCCGAGGCTGCCCAGGGACATCGACGAACGAGAAGAGCTCGTGGAACGCCACCGCCTGGTCCGCCCGCTTCTTGCCCTGCCCCTCCGGCTGCAACCTCTCCTCCGCCGCATCCTCTCCTCCGCCTGCCTGGAGCTCGCTGCATCGAGTTGATCCGTCGCCGGCGCCCACGGATCGACCGCCATCTCGCCCGTAGCGCCGTCGCCGGCGGATAAAAATCAAATCTTTGGAGAACTAGGGTTGTGGTTGGGTATGGTGGGGAGAAATAGGGTTGCCTACGGGGAGAAAGAACTCGACCACGGGTGGAGGAATAGCGGCGGCCGGCGACGGGGAGAGGAATAGCGGCGGCCGGCGACGGGGAGAGAGAAGGCGACAGACGGCGACGACGGGATCCAGAGAGGTCGCGTTCGCGAGAGAGAGGAGCGTTCGCGAGAGATAGCGGTGGGAGGGCAAAGTTGGAAAAGAAAAATATTTCGTAGCGTGACAGTTTTTTGCCTAAAAACGGTCAGCGCACTATATTTAGGAACGGAGGGAGTACTTTTCTGAAGGCAGTCGTAGAACAACGCCGAAACCAACAAACCACAGACCTGTGAAAACCACCGAAGGTTCTCCCTTTTTAATTTTGAGCCGCAATGTCAAGGTTTTGTGCACGCACGCAACCATTAAATTAATCAAGCAACATCGGTAAGAGCACCACCACTGATATTTCAGGGACAAATAACCGAACCACTTTGTCGACGTCGTTGGGAGCCGAGAGAACGAATCACCAATGCCGAAGACGTAGCAGCCGGGATAGATATTGCGAGGACAAATCTCTTCGCGACAACCATGAGAAACAATCCAAGAACCATAACTAGACAGAATTAATCTTCCAAATCCACCTTGACGTCGGGAAGGGTATCTCGCTGTCGAACGAAGCGTGGAAGATCACTTATTACAGACGAGATCATCTCCATTAACGAAGAAGTTGACGACCAAAACGAAGCTCTAACATTAAGGATCTTCAAAAAGCGTCGTGTGCAGATCCGAGGTCTCCCCACCCCTTCTAGTGCCAGACGACACCTAGAGGAGGCGAGAACCCGTCGAATCTTTGCTGACGACGACGATGAACCTGCAGATGTCTCCGCGGCGGCGGCTAGGGTTTCAAAACCGTAGCCGCCGCCACGATCGCCTTACTTTCATTGTTCCTTCGTAACAACAATATTATATATAGTAGAGAAGAGATACAGATGGGTTCTCTCCTCTCGTTGGGTTGGGCCCTGGACCGTCACGCGTATCGCCCTGGACCATGGAAGACCCTGGTCACGAATCCGTTCCCTAATTCGTTTTCGTCCAAATTAGGAATCCCTTCCCTACTCGTACAGTCGTACTCGTTGCGCGCAAAGTCTTATTAAAAAGAGCTACAGCTACCTAAACCCACCGCTTCCTCCCAGCAGCCCAACCCCGGCCCTGCCCCTAGCTATGGCAGTCCGCAAGCGAGCAGTCGCCGACGTCGTCATGGGCGGCCAGGCACTCAAGAAGAGGAGAGTCGTCGCGAAAAGGACGTTGCCCAGCCCCAGCTCCATCTGCACCATCAAGAAGCCCTCCGCCTACGCCACCACCGCCGACTACGAGGAGGACACGCCCCGCATCGGCGAGGGCGCCTTCGGCGAAGTCTACAAGGCTCGCCACCGCGCCACGGGCCAGACCGTCGCGATCAAGTTCCTCTCGCTGCCGCCGCCACTCGCCACCTACACCCCCGTACCCCGGGAGCAGCTGCTGCGGGAGGCCCGCTTCCTGGAGGCCGCGTGCAAGAGGAACCCCCACGTCGTCGGCTTCCACTGCCTCGTCCGCGACTCCTGCTCATCCGAGCTCGGCTTCGTCATGGAGTTCGTAGACGGCCAGAGCCTCCGGGCCATCCTCGACGAACGACCCGCCAGCACCGCGCCGCCGCTCTCGGAGGCCACCGTGCGCGCCTTCATGCGGCAGCTCCTGACGGGCGCCAAGGGGTTGCAAGAACGCAACATCGTCCACCGCGACCTCAAGCCGGCCAACGTCCTGGTCGCGGAAGACGGGGAAGTCGTCAAGATTTGCGATTTCGGCCTGGCCATCTCCACGTCCGACCCGCCGCCGCACAGCCAGGCCGGCACGATGGAGTACACCGCGCCCGAGGTGCTCATGGGGAAGCCGGACACCGACGCTCGCGCGGACGCCTGGTCGCTCGGCTGTATCATGGCGGAGCTCGTCGGCGGTAAGATACTGATGCGGCGGGCCGGCGTGGAGGCCGCCCGGATCGACTTGCAATGGTGCCCCCAGGAGATCGCGTACCTCTGGACCATCTTCGGGGTGCTCGGCACGCCGGACGACGTCACGTGGCCCGGGTTCGCGTCCCTGCCACTCGCCGACGAGATGCCGCCGCTCAAGCTGGGGCAGCGCAGCAGGCTTCGCGAGCTGTTCCCAGAGGACACGCTGTCCGAGGAAGGATTCGAGGTCATGATCGGACTTCTCACGTGCAACCCCGAGAAGAGGCTGACGGCAGCCGACGCGCTCAAGCTCCCGTGGTTCGCCAGCGACGCAGAGTAACATCCAATCCGAGGTGATCGTGCCGATGCTGACAAGGTGGTGGCGATCGTTGCATGGAAGGAAGAGCTGATGATCTTTTCACCGGTGGCAACAAAGAAGGGAGGAGCAACACCGGCCGACCCGCGACATGAAGGAGCGCGCAGCTTGCCTAGTTGTGTTAGCTAGGATCGATCCATGTAAAATGCTACTATCTCTGATTGTAGAGCAGATTGCAGAGTGATCGTCTCTTTTCCAGCTTTTGCGAGACACATATTATTGTATACTACAGTAGTACAATAATTAATCTTTGAGGGAAATGAATTTAATTTATTCTTGCTATTACAAGCTTGTAGACTGTAGTATGTCCCTTGCTCTCTAAATTGTAGAGTACTCCTTTTGCAGAAGTAACAATTGCGTATCTGTTGTAATTTGGAATATTTCTCATCCCAATTTGATGCATACTTTTGTAATGTATAGCTGCTGTCTGTTTGCGTCCGAAATATTGATTTATTTAACATGAAGTATAGAACTACTATTGATGTAGATTAAACAAGAAGAAGCAAATATAATGTGTACAAGATGAAATTTGAGTAATTTCGAGGCAAAAAGTATAGCTCAGAGCTATGAATATAGAGAGTATTTCGTATCTTGTCAATGATTCAAGAAAAAACGATCTTGAACAAAACGTTGACAATTTGACATGATATCAATTTTGGTTACAGACCAAGCACAGCTGACAAAACCAGAAGAAAATAGCGCAACACTGCAAGTAGGAAATCCACAATTTAATGTCGCCTTGGTAATCGGAAAGAATCACAGAATGACATCCACGATTTTTCGGCATTAGTACCCAAGAAATCAGTTTATTTTCAGGAAGTAATCAGAAAAATTGTTTTACATTCAGGATACACAGTTAGTGTCCCCTCTAAAGCTGAAAACATCCTATATCAGCCACTTCCATAACTTGACTAGTATAAACAGAGAAGTCACAAGCATCTACCATACAACCATAGGTTGTGAAACTAAATCGCTATCCAAGAATTCAGCAATATTTTGCCATGAAAACACAACAGCCAATTTAGCCAGCAAGACTTGTAACAACATGCCATCTTCTAGTTGCCCTCCTCGTGCTCGTCATGCTGGTATGTAGCGCCACCGTTTGGCATAGCAGCTGCTCCTTTCGCACCAATGTCACTGAACGGCCTCTTCCTTGAGGATGACGATGGTTCAGAGGCATCCATCTCCTTACCCTTCTCACTCTCCTCTACAGTCATGTTTGTTTCTTTTTCTTGAGGAGCACCGGATGTTGATGCCGGGGGTGGCATTGCATCTATTCCGCTGAGCCGACAGAACACTTTCTCAACAGTCTCAGTGATGTCTTTCCCCAGTCCAACGTTGTCTAGTATCAACTCCCAAACCGCCTTTGAGGCTTTCTCCAGGACTGGAGTTCTGCATTCCAAGAAATGAGTTAGAAAAGATAATATATCAGGATTGGAGTTCTGCATTCCAACAAATGAATTATCTTATAAATTATCTTTTCCAATTGAGGCCAAAGTATGAAACAATACTATCTTAGTTGGGGAAAAAGGCAAAACAACGGTAAAAGTGCAGAGTTGCCAAGTTACACAACTGTGTTCAAACCAACTACACTATGTGCAAGTTAAAATTCCAGCATTGCAGAAGCTAGAATAGAATACCAAGTACTAACATGTATATATTACACTAGTACAACTACATATCACATCAACTTATCATATCATTGGGCGCACAAACATTAGAGGTCGTTTGGTAGCCATCATCTTGAGCCGGAATCATGGAATTCATTTGTGATTCCATGCTCAGCCTGTTTGGCTGGCATGGAATTGGACATGTCATTTCATTTGGAATTCCAACAAATGCCTATTGTGTGTTATGCCAATTCCTATCCCTAACTCTGTCATTTCACTTTCCAAATGAATCATCTCATTTCTGTCAAATGAAATGAAAATACTTTCAGAGAAAGCAGAGATTTAAAAAAAATGATATGATAGGCAACAGTGTCATTTTCGAGTATTATATTGTATGTGCTTAAAGTCAAACTCACAAACAGTTATTTATTTATTTGTTTTTAGTTAGCATCGAAACATATACAGAAAGCTGTGTATATGCCAAAAGGCAAACCAAAACAACAATATGATGTAAATTCTTTACTGAGCATGCCCTGTTTCTCTATGTGATACCATGTTAGTAAATAAACTATAAATATCTACTGCTTACTCCAATTCATGCCGAAGAGCATCAAACAGCTCCCTCTTGGTCTTCTTCTCAGCTCCAGGAGTCCTCAGAACTTTGCTCTGCTCCACCATCATCATAGTATTTTTCTTCATATCCTCCTGAAATCCAATTCAAAAAAGGCTGAAACCCAATGTGCGAACTAACTATTCCACTAAGCAAGACAATCTCCCATAAAAGCAATGCAAGGAAAATGTGATGAAAAATAAATGTCCATAACATAGCTACTGTGCAAAAGTCAAAAACCTATATAGCACATTGTTCAGAATTATCCTGCCACACGAAAATTCCCTGTTGATAGGTGCAGGCATTGCAACCAGAGAACACTTCCGCCTGAAGAAGTGAATTTATCTGTGCACAACGGTAGCACAGATTGCTCGCAAAACTCCACCATAAGCATGGTGATCCTCTACTACTCTATACTCCGGCTACCACCTTGCAATCAGCGACCGCACGACGAGGAACCTCGCCGCCGCCGAGCCACCGAGGGCAAGATCGGAAGCACGCGGGCGAAGAAGGGGATTGCAAAAGCCAAAAGGAGAAACGATGCGGGAGAGAAGCCGGAAACATACGTTGGCCTTGAGCTGGGCGATGATCTTCATGCGGAGCGCGTCGACGGTGCCGTCGTTCTTGAGCGACTCCAGCACCTCCTCCGGCCTCACCACCTTGGACGACGACCCCATCCTCCCCCAGTCCCCAAATCAGCAAATCACCCACCCTCAACCCTCGAGCTTCAGATTCGCAGCGGAATCCCTTCAGGAGAGCGCACGGCGCCTATCTCCAGTGGCGCGGGCGGCTCGCCGGAGCTGGTCGAGACGGCGGAGGCGCTAGGGTTGGGTTTCTTCCGCTGGGAAGAGGAAGTAGAGAGGAAGACGAATCTCGTGTTTTTTTTATTGAGTCCGGTCTCCTCGGTGGAGGAAATGACGAGACTGCCCCTCCTCCTCCCTCTTCTCTCGCCTCTGCCCGCGCGCCGCATCGCCGTGGGAGCAGGCGTCCAGGACGCGGTGATGTCGTCGGCGCCGGCGTCTACCGGGGAGTACCCGTGCCCGGTGTCCCCTCCCTACCCGGCCGCCTCCAAGGACGTGGAGCTCCGGCGCGCCATGACCGCCTCCGCCCGCTCCGGCGCCTACTCAACCGCCACCGTGGTCTTCGAGGACGAGTGGCTCGCCGTGGTCGACAAGCCCGCCGGCGTCTACTGCGAGGCCCTCCTCTCCGCCCTCCCCTGCTCCAACGCGGCTGCAGGTACATCAAAATGCTCAGCTCAAAAAAATGCTCTAGGAAGGAAGATCGCACATTGAGTATGGAGTGGCACTGCGGAACCGCAGATGCTCGTGTGTGGTAGTTTCGGGAGCTGTTCGTCCTGATGAAATTCAGATTTGGTTGCTTTCTGCCTACTGCAGATATGTAATTAGCAATGTCAAAGGATTGCTCGTTTAACTGATCTACTTTAAACATTAGAACCATCAGTATTTATCATTCAGGCAGAGGAAGAGCAGAAACTTGCTTTCCTTCTGGATTCTAAGACCAAATCCTTGGTAGTTTAGGAAGCGGCAATCACGACTAGTTTGTTGGACAGAGTGTGAACTTCCTCTTGTAATAACTGCATGCCACCTTTTTTGTTAGTCATATTACCTCTAGGACAGCTAACAGCTTTAACAGCTGCTGCCTTGTGACCATGAGGTCACGGGTTCAAGTCCTGGAAACAGCCTCTTGCAGAAATGCAGGGAAAAGCTGCGTACTAAAGACCCAAAGTGGTCGGACCCTTCCCCGGACCCTGCGCAAGAGGGAGCTACTGCACCGGGGCTGCCCCCTTTTTATATTACCTCTAGGACCTCTCTTGTGGCTGGTTATGTTAGGACTTGGTTCATCTCATTCACAGGATTTGTCCTTATATGAATTCACCTAGAATTGGGTTTCTGCGAGTAGAGTTTGTTGGTTATTGTCAATTCACATGATACCCTCAGATTGTCCTAGTTTGCAAATTTCTCTCCGTTTACTTGCACAGACTGAAATTCTTGGATGTAATGAACAGCTGTGTATGTACGTGTGGTGAGGGCAAAGGTTATTGTAGTCGGTAATATGCAATGTGAACTTGTAGATTGCCTAAATCTCTCTAGATCGAAATAGATTAGAATGGGTTAAACCGCTACAGAAAACAAGAAAGATCGATTCCACCGTCTGAAGCTTGCGACTGGATGTCCACTTCTGCTATATGACATGATGCCATCTGATGTGCATGATGCCACAAGCCCGCATCTAAAGAACTTTGAATTAGCCATTTTCCGCATATACTTTCGTATTTAAGTATATAGCCTGAGCTTACATATAGCAATAAATATGAACCTGAGCCGATGAAGAAGAGCTTTCAGAGTTCTGTCATACTCTAAAGACTCGACGTTATAGGTACCTTTGCAGTGTGACACTGTTACCCTACTGATCCTGCAAAGAACACCAACAGAAACAAATAGCTATAGGATCAAATTTATCATATTTCTGTTGAATGTAGATGCATGGACCATATTGTGGGGCTGCATGTTCTATTTTTTCTCTATTTGGAAATTGTATGCGTAACTGTGTATTCTAGTATTCCTGCACGAAATAATCTTGAAATTATTGTGAAATGATCAAATAAGTACCCTCACTAGTTAAGAAGTCCTTCTGACAGCAACTTTTCTTTTGAGCACGCTTTTGCTAACAATTGATGCCAGGCTAGGAGTTGTAACATGCAAATTATTATTTGCAATGTGTATATCTTGACTGCAAACAAGCATTCAATATTTTAATACCTGATATGATGTAAGATTTAGAATATTATGGTATCGTTGAAGTGGCCTTCACAATTTAAAGATGTGACCTGTCTATTACTTTGAGTTCCTATTATTACTGATTTTCTGTTTGTAACTAAATGAAACTTTCTGTGACCCGCAGAGGATCCTTCAAGTAAACCTAACCTTCACCTTGCAAACCGGTTAGATCGTGATACCAGTGGTCTCATGGTCATCACCAAATGCAACAAGGTTGCAGGGAAGCTTGTGAAGGCCTTTACTGACCACAAAGTCAAGAAAACATATCTAGCTCTTTGCATAGGTTATCCACCGTCGTGGGAGAAGATTAAGATATGTTCTGGCCATGGGCGATCGAAGCACGGTGCTTGGTGTGTATATGCTATGTCTGATGTTGGCCGAACACTGCCAGGGGGGTCCTCTGTAAGGGACATGAGCACAAAATTTGAAGTTTTAGGAACCAATGGTAAAGGACAGTTCAAAGAACCATCTGATGTTGAGAGTGATGATATAGAGCTGATTACTGTACAAGAAAAGGCAGTTGATCATACTTCAAATGATGATCATGTGATTTTTGTCAGAGCCTATCCTCAAAGTGGACGGACACATCAGATTCGCCTGCACTGTCAGTACCTTGGGTTCCCTATTAGAGGGGACGTGAAGTACGGTGGAGTGATCGAGTGGAACGATGTGTCTTGTGATGGTCATGCGCTTCACGCAGAGAGCTTGTCATTTGTACACCCGGTCACTGGATTACCCGTCACATTCCGAGCACCTCTCCCTTCATGGGCAAATGAAGCTATTTCAACAATGGGATGAAATTTCCTTGAGCTTTTTTGTGATGATGGCCTTCCAGTTTTACTGGAAGTTTTGACGATAGTTATTTGTCAGAAGCACCTCTTGGAGGTCCTTACAGGGAGCAATATTCGCCGGTAATCATGAGAAAGAGAATGCTAACACTTGGTTGCAGCTCGATAGTAGCTTTCTGGGTGAACAATGCTGGACATATGTACTCAACAATTCCAGTACCATTTTTTTTTTACTTTGGTGTACTGAGACTGTAACCATGAGATACAGTTTTGTGTAGCAATATTAGTTATTGTAGTATTATTATTTGACACATTTTGTACCCTATAGCAATATTGAGATGGTTGTTTTCTTGTAGCATTATTCAAGTAGTGCTGCGGTTGTAACCATGCATACTGTACCGTTATTCAGCAATATATCGTCTTTTCCATTAGACCTACTAAATTTAAGATTCAGATCTTGATTCAATGAAAAATGTACTGGAATTGAAATGTTACAGTGCCTCAAATGCAATTCTGGACACATCGGCTTGTTTCTTGGTTTTGGTGGTCATTCAGCAATCACTGGAGAACTATTATATGTCTGATCATGTTTTCAGACACTTGCGTACGAGTATGCCAGTAGATCTTAACCAGAACTGGCGATGATAATCAAAATTAGTCCTGTGCTCATTGTTGGTTTGAATGAACGGAAAATCAGAACATGTTCTGTTCTCAAGATTTACTGCTTAGAAGGGAACACAGCACAAACAAAATTGTCCTCATCCCATAGGGATATTCACCCATGTGGACTCGATTGCATTCCTCCTGGAGTTACTAAACATGATATGATGCCTCAATGTATCTGAAACAAACAGTCAATTCATGCTACTCTTGGGGGGAATCTCTTGGTAAGAAAACACATCTCTCTCTCTCTCTCTCTCTCTCTCTCTCTCTCTCTCTGATTGTTGCATGAGTTGAATCCATTGGTTGGCTGATAAAAATCTCATTCTCTCCATCGATGACCACAGCTCGGGTTGCAGCAGACGAAGAACAGCGTCATCCCTTCCTCCCCTCTCGCGGTGGCCTATAAGATGACAGAATCAAGTTAAGGTTTATGTTTAGCAACTTTGTCGATAGATAAACTTCTGGATCAAGATCAACCGTCTGTGTTTGGCTTTGAATTTTTTACCTGGAAGAACACAGCCTCCCCGTGGCCACAGACGGCACACCGGACTTCCTTGGTGCGGGGCAGAGTCGCGTCACCGGCGACGTCCTGGAGCACCTGGGTGAACTCTCCTGCGCTGTGGTGCACAATGTTGCGGTAGACACAGTTGTTATCTGCGACCTCCTGCAGTTACAGAGCGTTTCAACTGGTTGCTAGTATACCAAAAGAAGTTAAAGAGTACATTGCACAAGTGAAGAAACAAACATGTCTACACACAGCAAATTGGCAATTCATCAGCTGAGCAAGCTCTGCCTTTTGTTCAATGTCCCAAGTTGTCAACCTATGCACTTATCTTTCAACTCAATCTGCTCAACCCTCAGTTCTTCCTGAGAGCAGCACACTCAAAGCACTCCTTAATTAACCTACCCACCGATTCTTACAATCTGACATGCCAGACTAATTCAGTAATTTCCCCTACTGAGATGTTATTATGCTCTCTTGTTCGATTTTACCCTAGGTTTGCTGCTCTTCTGATCTTGTTGCAGAGACATATACAGTACTAGTTTCCAGAAACAGAGCAATATGAGGCGAGGAAACCTCCGGCTGGATTCATGGTAGAAGAAGAAACCTGGTGGTCGCAGTTCCTGCAGGCGAAGAGGAGCACCTTCTGGTCCCTGTCCTCCTTGGGATACAGTATGTTGTTGCTGCAACCCCGAAAAAGAAGGGAACAGGAACGGATCTGCTGATCAAATCCATCTCGCCGGAGAAGGAAACAACAAGAATCGGCAGCGGCTTACCATTCACGGCAAAACTTCATGGCACTCATGGCTGCTGCTGCTGCTGCTGCTGGCGGGGACTGAGCTGACGCCGGTCTGCCTCCTCCCTCCTGCGCTGTCGGAGCTCAGATCTTCCTGCTCTATGTGATTCTGCGGCGGCGGGGAGCTGTTCTGGAGTGGATTTGGCTGAGGTCGGCGGGGAGGGGAAGCAGGTCGGGACGAAGAAGCCTTTCACTCTTTGAGGCAGGGCTGTGGGAACAACGAAGTCAACTCAGTGAGCTGGCCGTCAGTAAAACACGCAACGGGCTGGAGGAGAATGGGGAATCCACTTCGGCTAGTAGGTGCAGATGTACCCACTATTTAAAAAATAATTTTGAAAATGTCAAAAAATCCAAAGTAAAAATTCACATATATGTCAAGACATTTTATGTTAGCACGTGAAGAAAAAATATTTTTTGTGACCTGTGCAAAAAGACAAATCCGGACGTTCAAAAATGTTTTTATACGGATCTTTTTTTTTTGTCTTTTTTGCACAGGTAACAAAAAATATGCTTTCAACATGCCATTTTTGTGCTAACATATAATGTTCTAATGCATATCCGAAATTTTTTCTGTAATTTTTTGACATTTTGAGAAAAAATTAAAAAACAATTACGTAATAGGTGCATCTACACCTATGAGCCAAAACGCCTTGTCCGAGGAGAATGTCCTTTTCCGATGCAACTTGTGGCCTGGTGTTAATTTGTTTTTTCGATGCAACAGCGGTAATTGATTATTCGCTTCCTCCTAAAATTAGACTTTTTTTTGAATTTTCCTTAAATTAGACACTGCCAGCTACTCCGTACAAAGTACACTAAAACCCGAAAGTATAACTCAATGAAAACCTGAAGTAGGCCCCTAATAGTTTAGAACATACACACACAAAAAGTTTCTAGGAAGATATTTCGGTTTAAGAAAAACAAATCATGAAATAAATCTCGCGCATGTCAAATCCCACCAAAACTCTCTTTGTGGCACCTGTCAGACATGTAGACACCAAATATGGTCTCGTGGAAGGAAAAGCTAACACTTGACAAGCTGAGACTGCAATAAAAGAGAAAACATGACAAGAGACGAGAGCACGTGTGAGATCTTCGTAAAGGTTTTTTTTTTTGCTTTCAGATGGGTTGGGAAGGTCATTGGAAGGATTGTAGGAAAGAAATAATTGAGAAATGCTTGAGGCCAATTTCTCATTATGTGTAGAAATGTTTCCCGTATATTTGCATGTGACATGTCACATGTCTATATAGGAAAGGTGTATTTGAACTGTAACCAACTTCTTTTTTGGTATTTTTTTTTTGGAGAATTACCAACTTCTTATAACCTGTTAATACTTCTTTACCAACCCTTGTTCATTATTTAGCCAACATTGCTAATTCATGGGTAAGCAAAACCACAACAAAAGCATTGGCCAGACAAATCTTTAGCAGGGCAAACTCGCACAAAAATTGAATACACCACACATGACCCTCGCCACTGGCATCCTGGTACAATCGTGCTACACAGCTACACTTTCAAATCAATCGGTAAAACTCGTTCTACAAATGAACGACCTATGTGGTACACTGGTACAGTATGAATCTGTATCAAAATTCAACCCAACTATACATATGTAATGGGTTCTCGAATCACCGATTCCATCAGACCACGGTGAGCAGGGAAGCAGCAGCGTGAGGGCGAAGGAGATGTGGCCTCCGAGCGCACGGCGGCTGCCGCCTGAGCCGGCCTGCCTCGGGGACACCGGCGCCGCGACGGGGTGTACCCTCTGCCGCGGCTCCAGCCGAGTTGCCGGCACCGGCCCCGGGGCCGCGCGGGGGCTCCCGCCGTCGGCCACGTCCTTGTAACCTGCATTTGATCAATCAGTTGCAACAGTTAATCTACAAGCACCGACAAATCTTTCTCTGTTTCTTGCCGGAATTGATGCGATGATGAACTTACAGTCGAACTCGTGCCAGCCCAGGACGGACCTCTCCCTGTCGAACACGACCTTCAGGCCGGTCATGAAGTTCTCTGCATGCATAAGCAGCAGCCAAACAGTCAGCAACGGAATCATGGACGAGTTCAGTGAAAGAGACAGCGGTGTGCATGCGTACGGCCGATGATGTCGACCGCGATGTCGTTCTTGACCACGCCGAGGCAGTAGCCGGCGGGGATGAGCTGGCCGTCGCTGGTCTGGTCGACAAGGACGACGAAGGGGCGCGTGACCGGGAACACGGCCCCGCCACCGGTCGTCAGGCTCACCTTCGGCACGGAAATCTTTGTCTGCCCGCGGCTCAGCTCGTAGCAGTACTCGAACGGGACCGAGGCGCTGAAATTGGCCCGCTTCTCGTGCACCTGGGAGGTGAAGCTGGTGGCGAGGTCCGTGTAGGCCGGGTCGCTGAGGTAGGTGAAGGACGTGCCGGAGTCCACCACGGCGGCGAACTCCGCCGCCACCGCCTCCCCACCCACGCTCATCGCCGTCACGCTGATGTTGTACGTCGGGCTGCACACGGCAAAGTAGGGGTTCACACCGTTAAGCTTGGACTGGAATCTGGCCCACGTGTCGGAGTCTTGTAACGTAGGATGAAGGGCACGAGTACATACTGTGTGTCCGTGACGATGAAGGGCGTCTCGGCCTGGCCGCGGCGTCCGGCGTCGCCGAAGTTGATGCGCCCGAGGCCGTCCGCGCTGAAGCACATGGAGAAGCTGTCGGAGGAGACGAGGCCGGCGGCGGCCATCACGCTCGGCACTGACACCTTATCGATGCCGAGGCCCAGCAGACCGTCGATGGCCGCGCCGTCAAGGAACGCGCCAGTCTGCTCCTGCCCGCACCCCAACACCACCGCCGCTTCCACCGCCTCACCGCCATCCCGGGTGAGGTGGATCACGTCCTCGACGAGCACCCCGGAGGAGGAGGTGTTGGCTGAGACGTACCTGACGGTGTACGGGCAGCTGGCGCTGTTGGTGGCGGCGCAGGCGTTTGGCCGGTCGCAGAGCGCGTTGTCGCAGCCCACCGGTTTGCTCGTCGACGACTTCTGCGGGCTGTACGGCTGGAGCTCGGGACCTCCCGTTGACGCGTTGCTGGACAGGGCGCGCAGTGCTTGCACTCACAGGGCACCCAGAAGAGGTCGCTGCCGGTGTCCAGCGCCACCAGGAACGTCGTGCTCGGCGTGCCCACCTTCACCTCCGCGTAATGCAACCTGCGAGCCAAAGGATCGATCTATCAATTTCAATGGCAAGAACGATCGAACAGGGGAAGTAAGGAAGGCATGGCAGGGCCGTCGCGCGTACGATCCGTCGAGGCGGTAGGTGATGTTGCCGTCGGCGAACGTGAGGAGGCCCTTCCCGCTGTCGGCGAGGCCGCGGCGGGCGAGGTGGGCGCGGTCGTGGTGAGACAGCGCGGAGTAGTACTCCGGCGAGCCCTGCACGGCGTCCCACCACGCGGCAGCCGGGTGGCCCCGCGCCTCGGCCCACCGCTTGACCACGGAGGAGGACCGGTGGTGGAGGTCGAACCCGATCCCTGACGCGTCGCCGAGAGCGGCGAGCACCGTGGCGACGGCGACGAGGTGCAAGAAGGCAGTGGTGGTGGTGGAGCGAGCCATGGTAGGCAGACCGAGGACGGCAAGAGGAGCGCGGTTGGTGCACGCGGCGGCAGCATCGATCGAGCTTTAAGAAGACGCGTACGGGGCGGCGAGGAAAGTCAAAGTCTTGTGTGGCTCTGCTCGTCACGACGTCAACGGTGGGTGGTGAGACTGGGCTGGGCAGGCTTCGTCGATGGCCGGAGGAGGAAGAGACGGCGACTTGGTTTGGACCGACGTGGCCGAGTGAGCTTGGTAGTCAGGGGATGGATCTTCTTGCAGTTATTTCCCTGTTCTTTCCAAGATTTTTATATTCTCTACATATTATTATGGCTTGGGCAATCGTCCAATCTCCAAAACCAAAGGTCAAGTTAATCAATTGCAGCATCAAGCTGTTGTGAGTTGTGACAGAGTTGAAGGGTTCTTGACATATATTTGACTTTGGGGTATGTATTGGTGGTAGCCCATTCAATTCCAGCAGAAAGAAAAATCGAAGCACACAAAAGTAGTGTATATATTTCGTGTTACATTTTCTTTTTGCATTGATCAGATGGAACATGTAAAGTTATCACGGTTTTAAGTTTCAGAAAAAGAACACCGGTTTATCATCTATTAGGGACATTAAAACTGAGACAAACATGAAACTTCTCACACCCTCAACGATTTTAACCGTCCAGTCGCGCCATTCGGGTGTTTCTGGCCGTCGGATGCTCAGTGTCCCTAGGACGCTACTCTGGGCGTCAAATTCGGTCTCTCTGCTTGATTGGGCCCGAAAACCCACTAAAGCCCATCTACTTGAGCCAAAAATCACGGACGACACCCGTGCCGACCTCTCATCTCTCTCCGCTCATCCCGGCGAGGCGATCCCAACTGCGCCGCCACTCTCCCGGCTCCCCTTGCCGCCGCCGACCCCCCGCCGGTTTTGCCTCTCCTCCCCATGGTCGGCCGCCTCTACCGCCAACCGACGCCGCCGCTCGTCGGCCTGAGTTTGCTTCGATATCCCCCGTCGATTCCCCGCCTCCGCTGCTGTTCTACGGCTCCGAGCGCCCTTGCATCTAAGCCTATCTGCGCTCGGGGTCTACGGCGTGGCTGCGGCTAGCCGTCGGCATCGCGCAGGCAGCTCTTCGCATGGTCTCCTCGCCAACCTGCGCCTCTTCAAGGACCCCGCGTCGCGTCGCCTCGGTGCCCTGCCCCGAGTTGCCTCCTTCGCGGCTCCCCGCGCATAGGAGGCTAACCACGCCATTACTGATTTTAGCCGTCGGATTGTATGCTTTGGTCGTTTCCGGCCGTCCGATGCACCTGTTCTCGCGCTATCCCTAGGGGACGCTACACTGGAGGTAAAATCCGAGGTCTCCCGTTCGATCCCTGACAGACGGTCGAGATAAGGCCACGTGTGCATCACCAAAATCGCCCACCTCCCCCAGTCTCGACCCCCTGCAGCGAGCCCTCTGATCCCTCTCTTCGCATGCGCTTGCCGCCGCCATCGCTTCCCGCTCCTCGCCATCTTCGTTTTCCAACTTAAGTTCTTCGCCGCCAGCGACGCCCATCCGTGGAGGCTCGTCCCGCTCGCCGGCCTCAGGGGCGTGCCCACGCTGCTAGCCTGGGACAGCTCCAAGAACGTCGTCCTTAGGAGGCTCGATGACGACGAGACCGACGTCCTGCTTACGGAGGAACACCATGGGGGATGAGACGGCTAGAAGAAGGCACCCGAGAACGCCCAGATCCGTTCCCTGCAGTCCACCACGCTTTGACCATCGCCCTCGACGTCTCCAATCTTCTCATGGCATGCTGGCATCTGTGCGGTCTCTTCTCTACTCCGCTCCATGGGTATGAGTTCCCTCCTCTCCTCCAGGGTGTGGCTACATGTCAGATTCATTCGACGGCAGATGGCCCCTCTAGCTCCAACGAGTATACCCGCTTAGGAAGCAAGCGACACAACCGTCAATCACTGTGAGAAATCAGGTGGATCAAGGATTAGTTTCTCCCATTAACTTTGGCACTATTGCAGTACACTTGTCTTATCATGTTACATACGGAGTATTATTTAAGGTATGAGTGGTGTACTGTGTTGGGTATTCTCCGTAGTCTTTTTCAGCGGGCGAAAACATTTGAACCTGTTATTCCTGCTTTCGAACATCATTTACATGAGGAAATAAAGTTGCTAAAAGTTAGTGTGTTTGTGAATCAATACACATAACCTAATGGCGAATAAGAAAAGGAAAAGTAGGAGGAGATTCCGCTGCTTTACATCTGGTTTCAGTTAGACTCAGTTATTTCTTTGCATTTATTTATCTCCAACAATGGTTTTAACATTTTGTTTTCATTGATCCAGGATAAGGTGGAATCATGGTATAGCAACCATGGAACATCTGGCTCTTCTGATGCCATTGGATATGTTGTTGCAGGTGATTATTCAAGCAATAAGATAAAAGTGAAGGTGTTGATCTGAATCTTTGAATTTCCCTTCAAAACTCACAAAATATTAGTTATTAAATTGGGCTCCATGGCTCCATGCCATGTTCATAAGTTGCTCTGAAACGAAGTAAATTAGCCCGGGTACAGTGACCTATCATGCTACCATGATTTACTTTCATTAGTCAGAACATAAGTGACATGTTCCTGCGTGCCATCATGGTCTGTTTATGAGATACTAATTATGTTAGTGATTTCTCTTGGTCATAAAGTGTTAATGGTTTTGGCATGTCATATTATCTCCAATTGTTCCCAAAGAGGATGATGTTCAACTAATGTACCTGCAACTTACTATTGTTGCATGCATCCTGTGATATAATAATATACATCATATTTAATTGATCCTTATATGGCTATATTTACACATCGTAAAAATTCCAAATAGCTATCTGATACATCTCCAACATATCTATAATTTCTTATGTTCTATGCTTGTATTATACCAATTGCTATATGTTTTATTCACACTTCATAGCATTTTTATGCATTTTCTGGGACTAACCTATTGTCAGTTCCTGTTTTCTGCTATTTTTGGTTTCAGAAAAGTTGTTCTGCAAATATCCTCGGAATCGGACGAAACAAATTGCAAAGTTCCTATTTTTTCCGACACGTTCCAGAAGTCCGAAGGAGAGACGAAGGGGGGCAGCGAGGCGCCGTCCCCACCCCATGGCGTGGGTGGGCCCCCTGCCGCGCCGCCATGTGGGGAGCGGGCCTCGTGCCTCCACCGACATCGCCCATTCGCCTATTTATTCTCCCCGAGGCGAAAACCCTAAATACCGAGCCATATTTCCAGAAAACATCCGCTGCCGCCGCCGTCAACCCTAACTCGAGGGTTCCTGAAGCTCTTCCCGGCACTCTGTCGGAGAGGGGAATCATCACCGGAGGGCTCTACATCGCCATGCCTGCCTCCGGAGTGATGTGTGAGTAGTTCATCTCTGGACTATGGGTCCATAGCAGTAGCTAGATGGTTGTCTTCTCCTTTTGTGCCATCATGTTTAGATCTTGTGAGCTGCCTATCATGATCAAGATCATCTTATTGTAATGCTACATGTTGTGTTTGCTGGGATCCGATGAGTATTGAATACTATGTCAAGTTGATTATTGATCTATTATATATGTTGTTTATGATCTTGCATGATCTCCGTTATTAGTGTAGGCTTTGGCCAAGTTTATGCTTGTAACTCTAAGAGGAGTATTTATGCTAGATAGTAGGTCCATGCCTCCATTTAATCTGGGACAGTGACAGAAAGTTCTAATCTTGTGGATGTGCTGTTGCTATTAGGGGTAAAACAGCAATGCTTTGTCTAAGAATATTTGTATTGCTTACATTATGCACCATACTTAATGCAATTGTCTGTTGCTTGCAACTTAATACTGGAAGGGGTGCGGATGCTAACCTGAAGGTGGACTATTTAGGCACAGATGCATGCTGGATGGCGGTATGTGTACTTTGTCGTAATGCCCAAATAAATCTTATAGTGATCATCATGACTTGTATATGCATTGTTATGCACCTCTTTATTTTATCAATTGCCCAGTTGTAATTCGTTTACCCAGCATGTTAGTATTTTATTATGGAGAGACACCACTAGTGAACTTTGGACCCCGGTCCATTCTTTTACATCTGAAACACAACCTACTGCAATCATTGTTCTTTTTCATTCTCTGCAAACAAACATCATATTCCACACTATACGTCTAATTTCTTGGTTTCAGCAAGCCGGTGAGATTGACACCCTCACGGACTCGTCGGGGCAAAGTAGTTTGATTGTCTTGTGTGCAGGTTCCAAGTCAACCGTCAGGAACTCTGCTTCCCCAACAACGCCACAAGTTTTCTAACGCCATTGACACCTTCAGAACATCGCCGATTTCCTACTGGTTTGATAACCTCGGTTTCATACTGAGGGAAGACTTGCTGCTACACTCATCAAACCTTACACTTGAGGTCTCCTGACGAACGTGTGCTTTACACGCATCACTATCCTTTAGATTAAAACATCCATACATCAGTAACACTATTATTCCTCTTTAATCCTTTTTCGAAAACCTTGCCCTTTTGTTCAAATTTAGAAACATCTCAAGATATATCGCACTCATTTAGTTTTCTCCAGTGGATGTTACTTATCAGTGCTCTTTTTGTTGATATTTCAGGCTATGGTATTATCAGGCGGCGGTTAAGACCACGCCCGCGGTTTGGGGAGTGGCGTGGGTTGATTGACGGTAAGTGACCCCGGCTACCAGCCTTATTTTCAGAAGATTGAAGTACTTTAGCAGGAATTTAAATTGATAAAGTAGATCTTCAACCAAATATGCCATAAGTAAAAAATCAAGTGCCAAATGATCATATCAAATATAGTACCTAACCTGCTCTGATTCCATTCATGTTAGTACCTAACTTCATCCTTCTCGTGACACTGCTCTTGATAGTTATTGATTTGCGTAGCCCATTCCGAGTAACTAATATTTAGCTGAAAAGACTTTCCTTTCTCGCGTCTCCTCCGCCCCCTTGAGAGTCGCCTCCAAATCTCCGCTGCCGCCCCTCTCCTTCCTGCTCGCCGGAGGTACGGCCGGCCGACGTGGGGATGGAATAGGTGGTAGGCTCCTCTTGTACATAGTAGATGTAGGCTTAGAGGTAGATTTTGGCCATGTGCCGTATGAGCAATATGCTCGCGCTTGGCTTTATGCCAGGAGGATGGCGATGGATCCCGCCGGCCGGATCCATTGCTGCCTTGTGCTTCTCATCATCGTCGTGGCGCTCCGGTGGACGGGGCCGTATGTGGTGAAGCTGGAAGCGGCGGGGTCCTCCATAAATAAGGCCGATGGCTTGCTGGAGCTTGGGGTCTGGTTGCCTCCCCTCAATCTTGTCGTCGTGGTGGCGGAGGATGGAGAAAGGTGGCGGGATCTGGAGTTCCTTGGGGAATTTCTGCTGCAGTATGGAGTTCATCAACAGAGGCCGTTTGTCGCCGATGTTATCCAGGGCCATCGAGGCCGCTCCGTGCTCGGGTGTGAGTGCCACCTGAGCTTTTTCAACCTCCAGGCCGGAGTGCCATCTAGGAGGCCCTTTGCAGGATTCCCGGCGGCGCACACCGTTCTTCCTCTCCCAAGTGGTCACGTCCCCGGTGAGATGAAGGATGGCCGGCGGTGGAGTCCTTGTTGCGTCGGTGGAGAAGAGGATGAAGAAGGGTCTGATTGCTTTTTTGATCTTTGCCCTAGGGTCCTCTGTGCTAAATGCAAGGACTGTTCTATAATTTCTTTTCCTTTAGGGTCCTGTATGCAAATTTGTAATCCCACCGATATATCAATGCAGCTCTAGGCCCTTTTTGGGCCTTTCCCCTGTTCTAAAAAAAGAGTAACTAATATTTTTCTTAAAATCTAGATGTACGGATCAAGTTCGCCTCTTAAAATTGGGGTGGCGTGCAGAGCGACCTGCAGTGGTGTGGAGTCAGATGCAAGGCAACGAATATTGTAATTGTTCTCACACACATTTAATTCGTTTCCTTGTATCTGATCAAATGGCATTACAATGTTTGTAGAGATCCTCCAAAACAGAAATTATTGTATCATTGAGTGTCTTCTGCTTCGGGCGTATGCTTGATTGTGGGACTTTTTAACCAACGCGGATAATCTGCAGTAGATCTGAATTCAATATCTCTGTTAGAACATCCTTCGCGCATGACAATTAACATATCTATTTTACCTTCTCCAGTGGTTGATACTTTGCTTCAGCCCTCGTGCCGTCAATGCATCGATTCTGTATAGATCTATAGATCCGTCATACAACAATTAAGTGTGTTTCGATGTGGCTTTGTAGCATAATGCATCGTTTGTTCTTTTGGATCAGGAGACACTGTTGTGTAATTCCATGGCTCCAAGATTTTGGGAAACTATTCTGATATGTTAACTATTTAGAACGACTTGATGTATGACCTATGAACCAGTTGCTGTAGGACTTCATTTAGGCTAGATCTGCACATGTTTCTGTTGTGTTATTTGGGCTGGAAATGTCATGGGCATGGTTCAGCACTTCTGAAAATGTTGAAGTCCAAATATATATTCGTAGATTCCTAACAATATATTGCCATAGTGGACGGGCGCGGCAACGCGCGCCTAAATGATCTAGCTTTTTTGAAAACCACTCATGGTCAGTTTAGACAAGACAACATAGTTGGACCCGCTGTCAGGATGATGTGGCGCGCAGTGAACGACCTATGGAGACATATGGTAGTATGCTCTTTTTTGGATATATTTTTTGTAATTTTTAAAGGGACCACATGTCAGTTCATATCGCTACCCGAACGGGCTCCTCTCCTTCACTGACACCGCGTTCGGCTCCTACTTGGTGCTCCGAATTCACATGGGATGCCCAGAAGTCACGGTGCCTATGGCTTCAGGCATAGCTAGCAACACACATGGTAGGAGGCGAGAAGGAGAGGGGAAATTGGCAAGATCGAACACATCTTACCTGGATCACGCTCTTGTGGTCAGAGGAGGCGGGGAAACATAATACAAACGAGTTAAACTAACCAATCATTACTTTCTGAAAAATTAGAGAATGAGCCTAACAAAATTTTGAGAAGTGATTGTTTTTTAAACCTTAATAGTAGCCTTTTGCAATTTTATCCCTGTTCTTTCTAAAAAAAAAAACTCTATATATGTCATGTCCTCTCCCTATGTTCATCAACCATAGCAAAAGCTAGGCCAAACTTTGAAGCTAAACTTCGCACAAGATTACTATGTTCTCTAGATGCTACGGTTTGGCAATCGTCGTCCAATCTCCTAACGTCAAGTTGTCCGACCCGACTGTTGTGAGGGTTCATAGGCGAAAGTCTTATAGAAAATCTTTGACATGACGTGTAGTTGGAGGTGGCCCACATAATCGGGTGAGATTCAGCAGGAAGAAAAACTAAGAAGCCAAAAAAGCACATTTGGGGGGGGGGGGGGGGGTGCATTGAACCTGTTGCTGAGCAAAAGAAAATTTAAATACGACGTGTGTTGCAACTAAAATTTGATGACGCGTTGATGCCCTGACTTAGAACTAAGTCATTCTCTATTCCGCATTGCTTAGAGCATCTCCACCGGGGGGGGCCTCTAAAGGACCCCCCAAAGGCCCTTTGGGGGGCCGGACACCAAAAACGCCCACCAACGGCACCCCCCCAAAGCCTCGCCCCGGTCGATTTTGTGTCTGGCACCCCCAATAGGGCCCAATACGCCGAGACACAGTTCGGCCAGGGCGACGAAGAGGATGCCGGCCAGGGCCAGGAAGGGGAGGTCGAAGAAGAAGAGGACGATGAAGAGGATGGCGTCTGGAAGCCTGGAAACAGAGGCAAGACTTGGTGCGCGACTGAGGACGTCTTGTTGGCCCAGGCGTGGATGAACGTGAGCATGTGCGGCGAGACGGGCGCCAACCAAAGGAAGAAGGCCAACTGGATACACATTCAGAAGGACTACACCGAAAGAAGGTCGTATCCTCCTCATGAAGATTTGCCTAACCGCAATGCCAAATCGGTTGAGAGCTGTTGGGGCGTCATCTTGGCTCTCACTACCATTGCAATGAGCAAATCTTGCAAAGAGACGAGAGTGGCAAGAACGATGCCGACAAGGTTAGCCGATCATCTTAACTTGTAACCCATCATGTTTACATGCATACTTGACTTGGCCTTTGTTTGTGTAGCTCAAGGACGCCAAGTACTTGTACCTTGACTTGGAGTCGGATGGCAAGAAGCCATACAAGTTCATGCACGTTTGGGAGGTGGTTAAAGGTTGCCCGAAGTGGAAGAGCCATATAAAAGATGATCGCATCGCCGAGGGAGATGAAAGAAACCTGCCGGCTGCTAGCGCCGAGCGTCCCGAGATGGGAGTGAAGGCGTGCAAGGCGGCCGCCAGGCCTGGCAAGAAGCCAGGGGCCTCGGGCGCCGCAGGCAGCATCCAAGAGTCGGTGAAGCTATACATTGCCGAGGTGGCCGCGTCGACTGACGAGAAGAAGAAGCTACAAGCCAAGTCCGACGAGAAGTGGACGCTCTACTTCAAGATGCAGGAGACCAAGCTCAAGAACCAAGAGAAGAAGGAGGAGCGTCTCTTCATGGCCACGATCACGACCAGCATGAGCCCCAACCAGAAGAGATACTTCGTGTCCGAACGGAGGCGCATCCAGGCTGAGAGGGCGGCGGCCGAAGCGGCAGAGCTCGAGGGATCCGACGAGGACGGCGAGGAGGAGGCCGCCGCGTGATCGGCATGAAGCATTGCGCCAGGGAGGCGCCCTTTTGATGGCCGGCCTTGGAGACTTGTTCTCCGGCGCGGTCGATCCTTTTTTGATGGCCGGCGTTGGAGACTGTTCTCCGGCGCGGTCGAAACTATGCCAAGTCTATGACTTGTTCTCCGGCGCGGCAAAACTATTTGATTGCCGGCATCATTTGAGACATTTTTATTAATGCATGCACCGACGTCCTGTTCCTCATTTGTGTTGTTCATCGGCGGCGACCACGGCATGCCCGCAAGGTGTTCGACAGTTCGCTCTAATTTCGGACCGTTTGGGGGTGGGCCTTTGGGGAGTGCCGCTGTGGACGGCCTCTAAATGTTGACCGGACACATGTCCGGCACCCCAAAGGAGGCCCAATTGGGGGTGCCGGACACCGATTTAGAGGCCCCCAGTGAAGACGCTCTTAGGTCGTAAAGTCGTCGGCTCTCAATCATGACAACTGCACATGGATATGCGTATAAAGAAATCTAAACAAGATAGGCGAAGAATGTCAACTAGCTAGGCAAACTGGATACATCGTTGTTATCAAAAAAGAAAAAGAACTGAGCTCAAAAAAAAAAAACTGGATGCATCGTTGTTCCTCCTAGCTTGTTATTTAATCCATAGTGGCAAAACAATAATCGATCGAATCTAGGGAGGGACAAGTTGACCATGAAAAACAACAAGGTCTAGCCATCGGAAATATAGTGTTGTTGTGTGCATGTCTACCGGACCGAGTGAATGATTTCTTACTAATCCGTACCCATGACCTTCATGAATATGTTTGTAACTCGTAGGTTTCACTGAATTATACAGGAAATAAATCGCTCGAATAACGCAGAAAAAGAATCAAGATCGCTCGAATAACGCAGAAAAAGAATCAAGAATGCGGCTTCTCCAAGAAGATTGATCAATCAGGCTATACGAGAGAAGCAAAACCCTTGTGGGCCTGATGAACACCAGACTCAGAAATTTATTGAAACCTAGGCGCGCCGCAGTGCAAGTAAAAAAATCTGGACAAATGTAGAAAATATGGAACAAATATTGTGTTCGGAGTAGTTTTAACACGGAAAAACGAATATAGTTGATTACATGCTCGCACCACATTCCAATGTTCACGAGTCACAACATAAGAACTACAAAATCTCTACATATATCAATCTCGCTAGGATTCCTGGCCTGTGGTTGATCAATGGGTTTTGACCGTCGATTAGTAATTGGATGGTTCAGATGTATCTCGTACCCCACATGTCAGCGACTAGAAAGAAATAGTAGGTCGGTTTGCCCGCACGAGTAACCATCCACCGACGTTCCGAGTTTGACCGCGCACTCTCACTACAGGAATGCCGATCTGTGCCGACGGCCAACCTCTGTGCCGACGGCTAAATGTCGGGGCCGTCGGCATAGACCTCCAGAGACAAAAAAAAATGACACTCGGCTATGCCGACGGCTTTGCCGTCGGCACGGGTCCAGCAGGGCTGTGCCGACGGCTTTGCCGTCGGTATAGGTCCCTCTCATTTTTTCTATTTTCCATTTAATTTTCTATTTTTCATTTATTATGAAATAAATCATATCTTTAAATCCGTAAATCAGAATTTTACAAATAAAATCTCTAAACATATTAGAAAAATGAGAGCAATCCAAATATGACATCCATATAATCATTTTCACCATGCATATTACTTTTTGCAACATATTTTTGGTACTTGCTTAATAAAAAAGTCATTTTTGGCACTTAAAAAATGGAAAATGATATTTATAAAAATAATTTGAAAATTAGTTTTTGCCAACAATGTTTTCAATACCAAGACACACCTATGTATCAAATATGGACACATTATCACAACCTATGGCGCGATAATGGTCATAACTTGGTCATTTGAAGCGAAACCTATACATGTTTATAGATGGTTCAATACCATATGTACACAAGTGTATTGGGTGTTTAAAATGTCACAGATCCTACTCCGGGGTATGACCGGCTTCACCCTTTTGACTCCGTTCAAAGGGGCTAGACGAGAACTTTGACTTTTTCCAGCGGGTCTAGGGTTTCGCCAAAACACGGTTCCGGAGCATCGGAAATCCACCAAAACCTAGGTGGTTCCATACCATATGTACACAAGTGTGATGGGTGTTTCAAATGTCCAAGGATCTACTCTGGTGTGTGACCGGCTTCACCGGTTTCACTTTCTCTCTACTAAGTGTGTGGACTTATAGCTGAAAACTCCCACTTCAGGTGAAACAGGGGAATCTTTGCAAGGGTTGGGTGGATCTCGGTTTCCATGTTCCTATGTCCTAACTTAACAGAAGCAAGCAAAAAATTCACACTAGGATACCCCTTTCGACTCCGTTCAAAGGGGGTAGACGGGGACTTTGACTTTTTTCTAGCGGGTCTAGGATTTTGCCGAAGCGGGGATCCGGAGCATCGGAAACCCACCAAAAACTAGGTGGTTCAATACCATAAGTACACAAGTGTGTTGGGTATTTAAAATGTCCAAGATCCTACTCCGGGGTATGACCGGCTTCACCGACCGCACTTTCTCTATAGTGAGTTTGTATACTTGGAGGTGAAAACTCCTGTTTCGGTCGAAACAGGGGAAATCTTGTGTTGATTTTTTGATAAAAGTTGGTTTTCCATGTTCCTATGTCCTAACCTAACATAACCAAGCAAAAAAGTTCACTGTCCTATTCCCTTTCGACTTCGGTCAAGGGTGTAGACGAGAACTTTGACTTTTTTCCATCGGGTCTAGGGTATCGCTGATGCGGGGTCCCGGAGCATCGGAAACCCACCAAAACCTAGTTGGTTCCATACCATATGTATACAAGTATGTTGTGTGTTGTAAATGTCCAAAATCCTACTACGGGGTATGACCAGCTTCATCGACCGCACTTTCTCTCTCGTGAGTTTCCGCACTTAGAGGTGAAAACTCCCGTTTCGGGCGAAACGAGGGCAATCTTGTGTTGATTTGTGATAAAATTTGGTTTCCCATGTTTTCATGGAATAATCTAACACAACCAAGAAAAAAAGTCCACTGTCTAGCTACCCCTTTAGACGTTGTTCAAAACATGTATAAGTTTCGACTCAAATGAGCTATGTTTGACCATTCATGTGACATAGTTTGTGATAATGCGCCCACATTTGTCACACATGTGTGTCTTGGTATGGAAAACAATGTTGCGGAACTAAGTTTGTTCAAATTATTTTGATAAATATCATTTTTTTTATTTTTAAGTGTCAAAAATGACATTTTTTGTGAAGCAAGTACGCAAAATATGGTGGAAAATGGCACCCATCTAGTTCCCACACAAAGTAGACCATATTTGATGGATAATCTGGAAATATTAGGAATTTTCTCGGTTTCTGCCTAATTTCGCTTATTTAAATTACTTTATGTCTATTTTCCGAAAATAACACACATTTGAACTAAAAGTGTGTGATAGCTTGCTCTGAAAATTTGAAATAAATAAATTTAAGGTACACAATTAGGAGTTATATCACAGAACCTTCTATTGTTTTGAAATATTCAACCCTTATCAACCGTTGATTAAATCTGAATCATTAAGAAGAAACACACAATCCTCGTCACTCTAAATACTGCAATCTGATTGGTTGAGACTTGTTGTTGTGGATCGATGATGTGGCGTGTCCTTCTCTCTCCTCTGTTATCACGCACATATCTTCTCTCTCATCTGTCCCACGCACATATCTTCTTCGTTCTTTTTCTTTCTTCTTTCTTCCCAGCCACAACGAGGCCAACCCGATCCCCAATTCACGAAGACCTAACCCTAGCCCAAGACCCGCCGGCGCTACCGGCGCCGCGATGCTCCGCTCCGCCGGCCACTCCCCTCGTCACCGTTCCCCCTCGCCCTCCTCCACCCGGTCCTCCGCGTCCACCCTCGCCACCACCTCCTCCAAGCCCCGTCGCCCGGAGGTGCTCGACGAGGACGCCGACGCCATGCAGATAAGACCACGACGACGCCCTCTGCTCTACCGAGGCACTCCCTCAGCCGCGCGTACAACACGGCGAGCCTGGCGCGGCCTCCCGCGCCGCTGCGACGACTCTTGTGACGGCACCAGCTCCGGGTCGCGGCCGGGGATCCCGCGTCGACATGGCCGCGCTGCCGTCGACCTCCGTCCACACCATGGCCGTGCTGCCGTCGACCTCCGTCCACGCCATCGACGACCTTTGTCCCCGGCCGCCCTACGCCTTGCGTCGGCGTTCTCCCGTGCCGCCCTCCGTCCTGGAATGCCGTCCTCCGCCCTAGAGCATCGTCCTCTGAACACGACGTCGCGGACCGGATGGGCGCACCGGGTACGGCCCGGAGCCAGGGGCGGAGCTACATAGCTCTAGGGTGATGCACAGGCATCAGGGTACTTGAGATTTTACTTGAGAAATTAGCTTAAAAAACAGTGTGTGCACCATGCTAATCCTGATAAAATGCACCATGGTGACTTAAATGCACCAGGTTCATGTTTAGTCGAGCTCCGCCCCTGCCCGGAGCTCGCCGCGCCTCTCCCCTACATCGTGCACTCGTCTTCCCTGTCCCCAGTCGTCGCCGCGTCCGGCTTTAGCCTTGGCCGTACTCGCCACGCCCTGACTCGGTCGACGCCGTCCTCGCCGCACTCCACAGCGGCGGCCGCCCAGCCCTGCTCGGTCGTCATCAACCGCCCCCAGTCGTGGCCTGTCCCAGCGAGGGACGGCGAGGATTTTTGTTTACAACACGTGTCCAACCTATGCCGACGGCAATGCCGTTGGCATAGGTTCTGCCAGCGAGCTCAGCCACCATGGGACCCACCTCACCTACGCCGACGACCTGTCTGCCGACGGTCTCTTTCTGGCCGTCGGAACAGTCTGTGCCGACGGCAATCACCTATGCCGACGGCCATGTAACCTGTGCCTACGGGCACCTATACCGACGACCCTGTGCCGACGGGGGCCGTCGGCATAGGTCTGTGCCGACGGTAGACGGGTCTATGCCGACGGCAAAAGACCGTCGCCATAGACTGTGATTCCTGTAGTGTCTCTCGCCACTCGAGCCCCACGCCCCGCACTGCCGCCGCCACGGGCGTGCTCCTCCCTCTCCTCCTCTCCTCTAGCTCCTCGCCCCGACGGTGCACAGTAGCCGGTCGTCGCCGTGCAGTGGCAGTAGCAGGTCGTCCTCTTTGATGTGGCGGCGGCGCATCTGGAGGAACCGGTCGCCCTTCTCCCGGACGGGCGCCATAGCTGGGATTGCCGGACCTGACCGGCGAGGAGCGGTGGCAACCTTGCTCCCCGATGGCGCGCAGCAGCCGGTCGTCGCACTGCAGTGGTGGCACGCTGCTTGTCCTCTGCCTCCCGCGTTCTCGCTGCTCTTTTCTGGTGTGATTCTTCGTGCTCTTCTCTCCTGACCTTGCGGCCTCTTTTTTTCAGGTATGCGTCTTAGCTGGGTTGGTGGATTTGGAGCGTGGGCGCTTTGGATCTGTGCCGGCTGCCGGCGGCGACTCTGGTGTCTTCTGATGAGGCGTTCTTTGTTTTCTGATTATCTAGACTGGTTGATGTGCTGAGTGTGCCGATCTATTTCTTTCGCCTTGGGACTAGCTGTTTGTGCATGCGTGTTTTGCTCTCTGTTTGTGTTGACCTGGGCTTCCATTTGCCATATACTCATATTCCCTCATTCCAATCCTTTGCATGGCATCTTCGGTTCGCGGCGGTGGTGGCCGGATTTAGTGTGTTGTCGCTGTGCCCTTCTCGCTGGCGACCGGATCTGCCACTCGCATCTTCGTTTTGGGGCGTTGCCCAACGGGCGGCGCCGGCGCCCACGGTCTGCAGGTAGGTTCCTTGGCACCCCCTTTTCCTCATCCCCGTTCCGCGTACCAAGCCGTCACCATCACACCACATGGTACATCGTCTTCTCCAAATCCACACGACCGACAACATATCTCTCCTTTTTCTGTGCGAAACATTGGATTCGGGGCATGGCAGAGTCGATTCCATCTGTGCGTTTGTCACCATCCTTCTTTTGACCGCAGCTTGGTTGACGCCGGTCACCTGGCGCCGGACAGCTTTCTGGATGGCAATCTGCCGCTGAGTCTGCTGCCCAAGATCTGCAGCGCCTGGAAGTCCTTGCACGATGTCCACAATATCAGCACTGCCGCTGAGCTTCCCGTCTCCTTTGTGGCCAGGCTACCTGAAGCTCCAAGAACAACACACCTCTATATTGGTAAGAACTAAGAACCCAACATTTTCAGAGATACGCATGAGTAGATAGCCATATACAAACATCTAATAGCCACCATCACTGCTAAACTATCAATCTTAATGTAGAGTAAGGCTTGGGTCTTAAGTATTGAGTATGAACAAATTCCTGTTTCTGAACTTAATATGCAGTATGATTACATAGTGTTGGTCATGCTTATGTAGTCAAATGTTAAATACTAAAAATAAAAAGATTTTGGCAGTGCTACAATAGATGGATTTGTTTGAATGCTCGGCTAATCCTACTGGTTGCAGAGGAAGAAAATGGTAGGAAGGCCATTGTAGAGAAGTGGGAGCCGGACTGGGAAACATGTGATCTCATCTCCATGTTTTTTCTTAGATAATTAATTATTTCTGATGACACAGTTTCCTATTTTCTGTTGCCACAAGATTATACTGTGTTTTTAAACTCTTCCCTTTTGATTATATTACCTATTCTGTTATAATAGAGCTATCACTGAACCAACATTGGCAGCTGGTGGATTTTATTATTAATTATCCTCTCTGTTAGACAACATGTTTTGCAATTTGCATATTCCCTAAATTTCCTTGGGCTTTCCATTAGACCAGGAGATCGATAAGGAGCAAACTGGTAGTGCATTTTAGCAGTAACTTTTTCTTCTAGGAGTAAATTGATAAAACACTTTTGGAAGTAATCTTTAACTTCTGAAATCAGCTTCCATGTGACCAAAGACAGTGGTAAAGCTGCGTAATAGCTGTGATGTCTAGCAACATCACATTTTATTTGCCAGCATAGGATCGCTTGCTGTACAAATGATAAATTTAGTTGAAGTAGTAGCTAACCATTCTCCGTATTACTTCTTGGAAATAAAGTTAATAGATAGAGAAAATAGAATATAAGCATGATTGACCTCAATTGCAACGCATTTGCAATGTAAAAACGCGAAGTTATAACCCACTTGCAACTACACAAAAAATACTCAGTTACAACCCACTTGCAACTGGAGAAAATAAATACTCAGTTGCAACCCACTTGAAACTAGATATAAAGTTAGTTGTAAAGGACTTGCAACCAAAAAATCTCAAAAAAAAATTACGTGCACCTAGAAAAAACTCAATTGCAACTCACTTGTAAGTAGACATAAAATATTCAATTGCAACCCATTTGCGACTGTAAAACGCCTAGTTATAACCCACTTGCAACTGAATAAAAAAATCAGTTACACCCCACTTGCAACTAAAAAAAAATACCCAGTTCCAACCCACTTGAAACTAGATAAAAGGTTAGTTGTAAAGGACTTGCAACCGAAAATCTCAAATACATCTACGTGCAAATAGAAAAAAACTCAGTTACAACCTACTTGCAACTGGGCAAAAAGTCAGTTGTAACCGACTTGCAACCGGAAAATCCATATGCAACTAAAGAAACTCAATTGCAACATACGTATCTAGAAAATCTTGGTTACGACCATTTCCAACTCTAACACCGACACAATCAAATGTTTCGCTTAAATCTCGGTCAACCGACTATTAGCAAAACATAATTTGATAAAGGAAAATGAACTGATAAAAATGAAGCACACAAAGAAAATAAAGGAAACAACTATAGTTACAATGAAAATGGTTCAAAAGAAGAAAAAAAACCAAAATTAAGTAATAAACAATAAGGTGAACACAAGTTGAAAAAGGTGAAAATGTGCTAGCGTTACCTGTTACATGAACCAGTATGCTCACAAAGCGAACGTCTTTCCCCGGCAGTGCTTTTGTTTCTGTATCATGTTGCTACAGTTTTCTAATCTCTTACGTAGAAACAGAACAACTAACAACTAAAGTAGCGACACACAAAAAGCATGAGGAGAAAAAAAAACAGTGGCACGTAAAAGGCCCAGCCACAACACAAAAGAGAAGGCCCACTCACATAACCCAGCCTCGATTAGCCTCACGCAATTAACAGAAACGAGGCTGACGCCTAGTTGCGTGAATCTCCATGCACGGATCTAATGGATTTAGACATGACTGAGAACTCACGAGTTCTCAGAAGACTGAGAACTAGCAAATTCGATATTAGAGTATATAAGAATATAAAAAAATCCACACTATCAAAATAATCAACGTTGGTCCAATGTCTTGACCTTTTTTATTTATTCCCCCAATTTGTTACCATTGCGTCCATACTTGGAACTGTTATGTCATTTTCTACGCAAACTAACATCTTTTAAGCGGAGATCTCAACCATCATTTCTCAGTTGAGAAAACATGTCCTCACATCTTTAACCAAAGACATTGACTAAACTGATACAACTAGACTTTTAGATAATAAAAAAATATACAAAGCAAAAATAGAACCATAAAACACAATCCATCGCATGTCTAGAGTTGTTTTTTGCCACCCTAATAAACTTGCCAAAATACCCCCAAAAGCTTACCTAAATACTCCACTTAAGACATTGTTTAGAGTCGTGTCTATTAGATTTAGAATGAGGTAAAAGTAAAAGAGGTTGCTTTCCGAATATTCAAAACCTAGCTCTTGTTTTTGGTTAGGAATCAGTTTTGTGCAGTGTTCAATATATTAAGCACAACTCTCATACAAATTCTGCGTTTTACGTGCCACTCAAATTGTTCCAAAATGCGCTTGAAAGTTTTGGCCGAAAATCGAGGGAGGGCGGCTGACGTACCTTGTCCTACTGAGAGCTCCGCACCTGGTTATGGTCTTAGAGATGAGTTTTGTCGTTTGATAGAGCTAGAGATGACGTCCTGAGTGATTTGATTTTCTTTGGTGGTCATTTTTTGTTCTGGTTTCTCCGATATGTACCGCATTCACGAGAACCAACCTATACTTGAATGAATGTGAGGTTTCTTGTACCCAACCTAGCAGAGTTTAAACTACAGGTCTATCGTATGGGTGTCTCATAAAGGCAAAATATTTTTTCAGTGAAAGTCAATGTTCCCGTCAATCTCAATACTTGACACTCCGACTCATTTTTTTCGGAGGTGTTAATAGGGGTAGGGTGTGTCAGCGTGCGTCTGTAGAGTTGATTGCTTGTGCGAGTATGTGTTTGGTTGCGTTTGTTTGTACTCTGTTTATCAGAAAAACTCGTATATCAGTTTACTCATTTAACATACCACATGAAGTTCTTTGGCACATTGTTACGATTAAAAACATGTACAGGAAGGATTTACAAAATTTTCCTTTCTCTGAAAAAATACTGTCACACTCATCGACGACCAGGCCACTTTCCCCCTGCGGATTTTTCAACCCAAAGGCACAACGGTAGACGAATTGGACGGTCCAAATCAAAACCCTAGAAAGCCGAAGCAAGCCACAGCAGCCCAGACCCAAGACGACTCCCACCTGGCCTAGCCTGCGTCCACGGTCCACCCCCAAGCAAATCCCCAAAACAAACAGCACCTCCCGGAAATGACGACGAGATAATCTTCTGCCCAAAATAGCCAGTCCACGCGGAGGGTGGCCCGCATTCAGCCTCACACGCGTGCCAGCAAGGCAGGCCCGCCCATGGCCGTGGGCCGCGAGCCCATAAATTCCGTCCCCTGCTTTTCCGTTTCCCGCACGCCCCCGAAAATTTCCCACCTCTCGAGTCTCGACCCCGCTGCGGCCGGTCCGTCCCCTCCCAAAGGAAAAAAAGCCAGATCTAGGGTTTACTCATTCGGCCTTCGTCGTTCTTGGGCCGAGCCCTGATCCTGCACCGCCCGCCTCGAGTCGAGTTGGATCTCAAGCTCCGCCTCTGCCCTCCGTAAGCCCCCCAAACTCCAAACCCCCTCCTCCTCCCCGCCTCTAGGCCCCTCTCCCTGCCTGTGCGGCTCGTAGCGCCGTGGGTTGGAATTGTTCAATGTTTAGATATGGTCGCGTTTGCTTTTTTGGAGTAGTTCGTATGGTGGGCTGTGTGGATATTTGCTGCGGTGCGCTGTTCGCTCGACAGTTTACGCGTCCGGTTCCGATGGTTGTTTGTAGCCTCAGAAGGATTCCGCGGGGGGCTTTGTCTTCTGGAGCATGAAATCTGTCATATAAGAGCATCTCCAACCGGAGGCCCCAAACCCACCCCAAACGTCCGGGCGGACAGCCCGGACGGGGTTTGGGCTAAAAACCGCCACCCAAAGGAGGCCCTCAAAGCCACCCCAAACGTCCGGGCTGTCCGGCACACCCCAAACCCAGCCCATATGTAGGGAGGGTTTGTGGGCGTCCGGGCGCGCCCGGACGGGCCGCCACGTCGGACGCGGCCCAACTTGACCCCACATATATCCGAAAATTCCCCACCCGGTCGGAACCCTAGCTCTCACTCTCCTCCAATCCCCTTTTCCACTCCACTCCATTTCCACTCTTCTCCGTCCACAGCTTGCCAATGGCGGGCTCCGGCAGCGAATCCGCCACGGAGCTGTACTGGCATGCGTTCGCGGAGGCGGAGGAGGAGATTGGGAGCTGCCCCGGCCGGATCCCGCCGCGCCGTCTTCGGCGGCTCTGTTCAACGCCGCTGGCAGTTCCGCCGCCGCCACGTCCGCCGAGGTGCTTGCGCAGGTTCGCCTCTGTTTCCGGTTGGAATGCTCACATTTTAGAAAGGAGTATGAGTAGGATTAGAAATTTGATGACCGATGTACTCCGTAGGCGTTTCCTAGAGGTCCGGCGTACTCCGTCGGCGATGATAGGATGTTGTGCAATGCGTGGTTGTCCACCCCGGAGGATCCTCTGACCGGAAGACTCCACCGTGCTTCGTTTTGGGGCCGGATCGGACAAGTTTTCAATGCAAACTCGGAATTTGTCCGCAGTGAGGGCTCCCTACGACATAGATGGAACACCATAGTGGCGGAAGTCAACAAGTTCGCCAGATGCTTTGCTCAAATGGGTTCCGTAAGTTTTTATTGTTAAATTTTCTACAATGTTGGATCCTACCACCGATTTATGGAGTACCTATTTCATTTTCATAGATGGACGATGCCGTCCTACTATACAACGCACTTGGGGGGAAGCCGGAGACGACGGAGTGGAGGTTCGGGCATTGTTGGGATGTGCTAAAGGATAGCCCGTTCGTGGACTACACGCCGGATGAGGAGAGGAGGGACATGATCCGCCGAGTGGAGACCCAAGCTCGACAGGCACACCGTGCTCGTCAAAGGGACCGCCGATCTGTGAGCAAAGGGGAAAGGTCCATCCAACGAATGGGTACAAAAGGGAGTTAAATAATCTTCTTTCTCGATTTGAGTTGGACCCATCGCTGCATGTTGGTGCGGTTAAGCAGATAATTTCCAACCGATTCAACTCTGACCACTTTTCGTGTTGAGTCGATACCACCACATAGTGCTCCGGTCTAATAAGCGCGTCGCGTGCGCTGAAGCGGAAGAAATCGAAAAAAAGCGCCTGCTGCGCGCTGGATGATCCGCGAGCGGGAGAAGGAAAAATTGGGGGAGAAAGAGAGGGAAACCGGGCAGGTAAGGGCTCATTTGGTTGCAGGGGGAGAAACACCCAGGGAAAATAATCCCGGCCGGGAATCTGAAGAACCAAGTGTAAAACTTCGGGATTCTGTTCCCGACCTCTGGACTAGGGGAAAATACACCCCGGGAAAAGGCCGGGGTCCCCCTGGGATTTCTGTTACCAAATGAGCCCTAAGGGAAATAGGGTTAGGGAAATCGACCCGTGACACAGAGCTGCTGCGACGCGAGACAGAGCTCCCGCGACGCGAGCTCGTTTCCGCCGCCGCCACCAGCGCAGCTCCGACCGCGCCGCCCTCCATCTCCTCCTCGTCCCTGCTCCGCCTTGCCGTCGGGGAAGCAGGTCGTCCGCCGCCGAGCTTATTCCCCTCGCCCTCTCTCCGCCCTGAATCAAGATCGAGCTCGATCTACTCGCCGCGCCTCTGGTATCCCTCGCAATCTCTCCCCCGCTGAAGTTGATTGATGTGTCCAGTGTCCCTGACTCCCTGTGTGTGCTTGGGGCTAAATAATTTAAGCCTTTTAGCTAGATTTGATCTGCTGCTGTTGGTTGTTGCTTAAGCTGGGGCTGGGATAGGGCCATAGGGGATGTTGCTTAAGCTGGGGCTGGGCTAGATTTGATCTGCCTGTTGCTAGGACATGCCGAGCTGCTACTTAATCTGCTGTACATACAAAAATACAAGTATATATTAGGCTTATGTATGCCTAGAATTGCTTTCTATTGTTCTGTCCGTACAGTTCCGACAAAACGCTTAAGCTTAAGCTTTAGTTCCTCTAATCGGAGCCTCACCGCTCGCTTAGCGCTTACCGCTTTTTTAACCTACTTTTAGCCATGTCATGCGTGACTGAGTTTAACAAATGACACTTTGTGAGATTTCGTTGTAAGGCAGTTCTGGCTGTGCTATGGTAGTCTGGTATGGTGGAATTGGTATTGCCATGTTGACAGTCTCGGTCGTCATTTTGAGTTGACATCTGGAAATTTTATTCTCTTGGGTAGCCAAGGCTATGGATGCTTTGGTTGTTGATATGAGCCCAGCTAGGTTCCTTTCATTAGGTTGCTATGTTGGACCAGCTTAGCTTGTTCCTCGGAAGTGCAGTCACTTTTTGTATATAGGAAGCCAAGTTAGGTATTGTGGCCTTTATATCTTGCAACTTCTGTACATGTGCCATTGAATTGCCATCAGGGATAAGTCATTTTTTCCATAACTTTAATTTTGTTTTCTGTTACGATTGGTTAGCTAATTGAATGATCTGTTGTTTATGGTGTTTTCCTGGCTTTTGATAATTTTTCCGCTGGGTTTTTACATGATATATATTCATACTTAGAATATCACCAGCATCTGTCTCTAATGCACGCTATACTTCTATTGTCATACTGTTGGACACAATTTTCTTTTCAAGAGATCACAACGCTTTGAAAACACACTGATGATTGATGATGTTATCATTATATCGATGAACTTCCACATTACAAAACAGCAGCTCTACTTAACTCAAATATACAAATTTGAAATTGGAACTTGTGAATCTCATTTGCAAAAAAAAAATGCACTGGGAGTGGTTTAGCAGCACGTTCTTTATTACAGTGAAATGATGCAAGATCACGATCCCAATTCCAAGTGTTCTGATTTGACTACATTGTATCTGACATGATTATATCTGATCTACTGTTTCGAATTGACAGGCTTCTGGGCTGCATCAAATAATCTTTGCTAGGATGGGTGAACCAAACGGCACTGAAAATGGACTGGTGCATGACAATGAGATGGTTGTAGGTGATGAGATGATACATGGCAATGAAATGGCTGATGATAGCGAGATGGTTCATGGTGAAGAGATGATTCAAGGATGAGGTGACGAGATGGTTCAAGGGAATGAGATGATTCATGATGATGAAATGATCCACGGCAATGAGATGATTCAAGTTGACGACATGATCCATGGTCATGAGATGGTTCAAGTTAATGACATGGTCAATGGTGATGAGATTGTTAATGGTGATGAGATGGTCAATGGTGATGAGATGGCACATGGTCATGAGTTGGTCAGTGCTGAGGTGACCCCACCAACCTTATCAAGACGCCGGAGAAAGAAGTCACTAGTATGGGAGCACTTCACTATTGAACCTGTGCCTGGTGAGAGGGGATGCCAACGAGCATGCTGCAACCTATGCAAATCAACCTTTGCATACAGCTCTGGCACAAAAATTGCAGGCACTAGCCATCTCAAGAGGCACATCACGCTTGGTTCGTGTCCATGATTAAAAACCAAGAGAGGAAGCTGTTGCTGACTTCAGCTGGAGTAGTGACTGACAACGATGGTGAAGGTACTGCAGAACGTCCTTCTAAGAGGCGTTACAGATATACTGGTTTCGCAAATGCTACGTTTGATCAAGACCGCAGCAGCTCATATCTGGCAAAGCTGATCATTTTGCATGACTATCCACTTCATATTGTTCAACAGCCAGCCTTCACTGCTTTTACTGAGAGCCTGCAGCCACGTTTTAGGGTCGCAGATGTTGATACAATGGAGGGAGAGGTGTATGCTGTTTACCAGAAAGGAAAAGAAAGCCTAATGCAAGCATTGAGCAGTATGCCTGGAAGGATCAGCCTCACCATAGGGTTGTGGACGACAAGTCAGACTCTTGGCTATGTTTCACTTGCTGGGCAGTTTATTGACACAGATTGGAAAGTGCATCGAAGAATGCTTAACTTCATGATGGTGTCTTCTCCTCATTCAGAAAATGCACTTAGTGAAGCTATTAGCTCCAGCCTAACGGACTGGAATATGAAGGACAAGTTATTCACCATCACATTGGATAATGATTGCTCATCCCATGATATCTACAGTGCAAATCTGAGAGATCATCTCTCCAATAAGAACAACCTCATGCTTAAGGGCCAGCTGTTTGTTGTGAGGTGCTATGCCAATATCCTCAATGCAGTTGCACAGGATGTTATTGCTTCAATTCACGGTGTGATTTACAATATCCGTGAAAGCATAAAGTTCATAAAAGCTTCTTCTGCCCGAGAGGAGAGGTTTGCTGAGATTGCTTTGCAGCTGGAAATTCCCAGCACCAAGACCCTGTGTCTTGATGTTACAACACAGTGGAATACCACTTACCTTATGCTGCTTGCTGCCTTGGATTATAGGCAGGCATTCACCACACTGGAGACATGTGATGATAACTACAATGAGTCACCTTCTGCGGAGGACTGGAAGAGGGTGGACGCTGCCTGCAACTATTTGAAGTTTCTCTATGACTCTGCACATAGCATCATGGCAGCAACAAATCCAACTTCTAACTTATTTTTCCATGAGGCGTGGAAACTTCAGCTAGAACTTTCAAATGCCATAGCCCATGAAGATCAAGTTTTTAGTAGCATAGCCAAAGAAATGCATGAGAGGTTTGACAAGTACTGGAAGGATTGCAACCTTGTTCTGGCCATAGCCGTCGTCATGGACCCGCGTTTCAAGATGAAACTTGTGGAATTTAGCTACTCCAAAATTTACGGTGTGGAGGCAGCAAAGTATGTTAAGGTGGTGGATGATGCTCTTCATGAGCTTTATAAGGATTATGTTGCGCAGCCCCTTGTTGAGCCAGGGCAAGCTAAAAAAAATGTGTCTGCCAATAATACAACAACCACAACTTCTACTGGGGATGGACTTCTTGACTTTGACATGTATCTTTCAGAGATTGCAATAAGCCAGCCCTCAAAATCAGAGCTTGAGCAGTACTTGGATGAAGCCCTGACGCCTCGCATCCAAGACTTTGAAATTGTGGACTGGTGGAAGCTTAACACCCTTAAGTTCCCAACACTATCGAAGATGGCCCGTGATATCTTGGCAATCCCTATGTCTATGGTGAGCAGCGGTGGCTCCATCTTTTCGGCGGCAACGACAGGAAGCCGGATGCTTGATGACTACAGAAGTTCATTGCGTCCTGAAGTCGTGGAGGCGCTCTTCTGTGCAAAAGACTGGCTCCAGTATGCGCCACCCCCTCCCGCAGAAGCTCCAGCGGTAAAGATCGAGTGATAGGTCCTTAGCAGTAGCTTGTGCCTGCCTTCTGAAGATGGCGGTGGTTGTTGAGCCTAGTTTGTGCTAATGCTCGAACATATAAAGTTAGCGGATGACGTTGTAAGCTGTTTCTTAGATGTAATTCGTACTCTAAATTTTTGCTGCTACTCTAATTGTGAGCTATCTCTTAGATGCGATTCGTCTATTGGCTTAATTTGTTGTTGTCCTGATTGTGCATCCAACCACAAGCTGTGCTGAATTTGTGCAGTGACGGCTGCCTTCGTCCGTAGTATTGCTTCATGCTTGGAGTAGTTTTTTTTTATATTCTTATCTTCAGAAGAAATGTAGGATCCCTTGTTTACCCAACTGTATGATGATCGGATCAGGTCTGAATCTCTGAAGAAAGCTTTGCTGGGTACTGTTTTATTTCTGCTCCACAGCTGATGAGTTTGCCACCGTTTGGCCCAGCCGCTTAGGTACAGCAGCAGCGCGTCTGCATTTTGCAACTGTTCTGATGTTCATAGCAAGTTGCCTAGCATTCAAATAGCTTCCGCAAGCATCTTCACTGTGCTTGCCGAAGTCCTCGATCAGATTCATCAACTTGTCACTTTGTCAGTTTTAAAAAGATCATCAACTTCGTTTTGGATCGCTCTGCTCTATGTGTCTACCTGTGCCCCTGCTTGTCGTACCCTCTGTCTGTCGTCCCCTTGGCAACCTGCAAGCTCTCTGCTTTGCCTCATCTAAATAAACGGTTGTCTGAGTGAACTGTCATTTCCATCTTTAGAAAGTTTTCTTTCTCTCTCTTCTAGGATAAGTAACCTTCAACATCACATTTTGTTTGCCAGCATAGAACGCTTGCTGTACAAATGATAAATTTAGTTGAAGTAGTAGCTAACCATTCTCGGTTATCACTTCTTGGAAATAAAGTTAATAGATAAAGAAAATAGAATATAAGCCTAATTGACCAGACTGCCATAAACCGGACTACTATTGTATCATCTGATGCGTAGTTCTTCTATAGAGACCTACTTTGCCTCATCTTACGGTTGTCTGAATGAACTGTCATTTTCATCTTTAGGAAGCTTTCTTTCTCTCTTCTAGGATAACATAACCTTTTTTACCCACACCTTTTTGTAATATGATGCTAACACAGAGACACCAGGGGTGCAAGGTTGTTTCGTTTTTTTTCAAGTGTATACCTTCACGTTAATGTCCCTGGAATATTCCGTGTACATAATAATCGCACCACATCTCTTATTTGAGGACAAATGACGAACCTGATAGGAGAGATTGAAGTACCTATTGTTGCATGTTCATTGTTCAGTTGGCCCCGGGTTTTTTATGCCTAATTCTTTACGGAATGAAATCCCCACTTAAACCATATATATTCGGAAACATAACAGAGTATGAAGTGTTACTCTCTGGTTTGACTCGGCTTCTTCTATATGTGAACATAACTTTCTGCCTGTGCTACCTGCCAGTGCTTATCTGATGATATTTCCCTTTGAACCATAGCATCTCTTGGTTTATTCTGCCTATAGCAAAAAAATTACTTTGATTCACCATCCATTACTTAACTACTTCTGATGCTTAGCCATGCATTCTAACAATATTACCATTCTAGACACTGAAAAAATGGTTATGTTTTTATGTCCTTAAATGGTGTTACCAGTGATAATACATGCAAGACGGTTTTAGTCTGTGTCCATTTCAGGAGAGGTTGTCTCAAAAGAAGCCTGAACTGGTGGCTGTAGGGTTAAATGGACAAGCTATTGTTCTGCAGTCGGATGGTAAAATCCATGAAGTCTACTTCCGTGTTATTTTTTCCAAATGCTTATTGGTGGTTATGGTTTCAGTCAATATCAAAGGTTCTCTCAAAAGAATCCTGAACTTGTGGCCGTGAGGTTAAATGGACAAGCTATTGTTGTGCAGTCGGATGGTAAAATCCATGAAGTGTACTTCCCTCTTATTTCGCCACATGCTTATTGGTTAATATTGTCACTTTTTATGCGTTTTTTAAATGTTGGCAAGAAATGCATATGTTATGTACAAATATTTCATATAGGTCCATTGTTTTACAGTTGGCGTTGTCTTTGATGCTTTATAATCAAAATAATTTGCCAATGTTGCTGACGTGATAACATTGGTTTACATAATAGTACCATGATCTGTGTGGGAAACCAGTTGTCAGTTGAACAATATATAGTTTTATAAAAAAGAACGTAAGAAGCGTCATTCTCGAGCGGACTCGCCACATATACACGGGCGCGGCAAAGCGCGCTTACCTTCTAGTACTAATGAAACTCTGACGATCGACCCCAAATTTGAAATGCCCAACACCGACGAAGAGACTCTACAAGATAAAAAGAAAAGCGGATTGGTAAATCATATGATAATAATGTGCTAATTAGTTTTGATTCATGGGATAATTATGTGCTAATTAGTCTTGATCAAAAAAAATTCATCTTGATTCATGGGATAATGATGTGCTAATTAGTCCTAGGCCTATGAGGTAAACGATTCCTCCTTTTCCGTATAGCTTGAAACCGTAAAATGATAACACCGTTGTCAAGTACGGAGTAGTTTAAATAGCTCCGCTCCATGTAACATATCATCAAGTCACTGCACCATTCATTTTTTAGCTTGTTGCGTAGTTTGGACTTGATGATCTCCATTGCCGAAAAAGCCCTCTCAACCGATGAGGTTGAAAACGGTGCTATTAAGGCCAACTCATTAGGGTTGTAGACCAACGGGAAGACCAAATGCTTCCCTGTTTCAACAATCTTTGTAGCCAAACTCTCAAGATTCACGAAGAAGAAAAAGAGGCATGTACTCTCACATGGTGTATGTAATTCTCAAGGTGACCAGTAGAGATGAGTAATTCATTGTCAATATCCTAATTTTTTGGTTCAAAGTCCAAACCAAAATTCATATAAAAATGAGCAATTTCAAAGTAAGGAAGTAACATTTGTCTTCTGCCTATTGTAGACGTGTCCGACGGGCCTGCCAAAGTGGATGCCGCCAGGTCGCCTCACCGACGCTTGCGGCCGCGATCGCCACATGCAGCTGGCACTGCTCACGAATCCCGGCAACTGCTCCACCTCCCGGGTCGCCTTCCTCCATGATCTGCCCGACAGAGGGGTTGGGTAAATCGTGGCGGCCGACTGCTGGATGGGCCGCAAGGGTTCGTTAATGGGGCACAAGAGGGATGGGGAAGGGGGAACGGGACGGATGGAACAAGTTGAGGATTCAATCGACTAGCTGCGCCTTTCCTCACAACCTTCCTACTTGCGAACACAGTCCAACTAAAAACTGCCCAAGCCCATAGCCTTAAGGCCCATCAAGCCGCACGTTTTTCCCAGCTCAGACGCGTTTTCATCGGGCAAACCCTACTTGACGCATGTTGCGCCCATTAGGGGCGCAACACATACCCCCTCTGCACGTCGTGCTGCACAAGCACGCTATGTGGGCCAGCCATGTTAGGCGCGCAACGGAGGATGATGACTGGGGAGGAAGAAGAAGATGACGACCACTCGTCAGAAATAATGACGACGCGGTTGAGTTGGACAACATAATCAACACCAACCACATTTAATTGGAGGCTAACAACATATGTCTGGAATTTGTTAGCTGTTGAAGCTTAAAATATTGCTAATAAGGAGCTCACCTTAATTGCATGGAACTTTAGTAGAGTATATCCTACATAGTTTCTTTTTCGAACTAACATATACCAAGACTATGCACATATAAGTTTAGCGCAAGCGCAGACGGAAACCAGTATTGAAATCTAGTGCTCCAAACGTCAATCCTTAAACAAAATAACAAAATCGAAACACCATTAGATATATAGAATGAATTAACCAATCCAACCATGTTAAAGCCTCCAATTATATGCTTGAAGTATGTCCACGCATGGTTTTCCTTGTGCTATTTCGGTCTTGTTCTATCGGTACGCGCCGTTCATGTGTGTCTTCTTGCTCTAACTTTGCTATTATATAAAAATGTCATAAAACTAAACAAAGCTAAAATTCAAATACTATATATGCCATGAATATACCTTATAGTCTTATAATTTTCAGAAAACGCAATTTCGTGAAAAATGATAATCAAACGAAACCTTACAGGTATTGTATTGTGAAAGTCCGAAGCAACATGTTTACATTACGAGTAGCAATTTCCTAAGAAAGGAGATGACATCTTAAATTGCACTTAGAAATAATTAATAATGAAGTGACATACCAAGTGCTAACTGATGGTTTCTTCCTTTGATGGAAGTCATTAAGGGCTCATTTGGTAGCGAGGGTGGAAAAAACCTGGGTAGCGAGGCCCCAAGGGGAATTTGACGTGCACACCAGATTCCCTGGATTACGCAGGGGGAATCTGCCCCAGCCCAGTGTCCATTTGGCTGCAAGGAGGGGAAATTCCACACACACTTTGTTTCTATTTTTTACGTGAACTATGCACACTCTGGTGTTCCGAAAAATTGTGTTTTTTCTATTTGGCAGTAAAGCATCTGATTAATTCAAAAATACCACATGTGCCAAACAACATATAATTCATATGGTAAAAATATATAAAACAATACACAAATAATAAATACAAAGCAATCAAGAAAATCCACCTGAGTGACATCCTGGAGCATATCTCATACACTTCACAATTAATATTCAATCTAGCATATTGCAGTTCAGGTGAGACTATTTTTGCAAACTGCAGTACATTAATCTCATCGAAAAATACATGATTTATAAATTATAAATAATATTCCACGGCTCGAATTCTCGACAGAAACATCATGATCCATTGTGCTTCACACTGCAGATTTAAAGCTGGTACCACATAATATAAGCTTGTGAACATGCAGAACCGAGCTCATTGCGAAGATCTGCAGGCATATGCAAAGAAAGAGTAATATATCCATCATCGATCAGTAGTATGAAATTTGAAGGTGAGAGAAAAAAACATGAGCTGCAAATATTTTAAACATGCATATTCATTGGACAGATATAACTTTGTGTGCGAGCTTCGTCAGCTTCTCTTTTTCCATTTCTGCAGTTTTTCCAATGAACTCTTGTGTGTTGTAAATATATGGGGGAACAAATTGACATGACAATGTACAAACTATCAGAAGGAGCCCTTCTCCAGCTCAGTTCCTAATCAATCCTCTAGGACGGGAAGAAAAACACACACACACAATCAATAAACACAAGCTATGCCAACTTCAATATTCAGGATAGATGCTACTATACTTCAGAGATGTCTAGCTGAAATTTTTCAGTTAGCACAGTGTAAATGTCAGCCGCTAGAATTCTTGGTAGAAGAAAACATATCACCATCAGCAAGGGTAGTACTGCAGCTAAGGGAAACATTTTTTTTTGAATTTTGCTAAGGGAAACATCTGAAGGAAGAACAACATCCTTCTGACAGCAGTGATCAAGCTACTCTATATTACGCACCTTATGTCCACATTTCCTTGCACAATGGCCATGAACTGAGAAGAAAAGAAGGAGTTTCTCACATGTATGTGACTGGCCGGCAGAGCTAGTTGAAATCGCACCCTGCAAGAAGTGAATCTGGTCGGCGTCGGCAACAGCAAGATCTAGAGAAACAACTCATCATTGCTAGGTCGAATAAGGCCTAAGCTGAGAAGAAACAAGAGGCGGGGAGAGGGAGTAGGATGCTAACCATTGTCCAAGCATGAGGAGAACGACCGTGACCGCTTGCCGTTGCCGTCGCCATCGTCGGAGTGTACAAGGTCAAGGCGGAGCAGATCTTGGGAGACAAGGACGACCACCAGAGAGGGGAGAGAGGGGATAGAGCTGGGAGAGGGGACGGCCGCAGACTCGCCGGAGGGAGAGGCTCAAGCCATCGCACCCAACACCGCCACCTTTCGCGAGAGCGATCGCGGATTTTCTCCCCGACCTCCCGACTAGGGGAACCCTCACCCGGGGAAAAGGTCGCGGAAGGGCCAGTTTTCCCCCGCGTCGCGGAGCGCCAAATGGGCCAGTGGGGCTCCCCGGGCCAGATTCACCCGCGGCAGGTCTACCCGGGGAAAAGGCAGGGATCCCGGGCGGATCCCCTGCAACCAAACGAGCCCTAAGAGGAAACCGGGTGTAATTACAAGAAGCTGGAAGAGACAAACGACATGTACAATGCGGTGATGTCAACCTTTCCTTAGGGATGCCACGTCGAATTTTTACTTAGTTGGAGGAAAGAGAATGAAGAGAAAGCGTGTTGCCTTTTCTTAACTAAGGGATGATCTCTTTATTAAAATTTTAAGAGAAGACTATTTATGCATTGTACCATATGCTCTTCCTTATTAGTATAATTTTTTTCTAAACTTAATTAATTCTCATTAATTGCTAGAGATGACTATAAGAGATAACACATTGTACTACTATTTATTGTCTTTCCAACGTGACATGGCAAGCTAAGGGGAAGACTAACCTTATTTACCATTGTACATGCCCTAACGAATATTACCATGGATCAGCGCATATTAAACATGGATCGTATCCACCAAAACACGTGTCACATTTTACCATGAGCATACATTCCAACTTTTTTACACCAGCATACACTTTGGTGCTGTCCTTTTTTTTAGATAATGGTGTTGTCCTTCTACTAGAAACAAAAGGAATCCACGAGTTGCTGGCCCATCTCCAAACCAACCAACTGCCACCTACTCCTCTGACCTCGGGGTCCCATAGCTCCTGGCCCCACCTGTCACCTCCTCCTATTAATGCCAGCGTCAGCGGCGCGGTGGCCGCCACGTCAACATTTGATCCCTTCCTTCAGCGGGTGCGCGTCGAGATCCTCCTACTCCGGCGACAGAGAGGGAGGCCACCGACGGCGACCGAAGATGTTCCTTGTCGACTGGTTCTACGGGGTGCTGGCGTCGCTGGGGCTATGGCAGAAGGAGGCCAAGATCCTCTTCCTCGGCCTCGACAACGCCGGCAAGACCACGCTCCTCCACATGCTCAAGGACGAGGTCGGGAAAAATTCTGTTTCTTTCTGATTACTTGTGGTGTTTATGATGGATTAGTTATTTTGTGTGGAATCGAGTTTGTTAGTTTGATGGAATTGTGTGGATCGGGATGGGTTAGGGACTTACGAAATGGATTAATTGTGCGATACCTTCCCTTTCTGTTAATAGATGTTGATTCCTAGTATCTTTAATTTTTGGATCGAAGGGTGTGCTTGTAGTCCAAATTTTAGGTGGAAATACTTGTGCTAGTAGATGTTCATCTCAAGGGTTGGGTGTTCTTGGGGATTTTTCTTTCTGTTATACACCATTTTCAAACAGTTTGTGGAATTCTCAGTGTGTTGCAATAAATTTTATTCTCCTTGCACTCGGGAGTCCTCAATCGCATGTGGAAAAAATGATTCCCATTTGGGGGGGTGAGTTAGTGGATTAGTAGTTTAGTGCATAAGTGGTTGTTTCCTGTTGAAGATAGTTTGGACAGGTTCCATTTTGGTAGCTCAACTGCGCTCTTTCGGTGACCACTGGATTTACTGCCAGATCTGGATAATCTTTCTTCCTGTTATTTGTGTATATAAAAGATTCATGTTGATTTCTTGAGTGCTACCATGCTAATCCAGAAACAAAATAAAATTAAACTCATCCAACTACTGACAAGTGACTAGCTGCCATGCTAATTCAGGGGCATGCAATTTAGATATAGTGCAAATGCATCTTCAGATAATTTAGATGTTTAAGTAAGTTGCGCACTTCTCAATTTAACCATAGGAAAGATTGCTTTACACTTTCACTATTCAACTTGGTTTGGCAAACAATATTTTTTTTACCAGATGATTATGCTCAGAAGCTGTATATATTAAAATTAAACATAAAAAGCGAATGCAAATCCACAATTTTTTGCTCCTATTGGCTGAATAAATCTGTACTTAGATTTGTGTTCCTGCTTGCAGAGGTTGGTTCAACATCAGCCTACGCAGTATCCAACATCTGAAGAGCTGAGCATCGGGAAGATCAAGTTCAAGGCATTTGATTTGGGAGGCCATCAGATTGCTCGTCGTGTGTGGAAGGATTACTATGCCAAGGTCTCGTCTTCTCTCTCGTTTTTTATTCTTTTTGTATATAGATGAGTTATTTTTTGTACGGTTATAACTTTAAAGTGCTTCATCTCCCGTGGTGTAGCTTCTAGAAGTATCATGCTGTTGTTTGGTACGATTTTTGGTCCTTATGACATACAGATTACAGACACAGTATGAGAGTAGAATGCTTCTGTGACCTCTATTTTTCTTAGCAAATGTCATTGTCAGTGGATAATAGTTGGCACTGATGCACTAGAATATGTGCGCTCACCTTTTGTTCCCACATGTAACACCAGTTCTGTAATGTGCCAAGTTGATTTGTGGGGTTAGTGCATTCAACCGCAAGTAGCTTACTGCTTACTCCTATAGGTATTCCACCATTGTGTAGCTATCAAGATCCATTATGTAACAACAGCGATATATGGGCAATGTGGTGATCGAACTACTTACATAAAGGGGAAAAATACTCTTTCACGTTAGTCTGTTTGCATGATAATCTTTTGAAATATTTATTTTTTATCTTACCTTTCTCAATAGTATATTAGCATTATTGTTGTTGTGATTTTTGTTCTTAATCTATCTTATATGGGGCGGGGCATAGGAATATTGTTTTTTACAATGGGCACTTGTGCAGTGGTACAATGGCAGAAAGGGGGCTAAGGATTGCCTGAGGCCAGAGGAAGTTCATACTTGAAACTGCAAATGGATGCATGCACTTGAAACTGCAAATGGATGCATGCATATCAGATCAACTTAACAATTAACCTGACTGGACAAGACATCACAAAGAATATAAATTTAGGAATTTCTGAACAACATTTGTTCATACTATACCACATCACCACCAACCTCTTGAATTTCACGTTGCAGCCAAGAAGGCTTAACTGCTTGAATCTTCGATTTTGATGCATTATGCATATGCTCCTGTCGTCTTCATGCATGGCCATCTCTGTTATTCCTGATGATCTTGTTCTGATTTAGTAATGTACTTCTGTGATCTGAGTAGTACTGCGGCAACAAGTATTTGTTTCATCTGTTTAATGTCATCTTCTGATTGTCCCTCTTGTCAGGTTGATGCAGTGGTCTACCTTGTAGACGCCTACGACAAAGAGAGGTTTGCCGAATCCAAGAAAGAGCTCGATGCCCTTCTCTCAGATGATTCTCTGTCCACCGTCCCCTTCCTGATCTTGGGGAACAAGATCGACATCCCCTACGCCGCCTCGGAGGAAGAGCTCCGCTACCACATGGGGCTGAGCAACTTCACTACTGGCAAGGGCAAGGTGAGCTTGAGCGAGTCGAATGTCCGCCCCCTCGAGGTCTTCATGTGCAGCATCGTCCGCAAGATGGGCTATGGCGACGGGTTCAAGTGGATGTCACAGTATATCAAGTAGGGTGGGCAGGGGGGGGGGGGTGTGTGTGTGGTGAAAAGAAAGTGTTTTAAGTAGTCATGATTGTGCTCCTGTTTTAACTTACCTTGCCACAAAAGGAGTTAGGGAGCTAGCTGTTCATGGATGCTCATGGTGCTAGTACATATGTGTTGTAATGGATGCAGTTCAAAATTCTGAGGATCATAATGTCCTAGATTTTGCTTTTTTCGGTTCAGTTACAGTGTGATGTTAAAAACGTGATATGCTTTTAACTCCGTTGCTGGTGCTCCATGTCACTCCCAAAATTTCCCACTAAATTTTGTATAGTTTTGTCATTTCAGTTTCTCGATCTTGCAAATTAATAGGTGCAGTTTAATGTCTAGTCTGCAGCTACTGTACTTGTATTTTACTCGTGGCTGACTTGTCAGTCTTTCAAAATTAAGGCTGAAAACAAAAGGACCAAGAGAACACGGCAGACGCCAGACGGCTTAAGAGAGCCCACCAGTCAGACTAGAACATGATGATCCTGCTACCATTACCAGGTTATACGTTGCCCCAAGCTTACAAAAAACCCTTAATGGGATGTAACCAAGGACAAAATCGCAAAACCCATGGAGGGAGCAAGCATTATGGGTGTTGGACTGCTTGTGACACAAAATATGAATTTATTTTTGAACCTTGAAACAGTAGAAAGGCTCCTACTAGTACTAGCTACCGGTATGAATTTCTCACAGATAATAGATCATCCATTCAATAAAATGTAATCATAATGAATCGAGGTACAAAATACAGATGCCTTGAATCCTAGCACACAGGAGATCACCTACATGGTGAAAAGGAAAAAAAAAAGGAAAACATCACTCGCTGCTTCTAGTAGAAAACCATGAGACCGGCCGTGAGGACAGCTCCCAAACATAGCCCCACCGATCCAACCCCAGCTGACACCGCGGAGCTCGACGGAGGCATTGCCTGGCCCGTACTCGAGGGTGTCTCTGCGCTAGGCATGGGCGCCACCGCCGGTGCGGAAGCACGAGGGCTCACCGGTGACGGGGCACCGGTGCTGCCGTTAGATGTCGCTTCCTCAACGTTGATACGGACCTTCATGCCATTATCGCAGTGCCCCGGAACACCGCAGATGAAGTACCTGCTGCCGGCGGCGGTGAGTGGCACGATGTCGTTGCCGGTCTGGAAGGTGGCGATGGGGCTGGACGCGGAGCACGCGTCGTAGTCGGCCTTGCTCACCTCCACCACGTTGTGCGCCGCTCGGGAGTATCTGAACAGCACCTGGTCGCCGGTGAGGAACTTCGTGCTGGAAGTCCACTGAACGTAGTTGGTCTGGAGATCCCATGACCCTCTCGGCGCGCCGACGGTGTAGCTGGCGCCGAGCGCCGTCCCGAGCACCGCCGCGGTCATGGCGATAGCAAGGAGAACTCTGGTGGCCATCTGGGGAGATGCGGTGGAGATCGATCGTGGTATTGTGACTTGTTGAGTTCGTTTTGGAGGCTTGGAATCGATCAGATGATGCTGGATGGTGTTGTGTGGTGTGGTATTATAGGGTGTATATATAGGTGTCGGATTGGTAGGTGCGACATGATCTATCAGCGTGAGAGTTGGTCGTACAACTTGGTCAAACTGGTGATTTGACTCGTTAGCTCGTATATATAGGAGTAGATCGTAGTCACGAGTTGACTGTGTCCGCTGAAAAATCAAAGATGGCAACAGACTGCTCCTCGATCAATTGGAACGCGGGGACGCCTACCAAAACGAAAACTGTATTTTACAGAACGGAAACGGGAACGGCAACTTTTATGCGAAAACGATACCAGAAATGGAAAACATATTCGTGAGGAACGAGCACGAAACATAAATTCTGTTTCCGCTAATATGACACTTTTCGGTTTTACTATGCAGTGCTTTCTGAATCCAACACATCCATTAATTCCGGTTGGAATATTTAGCTACAACCCAATATTTGAATAGAAAAGAAAATGATCTGAAGTGCCCATGTTTAAACCTTATGCACTTGCATATCTTCTCCCTCTCCACACTAGGATATTCTTAATGTTGCCGAAGTTGATAGATTATGCACACTATATATAATCATGATACTCAACATATTTTATTTCTTCTTACAACTTGACATATTTGTTGGCTTGCTTTGTGTTTTTCCTGCATTATTAAGGAGTGTCTTTTTTCTGGCAAACATCTGCTTTCTGTTTTGAGCGTCGTATTTGATTTGATTGCGATGATATTTGTTTCCGTATTGTTGGCGATTTATCGATTTGTCTCACCTCTTAGTTTCTTCCGTAACCGGTCCGTTTTCATCCCTAGCTAGTGCCGATACATCTCAACTCAATTTTCACCCGTCGTCCACTTAATTTGAGATAGTTTTTTATAGTGATTTTTTTACTACATTGAGACGAGTATGTGTGGTTTAACATTTAGTTTGTTTTTTTAGCAAAATACTCTTAGACCATCTCCAATAGTTTGCCTGTTTTTCTTGGTATCAAATTATTTGGAATAAATATAGGGCACAAAAAGTGATTTTTAGGGCACGAATAAATATAAAGCCATATAGGGCAAGAGTGTTTCAACGAGTACACTGAAATAACATATGAACAATGTTCGAACATTTGATAAAAAGTACATTTCATCGCACCAACAACATCCAAACTTTGCATACAACCTAAACGTTGATCTGACAGATTACTAAAGTAACATCCAAATTACTCAATCGCCCTAATGCCTGTCGAATTCCGACGAGAAACAACCGTAAGGGCCACCCTCGACGTCCTTCTTCCTCAGTTTATGTCAGCGGTGCACGGGGATATTTCCGTGAGGCACTTGGCTCCCCGCGGCTCCTTTTGGCTTTTTGTGCAGCGTCAAAGTTTTGGTTACAGGTAGAAAAATATTCCGAGGGTAGTCGGGATTTCCGGTTACCGCGGTTACCGGAAAATCCCGACCGGTTACCAGACAAATTTGAATTCCGAAATTTCAATTTTATGTTTTTTCGATTCCCAGTTTACATCTATCGAAAGTTTTTGTCAAAACTTAAAATTTCGGGATTTTTCAGCCGATATGACCATTTTCCGAGGGTGCTCGGGATCTCCGGTTACAGGCCGGTAACCGGACTTCCTGACCGGTGACCGAAGCCATGGGCAGCGTCCCAAGTTATATATTTACATTGCTTGGTGCTGTATTTTAGGTCTGCCCAATATAATTTTGGTCAAAAAATTACATCAAGAGTTGCTATTGGAGGACGTCTTTTGCCCCAAATGTATAAAAATAAATCATTATGGGTGTTTGCGTCAAAACTCACAAAGGTTCTCCGTATGTCTATTTTGGAACCTTGAAATAGTAGAACAGAATAAGAGCTCATCCATTTAATAAATCAAATCATAATGAATCGAGATACAAAATACAAATGCCTTGAATCCAAGCAAACACGAAGCACCTACATGGTGAAAAGGAAAAAAAGGAAAAAATCACTCGCTGCTTCTAGTAGAAAGCCATGAGACCGGCCGTGAAGACAACTCCCAAACATAGCCCCACTGATCTAACTGTAGCTGAGCTCGACGGAGGCATTGCCTGGCCGGTACTCGAGGGTGTTATTGCGCTTGGCATGGGTGCAACCGCCGGTGCAGCCGCACGAGGGCTCACCGGTGCTGGGGCACTGCCGCTCGGAGTTGCTTCCTCAACGTTGATACGGACCTTCATGCCATTATCGCAGTGCCCCGGAACACCGCAGATGAAGTACCTGCTGCCGGCGGCGGTGAGTGGGACGACGTCGTTGCCGGTCTGGAAGGAGGCGATGGGGCTGGAAGCGGAGCACGCGTCGTAGTCCGCCTTGCTCACCTCCACCACGTTGTGCGCGCTCGGGAGTATCTGAACAGCACCTGGTCGCCGGTGAGGAACTTCACGTTGGAAGTCCACTGAACGTAGTTGGTGCTGAGATCCCATGATCCTCTCGGCGCGCCGACGGTGTAGCTGGCGCCGAGCGCCGTCCCGAGCAAAGCCGCGGTCATGGCGATGACGAGGAGAACTCTGGTGGCCATCTGAAGAGATGTGGTGGAGATCGATCGAGGTCTTGTGACTTGTGAGTTTGTTTCGAGGCTTGGAATCGATCAAATGATGGATGATGGTGTGATGTTGTGGGGGTGTGTATATATAGGTGTCGGATTGTTAGGTGTGAAGCGCGTACATGATCGACTTGGTCATACAACTTGGTCAAATTGGTGCTTTGACTCGTTAGCTCTCGCCTGTACATGATGAGACGTAATCACGTTTGTATGCGGTAGCCGCCAGTTGACTGTGTGACTGTGTCAGCTGAAAATTTGCTGAGAAAATCAAACCCGCTTGTGTTGTTGGAAACACTTCGTTTCAGATGATGCAAGTTGCTGTTTATGATTTTTATGATGAGCTCATGCGTACTTTAGTATATGGTGCTGATACTACCTCTGAAGCTAGATTGTCATCAGTTTTCTCAACAAATATGATCTAGTTTTTCACTTAGTTTTCCGCTCCAGGTAACTAATTAAGCAGGTGCAGTTTAAGTTTAGCATATAGACAAAAGGCGATAACTGAAACTGTGAAGAGCCACTGAGTAGACTGAATAAGAAGCTCACATGGAAGCAGCGCGGTGCGGTGGGGTCGATGTCGACGGCGGAGAGGGAGGCAGGGAAATGAGCTCGGCGGAAGGCAGGGAAATGAGCTTGTCGGAGACAAGCGCTGATGGCGGCAGAGCCCTGTGACTACGTAGCGAGCGAGCGTGTTGTATACTTACTTATATTTCATGAGAAGAAATTATTTCCAGGTGTCCCTTGTCTCAAATGGTTTTGAGTTTCTTTGCGAAGGGAAATTGCATCCTCACTAATAATCATAGAGTTGTGAAGGTGAATAATCTACCAGCCAGAACTGTCACGAACTTGCACAGTACAGACAGAAGTACATAACTGAAACTGTGAAGAGGCACTGAGGAGTAGACGGAATGAGAAGCTCACAGGGAAGCATCCAAAGGAGTCATGCTATCAGGGCTGATTATATATCTGAATATTAAAGATATCCTCCACTAAAAATTAACAGATTAAACAATAGAATAGTAGCAAGAAAGTCTGGATACTGAATACCAGCTACACTTTGCGCCTCTATGCATGCAAAAGGTATTACAGATATCCAAGATTTTCAACAAACTTGACAACCAAGGTATTACACAACCTTCAGACAAAAGTATTGCTGGTATGGTACTAAACAAAAATTATAACAAGTTAACAATGATGACTGCTTGAGTTCACGGCTGTATTAGCGATAAGAAACAGAATCCGGCCATAGTCTGCACGATTACAGCACACGCACAACTCTCTTGTCCTCCGTCGGAAACAAATGCCACTGTCGTCTACAACCTTACAAGACCCAAAATAGTACTGCATACAAAGGACTACATGCATGGCGCACAAGCAAAAACATTTCCATTACTCTTCCATGAGATTCTCTTCGGTCTTGAGCTGAGTAACCACAACCTTGTTCTTAGTTTGATAGTTCACGGTGTCCACCTTGGGAAGCATTCCAATGTCCTGCTCCAACTCCTTGAAGGATTTCTTCACTGACATCTTCTGACCCGCCTTCTGTCTGTTAAGAGGAAAAACAGGGCATGTTAGACAACAAACGAAACCATTCATCGAACAATCAGATATGACTGAGTCCGAGAAACAACAACCGACCTTTCTATGTGTTTCTTCTGCCGTTCATGTCTAATCTTGGTGATAAGTGGGATGGCCTTCAGAGTCTGCTCGGCTACGTTCCGGTCGTAGCGGTCTGGCCTGTTCCTCTTCCTCTCGAACTCAAACGTGGTGTCCTGGTCGATCCAAAGAAATGATTCGGTTATGACCCACCCACGCAGCGCTCCCTACTCGCTACTGAAAGGATTATCGGAAAACATTAGGCTTGTTTGTTACCTGCGTCATGTCCTTGCCACGCTGACGCCTGTACGCTTTCGTCCACTTGACCTTACGAGGGTTCCTCTTCATCTTGAAGTTCTTGTGGCATTTTGATCGGCAGAAGCGGAAGACCTAATTAACAAGCAGATGTGAGAAGTGGCCACATGTCATGGCGCCAACCAAATCCAGACACAAGCAGAAGTGAACCCACAGAAACTACTTTGAATGGCATCTCTAAGAAATGGTGTATCTTGAGCAGTTCATACGACTACACTAGGGGCGTCCATCCGAAATCCAGATACAAGCACGCGGGTGGCTCTAAATGGGATTAACTAGTTCCAACGCGGTGGGAAACTCATATGAACTATTGTATTTCCAGTTTTTCATAATCACCACCGGGATAATTTCACATACGACGCAACAGAGAAACAAATCCCCATGGCGTCCCTCCGATAGCACAACCACATAGAGAGACGAGGCACCACATGTTGTTGGTACGAGAAGATGGATGCAATACCTTGGCGTCGTTACGGACGAACTGGATGCCGTGGCCGGGGTAGACGGTGGAGGAGCAGAACCAGCACTTCTCCAACCTCATCGCGCCGCCGCCTCGGTGACCGACGGAGCAACTGGTAGCCAACGAAACGGCCGACGGGTCAGGAAGCGCGGGGAGAGGGGGTTCGACTCGCGGTCGAGGGGTAGAGAAGGGGGAGGAGGGGAGGGTTACCTGCGGGAGAGCTCGCCGCGACGGGGGGCGGCGGCAGGCGGCGGCGGCGGAAGGGGAAGACGGGACGGGAAGGGAGAACGAGGGTTTGGCTGCAGTCAGCAAGCAAGGTGTTATAGCGTGGGCTCTCAATGGCAATATGGGCCGTCAGATCTGAATCGGATGGCCGGGATCACGGGGATGGGACTGTTAATTGAGGCTGTTTTCTTTTGGAAAGAACCATAGGGTTTCTTTTTGGGAAAGTCTTGTAATCACCCGGGCATCTCAGGCTCCCGTCCTCCCCCTCGCGCGCGTGCTGCGTGTCCACTTCGTGGCGGGTCCCCAGCGTTATCCTCTTCCTCCGTATGAATCAAGGCATCGAACCAGGCTTGCCGCACTCCACCTCCTCCTGCCGCCGCCCTCCTCTACGCCCTACCGCCGCTTCCACCGCCTCAGGCCCCCTCCCGAGCGCGCCACCGCCCTCCCACCGCCTCCCGTGCGCGCCGCCGCCGTCGGGGCAGCTCCCCATCGCAGCATCCGTGTTGGGGGCGAATCCCCTGCGCCCCGCCGCCGCGGGCCGGCTCCTCTGCAACCCTGCCCGAGCCCCTGCTCGTCTCCATCGCGGCCGACGTGGTTAACCGAGGGGATGGCGACGCCAACGCCTTATCGGTGCTCCGCCACGTCGTGCGCCCCTCGTCTCCCTTGTGACCGAGCTTCAGGGCCGGCGACGCTAGCACCAGAGAGCTCCGCCGCTGCCGCAGCTGACCTGCGAGGTCCCGCGCCGCCGCCTCCCTGGCTAGGGCCCCCGACGCGCACCTCCTGCCTCGACCTCCCGCCGTGCGCGCCGCCGGGATCCAGCCGGAGGAGGTCCATGACTCCATGTCCTTGACGCCGTCCGCAGCAAAGCGTACAGGGGCAGGCTCGCCGCGGACGAGAGACGGTGGAGGTAGCCCGGCTCACCGGCTGGGAGGCGTCCGCGCGGCCAATGCTCGGCGTTGCTACCACGGGGAGAGGTAGCTGCTGCGAGCCACGGCGACTATGCTACCCCCGGCGACGGCGATGCTGCAAGCGGCGTCGTGGCGGTGATCCCTATGGTGTCGGCAGTTGCTACCACGGGTGAGGGGGGTGCTACGAGACACCAGCGGTGCTCACCGGCGACGGTGGTGCTGCAAGCTGCATCTGAGGTGCTACCTACGGTATCGACGATTGCTACCAAGGGCGAGGGTGGGTGCTGCCAGCAAGCAGCGATGGTGCTACCACCGTCGACGGTGGTGCTGCAAGCGGCATCGGGCAGCGCTTCCTATGCTAGGCGTGGACTCCATTGCTACGATTCTAAGCAGGCTGCTACAAAGGCGGGGCTCTGATGCTGCGAAGGCATGACGCCGGAGCTACAAAGGCGGGATACCGATGCTGCTCCTCCCCGACTTTGCTCCTCCGCAGACGATGATGCTCCAACAGCCATAATTGTTTTGCACCATATGTTGGGAGGATTTGCACCATAAGAGGACTTCTTTTTTGCTACAATTGTTCTGATTTTTTGCTCATCAGTTTCGTGAGAGGATTTGGCTAGAATATTTTTGTTTGCTACGAAGATGCAATTTTCAAACTTTTGCTACAATCGTTTTGTGATTTTGCTACAATTATACAAAGTTTTTGCTACCACGTTTTTGCTATATGTGGTGCAAACTCTTGTAAGATGTGTAGCAATTTTATTTATTCTTCGATGCAAATCCATAGAATGATTGTAGCAATTGACCCTTCAAATGATGTAATTTAAATTTTTTTGACGTGATGCAAATTTTTGAAAGATTGTAGCTAATTTCTTTTCTCACATGCTACAACTTTTCCTTTATGAGATGTTGCAATTTTCCAGTGTGGTGCAAATTTTGAAAAGAGTTGTAGCAAAAATTTGTTGATATGAGATCTCCAGCAAGTTCTCTGGTGCTACCATAGGCAAAGGTCAGGTGCTGAGATGCAACGACGATGTTGTTATCAGCGGCGACGGTGGTGATGTTGCAAGCGGATGCTACCGACATCTCCTGATGTTGTTATCGTTATCGACGAGCTGACGATGCTACCTGACGGTGCATGCCATTGCTACCGACAATTCCTGTGCAAGTCCACATAAGAAAGGTTGTAGCACAGATTTCTAGAGCTTTCAAAATGCATGGCGACAATGCTACCGACGATGCATGGCATTGCTACCAACGATGCTACCGGCGAACGGTGTTGCTACCAATGGCTCGCCGTTGCTACAGATGAGCCATGATGCTACCGACGGTATCTGGCAATGCTACGAACAGATGCTACCGAGACAACGATGCTTCAAACACCGCATGGCATTGCTACCGACGAGCCGACGATGCTACCGGGGATGCGCGACGTTGCTACCAATGATACCGCGTCGGGGTGTTCTCCAATGTTGCCAGCGAGGTCTCATCGGATTCGCGACAATAGCAAAAAAGTTGGTATATAATTTTTTTCCATAGAAGCATTTGCTACGAGCAACACTAAAAATTGCTATGAATGAAACTTTTTTGCTTCGTAGATATATTTTTTTTAGATTTGAGAGGAAATTGGACTTTTCTACAATAGTATAAAAAAATATTACAAACGAAACTGGTTTGCTTCATAGAAGCATTTGTAGGATTTTTGTGGAAATTAGAAACTTTGCTAAAATAGAACAAAATTCTTATTAAAAACAAAAAAATTGCGTGTTAGTAGGAGGATCCGGACGATTTTCCCAAGATGCCGGGGGACACTAGTTTTGTCCATACGACTTTGTTGTTGTAATAGTTTGTGATATTTGTTTAAAATTATGGTGATTTTATTGCAAATCTGTAGGCAGCAATTTTTTCGTTGTTTAATCATTTTTGTACCATCATTTTCTAATGTAGCATGGCATCACACGGCCAACACATGCAAGGCAGCAGAAGCTACGGGCGCGTTTGGTATCCTGCATCAACATTTGCGCCCTCAAGGGCTAGGCTGGCCAGGGCCTGGTCTGGGAAAACCAGCCTCTGGCCTGGTTGCGCACTCTGTTTGTTAGCCTGCTTGGCTTTATTTGGACCAGGCTGAAAACATGAACTCGGTTGTTTGGTTACATGCTTTGCATGAGCTAATGCGACCAGCATGGTGTTTGGTTATATGCAAAACAGAGAGTATGGTAACCTCTTGGCTATTTAGGTGAGCTTACCAACCGTTGCAATGAAAGACAAGTGCAAACTAGGACAAGTGTAAACCACTTCACAAACCATGACAAAGACCCAGAATGGTGTGCATAAAGCAGTACTAGAGGAGTGCTTAAAGGAGTGTTTACAGGAGTGCTAAAAGGAGTGCTTAGAGGAGTGCAAACTAGACTACGATCTTCTTCTTCAAGTTCTGGGGGTGGTCAGCACATTTCTTCACGACCTCACACAAAGTTTTGTTGAAGATGATCACCTTGTACTCCTTGGCACCCAACTTCTTGAAGAGGAGAAGGTAACCAATCTTGAGGTCATGTGCAATGGTGAATCCTGCCCACCCCCGATCAAGGCATGCTTTACCATTCAGATCAGCCAGGGTCATAGACCAGACGCAGCCTGTGTTGGTCTTCACGGTGATCTCCGCCGGTATCTCACCCAAGTATGGACAGAAGGCTTCAGGAACAGGAAGGACCCCTAACCCAGGGGCTACTATCACCTTGCAGAAGTGGTTAGGGGACACCTCTTCGTCCATCCAGCCAACGTTGGCCCTGACCTTCGTGGGTGTTCCTCCAATGTTGGAGTTCTCAGCCTACGAGAATGGAACTAGAGTTAAAAGTGGCTGGTCATCATCGGCACAGATCATCATCGGCAAATAACAACCAACAAGAGCTAGTGCATGAAGATATAGAAGAACAAATATGCCTCATAAGCAAGATCACACCGAGTTGAATCTGTATAGGGGCCAAGAGCTGTGCACAATTTAACTATGAGATGACTGTGCACACTTCTTGGTACCAATACAAATCACCTCCGTGCACATAAGTCCTGTGACATTTTAATCATCGGCTTGGTGGTAAGTACAAAATGTAAGTAGAACACGCAGATTGGCCTCATAAACAAGATCACAGGGAGATGACTCTGTGCAGGGGCCAAGAGCTGTGCACAATTTAACTATGAGATGACTGTGCACACTTCTTGGTACCTATACAAGTCACCTCCATGCACATTACTCCTGGCACATTTTAATCATCGGCCAGAATGCATAAGAACCAACAAGAGCAAGTAAACGAAATTGTGGAAGCCTCAGTTAAGGTGTGCACAACATGACAACCAACAAAAGCAAGCACAAGACACAACCAGTTATGCCTTGTTATCAATTTTGCTGGCAGTAATGTGGTGGCAGTGATGCAGATCTGCACAACATCATTGGCTATCGAATCAAACAGGTCGAAATATGAATCAACAAGGCCTCAGAATGGATTTGGAGAGGTGTTAAAGGGCGCGTTTGGTAGCCTGCAGATTCCTCATAGGCCTACAAGACGATTTCATCACCGGCCAGCGCTATAGACAGACAGATCTAAGACCCAAATGTGCAGATCGAACACACACAACAGAGTGTGACAACCAAATGTGCAGATAGAACACAAAATCGGAGGTATATGGTAGTACAAAAAGATGATTTCAGACTTTGCAAACACTACTAGAAAACCCTACTCTAGATTCAATAGATCCAAGCATTCGTGCAGACCAAACCCTAGATCTACCGTGCATGTCATACAAGAGGGATAAAGAGTCATGGATCTACTCATCTATGACGCGTACGACGCATAAGAGGGGTATGGATGATCTTACAGCCATTGTCGAAGTCCTCGACGAGGAAGAGATGATGCGTTGTTGTGGGGGTGCCGACGGCGCTCCACCGATGGATGCTGGCGAGGTGCTCGCGGTCGTGTTGTTCTACTGCCGCCGCAAAACTCGCCGCTGCCGGAGGTGTCGCCGAGGGAGAGAGAGAAGAGGAGAGGTGCGAGCGGTGAGGGGAATTGAGGAGAGAGAGTGAGCGGTGAGGGGAATAAATGGCGCGTGTTCGCGAAGGGACGTGGCGTCTCCCGCGCGCTCGCCCGCGTCTCGCCCTTGCGCTCCGCCAGACCTGGCTCCAGAGGAACGGTCGATCTGAGCGTGCCTCCAGGGCCTGGCCCGAGACTGCTTTGTGCAGCGTGCTGGCCTGGCCCAGGAGCTCGCGTAGGCAACCAAACCCCGGGCTCTTGCAGCTGGCGGGCCTGGCCTGCCTATCTGTAGGATACCAAACGTGCCCTACAATGACGGGTACCACATGCAAGGATTCATGCAAGGCATCAGCACACAAAGCTGGCAGCAGACAGCGACGTGAGATATTTTCCATCCGACCCGCGCTTGGGCGACGCGCGCGGTCCAACGAAAGCGGCGCTTTTGTATTTTTCTGCATGGGAAGCGAGGCTGCGGGATCCTGTGGCTATACAAGGCCGCATCAGACGGCTCTCCACCCGGGGGATCGGATGAAAAGATCCCGAGGGACGCCTAGTTCCGTCCTTTCTTTTTCTTGGAGTGAATTCAAGTTTTTACCCCCGACTTTCAAATTTGTGGCACTACTTACCCATTTAACAAATTTTCATCCTAATTACCCCATTTAGTAAAATTTTCCAAATTTTACCTCTCTTAAAGATTTAGACTGTTTTGACAGGTGGGGCCGGTACCTTGATTGTCCTCTCTGTTTTTCCTAACCAAACGGACTGGACTACTGGCTCGGTAAGGCACACCCGGTTTTGCAAGTACGAACTCCCCGAAAAATAGTAATCCACACCTCTTGGACACTTAGTTAAGTGGAAACCTCGGACGATCCCGCTAATCTCTTGTAAAACACATAAGAGTGTCTCTATCAGATCCTGTAAAAAATAGTTTGAACCTAAAGGTAAGCGCCAATTTTAGGTTTTATCATGAAAAAATGAACCCGTACACACTGGCGGAGGCAGCAGGGGACCAGCAGGGGCCCGGGCCCCCTGACATGCAAATAAATTTTTTATACCCCTAAACATTGTTGAGTTCTGCTCCTAGGTTGTACACCTCTAGCCATTTTCTAAAAAATAAAAGCAAAACTGGAGAGAGGGGCAGCCCAATAATTCACCGGACAGAGAGCCTCTCTGTTTCTAGGCTGCGCACGCACATCTGCATGCGGCAGCAGCGCAGCAGGCGCCTTTCTCTTCCCTGCCCGACCTGCTCTTTTTTTTCATCTCTATTTGCCAATTTTGCTCCGTGTTCGGCAATTAGTGGTGAAGTAAATGGAAGAGGACATCAAGAGGAATAGGCTACGGCTCATTGTAACAATTGATGTATTAAATCAACTCCAACAGATAATGCAAAATAGGGCACACAAAAATAATTTTAGGGCTCATGTTTCTACGAAATTTAGGTCACATATTATAGATGATGTAAAATAGGGTTTCAGCTATATTTCAGATGATGTTCCTCACGCGGTGGGTGGCGCGGCGGCATCCCGTGGACAGGTAGGCGGCAACTGGCATGAATCAGCGGCGAAACTTTTGGGGAAACGAAGCGGTCGGATAGGTGCGCTGGGTGCTAGGAAGCGGGATTCGGCGACACGGCGCATCTTGTGGACGGGTGCAGCGGTGGCGGGCACGAATCAGTGGCGAAACTTTAGGGGAATCAGCACCGGCGCGGGGAGCAGCGGGCGTTCGCGCGCAGTGGGAAGGAGGAATTTAGTTGAAAAGTGATAGTTTCTCTATCTCTTGTTGTCTAGATTTTTGTTTGAATACGCAATTGTATATCGCTTTGACCTCGACAATTATTCAATTTATGGTGGTATAATCGATGAAAAAACATTTTGTTATCACTTCTTTCTACTTTTTGGCTTTTTTTTGCCATTTGTGAGTTGTCTTCTTTGATCGGCCCCCCTCGTACAAATTTCCTGCCTCCGCCCCTGCCCGTACATGTGAACGAACCAGAAAAAGTATTGCTTCCACTCAATCAAGCCCCACCAAGCCAAAATACCCGATAACTAGCCTATTTTTTCATATCCCACTAAACCAAAAAAAATTGGTCACGAGGGAACTTTAAAAGTACCAAGCCTCTTTCGTCACCGTCGGCTTCGCCACCTCCCAAGTTCGATTCTAAAATCCATTTTCCAGCAGACCCGCTCAATCTCAACAAATTCTGATGAGTGTAGGTGGACATCGAGGGTGACTGCCATGACCCGTCTCGTGTCATATGTGTCACATGCAAGAAGTAGGGTGCCATAGCCTGGGAGGAGAACATGGGGCTAAGCGGCTGAAGGATTCCAGTGACGGAGTTGACACATGTTTACCCAACTTCGGGTTCCACGGCGGTGGCGGAACCCTACGTGCTGATGTAAGTCACTCGATGGCTAATAGGTGTATAGGTTACAATGTAGTTGTATATGAGAGTGTAACCTTAGGTTCCCTTAGTCTGGCTTTATATCGGCAGTCAGAAATAGGGCTTACAAGCAAAGCATAATAGACTGAAGGCATGAAATCTAGATAATTACAGAAGCCGATACAACCTTGATTCTCAAGTCTTCTAGATGGTGTAGCAGTGTTACAACCTTGATTCTCAAGTCTTCTAGATGGTGTAGCAGTTACAACCTTGATTCTCAAGTCTTCTAGATGGCGGCTCCGTCTTGTCTTCTAGAAGCCGAATTCCCCTTTGTCATGTGCTTCGGCCTATTGGGCCCCTGGCAAAGCCTGCGGATTTACCACCCATGGGCCACCCTGGTAGGCGGCTTAAGACCACTATGTGGGCATACCCATTTGTATAACCCCGACAACCGGCCCTCCAAGGTCGGGGTAGATCTACGGTGGATCTCAGCCTCATGCCTTGGAACCTGGGTGCAGGTGGTGACGTGGTCTCCCCTCAGTCACCGGTGGGGAGTGGAGGAGGGACCTGGCGCGACGGTCATCTGAGTTTGGGCACGCAGGGAGGGCTTTGTTGCCGAAACTATGGCGACAGTTTGCTGCATCGACGACGTCGACCAGGACGAGTCCGGGAATGGGCAGTACAAAGCGGGGAGACGCGATACAGGCAGGCGCGTCAGGTTGGGTCGCGACGGCCGGAAAGATCGAAGTGGGTTAAGGTAGAGCAAAAAGTCGTTTTTATGCATTTAGTGTATACTTGATCTGTCTGATGTCGTAATATATCTTTAAAAACGTTTTAGTGCTTACCCGTATACACATTTTTGTGGTAATGTTCTAACGAAAAGAAAAACAAAAATACTAGGGCAGACCGTGAAACCCAGGAATACTATTCTCGGAGACTAGTTCCAGCGGCAGTCAACCCCTTCCTCCACACCACCAGCGCAGTCAGGCCCCTGCATGGCACTGTGCAGCACGCATCAAGTAAAATCGCGAAAGGCTGAGGTCCTTTTCCGCAAACGCGCTGAGACGACGATAAGCCAGCACGGCGGCAGCTGTCAGCTCGCTAGCTACTTCGTCACTCGGTCGGTCCTCACACTGCTCTTCGCTTTTGGCCCCTGCCGTTTCGGGCCTCGTGCGCCGCCGCCGCCATCCCCGTCGGTCGATCCCCTCCGGCCTCCAGGTGAGCGGCTCCCGCTTCGTCGATGGATGTGCTTGTGTGGGAGCGGGGTGGGCGGGGGCTGGGCTGGATTCGCATTTTTCTGGGCGAGATTGGGGTCAGCTCGTGCTCATCCTCTCTTGGATTGGATGGATGATATGGTTTTTGGTTTATTGTTAACTGGGGAATCCAGGTGCCGTTATTTCCGAGGTTTGTTGTCCATGCTTAATGTGGGAGGGAAATGGTGGCGAGAGCAAGTGCGCTGGGTTGAGATTTGGCGGCTGTTCTTGCTCACAATGCGGCCCATAGATACAGCTAGGTTTCCTCCACGCATTTTCCTTAGTTTATCTGCTTAGGGTTCTTTCCAGTTTCTTGCCAGATTTGGTTGCAGGAGTTTGTGAGGTTTAGATACAGAATCCCATGTCCTTGATTTGTTAAGTCTATAAGTTAACAAGGGGACGAACAGGAGCGATAAGAATCCCATTTCCTTGATTTGTTAAGTTTATAAGTTAACAAGGGGACGAACAGGGGCCATAAATGTAATGTATAAGCTAACAAGGGTAGTAGTAGTAGTGATGTTCAGATTTAGACGAACAGATTCCCAAGCTTTAGCTATTTCTTTTCACGAATTGCAATTTTGGGTGCTGAGGAACTCATTTAGCAGCAGGATAAGAGCAAATGGGCTGTGTAATTGAGGTGGTAGGATAATTGTGGTTTGAGAAGATTTTCTGCAGATTTTTTTATCGAATTCTTCTGTAAGTTTTTGTTATTAAAATTCGAGTTCTGACCAAAGATGTAGGTATTTCTCAAGAAAAAAAGTGCAACATCTGGTGCTAAATCCTCTGCCTTTTTCTTGCTGAATCCTACCCCCAAATGAGCAGAGGAAACTGCGGATTGGCATGAGCTAAGGAGAGCCATGGAGGAGGCAGGCAAGGAGCACAACTCCTGCAAGCGCCTGCGCGCAGCAGTTGGCGGTGATGGCGACTCGGTGGCGGCTGCGTGGCGGACGAACAGGGTGGCGCGTGCGGCTGCCGGCGGCAAGGACCGGCACAGCAAGGTGGTGACCTCGCGCGGCCTCAGGGACCGCCGCATCCGGCTCTCGGTGCCGACGGCGATCCAGTTCTACGACATCCAGGACCGACTAGGCGTCGACCAGCCCAGCAAGGCCATTGAGTGGCTCATCCGTGCCGCCACTGCCGCCATTGACGGTCTCCCGTCGCTGGACTGCTCCTTCCTCCCCTCCACCGCTGCCTCCCCACCACACGATGACAACGCGAGGTCAGCACCTCCGAGACCAGCAAGGTTCCGCGCTCTCGCTTGCCAATGGGCCCAGCGACCATGCCAATGCCTACAACGGTGGTGGCGCCAGTGGCACTTTCGCTGAGTTCCTGCAGTGCTCTGCCGCCGCCGACAAGCCAATGCAGCAGCAGCCTACGCTTGCCTACTACGCCACCCCCCAGAGCTCACCCATGTCCTTCGAGATGTTTCCCCAGCTCGCCTTCTCCCAAGAACAGCACCACCACCACCACCACCATGCTGCGGTCGCCTTTGACCGGAGCGCACTTCAGTCCAATGCCGTTGCCGTGCCGACATGGCCCCATCCCAATACCCATTCATGATGCAAAGGTTTTCCATCACTCCAGGTGAAGCATCGCCCACCTTTCCCTTCTTTCTTGGAAGTGGTGGCAGTGCTACTGCTCCCGCGACGTCCAATGCACCAGAGCCGAGGCTGCAGCTCTGGGACTTCAAGGAGGAAAGGAAGACATGATTACTTGTTGGAGGTATGGACTCGTTTCCGTGCGAATTTTGCTTCAAATATTTGAGATGAAAACACCAATTAGTGTGCTTTTGATCTTAGAAATGGCTTAAGCTTTTAACACTTCAACTGAAGTTCTTTCATCATGTGTACTTGGTATAATCTTGATATTAACATGCTACTCAGTACTCACTATCTAAAGTAAAAATGAAATTGTTTCATTATCGACATCATTGTCATTGGGCATTGGGGATTCTCATGAATTGGGATTAGCAAATTGCATTCCAAGAAAATAATATGACATGGAAAAAACAGGAACATCATACTGAATTGATTACCTCCAGTGAGTCAATCTTAGTGGATGTTTCTCAAAACACTGACAGATCAGATTTACGGAATTCAGATATACGGTGCAACAGTGTGTCATGGATTGGTAACCGTATCCTGTGTGGATTACTATTTGAAGTCGTCCAGGACATCATCAGTTCAGATGCTACTCTTGTCGGTGATAGTGTTACTGACTTTACTCTCTGGAGAATTAATTGGTTTAAGGAACTGTAGAAATAGGTTGTTTCTACGTATGGTAGAATCTAGAGACTAATGAAATGGTGCAGGTTATGTTATAGCGATAAACGAAAACTTGGGTCTTACCAATTGAAGTTCCAATAGGTATTGGTCCAACTCATGAATTTTATAAAATATGCTCAAACATCCATTCTTAGATGTTACTGAGGTTGGCTGTGTTCCGAGGATAAGTATTAGCAATTCTGTCCCTTACTCTCAAGGTGCCATTCAGCGGTGGTGGTCCGTTCACCTTTGGCTACACAACATGTTGTATCTGGAATAGATGGTTGGCATAAGAGTAGTTTGATCTTCCACAGATGGTGAATTTTTTCTTGAGAAGCTATGGTCTATATTTTCTAATCCATAGTATCAATGTGCTGGTGTTGGGCTAGTAAGTACTTAAAACCAAGACTGAGTTCTCAGCAAATGTTGTGGGCTAGCATTGCCCTTTTTTTAACGTAGTAGATTTGTAAAAGGGTAGCAGATATTCAATTTGCTTTGGGGTGACGATGTTACAATCCTTTTAGTTTGTTCGATTAATTTCTTAGGTGTCTGAATATTGTGAAATCCCTCATACCCATTGACGAGGTGAGGTCAGGCTTGCATTGTCAGCGAGGCAATGACTTCTTTTCAGTGCTGTGCTTTGATTAGAGCATGCTTCATGGCTTCATGATGCAGCCTTGTTTAATCACTTTCTGCACTAGACAAGATCACTTACTATGGTACTAGACTGGCATTTGCGTCATTTTGTAATTCATTACTGACACAGTGTTTCAAAGCTTACCAAAGTCCTCGCTGTGTTCTTTCAAAGACTCAGTAAGCAAGCCAGGAGCTGTGTATTGTCTAGCAAGTTAACAGTAACCCTGACCATCATCATTTGCTAACAATTTCTGTTGTCCATGTTTCATTCAGGGTACCCTGGGAACTGTGTATGGTGATCATGGCTGACCAGCGCAAGCAAGCCAGGAAAAGCACGGCTGCCAGGAGAACAGGGATACTGGCACTGCATCCTTAAGGCACCGAAGGCGAGTGTGTCGCTGGATCGTTGTGCCTTTCTGCGTGTGATTTTGAACTGCCCTGACCTATGTTGCTGTGATCAGAAACCAGATGTTTTTGGGCTATTGTACTCTGTAATTTGACGCATCCCTGAAGGTTTTGCCCCTTCCTTTTTGGGGCTTGTGTATCGAAATTTGCACTTATTAGGATGTCTGGCCCCGCTTGTCGGCGGGACATCGGTGGCATGTGAGGGACGCATCTGTATCAGTATCACCAGTGAGGATTTTGTTGCCCTTTTATCCGAGCTCTGGTCCGAGCTTGTGCCGTTCTGCTTGGAGATGGTCCGCTCACTAAATATTTCATCTAAACTTTTCGAGAAGTTCACTTTTTGTCCTAAAATCTGTTGGTCTGAAATGAACCCCGAACTTCTGAAAAAGTCCATATCACGTCTAACTTTAGAAATACGCCTGGTAAACCTGGATGAATTTGAACCAAATTTTCGTCGAAATCCCCATTGAGACTCTAAATTCCAAAACCTTGGAGCACTCACGGTGGCCACTCTTCTATTGTCCCGCCGGTTCACGTGGTTACACATGTAGCACAACGAAAGGGTAAACCAGCATGAATTGGAACCAAATTTTAGTCAAAATCTACATTTGGACTTAACCAAAACTGGGCGGTGCAACTAGCTAGTAAGGTTAACAGCTTGAAGTGAGCGGCAGTACACGTTGTCGTTTTTCTTGGATCAGATAGGATGTCAACTATTTCAAAATTTTAAGGTACATGTTGGACCAAAACGAGGTCTTATAATCAAAATTGAACTTTGTTAATAGTTTAGGGATGCAAAGGGAACTTTCTTCAATCTCGGGAACCAGAACTTCAAATGTTGAGCTTGCAGATTTTGAATTTACATTCTTGAATTGATTCAAAAATGGCAATCTATCCCTCTCAAAGAGAAAAAAAAACTCTAAGAAAAGAGAATGTCAATCTGTCAACTCAACAGTCAACACTAAACCCTGTAAACACTCTGCAAGAGGGAAGATACCAGTGCCACACTAGCCCCGAAAATTGTCTGAATTTCTTCCGCCGCCGCCCAGTCGAAGCAGATGGCAAGCAGGAGGAGCTCCAGTCTCCTCCTCCGCCGCCACGGCCATATCCCAGCCCGTAACCCGCCGAGATCCGACCTCTCCACCGACTCCGGCCGGGGCCCGGCCTCGGCCGCCGACCCGGCCCGCGCGGCGTCGATCCTGGCCGGGAAGGACTGGTTCGCGCGCTCAACTCGGAGTTCGCCGCCGCCCTGCCGCGCCTGGGCCCGCGCTTCGTGGTCCGCGTGCTGCGCGCCGCCGCGCCCCTCGAGCCCCTCCTCTGCGTCCGCCTCTACGTCTGGGCGTCGGTTCGGGGCCAGCTTCGCGCGGGACGCCTCGGTGCGGCGGGCCCTGGAGGACGCCCTCTGGCGGCGCGGGCCGGTGGTGCTGTCCGCGGCGCTGGTGGCGGAGGTCAGGGGCTGCGGGTGCGAGGTCTCCGAGGAGCTGCTCTGCTCCCTCGCCAGCTGGGGCAGGCTGGGCCTGGCGCGGTACGCGCACGAGGTGTTCGTGCAAATGCCGCGCCTCGGGCTCAGGCCCAGCACCGCGGTGTACAATGCGCTGATCGCGGCGTCTGTGAGGGCGGGCGCCGTTGATGCCGCGTACCTCAGGTTCCAGCAGATGCCTGCGGACGGGTGCCAGCCGGACTGCTTCACCTACAACACACTCGTTCACGGGGTCTGTAAGGGCGGGATCATCGATGAGGCGCTCCGGCTGGTGAGGCAGATGGAGGGCGTGGGGATCAGACCGAACGTGTTCACGTACACCATGCTGGTCGACGGTTTCTGCAATGCTGGCAGAGCAGAGGAGGCGCTTCAAGTGTTCAACACGATGAGCGAGAAGGGTGTGTTGCCGAATGAGGCCTCATACAGGACGTTGGTGCATGGTGTGTTCCGGTGTTTGGGAGGATTCAAGGCGTATGAGATGCTGAGTGAGTGGCTAGGACGTGAGCCACCTCTGCACCCAAGTGTGTTGCATACTATGCTGTATTGCTTATCGAAGAACGGGATGGCCAAAGAGGTAGTTGAGGTCGTGATGAAGATGAACACTAGGGGTTATCTCCTCGATAATGCAACTTTTGGCATTGTGGTCTATTGTGCCGTGAAGTGCTTGGAGTTGAGTAGTTTGTGTGAGTTGGTTGATGACTTCGTAAGGAAAGGTGGGAATCCTGCCTTTGATGTCTATATCATGCTTATCAAATCCTTACTAGACTGCAAAAGTTCTTCAAAGGCAAATCACTATCTAGAGCGTATGGTTTTGGATGGGCTCTTATCTAGTGTGGCGTCTTATAACATGGTGATAGATTGTTTTGTCAAATCAGGTGCAGTGGATAGGGCAGTGGAGATCATAAAACAGATGCAAGAGAAAGGTTTCCTTCCCAATCTTGTTACCTTTAATACACTGATAAGTGGTTATTCCAAGTTAGGGAATGTACATAATGCAAAGGCTGTTCTTGAGAGGCTTATGGAGCATGGGTTCAGGCCAGATATCATTACTTTTACCTCTCTCATTGATGGGCTATGTCACGCCCATCAACTGGATGATGCATTTGATTGCTTCAGTGAGATGGCAGAGTGGGGTGTTAAACCAAATGCTCATACTTACAATGTAGTGATGCGTGCTCTTTGTTCAGCAGGGCATGTTAACAAGGCTATTGACCTTCTTCATAAAATGAAAATAGATGGCATTACTCCTGATGCATATTCCTTCAATGCCCCCATTTTGAGTTTCTGCAAATGCAAAAAGTAGATAAAGCTCAGAATATTTTTAATGCCATGCTGAGATTAGGTGTTGTTCCCCACAGTTCTACTTACAGTATCCTGATTAAAGCTCTTTGTCGTGAAAGAAGAGTTGACGAGGCCAAAGAAATTCTACTTGCAACTGAGTCTAGTGGCTGTAGTGTGACCGATCATCACTCATACTGGCCAATTGTTTCTGCACTTACTAAAATGGGCCGATTCAGTGAGGCAGGACAGTTGATGAACAAATATCACACAGAAATGTTTCAGTGGGCTGTGCTTCTAATCGTACCACAGAGCCTGACATTGATGCCGAGTTGTCAACGTGTGAATTGCGATTTGGTATCTTAATGCTATTTGGTACATGAATGATGCCCTCTCCTGCAGTGAAGAGTGCACAGCTGTCTCATCTTTACTAAGGTGCAGTAACCAACACCATTATCAATAACTGCTTCTCACAATCTGTTCTGATTTTTTTTGCTCTACTTTATTTTCTTACCGAGCCACGCATAACTGTTAACTCTTATTTCCAGACGAAGCACGTGGACATTCTCCATGCCTTTATGCTGACTGCTAGGTATTGCATTTCGCGGATGATAGGATGTGTGCTTCTACGTCTGGAAAGCTTTGCAAGAAATCAGTATGTTTCTTCTACCTCTTCACATGTTTCCAACTTTCCATGAATTACCTACGAAGTGGTGAACTTCATGCAAAAAATTAGAGCTCCTTTAAGTTGTGATACTGGAGAGGGAAGACCGCAATCTAAAAAATTCAGAAAGGGAATTTGATTTACCTTTAGCATTAGTTTTAATTTAATTTGAATATACGGAAATTTAAATGAAAATGGATCAGGAAGTTTGAAATTGAAGGGTAGTCAGAATCATAGTCTGTTTTCTTTAGTCCTCAGTAAACATGTAGGTGCAGCATTTCTATATTTATGTGTACTGTTTGTCAAGAGGCTTAAAGTTGCTCACATGCAAATTTTGCCGTCGAAACAGTGATGCTTTGTGTGTACTGAAATTAGGAAAGCAAAAATATCCTAGGAAGTGCAATTTATAGTCTGATATTATATGTGTGTATTGCAAAAAGTTCATTGGTTTTAACAGCTGTCTATGCCTTTGTCATTTTTCGCAGCGACCTTGTACTTCTCATTGAAGACTTATTCAGAATTTCTCATTTATCTCATTGTTTTTGTGCAGGGCTGCTGATTTCACATCATGCAAAATCAAATGCGAGGACAGTTTCTCTCATGTCCTCCTTGAGAACATGGTGTTTCAGATTGCACCACAACAACACTCCATGCGGACTATTTTTACCGGTCATGGAGGAGTCTGTTATGTGAATTCTCATCACTGCTCTAACTTCTGTCAAACCTACCAGGGCTAGCTTCTTTTACTGTTAATGGTCTGTTCATGCCGAGGAGTTGTGTTCTTCTGGTCTCGAGTGTTGAACTGTGTGACCTGGAGATGAAGATGGCTGGTTCACATGCGCGGCCTGTTGACTGTTGTACCCATTTGTTACGATTGTTCCTATAGTTGGTGATAGAATTCATGCTACAAAATACCATCTGTTCCTTCAGACCAGTTTGCATATATATAGCTCAATAAGTCAGACATCTCCCTATCTCCTGGATCACATTACCTAGCACTCCAGGATCCTCTGTTTTTTGTTCTTACAAGGATAAGCTGATTTAGACAGCTTCTTATCATGCGCAAGGCATTGTTATGACAGATACCAAAGGCTGCAAAGAGATATTAAATCAGTTCTTTCAACCAGTGCCTCCAGGCTCATGCTTTTTGTTTTGATCGGCAACAAAGACCCAGGATCATTGATGAGGAGGTCTTTTTTTTTTACGGAAGGCAGCGGGAGAGGAACCGGGACAAATGCCGGAAAACGAGTGTGTTACAGGGGTGGGTTGGAAACTGGAGACAGAGCAACTAAAAACATAGCTACAGCTAACTATGGACAGCCCAGAACACATGAACTAGGATTAAGCTTTGCAGGCTCCCACCAACATAGGTCGAACGATCAAGCCCCTGCCGGCCAGACCGGGATCAGCACACCAGCTGCACGCCATTGAGCCAGTTGGAGCAAGATCAAATCAGCACCTTATCGGATCAAGCAGCATCTGTTGTTGAAGATTCTACAGTTAAGTTCCTTCCACAAGTTCCACCAAGTAAGGAGGGCCAAAGATCGCCAGCGCTTCACAATTTGCATGGGTGCCAGGTTCGGCATTGAGGACCACCAGTGAGCAAGGCTGTCAAGAGTAGGAGATGGGCGCAGCATTGCCGGCAACTGTGCCTTTGCGATCACGTCAGACCAAACTGACTGGGAAGAAGAGCAGGAGGCATGCAGGTGTACCGCAGTTTCCTGGTGAGTTTTGCAGAGAGGACACACCGGGTCATGAGGCCAAACCCTTTTAGCAAGGTTGTCAGCCGTCAAACATTTGTTGTGGAAGAGAAGCCATTTGTGGAGCCGGCACTTGGGGATGACTTTGGTCTTCCAAACCCGAGGCATGATTGGCGAGGCAATGCGACCCATGAACGAAGCCTGGTAGGCCGAGGCGGCAGTCCACTTCCCGGATATGGAGTCCTCCTCATTGAAAGCAGTCGGCGATAGTGTATCAAGCAAGGCCCAAAGTTGCAGGTAATCACTGAGAAGGGAGCAGACTTGATCAAGGAAACCCAACACCTCAGTCAGAACATCACAAACACAAATGCCTTTCTGCGGGAGTGACGGAAGAGGGCTGGGAAACGATCACGGAGCGGCCAAGCCTGCAGCCAGTGGCTTTTCCCGAACGATGTGGAGCGACCATTGTGCAAGTGAATCGTGGTAGAAGCACGAAAAAGAGCTCTCACAGTATTGTCAACGTGAATTGAAAGCCAAGCCATGGTTTCAGCGGGTCAGTCTCTTGTTGCCAAAGCCAATGAACGAGGAGCTCAATACCCTGAAGATGAATGTCGGGGATGCCAAGACCACCGAGGCCCCCTTCGGAAGGCAGCAAGTTTTCCAGTTGACCAAGCATTAACCCCCTGAAACTATGGTGTCAGCGTCCCAAAGAAAAGGCCGTGTCAGCTTGTGAATTTATCGAATCAGCCATTTAGGGTGGAAGATCGTCATTTTCCGTTTTTATCGGTTATATCTCCATGTAGAAAACTCGGTGTGTGATAAACTTATGATGAATCTAGCGCGAACTTGTTTGAATTTCCAGTGAGACTATCGTGGATTTGTTCTGCCTAATCTCCCGCCATATTGGAAACTGGAGTAATTTTCTGGGTCACATCGAAACTGATTTTCCAGTGCGAGATTCTGAATCTGCTAGACATGCTCTTACGCCCATAGTTTAAGTTTTCTTAGCATCTCGTCCCCGAGAGCTTATTATCGTGGGATACGGAATTTTGTTACCAAATTAAATGTGCTCTCTCCATATCAAAATATAAAAAATTTGTACGTACTTTCTACACACATGTTATCCAGTGGCGGACCTAGGATTTTGCCACTGGGTATGCCGCACGAAAAGTGTTGGCCATTTCACTAAAATATATGTACCAATTTAATAAATAATTGTAAATTTACACTGTAACACGATATAAAACAGTACATAATATGTAAGTGAAAGATTAAGTGCAAAAGTTGCATAAATTAACCTGCAACTAATTCAAAACCATACTATATTCCAGCCACTTATGATTATAAAGTCATACCAAATTGAACAGACGATATTTTTTTCCAATCTTGCTTTTTGGGAAAACGTGTGTATAAGGTTTTGAAACTCCGGCAGTCTTTTTTTGCTGCGTTTTCTAAAAAAGAGATGCAATATCCCCGCTTCTCTTCCTAACTGAAAAGTCCGGAAAAGAAATAGATGAGTACAACAATTGGTTCATCGCAATAATCGCGTGTGATGAATCAAAACGTGATTGGTGAAATACGTACTACGTTTGTGGTTGTCGGCTAGAGAACGAAGGATGAACCGGCGTTCAAGCATGGCGGCGTGAGGCATGAAGTCTGACCGGCCGGCGGCCGCCGGCGTCAAGCCACCGATTCCCGCTATGTGCTGGGCGTCACACAAATTAGCAGAGATGAGAAATAAATGACCGATTCATGATTCAGCTAGCCACCTAGCTGTATGTATATGATCGATCGATCAACGGAGACATACCTGTAGATCGATCGACCAATGGAGCCAAGGAGGTGAGTTCCGCGTGACATGGTGGCTGGCGCTATCTCCTCGGCACGATCCCGTGCCGACTGCGACGTGCTAGTTTCTTTTTTTCCATTCGATCGATCGCATAGCTGGTTGTTTCGCCAGGACGGCCTGCTGCCGAATAATACTAGTACGTATGTGGGCTGGGCTGCAGGGTATGCCGCGGCCCACCCGGCATACCCTGGAGGTCCGCCACTGATGTTATCTAGACACATTTTAGTGCAAGGTTCATATGAGTCTTGCACTAAAACATGTCTAGATACATCTATGCAGAAAGTAGCTACAAAGTCTTATATTTTGATACATATGGAATACAAATTAATACCCGTTGTAATTCTGTAGTCTTCAACGCATAAAAAATAGTTCTACAATAACAAAAAATAAAGATAAATTATTCATACAATTGAAATAAAATGAACTACAACTAGTTTGCAGTGAACATTCTTTTACGCATCCACAAATGTCTCACTAGATCATTTTGAATTTGTTCGTGAACAACTTTATCACATATTTTTTGTATGTATGACGAGGAAATTAGTAAACTCCGCCGCCCCCTGAGATCAACAATGGCGAGAGGACCCTGGAGCACATATGGATGAGTATCATCCACTGGATTTCCGCGTTCACTTTCCATGACCATATTGTGCATGATCACGTTATTGAATAGTATCATTTTTCTATCAAATAATCCTTATCATATATTTACAATAACTCTCAAGCGCTAATAATTCGACATTATTTTGGCATTATGCTAACGTCCTTTGGTTAAAATTAATCACAGAACATTCTAACCTCAATAGGGAAAATTTGATATACCTCCAGACCATATCCTGTTTGGGTACAAATTTCAAAAAAATAGAAAAAACTTTTAAAAATCCAGAAAAAAATACAGGGACATATCCAAAAGATCTATATGCTTGCAAAGTTTCATGAAGAAATAGCATTTTTGTGCCCCGTGCGAAAAAAACAAAAATCAGTGGCAACATAGGATTTGAAAATGTCTTTTTAGAGCACAAAAAATGTCATTTCTTTACGAAAAGTTTCATGTATGTAAAACACTTGGACATGTTTTGTCTCTGTTTTTTATATATTTTTAAACTGTTTTATTATTTTTCGAATTTTGTTCTCTCCAAAGCAGGGAGAAATTACTGCAGGCAAGAAAATTGCGATAATGACATTGAAGCTTCTAGAAGACCATGAGTCCTCACCAAACCAAGAAAACCACAACCACCGCCTTCCTTCCTTCCTCTCAACGAGTTGGCTCTCGCAGCTCAATCGGCGGCGATGGCGTGGGCGACGCGGTTCCTGTCGGCGGTGTGCTTCTTCGCGGCGGGCGTCCTCTTCGCCCCTGACGTCCTCCTCGGCGCCCGCTCCGGCTCCGGCGCCACGGCCGTCACGGCCGCCAAGGTGTCCCACCTCCTCTGCTTCGCCACCTCCTGGGGCGCCGCGCTCTGGGCGACCTTCATCGGCGGGATCATCATGTTCAAGTAATCAGCTACTCCCCCCGCCCACAAGCTCTTCTCTCCAAAAACCCCACCTTTTCCCTCTTCCCTACATCCTCAAATTCCCCAATTCAAGAACGGAGAATTCTCTTACCACAACTGATTGGTTCGATTTCGTTGGATCTTGCAAGGAACCTGCCGAGGCACCAGTTTGGGAACCTGCAGGGGAAGATGTTCCCGGCCTACTTCACGCTCATCTCCGCCTGCGCCGCCGTCTCCGTCGCCGCCTTCGCCTACCTCCACCCGTGGAAGACCGCCTCCGCCGTCGAGCGCTACCAGCTTGGGTTTCTCGTCGCCGCGCTCGGCTTCAATCTCTCCAACCTGCTCGTCTTCACCCCCATGACCATCGAGGTGAGAGCCCCTTTCCTTCTAGTGGTGGAGCTAGACAGGGGGTGCAAAAGACAAAGGGAAACTAATTTATACCACTGCAAATCTGCAACAAACTAGAATTGGTAGACTTCAGAAAATTTATTTTGATATTGGGCGCATTGGTTGCAATATATATGTATAATGAGCTCCATATATGTATAAACTGCTTCATATTAGAACTAACTATACCAAAATAATTTCACATACCAAGGATCTTCCTCACGTGCACCCCTTAACCATGGTTAGGCCAATTCCCATGTCCTAGAACCACTGATTTTTCTCGTAGTCCTGATGCAAGCAACTATACTTAGCAGAACAAATACATAGTTCCAACAACAAGAAATCCCTAATTAGAAATTTGAGACTGGGAGTGATGTCTGTACTAGAAATTCCCTAGTTAGATTACCACTTACTAAGAGTTAATGAGGGAAGTGATAAACACCATGACGCTGCTGGCTGAGCTGCTCTGATGTCATGTAGCTCTGCTGTTGCTTCCTCCCCCGAGGAGATCTCTTGCTAAATTCCGTGCAAGATCAAACAAATGCAATATGATACAAACTGAGAGGATAATGAGCATGTTTAGATATTCATATATTGCGAATAGATCATAAAATTTAGCTGTGAAGTCCTTGCTATTTCTGTAGGGAGTGGGTTAGCATACCGTATAATGACCAGTGAACGAGACATTCGTCATATTATTGCTTTTGGTTATTTGCATTACTTCAACCTAATATTTGCTTGTCTAAAGCTATCTTTTGTTGCAATCATGCATTTTATAATACGTTGCCAAACGGTACACTCTGAGCCCAATTTTTCCACTCGATTATGTGTTCTGTGATATAAAATTATTTCTAAATCTAATATTTGATGCAAATATGCCTTGTACAATGTATGGTATAATGGTATGGTATGGTATGGAACTGTTCCCGAAATTGATCAGTCCAACATTGTGGTTGAACAACTTTGTTCATTAAATGTTGTAAATGGTACAGTTTCAGTACTTAATGTAGACTTGTGGGTGCATCAACCAAATTGCTGCAGTATCTTTGCAGTTGCATGCTATATATACTCCGATCACGGTAGAACCGTCTTTTGAATGTTAACAATTAACATCTTGTAAACTGAGATGATAGTGAGCATGTTTAGTTTGCAATTGATTGATAGACTAGACATACTTTCGGATAGGTCATAAATTTCAGCCGTTTTGGTAGTCTGATCAATATTAGTTGCAACTTAGTGCCAAATGTTAGTCCAAAACTACATTTCTCGTGAAATCATGCTATTTTTAAAAACTGTTCATTGCTATTATCTAAGCCAATTTTCATGCAGTTATGCTTACTATAATATGATACTTACATTTGGTGCAAATATGCCATCTGTAATGTATGCTGGCATGATATAAAACAGTTCTCTGGATTGGTTAGTGTAATATTGACAGTGAATAGCTTCTTGTATTTACTAATTGGAGGCACGTTTCAAGCGTCCACGTTGTTTCTAGGAAGCTATCTAAATATAACCATTAGATCTGAATTATGTGGTTTGGATCTGACGGGGGATAGAGTTTTCATTAATCCTGCATGTCTTAGATTCCTGAAACATACATATACCATTATATCTGTTGGACTAATGGATCCATTGTTGGACTGATCAGTCCAACTTTAAGCATACAATTAATCCATTGCTTTCATAAGTTATATCTGTTGTATGTTACAGATTGCAGATATAGATATTCAAAGAATATGCATGATCAATATAAGTAACATACAATTAAAAAATAGTAACCAACAAAGAGTCACATGCTTACGTGTAGACACACAAATGACATGTTAATGACACATTCTTGACATATTCTCTACTTCAATGCATGGTTAATATAACAAGTTCATGCAGAAGTTGTCGAGTGATGAAAGTTTGCCGCTGATCGAAAGATCAAAATAGGTATTTTCTAGATATATGATTATAGTGTTGCATGTGTGACTCCATCAAATATAACATGCCTATACGAAAAAACGTGGGAATATATCAGTGTGTATGGATGGACTATTTCGGCGACTCTAGTTTTGGCAGGAAAATTAATACAAAAAGTTGAAAACATAATAAAGATTTTGTGTTTCATAATGTGATCCACTATGCACCGGAGATGAAATTGTCTTCAAAATCAGTACATTTGTCAAATCTATATATGTAGCTTTGCGGACGTGGGGGTTGATGACATTAAATAGTATTTTAAAGGTCCAGTTTCAGTACTTGTCATAGACCCGTGAGTGCGCAAACCAATGGCTGCAATTCTTTCCTGCCCTGGAAAAATATCCAAGTTCAGTGTACCACTTAAAAAACAACATAAAATTAGCTTGTCCAGTTGTCTTCTTACCATGTTGTGACGAAAATCGTTTACTAATGTACTGAAACTATGGCTCCAAATTTCTATTAATCGCCAGTGGTTGGAGTACTGGAATTTGAGAACTCAATGTTGCACACAATGATTAATAAGTCAAAAATTCGAGACCGCTTTGGTGTGGACTCATGGACTAGTCTCACGTCTAGTCGCAAATAGTCATGACTAACCAACTACCGACTCTTAGACTAGTCTTAAGTCGTGATTAGTTGAGTTGTAATTGTACATTACTAATATTTTCGTTGAACGTAAAGCAGTTACTGCTATCACTTTCTTTTTGCTCAACTAAATCCAGTTAATTGATGCATCTTATGATTGCATCAGAGAGCGGTATCATATGTAGCAGTACTAAATTCTGTTCCAACCAGCAATTATGGGAATATCCATGCTCGTAAAACCAAGATAAATGAGTGTTATACTTGGATAAACTAGAAGGCGCTTATTTCCCTGCACTTTTCTGGTATATGCAGCTGCTTCAAGTATTTTGTATGCTTCTGATTGTAGATGATGAAGAAGAGGCACAAGATCGAGAGAGAACTAAGCATCGGTGACGAGGTCGGGTGGTCGAAGAATGTCAAGTCGGCAAAAAGCAACCCTACCCTCGCCGCGATGAACAAGAAGTTTGGGATGATCCACGGGCTCTCATCGCTGGCAAATATCATGTCATTCGGCAGCCTGGCCATGCACTCATGGTACCTTGCCAGCAAGCTGGAGCTGTGATGTGCACAAACACCCATCTTCACCATGAGTCGGTTAAATGCGGTGGCGTAGTAACATGTCTATGCTTAACTTATAAGAATGAATTCATGTCATGAGCTTGCAAACAGATTTAATTATATGATGACCCGGCTTCTCTAATTTATTTCACGGAATAAGTTTGAATCTGTGGTTCTGATCTGTGATATGCTGATGTCTGTGTTGTTCAAAATGCAACAGCTGGTTTCAATTGCTTCATATCACATGGTCTTGCTTCAAATTTTCGAATTTAGCTAAAAAGGGGACTTCTTTTTCTTACAACGGAACTTCATGGGGAGAACTTGCAAGGGCAGATGTGCAGCGTAGTATGTGTTGTTATTGATGCATACACCATTTGTCCCTTGACTTCCTTCATCTATTTTGCGTGCTAGAATCAGTTTTCTTTGTATTCAGCACAATATGTGTTTGGGGCATCTTTATTTTGACATTCTTTATATTGATGTACATCATAGCTCCAACTCAAAATCCATTTAGTCTGGACGAGCAGGCCCTTATTCTGTTGTTGGTTGTTCTACCTTGAATATCTCATCCGTGCAAGTTTGATTGCACTATCATCTTTCTTTGATTTGGTTTTATCTTGCAAAGACAAATGTTGTTCTTCCATCTGATCCCCAGCTTGCCTTATCATTTTGGACGTGGATCGCTATGAATGTTAAACATTAAGAAACGTGCGCTGTTGTCCATTAATTTTGTATTGGTATCGTCAGCAACTAATTATGAAGGCTTTGCATAATGATCTTTGCACTTGCATGAGAAGCAGTTGCTTATGAGTTGATTTTATGCCACCAAGGGACCTCCGTATGTATATATCTTCCCTGAAGAAGCAACACTGAGATCAAGAATTATGGCAGAGGTACCCTCATGAAGACAGTTTGCTGAATCACGATGGATGCTTTACCCAAATGAATAGTGTGCTAGCACCAGCAGCGGTTCAGTTGGAGAAGCCTTAATTAGATGGCCATCTACAGGTTCTGAATTGTATGGTCGTGCAGATGTGGGCATTTTTTTCATTAGAGGTAATGGCGTCCGACCGTGGCATGGTCTCGTGGTCCACGAACAAGGTTACAATACCCTCTCGATGCCCTTGGGAACACCACCTCGATCCGATTCTAACGAGGTATAGATATGTAGGGTTTGCTCATTTATGATTTTTGCAATACTTTGCCGATTCAACGTTATTTTTAGAATTTGTAGAAAGCTACACGTGGATGTAGTATTAGGGGTTCGGAGCCAAGCTTCACCATTGACTCGAAGGAGAAAAATCTCCTACTTGAAGATCCAAAGTTGACAATCGCCGAGAAGAAGGCAACCGAGACATAAACGAGGAAAACCAAAGAGAAGTTACATGAGGCAAAAACTGTGATCGAGGAAGCAATGACGAAGATAGAGAAATAAAAGAAGGCAACTGAAGAATATAAGAAGAGAATATGCAAATGGAGCTACAATTTTCCAGTATTATCCATGAACATAATATCAAGACCGATCCATCTAGGTTGAAGATAAATGAGATCAAAAGATATGCCCCCAAGAAAGAAATGTGCCTATAATATCCATTCAGTCCTATTTGTTATCCAAGTCACGATTTTTTTTTAAGAAACACAGTACAACACAGACGTTCACATACACGCGCATACACTCACCCCTATGAACGCGCGCACACACACCCTACCCCTATGAGCATCTCCGAAATACTGAGCCGGTGGTTGGGTCTTGAGATTGACGAAGTCACCACGGGCGCCTCGCTGTCGACGGGAACGTCGCCTCCCACTGAAAGAATATTCTGCCTAAATGAGAAACACCAACGTCAAACCTGGGGTTTGAACTCTGGTGGGCTGGGGGTACAACCACCCTCCTAACTATCTTGCCACAGGCAAGTTCTCTCCAAGTCACGATTTTAATCACACTGCTAGGTTTATTTAGGTGCATGAAATAGTTGTATTTGTATTGCGGTAGACCAAAGTTAAACTTTAGGCATCACATTTTGGAATCTGCTAGAGACGATCATTTCTGACTGAAAAAGTCGTGTTTTTGTTAGAGTGATAGTTTCTACATGTGGTGGAGATTCTCTTAAATCTTTTTTTTATTTGCTAGTGAGACAACTATTACAGCTCGATTACAGAAAGGTCCCCGAAGAAACCGAAATTACAACGAACCCCTTCCTGCAACACAGCTTCGTCTTCAACCACGGCGCCGTCGATGGCGTGCCGCCGCCCCTGCTCTCCTTCAAGCCTTGGATCGAGAGCAGCCCCCCAGCGCGCGAGGGTGTCACCGAACGCCGGCCCCAAAGGGCCACACCAGTGGACGTCGACGAAGTCGTCGCATCAAGCCGCAACAGCCGCATCAAGGTCTTCAACAACCGGGACCGCCGCCTAGTCGATCCCGAGCGGGGCACGACGAACTCGCCAGATCCGCGGACCGCCGAGCTCGAGGAAGTCAGCTGCTTGACGAAGAAGCTCCTGGGAGCGCCGTCGCCGGAAGGGAAGCCTGCCGACACCAAACACCACCCCGGCCGCATCCCCGCCTCCAAGACGCCGCCGGCAGGACCCAAACCTACCCCTACACTATGTACAGGCCTCGATCCATGGATTCCCCAGCCTCCCGCCGCCGGAGCGGCCGGCGGAGGCGGAGAAATCCACAGATCGGAGGCGAGCGAGGTGGGGAAGACTCGGAGGTTCAAGAAATCGCCTCTCAGCACTGTTGACGGGGAGAGAGGGGAACGTCCAGGTCGTTCTCTTTGTAGAGAGATTCTCTTAAATCTCACTTAGCAATTTTCTGCCGCTGTCCATAAAGACAATAAAGAAACTTTTTTACTCTTTCTTGTGAAAAAAACTGATGATTCATGAAATTTCAAAAGGATGATGAGGTCTTCATGAGAAATCTATCTTAAGCATTGGAGCTGTATAAGAAATAAGAGTAAAAATATATTTAATCTTCAAATCAGCATGTTTTGTGGTTTCTTGATTTTTTTTGCGGAGAATATCACATGTTGGACCATCCAGAACAATAAACTAAATCACACTCGATCCCTTTCTCGCTGTTGTCAAACATCTGTAATTAGCATTTCAGTTGAAAACCTTCTTGAACTGAGGAGCTAATTAGGATACTCTTGTTTATATAGTCACGTGCTTGCCACATTTGGTATTAGTTTATCAATTCTTTGACTCCTCTTTTATGCATCTTTTTGGGTCCCCGTAAGCACCCAATCCACAAACAAAGAACGGATGCATTTCTTTCAGTGCTGATCAACCCATCACAAATCAGCAGCTTAATAAGGGATTTGCTGAAAAAATAGCATAGACCCTACAAGTAATTGATGGTCGAGATCGAACTGGGCAGATTATTAACATTTTGAGCACGTTTCTCTTGGTTGGGTTGAAGAATGGCATATTAATGTTGCCGTCATGATTCGAAGCATGCAGGAAATGGCGGCTTCTTTTGTCAGTCAAAAGATGCCACCGGTCTTCAGATAAGCATCATCATCAACAGCTCAGGATAAATAAACTAACCAACCTAGCATCATTTGGTTGGCCATCTTGCATGATAATCACTGCCTGTGCTTGTGAATGAGCATAAGAGGTTACGATCCTGTAGAGGTCGGCTGCAAAGGCCCAACACCCATACTGTGGAGTATGTGGAAGAGCATACTGGGAAAAATTCTAAAAATGTATAGATATCATTTAAGAAAATGCAAAAATAAGATAAGTACGTAGTATCGTAATATGATGCCATCTTGAATCTTATAAGATTAAATACCACATGAATTTCAATCAAAATTTATCTTATTGCACCATAAAAAATTACAAAAACACTCCCACAGGTAGTCTTGAATTTCAACCGTGCTAGAGAATCCGATAAACTATAGTTCAAAGGAACCGTCACAATCGTTTCTCAAAATGCAACATTATGAATTGAAGTACGTAGGAAACAAAATCATAAAGATCGATGATGTCTACTCCCCCGTTTACAAAAGGATGTTACATACATGCAAATTTGGACTAGTTTTGAGACATACTTTTATAAACGGAGGGATTAAAATTTAGTAATTTTTTTAACTTTCCCCGCGAAAATTGATATACAACTATGTTTCATTTTATTTTTGTCACATCCCAATCAAGTAGCATTACTACAACCGTGCTGCATTGAAGTGCCGCTACCACAGCACTACCTGTACCAACCAAGTGGCAATTGCTTGCTCCGAGTCCCAGCTCAGAGAAGCAACAGTACCACCTCTACAACTCACACAGCATTGGCACACGTTTCACCCTATCTTGCTGCATCAATCAGCCACACTGTAGTTCCCAGATTTCCAGTGACATGTTTCCCGTTCTCTTGCTCCCAAGAAGAATGGATTCAGTGAAAAGGGTGAAGAAAAACACACCCATAGTTCCCAGGTCTCTTGTGTTCAGAGCAAAGAGAGTGCACCACTGCTCCCCTTGTCATACAGTGGTCAACTGCACTCCAGAGTGCAGAGCTACCCTGTTTTGCCGTGCAGTTGTCAGTCTTTTTATGCTGAAATCACAAAATGGAAAAAAAGGAGCTATCTGTTCTGCACAGCCTCTGTGTTTGATTCTATCGCAGTGATGAAGATTAGTTCACCAGCTTTGTTCAGATTTTCTGGCGAAAACACTACCTCGAAAGGTACTTGCAGTAGAGTGCTGAAGATCTGGACTTGCACTGATCCAGTCGCAGGTGCATGCAAAGCTTTACCAACCAAGGTTAAGAAGAAGCAAGTAACAGTTCAGAATATTTGCAGTGTCCTACTGTTTCGCTTTATTACCACCATGGTGTCATGATCATGTCTTAGACAAGATTTTGTTTTACAGTATTTCTTACCATTGTACAAGTTCCTAAAGACCTAAACCCAAATAGCAACAGGATAGAGTAGAAAAGAACTTCCTTGTCCTGTCACCTGTCAATGCCCTTAATTTAAACCCCAATGTAGGAGCATTTCACAGCAGCATTATTACAGGGCTGCACCAACAACAACAAAGCTTGGAACTTGTTAGTTTCGTTTTCCTTTTCTAGTTTCCTTTCTGTTTTGGTTACTAAGAACCTTGTTGTGTTGTCTGTTGATAATGGAACCCGGCTCTTGGGGAGGCGTATGAAAAAAAAACTTGCATTGGGATTTATACTGTTCTTTCAGTTCTTTGCCATTTCAACCTGGTTCTAGGAGTTGATGTCAAAAAAGGAGGAAAAAACTGGTTCTTCAAGAAACAAACGTTCAACGACAATTTTTCCTTCCTCCAAAGTTAATTGCATCAGGGGTCACACAACTCGTCACTCATGTGCACTTAAGTCACACATCTCAATAACGGGATTTTTTTGTCACACAACTCGACAAGTAGGTGCACGCTGGTCACAGGCCCCACTTGTCAGTCCGTTTTCCGTTAGAGGGCGTCTGACGTGGACGAATATCTTTCAAAAAAACCCCAGTATTATTATTAGGAGGATGTGAACGTAAAATCGCAGGGGTAGATTTTATATCCCAAATTGTGGCTCCTGTAAGTCATCTTTTCATTGTGAGAATTCACAAATCGAGCGAAACCCTAGCTTCATATCAAAGGCGATGGCGGGCGGCGGCGAGTGTTCCGCGGCCAGCAGCGGGGAGTGGGGCGAGGGCGCCGCGGCCGGCGGCGAGGACTGGGGCGAGAGTTCCGCGGCCGGCGGCGAGCACGTTCGTGGCGGCGGTGGGCCGGCGTGGTCCCGCATCAAGGACAGCCGCATCTTCATGGAGGAATTCCGGCGCGGCGAGCCGGAGATGCGGCCGGACTTCGGTAGCATCGTCCTCGCCCGCACGGCCGGGATGGCTCAGCTGGAAGAGCAGTACCGCGGGCACGCGGGCACGCCTTGTGGGCGACCGAGGAAAATCCCGCCGTGCGCGTCACGGCCGCGGCACTGCTGAGCGCGTCACGGCCGCGGCACTGCAGGCCATGAACCTGGTGCTCGCTGGTCTCGACGGCGAGCTCATTGAGATGCTGCCGGCGCCAGATCGTTGGGTCGTGCCTGTTAGCGCTTGGCTGCGCGACCCCTGCGCCGTGCCAAAGCAGCTGAATGTCAAGGTGCCGGCAGCTCCTCTGCCTCCACCAACATGGTCCGAGGAAAACGGCGAGTCGCCGCCGCCGCCATGGTCTCCTACATCGAAGCAGGACCAAAATTTCTTAGTGACGGTGCACATGAACACTGTTATTGATCGTGGTGAGCTGCTAAACCATGGCCTGGACTGTTATCCGGCGTCACCCGGCGAAGACCTGACCCGTATGCACACATTCACCACCTGGCGCAGCAAGATCGACGGCAGTGGACCTGGTGACAATGGATTTGCATGAGCAAGTTGTAAATTGTGTTGAATTTCATCTAGTTGGTGATGTGTGGAACCTATGAATTATGTATCAGTTTGTAATATGTGAAACCTACGAATATGTGTTGAATTTCATCTAGTTGGTGATCTGTGGAACCTATCAATTATGTATCAGTTTGTAATATGTGAGACCTACGAATATGTGTTCTTGTTGAATTTTATGAATGTTTCTATCAGATGTGTCTGTGTTTGAGAATTCAACCACAATAGTGAGTTAACAATAGACACAAACAACATATAGTTAACATTCAGTCAACACAAACAGAGTACTCACACAAACAACATTCAGTTTCAGGACACAAACACATTACAGCACACAAACACCAACATTCAGTTTCAGTTTCAGCCATGCACATTACAGGACACAAACACAACCATGCAGTTTCAGTCTACCATCCTACTCTTTAGGATCCACTTGTTCCTTCGTCTTGGTGAATAGGGGCTTTCTTGTTACCGAACATGAGCCACTCTGCTCTAGATTGGCCTCTATCTGGACCTGTCGCCTGAGTACCTGGAACTGTCGCCTGAGTACGTGCACCTCTCGCCTTTGTGAAGCTGGTAAATGTTTTGATATAGGTGTCGAACACAGAACCTATGTTCTGAATCTGGAAAATGTTCTTGCACTCCTTTGATTAAGCCCTACACACGAATAAACATAAGAGACTAACAGAAAGTAAATGGAGTACAACTGAAGAAGGAAAGGAGGTTTATCTGACTACCTTTTGTTTATCACTCATTATAGTGAATGGAGATGTATTGGCAATGTTGAGATCTTGCTTCAAAGTTGCAAGGAACCATGCCCACGAGCTGTAACATTCTGTCTCCACCACTGCAATTGCAATTGCATATATTCCATCATTTCCATCAATGCCTACAGCAGTCAACAATTGACCTCCATACTTAGTCTTTATGAATGTTCCATCAAGACAAATAACAGGTCTGCAGCCCTTCAGCCAACCTATCTTGCAAGCAGCCAAGCTCATGTAGCAAGTGCTAAAGAGACCATGCTCAAGGTGTAGGTAAAAAGAGGAGCCAGGATTTTTTTGCACTCGATTTTTAACTGCATATTGGGAAACGGCAGTGCGGAGTTGCTCCACTGATTTGAAAACCATGCCCAATTTAAACTGAGGATCCTCCACATCACCGGAAGAGTTGAATGGTTTGTACTTGAACGGTTTTTGTTCCTTCTTTTTCTTCTTCTTGTATTCCTCATCATCGGAATCACTCTTGTGCCTCTTCTCACTATCATCTTCAACTGGCAATTCGAGGTCACCTTCTATCACTATATCTGAGCCAGGCAAAAAAGCATGTTCAGCAGCAATTTTCTTCCCCCTCACAACCATACCATCCTCCTCGGAATCATCCACATTCTCTTCATAAAGTGTATCATCTTCCCTCATATCATAATCACTATCATTCCAAGTTGGATCCCCTCTGAATCATCATCAAATGCCTCTTTTTCATCGAAATCACTATCGCTACTACATCTTTTTCTGCCTTTTTGCTGTCTGGGGATAGCAAAACTGAAGGTAGCTCAGGGCAACCCTCATAACAGACATCATCAACCTTCTGCTCTACTCTAACTCTGTCCACATGATGAAGATACACAACTAGCAGCTTGTTCCGAATTGATGCCGCAGCCATAAACTTAACGTTCAGAGTTATTTTGATAAGATCATGTATTGATTTCCCTGGTGGACACCACATAATATCTACCATCTCGTTATAAGAATAACCTAATTGCTGAACCAAATAGTCAAGCACTCCATTTGTGAAATACTCTCTGTCCAAGTAGTCAAACCAAGTAAGCTTCCCATCCAAATAGGTAACATTGACGCCTGATCCGACAAAAAAACCACCGTGGTGAATTGCCATGCTGAATTTTGTTGATTCCAGACCTAATGCAGTACAAATGGTTGCAAAAATTTAGAATTTTACACTAAAAATAAAACATGCTGGAGAAGAAGTGCTAATTAGGATTGCAATTCAATACCTAACCCTAGCTAATTTCGGTTTCGATTTCCTCAAACCCTAACGAAAACAAGTTGATTTACTCACCGTGTACTGGAGCTCCGTTCGCCTCCAACCTGAGTACAGGAGGATCTACGGCGGTGCGCACCGGAGGCGGCGTAGCTGAGGAGCTCGCCGTGGCCTCGCCGCCGCCTGCGGCCGCGGTCGCCTCCGCCTTCACCTGCACGAGCCCAGATATAGCGGCCGCAACGCTGCCCATGGCGCCGCCATCTCCCTTAGGGCCGTCGCCAACGGCCTGAGCGCCGCCGTCCGCCGGGGTCGCCTCCTCCATCGCCGTTGACTTCGATAGCCTCTTGCACGGGTTTTTTTTTTGACTTACAGGAGCCACAATTTGGGATATAAAATCTACCCCTGCGATTTTACGTTCACATCCTCCTAATAATAATACAGGGTTTTTTTTGAAAGATATTCGTCCACGTCAGACGCCCTCTAACGGAAAACGGACTGACAAGTGGGGCCTGTGACCAGCGTGCACCTACTTGTCGAGTTGTGTGACCAAAAAATCCTGTTATTGAGATGTGTAACTTAAGTGCACATGAATGAGTGACGAGTTGTGTGACCCTGATGCAATTAACTCCTTACATTAGATCACCGTAAAATTACAACAAAAGAGATCAACTAGCGCGTTAATCCCTTTTCTATACACAAAAGTCAACTTTACTTTTCCAGTTCGTGGCTTGTTGCCACTGCAATACGATACTAGCAAGCTTATTTTAAGTTACTATATTGCTCCACATTGATCGAGCTGGTACATACAGTCGATGGCGGCGCCGGCGGTCAGGGCGTCGGTCAACACCTGGTCTTGGCGGCGGCGAAGCCGTGCATGGCGCCGTAGCCGCGGGAGCCAAACCCGAGGCAGCCGAGAAGTAGCCCCTGCCGGTACGGCAGGAACGTGCGCCGCCGCATATCCTCCGCCTCGCCTCGTAGAGCCGCTCGTGCGCCGACCTCCTCCTCGCCGCCGTCGTGGGGTTCGTCTTGGGAGCTGCCAGCGAGGCGTTATGCTTGGGGCGGCGCGCTGGCTCTGGCTCCGGCGGCAAGGGAGCTGGAGGTCGGTTCTTGGAGCTGCCGGACGACGACTTGTTCTGGTGGACGAGGTTCTTGAAGAACCGCCACCTGCGGTACCTTCTCGGGGTCGATGAGGACGCGGACGAGGCCGTCGAGGACGAGGACGACGAGCGTGACGCCGATGTCGGTGTCTGCGCGGAATCTTTCGCCGGAGCAGGCGACATCCAGCGTGCGCGGAACGGGGAGAGTGAGCGGGACCTGCGGTGCACGGACCGGCTCCGGAAACGGCCGCGCTCGTCCAACGGCGCCGCTGCGGGCAGCGGCGGCGGCACCCGGTTGCCGGCGGGGCCGTCGGCGAGGGGCGGACGGAGGAGGAAGGAGGGGAGCCGCATTGGGCGGATCTGGCCGTTGTGGAACAGCTCGTGGGCGGAGGACATTGCGGCCGTGGCTGGGGAAGGGAACTGCGAGGTGAAGTCGAAGTCGAAGTCGTAGTCGCATGAGCCATCGGCGCCTCGCGCGGGGCTCGCCGGCGCTCTGAAGCAGAAACCGGCGGCGGCGTGGAACGACGGGTCGCGGGCTGGGCTGGATGGCGCGCTGACGAAAGGAGTGGAGCACGCGCTGTTCCCTTCCACGCTGCATTGGACGGCCAAGTGGTAGCCGGAGCTGGTGTCGGCCACGGCGGCGGCCATGGTGACGGCGGTGGGGACGGTTGGCGACTTGAGATCCGAAGGTGAGAATGCCCTCTTCTTATGGAGAGAGGTGGTTCATGGACATTTTTCGGTTTAGCCCCTTGATCAATGTAAATGTCCTACATTAAGGTTCTACTCTTTTCTTGCACTTGCACGCATGTATACAAACAATGCAAGCTAAATCAATGGATACTGTATCCCAGTAGAATCCTGGCTAAAAATTCAGGCCCTTTTTAATTTTCTAAATAAATTTTATATGATTGGAATTCTCAGTAAAAATACATTAATCGTTTGATTTTCTTAAGGATATAATCAAACCATTAAAATCATGTAGGATTGTAATGGATATGAAGGTTTAATCTAGTGTTTTCTTTGTTTCTATGTTTCGAGAATCCTAAGAAACTCTTTAGTTTCAATATCATACTTGTTAAGAAAATCAACGTTTACTCCTCAAGTTTACAGATAAGTGGTGTACTAGAGGATGCAATTATCTAGAGAATATAATAATAAAAATAAGATTTGTTATTTTATATGTATAATACATTCTTTCTGGAAACTATTTATTCACCACTAAACCTTACATACGTTCTTTAAAGTGTCTAATATAAATACTTATAGAAAATATATGTGTTAGAAGCTTTGACTAGAGATGTGCGAAGAAGTCACATAATTGTGAAAAGAGGGGTGTTATAATACTCCATTGCAACCGAGACCTTCACATCAACAACATGTCTCGGGTAAAAGAGAATTGTACGTTATCCATGAGGTTTTTGTACATAGTGTAGTTCTGTAGTCGTGTCTATGAATTTTTCAATTTAATATGTTAATATATCAATCATTTGTGTCTTATCACGAGTTTATATATGGTATTAGATGTTTTGATATGAGACCGGTGATGATATACAATTTTAGTGTGTGTTTGATGTATTTGTTGATGTATATTATTACTTCGTTCTTGTATACATGTTTCGACAAACTCAATGCTAGGAAGTGAGAGCGGAAATGTGTGTATGTTAGAGGGAGTAGAATTGTAGTAAGAAACTAGATATATAGTGCAAAAAATTAGGAGTTGCTATGTTTTTAACCTTTCTATATCTATCGAGATTATGAGGTGCAATTATGAGAATTTGGCCCATTGTCATAAATCATGTCAAATTTGTCTATTTTGTTTCTTGACGTAATTTAGATCTATACTTTTGTGACATGATACCGGTGCATCAATTTATTGGGTGCACATGATACGTTCTCGCAGCTTCGGTCCTTCATCAGTGTGCAATGCAAGGCAGATTCCTTTTAACCTTTTGTTATGAAACCATGCATGGCCACATGTGCCCAAGGCGTCATTTCTATGACGAGATCATCCTCGGAATGTTCTAAGAACAAGAACTCAACGATCATGAAAAAAATCTAGTAAGGCTTATTTCATTGGCTGCATGTGAATTACAGCAATTAAAGAAGGTACCGATTAAACTCAGCCGTGCATTATACATACGTACGCATAGATTGAAGTTTTGAAAAAGAAAAAATATACGTATGCACGGAGTGAAGCAATTCTAGCCACGAAGGGAAGTCCTTCCCGATCTTACGCAAACAATTAATCAATTTATTATTAGCCGATATTCTTGCCGCGTCTCTTTCACCTGGTTAGTTACAAACATTCCACCGATAACCAATTCATCTGAAGAGAACAATACAAAAAACCTTCTGTCGTGTGGACGGAACAGGTTATAGTCAGCAAGAGAACGAGGTTTCAGTTTCCCATGCTGTCACCATGTTTCGTCACCTTCGTTTCATGGTGACAGCATGTTTCGTCACCTTCGTTTCAAATAAAAAGATTAGGTATATAGGGTCGATGAACCCCCGGGCTTTTTGCTAGATGCACTGCTAAACGATGTAACTCTGTGATACTTTGGAGGCAGCAAGTTTCTGACGCACTCTTTTCCTTCCAGGGTACCTAACGGGACTGGAAGGTTTTTAATGAGGCGGCTTGCTGACCTTATATATAGTGGTTGAAAATTCAAAAAAAAAAGATTAGGTATATATTGTACTCATTGGTCTGCGATAACTTCAGCAATATATACTACTATCAAAATACCTGCTACATCCAAAATTATAAACTCAACTAAATGGAAAAGTCTAATCTCAACATAGGCTCATATGATCGAGAAATCTATTTCGGGTCGTAGGTGTACATGCACTGGCTATTTAAAAATCGAATTTCAAAATGTAAAAAAAAACTCAAACAAAAATTTCGGGTGTAGATACATACAGTTTATGTATGCACAAAATTTCGCTAAAACGGACATTTCATGTGGCCTATATATAAAAAAAGACAAATTCCAGTATTTCAAAATGTTTTTTCACTAGACATTTTTTTGTCTCATTAAACATGCCACAAAAAATGTCTTTCTTTGCGAATATTTTGTGCGGATATTAAATGTCCAGATATATATCCAAAAAAAGTTTGAATTTTTTGATATTTTATAATGCATTTAAAATTTATTTTCATAATGGGTGCATCTAGACCTATGAGGCCATATGATCCTTTCACGAGTCTTCGCAAAGTTACATCTTTCGAATTTTCAAACCTATGGAAAAGGCCATAATTGTAGGGATAACATGTATATGTAAAGTTAGTACATAGGAGAATAATCACTTGTGAGCCGTGCAAAATAATCATAGAACTAATAATTTCATATTAACTTATGTAAAGTCTATTGTGCCATACTATATACAAACTCATATATTGGTAAGGGTGCGGGGGAATCACAGATCAAACGTTAATTAACAAATGCACAACAACCATACAAATTATTTACTGTACGTTAAAGTTGTTAATTGGCATTCGTCAGCCATACATCCATACATCGTACCACAAATTGCACATTTTAATCTTTGTTAGGATTTATGAGGTATTGCATCTCGACGTATCAGATTATTTCCTTTTGAAATGCATCACAAGCCCATGGGTTCCGCAAATTTGAGCTCTACAACACTGATTAGGAACCACAAATTGAGCTCTAAGTCTGTTGTTTTCTGGTAATTAAGAAGTACATCAGATCTTTCGTTCTCTTCTACAATGAAATAATGCTCTCCGTGATATTTTCTTTGCCAAGGAGGCTCATTTCACGCATATGCATGGTTTATCAGAACAATCAACAAGGTTTATGTCATCCAATTGGTAAGCCGTACAGAGTACATAGGCACGTGCAGTACGTACGCTGGGTCAATGGGTTTTGAATTAGCAGAACTGTAAGCTACAGGGAGAAGATGAAATTAAATAAGATTCTAGTTATGCTGCCGCGCATCCAAGACCACGAAAAACATTCCGAAGAGTGTTAATTTATTGGTACGAAACATTCTGTGGTGAGGAATGAAACGCTTCGTGTGCCTACCTGCGTACTCGTCCTAAATATCAAACGGGCGTTTTTCATGCATGCATTCGACCCAATGGAACCTTCGAGATATTGTCGAGACATACCGAAGGTCAGAAGGTGTCATTAGTAAGTGGTTGTGGTGCAATGCAACTGATTTTATTTCTTAATGAAATGAAATGGAATTTGCTCCATTTCAGTCGACTGATTCTCGTCAGTCTTTTTTCTGTCCATCCATCCCTCGCAAGATTCGTGCCTTTTGTCCAGTTGTTGGTCCCGTCGTGTGTGTTTGGTTTGCGGGTTGTATCGCGCCTAGCAGATTTTGGATTCGGGGCGGGCTGGGTTTTTGGCCCGTTAGCATCTCCGCGTGGATATGTTTTGTTTTGTGGCCGGGAGCGGTGCCTTTTTGAATTCTTTAGTCGTCCTCGCCGGCGCCGCGTGTCTGCTCTCGAAGCCACAAGAGAGAGAGGGTGGTGGAACAGAGGAGCTATCGAGGGCGACGATTCTGGTCATGGCGGAGATCCACGGCGGAGTAGAAGTACGCTGAGGCGTCGCCGGAGGCGGGTCAGGTGCTTTCTCTTTCCCATCTCGGCTTCTCGCGTCAGATTCGTGATGTCGGGGCGGTCTCCTTGGTCGGGGCACGTCAGCTTCGTGTTGTCGGAGTTCTTCGAGTCTGCGGCGTGTTTGTGCAGATGTCCGAGGGGTCTAGGTTTAGTTCGGCTGGGATCTGCGATGTCTTACTTAGGTGTTAGTTGCTATCGGTAGCAGTGTCTCTGTTTGTTCTGAATCTCAGCAGGTACCCCCGTCTTCGTTACTGGTTGTGCCTTTTCCAGCGGCGGAGTGTTTAGCTTACAGCTGATCGCTCCGTGCGTGCGGCCTAGTAGTAAATATTTGCGATGCCTGCTGCGCTCTATAACAGAAAGCTGAAGCTTACGTCTAATAGTCTGTTACTGATATCTTCGCTATAGTTCTGACAAAATATTCAAGTTGCTGAGAAAAATGAATTAGGGGCTGCTATCTGTGCAGCGGTAGATTTACCGTCTCTTTTCAAGCTGAGCTCTTCTAACTGTATGCTCTAGCTCTTTACGCTTTCTTTTTCTCTTTTTTCTCCAGTTTTCTTGCTGGAAATTTGTAGAACTTCTATGTTTTCATTAATGAAAGTGGAGGCAACCCTTGTTAAAAAATATATATATCATTTCTGAGATTGTAAGTACTCATTCCCCTGCATGAACATTCAGGTCAGGTTGTTCAGTATTGTTTGCATCATTCATCTGTTGACAAGATTTTTTCACAAAACATGAAATTTTTTAGTAACCACATCCTCTCCTTTTTGTTTTGTTAGTGAAGCAGGAGCATAAGCATACCTCATCGAGCTCCATGTTCTCAAATAAGTTCTCCGCCCATGGATCATCGTCCCATGTTATGTGTCGCCCAGCCCCACTACTACTTGATGTCGTCTGAAATTGTAAGTACTCATTCCCCTGCATGTTCTCCTATGTATAGTTTTCGTTTGATTGATGTACATTTCCAAAACTGAGTACATGCGGTGCAGTTTCAGTTCCAGTAGGCACGAGGAGGAAGAGGTTAGGCTTGATGGACATGTGGTACCTAAGAAAGACACCTTCCGATATTTGGGGTCTATGCTCCAAAAGGATGGTGATATCGATGAAGATGTGACTCATCGAATCAAATCTGATTGGATGAAGTGGCACCAAGCTTCTGGCGTCCTCTGTGATAGGAGAGTGCCACAGAAGCTAAAAAGAAAATTCTATAGGACGGCGATTCGACCTGCGATGTTGTATGACGCAGAATGTTGGCCGACCAAGAGACGACATATCCAACAGTTAGGTGTAGCGGAGATGCGCATGTTGAGATGGATGTGTGGCCACACAAGAAAGGACCGGGTTAGGAATGATGATATACGTGAGAGAGTTGGGATAGCACCGATTGAAGAGAATGTTGTCCAACACCGTTTAAAATGGTTTGGTCATATAGAACGTAGGCCTCCGAAAACGCCTTTGCATACCGGACGGATAAAGCGGGATGAGAATGTTAAGAGGGGTCGTGGTAGGCCAAACTTGACATGGGAGGAGTCGGTTAATAGAGACCTGAAGGATTGGAATATCACCAAAGAATTAGCCATGCATAGGGTTGCATGGAAGTTAGCTATCCATGTGACAGAACCATGACTTGGTTTGAGATCTTATGGGTTTCAACTCTAGCCTACCCCAACTTGTTTGAAAATAAAAGGCTTTGTTGTTGTTGTTGTTGTTGTTGTTGTTGTTGTTGTTGTTGTTGTTGATGTACATTTCCATTCATTTTCCTTAAGAAACTCGATGAAGAGTCATCTTTCGGCGCTCAATCAACATTTTGCATATTTGTGGTCAGTAAAGCATATCCAAATATATTCATCCTGATTTTCTCTATATGCATAAGAATAGCATTGTCATGCATGATGTCTGAATATATTCATTTCCTTATTTTGTACCTGCATCGAAGGAAATGGTTATGGTGACGAATATGTCGTGTCAAATTTCCCATTGAGCAATCATGTGAATGTAAATGTCTCGTCCTGCATCAGTTCATAAATGTTAGTTTAACAATAGCATTTGTTAGTTCAAGTTTTTTTGTGTAAACAGTTTTACAATTCACCTGGAAAAACATGTCATCGCATCTGAATGTGTCAATGTGTCCCAGGTCACCATTTGTAAATGCAACATCATCATCCTTCAAAATTATAGCATATTTTTTTTAAAATATTGTAAATTATATATTCAGTTATACTTCGAATTTCTCCACCTTTCTCTCTCCCTTTCTTTATATTTCTCTCTCTATCACTTGCTCTCTCTCTCTCTCTATCCTTTTTCTTTTTCATTCTTTATTCTCAGTCCATCTTTATCTCGGTTTTTCGCTCACGCTCTCTCTCTGTCTCTCTTTATCTCATTTTTTATATATTGAGTCTGTCTTTTTCTCAGTGTCTCAGTATTTCTTTATTTTTTCAGAGCTCAGTTTTTAATTGTCTCATTTTTTCAGTGCCTCGGTGATTTTAATTGTCTCATTCATTCAGTGATTCAGTCTTGATTCAGTGCCTCAGTCTTGTTTCAGTGATTCAGTGTGTCAGTCCTAATTTATTTTCTCAGTTTGGCTGTGCAGTTTGAGTCTCTATTTCTATTTTTATTTTTTTAGTCTCTATTATTATTGTCTCTATATATAGTTCAGTTTCAGTTAGGCTCTATTTACTGCCAAATTGTCTCTATACTTAGTTTGTGTTGGTATGTCTCAGTTAGTTTAGTGGTCGCCGATGTGCACTCTCTCTCTCAAACTCTCTTGCGAAGGCATTTGAGTATCCGTAGGTCTCTCTGTCTGTAGTTGCAGTCTTTGAGTCTCTATTTCTATTTCTATTTTTTAGTCTCTATTATTATTGTCTCTATATTTAGTTCAGTTTCAGTTTAGTCTCTATTTACTGCCATGTTGTCTCTATACTTAGTTTGTGTTGGTATGTCTCAGTTAGTTCAGTGGGCGTCGATGTGTGTATTCTTTCTCTATTTCTTTGCCTCTTAAATTAGTTTGTCTATGTTTTACCGTCTCTTTAGAAGCATATATTCAGTCTATATTTGTAGTGTCTCTGTTAATCTCTATTTATGTCAGTCTAGTCTCACAGTTTTCTAGTGTCTCTATGTAGTCTATATTTAATTAGTATTTTTTAATGCCAAACGATGATGCTCGTTTTACAATGCTTGAATCAGTAGCCATTTTCTGCAATTCTCTAGATGTCTCGCTATTAATTATATAATCACTATTTTTAATGTGGCTTAGTGCATGATGCTTCACACCTCCTATGTACCACTGCTCGGTTTCTTGATCATTTTTAATGCGGCTTAGTGCATGATGCTTCACATGAGTTTACTTTTTCTGGTTAGATATTAATTGAATTTACTTATATATCCAGATGTTGTGCGAAACATGCGGATGGTCATATGGACCTTGCCAAGAGAAGAAGAGGAAGTCTTCTTTCTTCTATGTGTATCTGCGGGAAAGGTTTCTTGAGTCATTGGTATGTACCAGGGGAATAGTGTACTTGGGCTTTCATGATTTTCCATGTTGACAGCGGATCCCGAAGAAGATTGCATCTGTTCTCAACATATCCGAGACTGGAAAAGCTAATCTAATTTATGGATATGATTGGAACAACTATGAAGCTTCATACTACACTTGCAAAGATGAGAGGATCCTTTTCAGGGCTGGTATGTCTCAGTTAGAATCAGTCGACTGACAGTTAGACACTTCCAATGAAATTTATATTATAATAAATTTGCAATTACGATCACTTGGAATTGACCAAATGAATTAGCAGATCACTTGGAAATATAGTACTCATCGTGAGCATAGGGGTGGGGGGGGGGGGGGGGGGGGGGGGGGGGGGGTCGGAAACATGATGAATCTAGAATCAACTATTAGCATGGAAATATAGTACAACTTATATTCAAACAAAGCTTATAATGTACTCCCTCCGTTCTATCTAAGTTTTTGAGAATTTTTTCACAATATGGTGTATTGCAATTTATAAACAATTTTACACATAAAAAACGAGTCACATATTGGAACGGAGGAATCTGAAGTAACGTTTCCAATTTGTGGCTAATAGGGACTCCTTTCTCTAAAAAAATTCAGTAAAAAATTAGTTCATCGCATGTAAAATACTAGTGTTTTAATATTCGTGCCAAAACCTCAAATACCTTATATCAAGCAACAAAAGGAGTAGGGTGTCGCTACGCCGAAGGGAACCTTTCGAAGGGAACTCGAGAAGCGTACAGAAGACAAGTGGCCACGGTGTGCGATAGAGAAAACAAAATTTGCTACGTCTCGCTAACACCCCGATCTCCCGAGTGCGCGCGTACGTCTGCGAGGTCCCGCGTGTGTACGTCCTGGCCAGCTGGGTCCAGAAGTGCACGCCGAAACGAGATTGTTGCGCAGGGCAGCCCCGGTGCATCGATCGTCCCGTGCGCGTACGAGCTCCCGCGTGCCGACACGTACGCTCACACCGATCGCTGTACTTTCCCAAGTCAAGCACAAAAGTATACACATGTTGTAAAAAAAATATAGTACAGAGTATACAATATATAGACACAAGTTGTACAACTACACAGAAAACGTAGTAAAAAATAAACAGAAAGTACATGTATACAGAAAACGAAGTACAAAACTACACAGAAAGTACAAGAACACGTAAACTGAAGTACAAAAAATTTACACGGAAAAGTACATATACACAGAAACGTAGAACAAAATTACACAGAAAAGTACATGTACATAGAGAACGAAGTACAAAACTATCCAGAAAGTGAAGTACAAAATTACACAAGATGTACAAAGTACACAGAAAACGGAGTACACAAGTACACAGAACAGAAAAGTACAAGATATGCGGAACAGAATGTACAAACTATATATAACCAGAAGTACGGAAAAAAAGTTCGTCAAAACCTATCAATATGGGATCTATTTTTGAAGATCTCGACGCGAGGAGTTCAAAAGTGAAAACGGTTCGTAATTTGAATAAACGGTTCTCAAGATATTTCGTTTTTAAAATTCGGTTTAGAAAAATAAAAGCTAAAAACTGCCCTCCCACCTCCCGGATCTCTTTCTCTTTCATCCTCCCACTTTTAATCTGATAGCGACACTTGGCAAACGTATAGACAACCGTGGGGAACGGAGAGAAGCAGAAAACGACACTTGTCACGAGGAGACCGGTTGTGAAGTTCCCTTTACAAAGAGAACCCTTTTACTAGTTATTGCCAAAGGAGTATATTTTGTGGCTCAACCAATATTGGGCGTATGGTTCACCAACCTGGGCCATGGCCCAGGCTTTACTCCACCTTAGATCAGGATTTATTTAGACTTCCCCCAAAAAAGGATTTATTAGGCCCACTAAGACGAAAAAGACCACTATGTGTGCTAAACTGGCCCACTCTTGGCCACCGTTTGATTTCTCTGCACACTCCGCCACTCATGAGTGTACTCCCTCCGTCTCGATTTACAATTAAAAGTCCTCTACGTATCGTAGGTCGTTAATTTAATTAATACAGTATAAATTTAAAATACAAAAAAAATATTGCAATTGAAGTACTCCCTCATGAGTGTACTCCCTCTGTTTCGCTGCACGCTCCGGCACTCATGAGGAGTACCTTTTACTTGCAATCCAGTACCAAACTTAAAATACAAATTATTCAATTTGAATAATTTGTATTTTAAGTTTGGTACTGGATTGCAAGTAAAAGGTACTCCTCATGAGTGCCGGAGCGTGCAGCGAAACAGAGTTTCTTTTGTGAAATTAATACAAACTAGCTGGGTGGCCCGCGCAACTGCGCGGCTAGATTTTCTTTTGTATTTTACATTAGTTTTAAAATATTTGTAAATCAGTACATAATTAATAAATAAACAGAAAATAATATAGGCTATGTTTCTCGGCAATAATTTCCCTCACTTAAAAATTGATTTAATTCATCATGTAGAAATGATTTAGTCAATATGTATGTCTTAAGTTTACTGAACCGCTTGGATGAGGATCAATATTGCTTCTCAAGTGCGATAGTGGAGAATAGGACGGGAGCCGGTCAGGGACTTAAATTATATTTGATCCTATAGCGTGGATTAGTGCTTGCTCCTTGCTTCCCGCGGCCAGCCGTATGAGGGTCTTGCTGTCACTCCTGCCTATGTCCAAGGACAGTCAGAGCGCTCAGCTGAGACATTGAAGAAGCATGGGAGAGATGAGAAAAAAATGCTAGAAATATTCAAGATATAGGACTGTTGTATGTAAAGTGAATCGTGTCCAAGAAGTACACGTGAAGCATGGTAACCGAGCAGTAACATGCATCTTTACTCTGTGTTTTTAATCATGAGTCCACTCCATCAGTCATTGTAAATTTCTCGTACTGCACTATAAATTAGAAAATTAGATTATCTCCTTGTAACTAATATTGTTTTCTCTATCTTCACCTGGACACTCATTTGCCGCAGTTAGTAAATTCAATCCATCCGTTCTGGTCACTCCTAATAATTCCACATATACTTAACCTCGATGTATTTGTAACAAGTTGTGTAAGTTTTATTCTCGTAACCTTACATAAACCTACAGCTTCGTTTATAACATACCTTCTGTTTAGCATATGGTCTGGAATTCCTGCGAATAGCAACTTACTGAGGAACTCGGTAGCTTAGATATTTTCCACTATTTGTTCTTTCAGACTTATTCTTATCTGTAGCATTAGGTCCGCTGGTATTTTAATTTTATCTTGTTTTGCCATCGCCAATTTGCACACTCTACAAATTCGGTGAAGTTTTGCTTTTGTTTGTGATCATCTAGAAAACACATTAGTCAAATGTTTTATGCTATCTCAAATATTTTAAAGTGTATCCACAAATATGACCTACTGATTAAAGCATTGATGCATCAAGAGATCTTACCGGCTTACCTCGTATCCATCTAATCTGGCGCAAATACAAATTATTGGCTGCAGGTTACATCAATCTTATTTGGTGTTGCCGAATTATAATCATCATACAGGATTACATGAACCATGTATAACCGACTTGCCGCTTGGCTTATCCTTTTTTGCTAATCAACTCGAAAATAAGAAGAAACGGACACAACTTTGAGCGTAAATAAGCACAACAGTGCTTATACCTGCTGCAAAATCAAAGATGGGAAAACCAAGGTGAGATCTCATGGTTAGCCAAGGAACATCAGGAATAATGATTGGATGATGTCCGCAAGAGGTAATTATATGCATCATGTACGAAGAGAAGATCCGTCGGACAGAAAATGGGTTTCCTACGAACTTACCCATGTTATTTTGTAGTGTGTGCATCAAATCAGAATGAGTGGAAGCATATCATATATCTGATCCAAGAAACTAATAGATTTGAGCATACAATCAACCATGGAGTACTTCTGTTTAGTGTTTGGTGCTGTGCAGAAATTTTTGTTCTGCAATTATTGTAGCTCCATGTTTGGTCTTCCATGTGGACATCACAGAGTTCAACGGGATGTGCACAATCCTTGCTTTACTATCTACTTTGACTGTAGATCATTTCAGTGTAGCCAAAAGAAACTCACATAAAACAAAAAATGAGACTGAGTAATGCGCTTATGAGCAGAGATATGTTTTGACATCACGTACTATGAGCAGAGCAACGTTTCACATCACATATACCACAATCTGCAGAAAGCTATAAAGTTCGAAACCTAAACATACCAGTGCAGCAGGGGACATCTAAAAGAAAAAGTCTAACATTTGCACATCCATATTAATACTCCATAATCGACGTAGATGAAAACGGCGAAAGCAAGGCTCTTTCCTGAATGATTTGAACTGATCGTGACGGAGCCAAAACTGATCTGATCAAACCATGTAACCTGCAAATAAATAAAAGTATGGCACTTAGATTGCTCTGAATTGTTATGAATGAAGACATTTAGCAAATCAAAATTGATCTTACAGTTTTAAGTAACACATGGATCAAATTGAATGCATATCTTTCTTGCAGAGAGTAGACGAAGTTACTAAGAAGTCTAATAAAAATTGAAAGAAGAAATAATCAGGGAGCCATATGCACTGACCGCCAAACCTCACTCCTCACGTCGGCGGTTGACCTCACCTCGTCGATATGCATCCGCCCGGGCAGGCCATGGTGCCGGTCACCATGCTTTCCATCGTGGCCTGCAACTGCATCCGCTAGGTAAACGGCAGATCGATCAATTAAGGTGCATGCCTGCCATGTACTCAGTATGCCAACTGTAAATCCATGTTTCAGAGACCAGTTATAAATTACTCCCGCCGTATCATAATATAAGATGTTTTACTATTCTATCATGGGCTATCACACATGAACTTACGTCTATATACATCCGTAGGTAGTTCATGCCAAATCGCTCAAACATCTTATATTATGATACTGATTCACCTAGGATTCGCTCTACCATCCAGTTCAAAGTCTTCAACTTCAGCCTCCACATTATTTCAACTACTGTGAGCACTAAATGGGTAAAAAGATTACCTTTGAGGCTTCGCCACATCTTCATAAGTGATTTTTGTTCGACTCACCATGACACTTCGCAGTAAGAAAGTTTCTTAGATAAATTAGATAGTAACTCAATAATTATGAATCAAAAGGGAGATATCTTACTTTCGTGCTCTCCATCCTGGTCCTTGCATGCATGGATGCAGAGATTTTACCAGCTCCATCCTGAATACATCTTTCCAAGCATTGTACTACCAATTCATAAGCTCCTGCAAATTTCTATGTAGTGTTTCAGGCTAACATCGATGGCGGCGGCAGCCGGCTTATGGATGTTAGCTTATCTTATTTGGTGCCACAAAACTCAACGTGCAGCCACTACTGCACGGGTCCTAGCTGGTGCCCAACCTTGTTTAGTTTCTTGAGGATAGCAAAAAACTAAATGAAGAAGTCGTACCATGGAGTATGCAAGCTGATATGAGCTAGTTGCGTGTGCGTGCATAAGTAGATTCGGTTGCCTGTACGTACCTAATACATGAGTACGTTAGATGGCGGAGGCAAGCTAGGATCGGTAGTCAATGGAGAGGGCCACCAGCGCTGTTTGTTGTCTGCGCCTTGCAGTTCACAGCGAGCTCGTCCGAGACCAACGCCGGCGTGCAGCCCGGAGTCTCATCCTTCCCTGCGCCGCTGGCTGACAGCGGCATGCAGGCCGCCGTCTAGTCCCCACATGCCCATGCGACGCCGGCCGGCGTGCAGTTTCGCATTACGTCCTCCGGAACGCCCACTTTCGAGGCCAGCACCTCCACCTCAACGCCGTCTAGTCCGGCAGTCCGAGCCCCGCGTCGAGTAGCCGTGCGTGCTCGCGGTAGGATCAGCCCAAGTCGACGCCTCCACAGTCCATGGTGTACATCTCCGCCAAGCTCTAGTCCAGCAGTCCGACACCCGTGTCGAGTAGCCGTGCCTGCTCGCAGTAGGATCAGCCCAAGTCGACGCCGTCCAGTCCATGGTGTACATCTCCGGCAAGCCGTCGAATATGATGCCGTCGTTCTGTGGACGAAACATCGCACGCCGCCGGGGCAGATCGATCCATTGAGGTGGCTGTCTACTTGCTTATCTTAGTACCTGCGCGTGTCGTGGTCGTCGGCCGGCGTCGGCCCGCAGCTGATCTTTCAGTCGGGTCGATTTCCACGCAGGTGTCTTCGCTTGGCATGCCCTCGATTTCCCGTCGGCTTATTTTGTCGTACCATGTACTTTCCGGATTCTCAAACGTGTTGAGCCCAGACATCTAATACGCCATGTTTAGCTTCCATGTGAAATCACGTAGATTTGTATTAAATCTTCACCGTTTGTTATATTGTAACAAATCTCCACCGTTGGTTATCCTGTGTTTTAATTATATAATAGATTATTCTCTTGGAAAAAAATCCAACGGGCTTAGTCCTACAAAAATCAATACAGACACTATGATAAAATATTCTAAAATATGAATTTTCATATGAAAATCTTTTGAATCAAAGAGGTTAACGAAATGCAGATTTATTTGTGAAAGAAATTTAATTTGAGAGCTCAGTTTTTTAAAACTTCAGTATTTAAAAAATGAAGTATGTGAGTGTCAGGACTCAGGCCAATGAATATTTCACTTTCTCGGTTTAGGACAAAGGAGGTCAAGACCAAAGTTCGGAAAACGATAAAATATTAAGTATTGGGGGAAATACTTCAGTTTTGAAACCACGTTATATATTGCATCCAAATACAATCCAAGTATACGATACTTCAATTTTTTTAGAACCATAGTATTCCCGTAATACTTAAAAATACTATGATACCCAACGGGGCCTACACTGTGTAGGAGCCGAGACCGGAGAGTGAGGGTGTGAGTGGTCACGTAGTCTTGACTCGTCTGCTTCCTTCTTTCCTCTCCTCCTCACATGAGGCATCGACGACCCAAGACTCCTCCCGGTCAGTTGCCGCTCCGGCGGCGACAGGAGGGAGGGGGATGTCTGTCCTCCGTTCTGGCCTAGTAGTTAGGGTTAGATTTTGTCTGCTATGGTGTGTCGTTTGGGTGGTGGAAGCGATGCACGGGCAAATAAATCTGTCTCAACTTCACTCCCACACACTCGTGTTGTCCTCATGACGGCGTTTCGGAGTTGGTGACATCGTATGCTGGCCTCAGTCGGTGGCTTTAGAGTTCATGGATGGTGACGACGAGGCGACGACGGTGATCCCATTAGATGGGTTTTGCCTCCTACTCTGTCCCCGTTGCTGCAGGGTTATCTCCCACGCCATGATGAAGCAAAATGATTTGTCCATGAGTACGTGCAAAAAATTGTCTGCGATGGTAACAACTTCAAGATGCTGCAACTTGTGATGGGTTCGTGGTTGAAAGTTATGGTTCTCGTTTCCTACGTCGACGTCGTTGTGCGGGTTCTGTATTTCGATGGCTTGTCCGGGGTCCTGCCCGGTATGATTCTTTTAATGGTAATGATTTTTCATGCGGCAAACTATTTTAGAGTTCCAAAAAGCTGCTTATCAATGACGGAGCCGCGTCGAACTCGGATGAAGAGATGATGTGGTCTCTTTTCTCTTTAGTGACCGCCACTCTGGTGCCGAAGAGTAGGGAATAAAAATATCCGTTAGTTTGTCACATATGTTTATCTATCTTTTCATATTACCAAGACACTGTTAGTTTGTCACATACGGATGATGCGACGTGACTTTTCCCTCGGCGATTCTGCAACCTTTGTCGTCCTCGGTGTTGGATCACACCCCTCTACTCCTCCTTGGGGCGGCGGACATTCCGAGATGCAACATTTTCTGGTTTGAGGCTTTTTAGCCTAGGATGGAGGGGTTCCACGAGGTGGTGCAGGAGGCTTGGGAGGCGCCGGTGGTACTAACGACCCCATGCGGTGGCTGCACGTGAAGCTAGCAAGAGCTGCGAGGGCGCTAAAGAGGTGGCACAAGGCGAGGTTTGGAGATCTAAAGCTGCAGTTAGCGATTGCTAGAGAGGTGATCGGGAGGCTTGACGTTGCTCAGGAGTCCAGGGAGCTGTCAGTGGGGGAGAGGAGGCTTCGCGTCAGTTTGAGAACAAAGATTCAGGGCATCGCCGCCATAAGCAAAATCCGCATGCGGCAGAGGTCGAGGCTGACAACAATCCGGCTGGGAGATGTAAACACTCGCCTTTTCCATCTTCGGGCCAATGGGAGGAGGCGCAAAAACTTCATCCAGACACTCTCCTCTCCTGATGGTATTGTAGTATCTCACAGCGAGAAGCAGGAGGTCATCACGAGGCACTTGAAAGTGCATGTGTTGCCCCATGCGTGGTTTTGGTAATTAATGACAATCATTATGGACCACTGTTTGCATTGAGATATTCTTATAGATCTTGTCCATAGGAAAGATGGGAGTTCATGTGTTGGACTCTAGAAACTTATAAGATGACCAAGATCTTATTCAAAGGTTTATATGAAGAATGGTCATATGTAGAGTTGAGCATATTGCAAGTGTGTCTTGAAGAATAGAATACCGTGGATATTCATGCTCATCTTCAAGACATCATCATTGATCAAGAAAGAAGAAAAGATACAAAGTTGATCAAGGCTAAGTGGAAAGGATGGATTCAAGTGATCAACACACAAAGCTACATGTTGTACCATGTGGGATCTTGTGATCTATTGGTATGGTAAGCAATCGTCTATATAGCTTTGTGAACTATCCCATATATATGTGTGTGGAGTATCTATGCGGGGTTAGGTATCTTCCCATGGGTGTGCATCAAAAGGAAGTTCCATATAACCCATGGCGGATGACGTCAAGCGGTGGTCGTCATCAAGATAATGGCCAAGTGAAGATGTTCCTAAGAGTGGTTCTCCCATATTGTGTATGGGGGAGCATTTCACAAGACTTCACCAAGCGGAGCGCAATCAAGAAAGGTGATCCAACTTGAGGTGATCAAGATCGTCATCATCTAGCTCAAGTGGATTGCGCAAGGCAAAGGTATGACCTTGATAGGGTTTCTATTTTACCGGTCTCATGGTGTTAGTGAGAGACCGGATTATAGGATAGATGCCACACTTTCAAGAGGGGCTCTCGAATGAGTAACTTGATCGTATCGTTCAGAGAGAGCTCAAACCTTTGCATTCTTGGCATCATCTTTCTTAGTTCTTATTGGCTTTTATCTTTGTGAGGTTTTGGTGCTTGTCGTGTTCGTCATGACAAGACCAAGTTGTTCGAAAATGGTTTGAAAACTTATTGCGTTTTCGTGTTGGAAATATTATCGGTTTATCCGTGAGGCAAGTTCCACACCTTATTTATTGCCAAGGATTAGTTTTGTTCAAACTTTCTTTTGTCTTCCTTGACCTTTGGTTCCTCTTGCTCTACTCATGTTGTTTTGTGTTTTTTTAAAATAAGAAAAGCCGTGATCCCATTCTTGTGCATGTACATTCAAAGTCACACTTCTAAGATAATGCACTATTCTTGGGGGAGCTATCCTATTTTGAGTAGAACACCATCTTTTAATTGGTATTAGATCTTATTGCTTTTCTTGAACATGACTAGTGATTGAATAATATATTTGGAGTGTAATGATCCCATTTGTGTGCATTTTGCATTCCAATGCAAGATTATAAATAATGCACAAATCTTGGGGGAGCTATCCTATATGCTTTAGAACATTATTTGTCTTCAATTGCTACTTGATCTATTTTAAATTGATGTTTGAGCCCGATGACATGTCTCGTGGAAAGACAAACCTTTTTGTCTTGGTACTTTGTGCCATCATAGAAAGTGTAGAGGGTTTGGTCTATTTGTTGAAATCTTTCTCTCTTTGGGAGTTAGTTATCTCATTCCTTGATATATCTTTCAATTGGAATCCTTCATTTGGTATCTTTCTTAATCATGTGTTGATTTGGGTTTTGATATAATTTGGACAATTCTCTTGCATGTCACACTTTGGTGTGCCTTCTTGGTATTCTTTTATTTTGTCCAAATCGTGTCTTCTTTTGGTTCTTGAAGGTCTTGACATGCATATTTACTTCATGTATAAATTATGGCATGTTTACTTTTTTTGATCCAATATATTGGGTAAACTCCACCGAATCCTAAATCGGCTAAGATGTGCATGAAATTCAATTTCATATCCATGTGCACATATTCATGTGGAGTTTGTCCTTTGTATTGTAGTTTCCTAACTACTTCGGACCCAATATGTTTGGGGACCATTTTGTACTTGAATTGTGTTTTAGGTACTTCGGAGATGCATTGGATGCCTTGTCTCATTCATAAGGAAGGTGCTCTCACCATGTGCTAATTGAAGCCAAGCTATGATGATCGTGATTGCTAAATCTTCTACATCACCAATGCCATCTCGGTAACAAGTATCTACCTCATGCATACTTTTCTTGCATTCAACCTTGTGTAGGTTGCATCTTGGCATGATTTCTTTTGTTCCTTGTGATACTTGTTTCCTCTCTCAAAGCATTCCAACTATCACTTTTCCCTTGTGGATATTTGTGATGCCTTTGATGCGTTTGTGTTGGAAGTCTATTTATATCCTTTAAGATAAATTTGAGCTATGTGCTATGCTTTTAAGCAAAGATCTTAATGGTGTATATATGACTTCCTCTTGGGTATCATGTTCTTCTCTTTTGTAACTATTTTGTGTGTACATGTTTCTTTGTGGATGTATATCATATGATTGTTATCTACTTAGAAATCTATACACATGAGAAATGTTACATCGCAAATTGATATCCTATTTTCCTTGGTGTCCACCTCTCCTATGATTTTTGGATCTTTTGGTGGCTCCGGAAAATATTTGCCTTATGAGTGCTTGCCCATTTTTTTTGGATCTTGTGCACTCATTTTTGTCGGTTGTGTGTGTTGAAATGACATGCTTTGCTCCTTGCATATCATTCCTTTGAGACTATGGTGATGCTCAATGCTCACCTATGATGTACTCTTATAAAAGGGCTTTGCTATGTCACACACATCATTTGGTTGAGCCTAAATCTTTTAAATGTTCTCGCATTTGGATTTTTTGTCGGTCTTCTATTTGATGCTCAACCATATGATTGTTGCAAGTGTTATGCCTTGTTTTATATACATTCTCTCTTGCACATGTTTTGTGTTTCAAAGGATTATGGGGGAGTGAGGATTCCATGTTGTGCATACTATATTGCAATACAAATCCTTATTGTGCACGTACCTTGGGGAGTTCCCTCTTGATTATTAGAACACTTGGTTGATCTTATCATAATATTTTCTTATGTTCAATTGGTTTTTCGGATCCTTTGATTGGATACTTCTTTTGTCGAAGTATCTTTCAATTTGATTTCCTTTGCAATCTTTGGATCCTCAATATAGTTTGATCTCCACCCAACTATTCGTCATTGGATATGTGCATTTGATTTCACTCAATTTATGAGAAATGCGCACATTATGGGGGAGCTCTTACTATATTGGCCTTCTAAATTTTTCCTCCCATTTCGGCAATCGATGCCAATGGGGGAGAAGTTTAGAGGGTTTAAGGGAATTTGGTTTTATATGCTTTAGTTTGTTCTTAAGCATTTGCCTTTCATGCTCTTGCATCCTTGCTCTTTGTTGTGCATGGTTGCTTAATTCATTATATAAACCCTCGTAAAAGGGATTGTCATCAATTACCAAAATGGGGGAGATTGAAAGTGCATGTGTTGCCCCATGCGTGGTTTTGGTAATTAATGACAATCCTTATGGACTAATGTTTGCATTGAGATATTCTTATAGATCTTGTCCATAGGAAAATGGGAGTTCATGTGTTGGACTCTAGAAGCTTATAAGATGACCAAGATCTTATTCAAAGGTTTATATGAAGAATGGTCATATGTAGAGTTGAGCATATTGCAAGTGTGTCTTGAAGAATAGAATACCGTGGATATTCATGCTCATCTTCAAGACATCATCATTGATCAAGAAAGAAGAAAAGATACAAAGTTGATCAAGGCTAAGTGGAAAGGATGGATTCAAGTGATCAACACACAAAGCTACATGTTGTACCATGTGGGATCTTGTGATCTATTGGTATGGTAAGCAATCGTCTATATAGCTTTGTGAACTATCCCATATATATGTGTGTGGAGTATCTATGCGGGGTTAGGTATCTTCCCATGGGCGTGCATCAAAAGGAAGTTCCATATAACCCATGGCGGATGACGTCAAGCGGTGGTCGTCATCAAGATAATGGCCAAGTGAAGATGTTCCTAAAAGTGGCTCTCCCATATTGTGTATGGGGGAGCATTTCACAAGACTTCACCAAGCGGAGCGCAATCAAGAAAGGTGATCCAACTTGAGGTGATCAAGATCGTCATCATCTAGCTCAAGTGGATTGCGCAAGGCAAAGGTATGACCTTGATAGGGTTTCTATTTTACCGGTCTCATGGTGTTAGTGAGAGACCGGATTATAGGATAGATGCCACACTTTCAAGAGGGGCTCTCGAATGAGTAACTTGATCGTATCGTTCGGAGAGAGCTCAAACCTTTGCATTCTTGGCATCATCTTTCTTGGTTCTTATTGGCTTTTATCTTTGTGAGGTTTTGGTGCTTGTCGTGTTCGTCATGACAAGACCAAGTTGTTCGAAAATGGTTTGAAAACTTGTTGCGTTTTCGTGTTGGAAATATTATCGGTTTATCCGTGAGGCAAGTTCCACACCTTCCCATGTGTGTCAACTTAACTCCATTTATGGTTCTTAATATTTATGGCCTTCTCCTTGTCGTTACCTTTCCAACAAAATTGGTTTCACCTAATTTGGAGCTTCCATGCAAAAGTTGTTGCCGTTTTGGTGTTCGCTCTATTTGTTGTTTTGCCTGTCGGCGGTAGTACCGCTGGAACAGGCGGTAGTACCGCCAGCGGGTACCGCCAGCTAGTACCGCCGCGGGTACCGCCGTTTTGTCTTTCAGAGCGCTCTTCCGGTACCGCCAGCGGTACCACCGGCGGTACCAACCGGTACCGGGGGCGTGGGTTCGGAGAAGCTGAAGGCCAGTCGTTGACTGGCCAGAGGCTGCGATGAAGGACCCCAGCGGTAGTACCTCCTTTCCCAGCGGTACTACCACTGGCACGGGTTTCTGTTGCCCAACGGTTGGATTCGTGGGGAACCTTTTTAAGGGGTCTTCTTCCCCAATGGTTCCCCAACCATTCTTGCAAGTTTTGCTCTCCATTGTTGTTCTCCAAAAGCTTGCTTTCTCTCAATCCCTCCAATGATTCTTGCTCATTCTTGAGGGAAACAAGAGAGGAGATCTAGATCAACATCTCCACCAATCAATCTCTCCTCTAAGTGAGGGGAGCATATTGGATCTAGATCTTGGGATTCATTTGTTGTTTTCCTTGCTCTTCCTCTCATCTTCCTCCATAGCATTAGTTGCTTTGGTGGGATTTGAGAGTGAATTGCTTTGAGCACTTCTTGTGTTCTTGCCATTGCATTAGGTGCATCGGTTTGAGTTCTCCACGGTGATACGTGGAGGTGAAGTTTGAGAAGCTCATTACTCTTTGTGGTTCTCATTGCATCTTGGGTTGCTTGTAACCCTAGGTGCCTTTGTGAGTCTCGGAGGAAGTCCGAGGCATTGTTGGGAGGCTCCAACTCATTGTGGAGTTCCCCGACCTTTGTGTATCGGTTTGGTCAACGCCTTCAAGTCGACCTCATAGTGGAACGAGCCAATCCCTCACGGGTGAAGCTCACGGAGAATAGGGTGAGCACATCCGTGCTATTGGAGCGCCTAGGTGGCTCCACACCCCTCCAACGTAGACGTACTTCCTTTGGGAAGGAACTACGGGAAACCTCCTCGTGTCCACTTTGCGGTTACTTCTATACCCAAACCTTTACTTATGCATTTACCTTTGTGATAGCCATCGAGCTTGAAGTTATCTATTGCTATCACTTAGTTGTTTATCTTGCTTAGCTAAGTTGTTGGTGCACATAGGTGAACCTAGCTTGTTTAGGTTTTGTGCTTGATAAATTAAACGCTAGTTTTATTCCGCATTTATTCAAGACTAAACCGTAATTATTTTAAAACGCCTATTCACCCCCCTCTAGGCGACATCCTCGATCTTTCAGCACTTCGCTGATTTCTTGGGCAAGGTGGACCAGCGGACGGCCAACCTTGACAGGCACGAGCTGGGGTATGGGCCGCACGAGCTGGGCCACCTCGAGGCTCCTTTCGGGAGGGAGGAGTTGCGGGCTACAGTGTTTAGTCTACCGACGGAGAAGGCGCCGGGTCCGGATGGTTTTATTGGGCTTTTCTTCAAATCTTGCTGGGCGATTCTAGAGGATGACCTCCATGAGGCGGTGGTGCACATGTCCAAGCACGGCGGGTCGGCGACAGGGTTGCTTAATTCGGCCAACATCATCTTGCTGCCGAAGAAGCTTGAGGCCGGTTCCATCTCCGATTACAGGCCGATAAGTTTGATCCACAACGTCTCCAAGATTTTTTCCAAGATGATGTCACTGCGCCTTGCTCCCATGCTTCTGAGGCTAGTCTCGCCGAGTCAGTCGGTGAAAGGATAATGATGTCGCCTAGAGGGGGGGTGAATATGCGGTTTAAAACTTTTCCGGTTTAGGCTTGATAAATGCGGAATAAAACTAGGTGTTAAAACTAACAAGCCGACAACCTAAATAAACTAGGCTCACCAATGTGCACCAACAACTTATTCTAAGCAAGACAAACAACAAGATGATAGCAATAGAATACTTCAAGCACGAAGGCTATCACAATGTATATGCATAAGTAAATAGTTCGGGTATAGAAATAACCGAGGCACGCGGAGACGAGGATGTATTCCCAAGTTCCTCCTTGTTAAGGGAGTACGTCTCGTTTGGAGAGGTGTGAGGCACCACAATGGTCGATCTCAATGCCACAAAGGCTCAACCTATTCTCCGATGAACCGCACCACAAAGGTTTGGTTCATCTTCCACTATCGGAATCCTTCGAGGCGGAATCCATAGCCTTTCAACAACAATCCGGGGCACAACCCACAACGGGATTGGGGGCTCCCGAACGGCTTTACAAGTGACCACAAAGGTCTCAACCACCACACAGGCGTCTAGGGTCCAAATACCCAAGAGTAACAAGTTCACAAGCTTTCAACTTCCACGAATCCTCGTGGAGAGCACACCGATGCACCAAATGCAAAAGGCAAGAGCACAAGTGCTCAAATCCTTCACTCTCAAATTCCAACAAAACAACAAATGCTTATGGGGGAATAAGAGAGGAAGAACAAAGAGGAGAACCACACAAGAACTCCAAGATCTAGATCCACTAGGTTCCCCTCACTTAGAGGAGAGATGGATTGGTGCAAATGTAGATCTAGATCTCCTCTCTCAAATCCCTCAAAGATATGCAAGAATCATGGGAGGAATTGGGAGAGGGGCAAGCTTTCCAAGGTCAACAATGGAGGTGAGAGAGGGGAAAAACGTGCTTGGAAGAGCTGGCCTCTTTGGGGAAGAAGGGGGCTCTTTTATAGGTCCCACGAAAAAGAGCCGTTGCAGAAAAAATAACCCTGGAGACTCCGGTCTGCTAGGACCGGAGACTCCGGACCAATTCCGGACCTCCTCCAGACCCCTATACCGTAAGTGCCATCCGCTGGAACGAAAAATGAAACTTGAGGACCGGAGTCATACGAACTCCGTTTTCGATGTTCTTGGGCTCGTTAGAATCACCAGAACGAGCACTGTAAGATCATGCAGAGAAACATCATAGTCCAACAAGGGAAGGTAAAACCAAATGTAGAAAGCTAAAACCTCTCTAAAATGAAAGACCGGTAAAATCTTCAAAACCGAAAATGCAACAAGTTTTCCATACGAAATCCATTTTTGGCGAACTTGGGCTTGTCATGAAGATTACAACAAGCACCAAAACCCAATAAGGAGAGAAGCCAAGTAAGAACCAAGAAAGATGATATGCCAAGAATGCAAAGGTTTGAGCTCTCCACAAAGATGCGATCAAGTTACTCACTTGAGAGCCCCTCTTGATAGTACGCCGTCTATCCTATAACCCGGTCTCCCACTAACACCATGAGACCGGTAAAATAGAAAACCTATCAAGATCATACCTTTGCCTTGCGCATTCCACTTGAGCTCGATGATGACGATGTTGACTCTCTCAAGTTGAAACAATTTTCTTGATTGTGCTTGCTAGCACATGCTTGATGAAGACTTCTCCAAATGCTCCCCCATACTCCATTATGGGAGGGCCTCGCTAAGCTCCGTCTTCATGTCTCCTTTGCAATCTTCAATCAAATGATATATATTCCGAGATGCATCATATTGAACTTGCACTTCATCTTCTTCTCTCGATATGCATGATGGCTTGGAGGTAAACATGATTGTCCACTCAATCTTATTTTCCAAGTCATACTTGCAATAAGCTCAACTCTACACATGACCATCCTTCATATAAACCCTTGAATAGAGCATTGATCATCATGTCATCTTCAAGAGTCCAACACATGAACTCCTATCTTTTCCTATGGACAAGATCTATAAGAATATCTCAATGTAAACATTAGTCCATAAGGATTGTCATTAATTACCAAAACTACGCATGGGGGCAACATGCACTTTCAGTCGGCGTTCATTAAGAAGAGATGCATACATGACAACTTCCTCCATGTGCAAGGGATGGTACGGGGGATGCACCATGAGAAGACGCCGAGGTTCTTCCTAAAGCTAGATATTACCAAGGCCTTCGACTCGGTCAGTTGGGCTTACCTGCTAGAGCTCCTGGAGGTTCTCCATGGCTTCCTCCCGGGTGTTGCTGAATGGGAAGCCGGGTCCCAAGATTGCGCATAGGAGGGGCCTGCGACAAGGGGACCCGCTATCCCCAATGCTCTTCATCCTTGCGATAGACCCTTTGCACCACCTCTTCAGGTTTGCATCGGAGGCAGCCTCATGCTTCCTTTTCGGGCGGCCCCGGTGCGGTTTGCGGTGTCCCTTTACGCCGACGACACCAGGATTTTCGTCGGGCCAGAGGTGGCGGGCATGATGGTGGTGAGGGCGATCCTAGCAGCGTTTTCGGTGGCCTCGGGGCTGCGCACAAATCTTGGCAAGTCGGAGGCGTACCCCATTGGTTGCTCGGAGGAGCAGATTGCGGCGGCTCTTGCGATCTTTCCGGCGAGACGGGGGAGCTTCCCTTGTACTTATTTGGGGCTGCCGCTGCACCACTCTCGTTTGAAGGCGGTCCATTTCCAGCCCTTGATTGACAAGATTGGCTCGCGGCTTGCGGGGTGGTGGGGGGAAGCGCTTCACTAGAGCCGGTCACGTCATCCTTTGCCGCTCGATGCTCTCCTCCATGGTTATTTACTACCTTGCAGTTTTCAAGCTGCCAAAGTGGGTGATCAAGCGGATTGAGAAGATCAAAAGAAGTTTTATGTGGATGAAGCCGAGGGCTGCTCCGGGGGCGAGACCTCATCCGTTGGTGAACTGGAAGACCGTCTGTAGGCCAAAGGAGCTAGGCGGCCTGGGGGTGTTGGATCTCGAGAGGTTTGGAAGGGCCATGCGGCTGCGTTGGCCTTGGGTTGCTTGGACCGAGGCAGACAGGCCATGGCAGGGGATGGCGACGCCATGCGATGAGACGGATATGGAGCTGTTTAGGGCCTCCACGGAGGCCACCGTGGGGGACGGTGAGAAATGCCTCTTTTGGCATGATCGCTGGAGGCCGGGCGGGGCGCTGCGTTCCCAGTTCCCGGACCTCTACGCCATCACCACAAGAAAGAGGAGATCGGTCAAGAAGGAGTTGCACCAGCGGAATTGAATTAGGGCGCTTGCGAATATCTCCAATGCCGGGCAGATGGCGCAGTTCGTTAAGCTGTGGACCTTGCTTCAGGGGGTTCAGCTGAGCCAGGAGGCTGACTCGATCCGTTGGAGGTGGCCGGAGTCGGGAGTTTACTCAACGGCGCCGGCATACCGCTGCCAGTTCGTCGGAACGGTCGCCCCTTTCCGCACGGCGAAATTTTGAAAGGGATACGCGGAGGCCAAGTGCAGATTTTTTGCTTGGCTCGCCCTCCACGGGAAGATGCTCACGGCGGACAATTTGGCCATCAGGGGGTGGCCGCACGACCCCATTTGCAAGCTTTGTAGGATACACCCGGAGACGGTACAACACTTGACTCTTGAGTGCCACTTCGCCAGGGAGGTGCGCGAGCAGGTCTTCGCTTGGGTTGGCAGCATTGGGGTCCCTACCCCGCCGGGTGGGAGGACCCTAGATACTTGGTGGGATGATACGATAGCGGCTCTTCCGAAGACGAGTCGCCGTCAGGCGAGCGGGGCGATTATTTACTCCATGTGGGGGGTTTGGAAGGAGCGGAACCGTCGCGTGTTTCAGAACGTCGCGCTTCTGCCCCTTGCTGTGGCCGCTTTGGTGAAGGAGGGCATCGATAAGAGGGCGTATGCGCACACCCAGGATCCTGGGGACGTTGTGGCGGGGTAGTGGTGGCCGCTAGGGCCTTTGTGTCTTTTTCTCTTTTGGCTCGGCGAGGCTCTGTAACTAAACTCTTTTTCTACCTAATCGAATAGCAAACGACTGCTTTATCCTCAAAAATATTGCCAAGAAAAGAAGACCTAAGAGTGAGATAGATCCAGATCACACATTCAAAAGAAAACCAAAAAAATCCAGATCACACAAAGAATCTTCATACACGGAACATACGTGGGCTTTGCCAGCACTGCACTGCGCTGCACAGCACCAGCAGCGACAGCAGTTGCCACCAGAGCGTCTTCCCTTCTCGCCGGAACACACTTTGTCCGAGCCAGCCCAGCCTCCCTCCGACCATGGCGGCGGCGGCGGAGGAGGGGCGGGCGGCGACCAAGTACGTGCTGATCACGGGCGGCGTCGTCAGCGGCCTCGGCAAGGGCGTCACCGCCAGCAGCGTCGGCGTCGTCCTCAAGTCCTGCGCCTCCGCGTCACCTGCATCAAGATCGGTCCGCTCTCCCTCACCCTATCTCTCCCCCTTCCATGGTTCCTCGCTTCCTCGAGGCGGCCACTTGGCGCGATTCTTGGTTGGGGGTCTCGGGCTGGGGCTCTCTCCTCCTCGAGAAATTCGCGTCGGTGCGCGCGGGTCTGTCCTCGTCTACTGGTGGACATCTCCCTTCGAGCTTCGTATTTGGGCATCTAGAGTCTCAACCCTAGAAATTCTTGCGGCCTTGGGCGGGAATGCCGCTTCCCTGCGCTCCCTGGTCAGACTCGTCCGGTGAAAAAAACTTTTCGCCGCACCGACCTTGGACGGTTTCCTCTCCCCAGCTACAGTAAAAGAGAGGCGACTCTTTGGGCGAATCTCGCGTGCGCCAGTTCCTCGCCGGAGATCCGCGGGATTCCTCGCCTCCGGCGGCCGCTTCGGCGGCGGGAGGTCGGGGAATCCCCGGATCTGGGCTATGTGAATTAGGGGTGCGTGGGTGGCCAGCCGGCGGCGTCGGGGAGGTGGCGGCGTGGCCGGAGTGGCGTTTTGCGGGCAGCGTTCTTCCTCTTCGACGGCGGCGCTCCGGAGGAGCTCCGCAGTGGATCTGCTGCCCTCGTCGCCTTCGCAGCTCGTCGCAGCTGCTGTGGGTGGCGTCCCCACGCCGGAGATCGAGGTTGGCGACTCCGGCAAGTGTAGATCTTGAAGCTGCTGGTGTTGAAGCAGGATCGCGAGGCCGTCGCGGGAACAGGATGGAGGCTCTTCGGGGTTCGAGTGCCGACGACTTCCCGTCCGCCTGGGGACATCTTCGATCCAAGGTTTGTGAAGATGCGGCGGCGGCGCGCCATCGGAACGTGCTGCTCTTCGTCGCCGTCTTCGCGTTGCAGATGATGGACTGGTTTGTAATTTTGATCTTCGTGGAGGTCATCTCTGTAATTTTCCTGCTTTGATGTACTGGCTGTTTCTCCGCAAAAAAAAAAAGACTCGTCCGGTGAAAAATGCGGCTTCTTTGTGCGCGTCCCCGTTATTAATTCCCCAACTTGGACGTCAGAAGAGCTTGTTGGAGATTGGGTGGTATGAGGCGTTCGTTTTCTTTGTTTCTGCTTGAAACTTGGGATGGACAGAGTGAAACCAAAGGTTGCTCCTTTTGGGCATTCCAGTAATTGATTAAGCCTTCAATGTGGCTATAACTGATGCCTACTTGTCATGGTTGTGTGGTGTCCAAAATACGCTGTGATTTGGGAGAAGTGTTATCTTCTGATGTCCATGAAGTAATTGTCTAACTGTTGTGTATGTTCTGAAGGCCTGTCATTGCTCACTAGTCACTACTACTAGTTTGTTGTAACTTTTACTCCGTAGTTGTTTAGAATGTGGAGCCTTTTTGGATTTAGGCCAGATTTTTTGTCGGATCATTAGGGATAAGCATGTGATTTTGAGTTAGGTTTTAGTATTAGAATTGGGATGATGCAGGATGGCTGGATAGGCTTTGGTATACTGTGGTCAATGTCTCTGTTCCAAGTGCATTAGTTTCTTGTCTTGGTTGGATTGGTTTTGCTATACTTGCAGATCCCATATGCAGAGTTTAGCAAGTTTGTAGGTGCCTCAGTTAGGATCTTTCAAGAGTATTAACATTGTACATTTCTTGGTTTTGTAGATCCATACTTGAATACAGATGCTGGGACTATGTCTCCCTTTGAGCATGGTGAGGTATTTGTGCTTGATGACGGTGGAGAGGTACGGCCTCTTGTTTCGCATATAAATTTTGTAATGCTACATTTTCAGTGTTTGTGCTATCTTGTGCCTGACGTTTGAATTTACAGGTAGACCTTGATTTAGGGAATTATGAGCGTTTCTTGGATGTTACTCTGACGAGGGAAAATAACGTTACCACTGGAAAGGTTTATCAGGTGAGCATCCCTGCCAGGAAAAATGCTTGTTGGTTGTTACTTGAGCTTGTAAATAGTGGATGCCTTCTGTTTTCAGTCTGTCATTGAGAAGGAGAGAAGGGGTGACTATCTTGGAAAAACGGTCCAGGTAATTCCCTTCTGTCATTCTTTGCTATGCTCACCAAATGCCTATATGATTTTTTTTTAAAACTCTTACATTATAATTTATTCAGGTTGTTCCTCATGTAACTGATGAAATAAAACACTGGATACAATCAGTGTCATCTGTTCCTGTGGAACATTTATGGTACATTACTGTAGTTATTACTCTTGTAGAAGAGAAGTTGATTTCGTTCTTGTTTCAGGTGATATTGAATCAATGCCATTCATTGAAGCTCTACGCCAGTTGTCATTTTCTCTTGGTACACTTGGATTTTCTGCTTGTAGTTTTAATTTTCATATCACTTGTTGCTGAGAAGTGTATCAGTTTCTTAGGGTTCTGTGACTAGTATCATTTTACCTTATGTCTCCTCCTTTTATTCTTTGTCTGATTGAAACATAGATTAGGATATACCTTTGTCTGTGCTGCCTTCCTATTCTGTGCTTAAGTGGACATACAACTGTCATGTGGAGCTGGACTACTTATGCCTATCACACTAAGAGTACACTTTGTTAGTTTCTTCCATTAAGATAGGGGAAAAGTATTTTGTTTCCGTTTGGTCCTGCACATGATCCAAGATAAGTTAAGGGGAGTCTGAATTAGGAAACCTTAGATTTAGGAATTTGCATTAGGAAAGGATATATCGAGTAGTGGGTTGTTATCCCCAATTGTAATTTTATATCATAAATAATTAATTATGTATATTTTCCAAATCTGTTGCTCCTATTGTTTGAACCTGTCTATCATGCCTCCTGTGCCCTGTCCCCTACACAATTCCATGTCAGTCACCATCACCATCATGGCTCTTCACTGAGCTCATACCTGTAGGGCCAAGGCCTCCCACCAATCACAGCTACACCTCTGACCCAAGTCAGGCCATAGTATTCACATGCTATATGCTATGAAATCACACATCATTTTTGTACTTGCCAGTGGTCATACTTGGACATGGCACTCATCCTTGTATATTTTGTAGGCAAGGACAATTTTTGCCTCATACATGTGAGCCTTGTTCCAGTATTGGGTGTAGTTGGTGAGCAAGTAAAGAATTCTACCTTTCTTCATTCATGATTATGCTAATCACAGCTGCCATGACTTTGAGTTATTCTTGCGTTCCAATATCCTTTTCAGGACAGATATATAATTGCATATATAGGACCGTAACGTTCCTATTTCCCCTTTTTTGTAGAAAACTAAGCCAACACAGCACAGTGTACGGGAATTAAGGGCCTTGGGGTTGACTCCTGATCTTCTAGCGTGCCGATCAGCACAGGTAATATGAAGAATTTAGCGTATGCTAATGAGATGTGTCGTCTCTCACATTGATCTTACTGATTTTAATGGCGTCAAAATCATCCTCAAAGACACTAGCACTAGTTATAGCTTGTTTGATATTGAATATGACTGTCTTTTTCTTCCATAAGGAGCCGTTGTCGAGCAGCCGTTCTAATCTGCCTTGGCTTACCCCAGATACCTTTTGCTGAATGCTTTTGTTGCTGTAGTTCTTTACTTTTCTTGTCTTTATTCGCTTTATTTCTTATCTGCATTCTGATATATGTTTATCTCAATTTTCAGCCACTAATAGAATCTGTAAAGGAAAAGCTTTCACAATTTTGTCATGTACCGGTATGATTCCATCATAATCATAATAAATTGGAAAATGCCATTTTATTCAGGTTGAGAATATACTTGACATCCACGATGTTCCAAATATATGGCATGTTCCGCTTATTCTCAGAGTGAGTTTCTACTTTTATCTTAGGGCTTAGAGTTGATGATTTAGAGGAAACTGTTGAATTGGCATGAATTGTACTCCCTCCGTTCCGAATTAATTGACTCATTTGTACTAAATATGAGTCAATTAATTCGGAACGGAGGGAGTATTTAGTCATTGTGCTGGTACAAGATTTTTGACATGTGCTGTTTTCCAGAACCAAAAGGCTCATGAGGCTATAATCAAACAACTAAACCTTGCCAGGTGAGTCAGATAGTTATTGAAAATCAATGCTTATGATTGTTTGGAAACATTTGAATTTATTTTGTACGAATGAAATTTTATAAATCCTGACGACTCATATACCTTCTTAAAATTTGTGCACAACATTCCATGTATAATTAGCTTGCAGATCCCATTTTCGGATTTCTAATGTCTTCGTATTTATTGTTGAAAAAGGTTGTTCGTCTATGATTGACGTGCATGTGTTGGGATAGTAGCATAGTAGTATTATTTCTTGTACTTCTGTGGCATTATCAGTTTCATATATGGCATTTCGATTATGGTATATCTCGAAGCAAACATGTTTTTGTTTTATAGGTCCGCTGGACCCCCTGAGTTACGAGATTGGACTCAGATGGCCGAGTCATATGATAACCTCAGCAACTCTGTAAGTATTGTTATACTCATCTTGACCTATCGATTTCCTGGTACAAATTTTTTATTTGACGAATACAATGTCATGCAGGTTAAAATTGCTTTGGTTGGGAAGTACACTGATCTGACAGATTCTTACTTGTCAGTGGTGAAGGTGGGTCAAGAATCATTTATTAAACAAAAAATAATATCTTTACTAGTTACAGATTTCTCATACAAAGTCTGTGTAGTACTGTTCAATTTAGCTGCAATAGTCTAATAACTAGGATTTGTGCATGTGCCTACTGAGCAATAGTTATTCAATCAAAGCTATCTCCATGGGTGCCTACTGTAAAAACAATCAATTCCTAGTAGTTACACACTTAGGTTACCCAACTGAGGTTCTGAACTTCCACATTTATTTCTAGTACTAATGCTAATTATTATCTCATTTATTATATATGGATGCCAACATTGTTTAATTCATCTATGCGTGTCTCACTTTATTCCAGGCTATTCTACATTCCAGTGTTGCATGTTCACTGAAACCTTCTATCCAGTGGGTTGCAGCTTCAGATCTGGAAGATGCAGCTGCAACAAGTGTAAGACATTACCAACTTGTTCTTCATTTCATTAGGTCAGACACAAAATTAGAACAGTAGCTCCGACCGGTCATTTGTTAGTTTAGAATTAAGATGCGGACATGAGCGATCAACATATCGGTGTCCGTGCGACTAACAGTGACACCAACCTTGCACAAGTCTGTTTGGTAGTGAAGGCACCCTACTTCTGCTGCTGTGCTCCGTAGCTCTGGCTGAGAGGGGATGCTTCTTTGTCCAGGAGGGCCTGAGAGGCCGAGAGCATACCAGTTTACGCTGTCTTTTATTCATCATAGAAAGTAGGTTACAACTCTGAGTTACATTCCATATATATAGTCATAGCCCCGTGCAATACAAATGATCTGAAGTTATGAACACATTATCTGTGGGGTGACTAAGGCAAGGACAGAAACTTCCACAAGTGAATTATTCTGTAGTGTCCCATGGGGACCCACCAAACATTTGGTCGCAGATGTGCTGGTTGTCCCTTGGGCTGTATGGGTTATCCTGCTTCCGGAGGCATTGACACCCTTTCCTGCCTGGATGTCTTTCTGGAGATGTAAAACATCCACCTATCATCCTTGGACACTGCAGGTAGTGGCCATGCTGAGCCTAGGAGGGGCTGGTTGTCCTTAAACTGCGAAGGAGGAGTATTAATTATTCCGTCCAACATAACTGGGGATCTGTTTTATGTTCAGTGCCAAATAATATCTTAGTGCTATAGCTATCATTGTATCTGTACTAGGCTACACCTCAACATGCTTGTCGTCAATGGTCATTTTATTTGCAATACAACATTTGCAGTCCATTTTGTAAGTAGTCAATTTAGCAATTTTATATTGTCGTGCTTGCTCATTGTGTCATTGGTGTGTCTGTGTGTCTGCCCTATTCTAATGTTTTCTTATGTACATTATTGTGGCATACGTATTGTACAGGCACCAGATGCCCATGCTAAAGCTTGGGAAACTCTTACGGTAAGTACGCAAATTGTCTTCGGTTTCTCTTGTGGTCATGTAAACTCGGTCTTAAAAGTTAATATTCTTAGTGTACAAATTTCAGGGTTCCTCGTGCATTTTGATACCTGGAGGATTTGGAGACCGTGGAATATCTGGGATGATATTGGCTGCAAAATATGCTCGTGAGAATAAAGTTCCGTACCTTGGCATATGCTTGGGAATGCAGATATCGGTGATTGAGATGTCCAGAAATGTGTGTATGCTTCCCTTATTACTTGTTGATCAACTTATCCTTGTAGAACCAGATCTTTAGGAATACTTTTGTAGGTTTTGGGCCTGGGAGATGCAGACAGTGAAGAGTTCAACACAGGGGCCCCAGATCGTGTTGTTATGTACATGCCTGAGGTACTATTTTGTCCAATTATGTGCAAGGCAAGGACATGATCTCGGTTTTAGCACTTTGACAATTCACTGTATAGGTATCAAAAACACACATGGGAAACACAATGAGGTTGGGCTGCCGGAGAACATTCTTTCGCAAACCAGACTGTCTTACATCAAAACTGTAAGGATGTTTATATGTTTATGCTTTTAAATGCTAGTTTGTTTCGAACATCGATACAGTGTTACAACAATGAAAATGTACTGTTTGCGCAGCGTGTTGTCAGGAGTTTTCCTTTCACACTCTCTGGAGATTTTCTCATTTTCAGGCATCATTTTCCATGTTAAAATATGATGCCAGTCATTATTGACGATCTGCTACCTAATGCATGTGCCTTGTCACAATTCTTATTGCACCTTCTAACTTGGACATAAATGCAAATATTAGGTACGGAAGTCCTCCACATGTAGATGAACGCCATCGTCACAGATATGAGGTTTGCCATGACTTACAGTCATTGACTCTCTGTTATTTATATGTCCATCATAGCGTTGTCACTTTATGATTGGGGAAGTGATTAACTTTTCTTCTTCTTAAATAGGTCAATCCTAGCTTTGTTCCTATGCTTGAGAATGCAGGCCTTCAGTTTGTTGGTTGCGATGAAAGTGGGAATAGGATGGAGGTACGCAAATGTCCCATTTCATCTTTGTCTTGAATTTTTTTTCCGTTCAAGTCTGAATTTGCTTTCGCCTACGATCAGATTGTAGAGCTACAAGACCACCCATTCTACATAGGTGTTCAGTTCCATCCAGAATTCAAGTCTAGGCCACGAAGACCGTCGCCTCCATTTACGGGTACGTCTTTTATTTATGCTTGTCTAAATTTGCTCTCCCATGAAGGCAGTACCATAGTCTGCCCCTGTTCTGGTGTATCCCGTGTTATAATTTCTCTATGTTTTTTTACGCAGGTCTGATATTGGCAGCGACTGAACGCATCAGAACAGTTACAGATATCTCCAATGGTGGTGCTGGAGCTTCTGAGTAGTGTCCGTTGCACACCACCAGGTTGCTCTGAAGTCTGAACCGGTTTCCATCATACAATCATATACCGGACTGTATGTAGGCTGAGAGGTTCTTCTTTCCTGTAGGAACTGACTAAGCTGATCGTCACCATACAATGTGTTCGTACTTTTGTTAATTGTTCTGTGTCCCCCATGCTAAACACTTGCCCATTTCATTGAAGGTACAAACCTGTGTGTATATGCAATTTTCTTTTACTTGCCGCCTTTTTATTACCATGGTATGCTGCAATGGGAGCTGTGGTGAAATAGCTGATACCATGTTCGAAAACTTTCCATTTCAAGTTTTCTCCTTTTCCAGTCGATAGTTTCAGTCTGCTAAACATGGCAGTTTACACTTTTAGACATTTTAGAGACATCAATTTTACATGAGTGTGTGCACTTGTGCAACAAAATGTGTCGCCTAAGCTGCATCACACCCTCAACTATCCAGAAATTACAATGTACAGAATTACAAAACCAAATAAAAAGGAAGGGAGCAAATAGTTGGTGTCCAAGCATGCTGGCTACAATGCCTGATACTGAACATCATATATCACACCCTGAAACCTAGGTTACAATGAAAACAATGATTGTACATGACTTAAACTGCATTTCAAGATGTGCATGATTGCTAAAGCCTTCCGTAATCTGCTCCTGTAAATGGATAGGCGGTAGGCTCGGGTTCATGGGACGATCACCGTCCATGTCGATGGTTCAACAATAGGGTTTGGTAGATTCGCAGTGTAATGTATCTCAGGCATGCTTTCTTGGAATTGAGGTTGAAAAGATTGTTGCAGCAGAAGGTTGTGTTGAACAGAAGTTGACCCCTCCAAGACGTGACCACCATTTATGGACATGGGAGCTTGTATGTGGCTTTGGTTGTTCACTTGACCTGGTCCTGGAAGAAGATGAGCAAAATGTGAGTCATCTATCTGGGATGTTCCGTTTTGCATCCTGTCGTGTTTGGCTTTAAATGGATTCCTCACCTTCAAGACACCAGTCTGTCAGACCATAGTCCCACTGCGAAACAAGGCAAACTATTTAACTTCACAAGTTTGAGGACACCCAGTGCATTTTACTCTCTAGTTATATGCACAGAGAAATGGTGGAGCGACTCGCGATTTTAACTCACCACATTTGTTTCACGAGAAGAAATCACTAGTCCTGGATTTTCTTGCCAATACGGCACCGCCGAGGTTGAAGGCTGCTGATGACCAAGTGGTGGAATTCCTTCACCTGAAAAAAGGTTTCTGGTGACATATAAGCATACAAAGGCCTTTCTGTGAAAGTGCAAGGCATCCCATGCAGAAAGCAATTGAGAGGAAAAAAAAAGATAAGAGGGAAGCAAGAACACACATGTACCTTGGAAATAATCTGTGCTGGATGTGTTCTGATCACCATAAACACATGCAGTACTGGGACTGAATATCTCATCGCAGTGAGATGGTTCATTGACATGGTTGGTCCTATCACGACACTGATATTCGCTCACTGTGGTTCCTTGAAACAACCGATCCAAGCTCAAGAGTTCAGGTCATTGTGCATAGTGAGGAAGATGGAGTCAGGAAGGGTCAGAAAACCATGTCTTTGGCTAACCTTGAAGTGCTGCATCCAGCTCAAGAATTGGTGGTATGCTGACAAAAGAATTTACACTCGAGGGAAATGGCGCAGGAAGACTGCCATTCATCACATAGTTAAACGGAGTGCTGTCCAATTTATCGCAAACATGCTCCTTCAACTCATTTGCTAGAGCCTGCCACAAGAATAATCATTTCTTACAACTTGTTTGACTGTTGAACACGCCGAAAATATAAGACGGTGACTTCAGAATGTACCTTCTTAGCTGCATCAAAATTGTCCCACGCGACATAATCACCGGCAAATTCTGCTCCAACAAGATCATATACACAATTGAAAAAGAGCACCACATTTGCTGCTTCGTTGCGGTATGCTATAAGCTCATTGTTGTCTGTAAGACAGCACTCCCTGGCATGCTTAACCATCTTTTCCCAGGAGTTGTTGAGCTTCTTTATCCGGAGAACCTGCATGTCGAGAGATTTTTGGCAATATTAGCCATGGTGATGATAAAATTATATAAAAGTTGCAAAAGGAGAAACTTTTTGGTGGAAGTTTTATTACTTCTTCGCGGAGCTTGTTTGCGTCTTTATTTATTGCCTTCAAGAAGTCCTTCACTACGAAGATTTGAGCCTTCTGAAGCCTCTTGTGGTAAGTTCCATCTTTGGAGATTTCCTCCAGACGATACACTTCATTGTCCAATTTTGGAGGGTGCCTCTTCTCATTTGCTGAAGCAAACAAAGGACAATGTGTCACTCACTGACACACAATGTAGACATAAAACTAAACCAGGAGCCCAACCGAAAGCAAGAACATGCTAACTTAGCAATAGCAAGAAATCTGACAGATCAGATCAGTCCTACTATATATTTGTACCTTCATTCCTGCGGTCTAGCACAGTCACCGGCTTCATGACAGCTTCCCGAACTCGATCAGTGGTCTTTCCGTCAGTACATACTCTTGCTCCAACAACGAACATCCTACTGCGAGTCCTGGATGATCCTTCTTTGAAACGGATAGCGCCGAAGGAGGCCTCCCCCTTGTTCAACCACACGCTGCAATCACCCCCCAACACAAACCCTTGCCCATGCCGGCCTTGCGCTACATGGCTGTTGAACTCCTCTTCGGTCCAGCTCTCCCGGCCGTCATTGCAGAAGTCACCACGGAGAACCAGCATCTCAACTTTTGCCTTCGAAAGCATGCCTTCCCTTATCATGTTATTATCACCATCAAAGATGCCAATCCTGATAGCTGAATTGCTCTCAGATGTGATATTCTTCTCGGTGTAAATTGGGGTCTTCAGGCCATTCAGGAAACGCAGGTGATAGTTTTTGGCGTTTGATCCTTTCGCAGAAGCACTGTCCCGAGACGGCTCTTGTCTGAACAGAAACATGAATGGTGATAAACTCATGATCTAGGGCTATTTTATTTAGCACTATTTGAAGTTAACATCCACATACTACTTTGTTCCACTAGAGCAACATCAGATAGGCACTACAAACTACAAACTACGGAGATGAAACTCGATCGACAAAAGTCATGATTGATGGATAGTAACAACTACGTGTGAGCCCAAAAATGAAGGAGAAGCTATCAACCAAGTGTAACCACAGATCTGTTACCTTGGCTGTTGATCAGCATGTCGACCAGAAAGCAAACGTGCCAATTTCTTCTGAAATATTTATATGAGAAATGTACTGTGAGCAGCAATAATTCTATCAAATAATGATGAATGTTAATTTAGAAGAATATGGATCTAACCACTTCAAGGCTCATGCCCTCCATCTTGTCCCCTATTTTTTCCAATTTGCCCTCCATCTTCTCCATTTTGCTAAGACCAAAGGCAGCAGAAAGTAGAAAAGAACCACTGCTCAGACTTCCATTTTTTCGAAAAAAAAAGGGATATGCACAGCTTGCATATTATCACCCAAAGAAGAATTACGACAAGTTAAAGAAATCATGAACAAAATTCAGCCAGAACAGTATAACAGAGAGAATCCTTACCTCATCATAAGAGTCAGAACTTTTTGAAACTTCTGAACCTACACAGGCACATAGGAACAAATAGAATAAATATACACAACAAGTTGATAGGCAGTCCACTTATAAATCTCGCTGGCTGGCTGATAAGTTTCAGCAAAAATGAAGAAAATAGAACCATAACGAAGTTGCTGCATGGATTTGATGGTCCGAGAGCGGTAGCTCACCATGCGACCAGAGACGCTCTCCGTCAACAACGTGGTCCTACTATCGATCCTGCAATTCGTAGGGACAGAAGACATTAGAAACCAAGAAACAGAGCAAAGATGGGGATCGAGGGACGCGCGCACATTCGCAGAAGAAAGAGCACGACGAGCACGCTCCGCCGCATCAGCCGCTTCCCCGGCGAGGCGGGCACCGGGCATCCGGCGGCTCCGGCGACGAGCTCCACGCGCAGGCGCTTCGCCGCCTCCCGGCTTGCCCCTGCGCCGGCGCCCGTCAGGTCCAGCTCCCTCTTCGGCGGCGCCATGGCATCAACGGATCCTTCGTCTCTTGGTCTCCGGTTCTAAGTTCTTGGACGGCACCAGCGGCGGCGGGAACAGGAAGGAAGAAGATGGTTTTCTCTGGTCGGGGAAGAGGAGGAAAGAAGACTAGGAACCACCGGGGCCTTTCGGCTGACGATGCCGGTGGGGTTTTATGGTGGCCGCCATTCAGACGTCGAGCACGACGTACGTTGGGAATCATTTGGGTTGATTCCGTCTCTCCCCTCCGAGCGTGTTTCGACGGAGTTGGTAGGTGCATAGGCGAGAGGGAGCTCGATGGAGACGACGACTGACGCAAAGTCAAGTCGTCCCCAGTTCACTTCCCTCGGAGCCCCGGGCGGCGGGAAAGCGCCCGCCATGTTTGTTTGATCCGTTCTTCGTGCACGCGTATGATTCGCCGCCGCGCCGATCGAAGTCGCCGAGACACGTACTCCCTCCGTTCTAAATTAATTGACTTGGTTTTGTTCAAATATGGATGTATCTATATTTATATGGTGTCTAGATATATCCATGTGTAACAAAATATGTGTCAATTAAATTCGAACGAAGTGAGTACCAGAAAACCGATCAGTGCCCTGCCCGACATGCTTGCCCTTTGAGCTCTTCCATGTTCCATCTCGTTCCAAAAGTTACCGGCAGGCTTATCCCCCACCTCCACCTGCAAGCCCGGCCGTGTTCTCGTCGAATAGCGTGTGCAAATTTCCACACGGAGGAGTGGCGCCATTTTCATGGGAGAATCCACAGGAGCTAGCTAGCGTCCAGCTGAACCTACAAAGGTCTCACTAGCTACAAGTACATCTGCCCCTCGATTCAACAGTGCATGTTTAATTAGTTATTCCACTCTTGTCAGCATGCACACGGGCGTTGCTTTCTGGCAAAACCGCGTGACTTCTGTCCAATACTCCAATCACAGTTCTCATTTTGTGGTGAGCCTCCAAACCCAAGGTTTGACATCCTTAGAGCATCTCCAGTCGGAGCGACCAAATGGCCGCCCAAAGGCCTTCCGAACAGGCCCTTTGGGCACTGTCCGGAAGGCCTGGCGCATTTGGTCGCCCTCGCTCCCCACTCGCGTCGCCCAAACCAATAAAAATTTAAATTTAAACTTCGACGGATTTCATTCAAATACGATTTTTTCATACGAAAGATTTTACAATTCATTGAAATTCATTAAAAACAAACATAATTCAAATCTAAACTTAGATCTAGTTCAAGGGGTAGCACGCCGGGCATCGGCACTTGGGGCACTTGCCGGCCCTTGCGGCGGCGAGAACAGGACCCCGGCGGCAGCCGGAGCAGAGGCAGTAGAGGTAGCCACCAGTGGAGGTGGAGGCGGCGGAGGTGCTGGCGGTGGCGGCTATGTCGGCCTGGATGGCGAGCTGCATGTGGCCGAGATCCCACTCCGGCGTCGGCGGCCAGCTGAAGTCGGAGCCGCCATCATCACCATCAGCCTTCTCCGCCGCTTGTTCGTCAGGTTGCGGCGACGGAGGTTGCGCGCGGCGTTGTTCTGCTCTTGCGCGCCGAGCCTGCTCCATCTCCTCGTAGCGAGCCCTCTCCGCTCCATGCTCGCCGCGAAGCTCTCGTCGGAGGCGTTGGTGAGGACGTCGTCGTCGGAGTCGAACCAGTCCGCATGCGGCTCGTCGGCGAAGAAGGAGTTCCGGCGGTACTGGTACTCGAGCTCGATCTACTCATCCCAGTACGCCGATTTCGGCTCGAACCTGGCGTCGTCGTGCATCTCCGGCGGCATGGCTTGCATGCACAAGGCGACGTAGTCGGCGCGCGCTTGGCCAGCGAGCCTTGGTGCGACCGGGACATGGACTGGGTTTGTTTCCCAGCCCTCGGGGAGGCGGCTGTTCGCCGGCACCGGCGTGTTGGTGCGGATGAGCTCGCGCGGCTCGGCCTCCGTGAGCAAGTTCGCCGCCGGTGGAGGTGGTGGCGGAGCAGACGACCCCGCCTCGTGGTTGTTCCAGCTCCTCTGCTGCTCGCGCATGCGCGCAAGATCGCGGCGGCGCCGGCGGGCCACCGTCTGTTCCTCCGCGGAGCGTCCAGCAGGGGCCATGAAGAGTTTTGGGGGTGGAGATCGCGTCTTCGCCGGTGGTTATTTGGTGGAGATGGTTGTGCTGGAGACGGCGAGGTACCCGCTCTATATAGCGGCCGGGGAGGCGAACGGACGAGATCGCCTTAACTCCGGCCGGCCAACGGCTCGCCTGCCGGACCATTAACGCCGACGCTTCAAAAGAAGCGCCTGGCACTGACGCCGCCGTGGCGCAGACGCTTCGTCGCCGCAGGTGAAGAGACGCGTCGCTGCGCTCGGCTAGGAAACCGAGACGCCGCCCGCCATTAATAGATGACCAGAAGTTAGGTCGCCCGCCGCTTCGTGGCGTGTCTCACTGCCAGGCGTGGCCCGCACGTCGGAGGCGGCCGTTTCGTTGTGTCCGGGGCCGCCCCAAGTTGAGGGCGTGGGCTGGGCGTGCCGGACACAAAACTGGGCCGCGCCGGACCGAAATCAGATTTGGGCGGCGCGAGTGGGGAGAAAAAAGTGTCCGGCACGCCCCAAAAGCCTTTGGGCGCCCCGACTGGAGATGCCCGCCCCCCAAACTGTCCGCGGACGTGTACAGACGCTTCCGCGGATAGTGACCGGACATCCCCTAAAAGTAGTCTCATCCAACAATGTACTTCAAACTCTCCCAAATTCTGGGGCCACTTGCATGTGATTGGTGGAGAAGGAGAGAGAAAGAATAAAGAAAGAGAAAAGTAGTACATAAAGTGGTCCGTGTCCTACGTGGCGTCTGTCAACGCGTGTCCGGCAGCCCCTAAACCCTCCCCACATATGGGGTGAGTTTGGAGGCTGCCGGACAGACCGGGCGTATGGGGAGAGTTTGGGGACCATGGTTGGGTGCACAATTTTACTCTCTCTCATGTCCGGACGCCCCTCCGGACCTTTGGGGAGGATTTGGCAACCGTGACTGGAGATGCTCTTAAAGAGTAAACTAAGAGTTGTGTTATCTATTATAAAATCACACATTCAATCTGCGGTACAACTAATAATAACCGCCTAAGTATTTAGGAAACGTAAAAGGATACTACTCCCTCCTCATAAATACTACTTGCTTAAGAATATAAGATAATAGAGCCAAATGTGGGTTTTTAAATATAAGATATTTTAGTCTTTATACACATTCACATCTATACAATAATACAAATGTGTCTAGACACATTCAATGTGCATGTTGACTCATTTTGATCCGCACCTAAACAACATGTAAAACACCTAAAACATCTCATATTTAGAAACAAAGGGAGTAGCAAACAATCCAATTAGGGATGGGGGTTCTACTAAATCTCATGTGGTAACCAAGTAGCAACTTGACGAAGCCAAAGAAATTCCAAACAACATGTCATGTCAACGAGTCAGAGAAATGAGGAAAACGCAATGAAGTCAATAAACCCATTATGTGAAGTCACTTGGGTGAAGTTGTGCGCTCTCACCCAGGGGAGACCTTGTTCTCAATAAGGTTGTGGATTCTAAGCTCCATGGAAGGATCTAACGGAAGTACGATAGCCCTGACTGGATCTCCATCGTCTTGGGATCTGGGTCATATCTCCTTGCTAATAAGAAAGGATAAATTTTCGCCACACATGAAATGGAGAAAAAAGTACATGTTCTATTCTAGAGAAGAGAATCAAGAGGACAAGAAGAAAGATCTTCCCAGTTTCAGGTACATTTCCTTACGAATCAATGCGGTGTAGGACTCACTTGTTTCACAAAATCCTCCTTGCCACCCTGAAAAGGTATCGATCATCACTTTTTGTGACTGTAAGAACTAACCTTATATATGCGAAACTCGTCATACGAGGAGAGAGCCAGCATCACCTCCTTCATAGGCAACCCCATTGCCTACTTAAATGTGTTGTGCTATCTGGAACGAGGCCCGTCACAAAGAAACGAGCTAGCCTCATCACCTTCAAAGGCAACCTTATTGCATACCTTGTTGTGATGTGCTAACCTCATGCAAGGGTCATCACAAGAGGGGCGCGCTACCCTCATCGCCTCCACATGAAACCATATTGCGTACTTGACCGTGATTTGTTAACTTCACACGAGGCTCACTTCAAGAGAGCGAGCCAAACCCAACGCTTTTAGAGGCAACTCCATTGCCTACTTGATTATGATGTGCTAACCTCATGTGAGTTTCAACGCAAGAAGATTTGCCGCCTTCCTCCAGCCACTAGTAGAAAAGGGGCCATCCGTTTGGGCCATCTATCTCGGCCAAATTACAACCCGGGATAGATGCACCATTGATACCGGGTCGGTAGGGCGGGGCGCCCGTGGTTATTGCTCCCGGGTGGGGGGGGGGGGACCTTTGGTCCCGGTTCGTGACACGAACCGGGATCAAAGGGTCTCACATGCGCGCACATGCTTAGCAGCGCTGGGCCCACTGGCAGGGGACCTTTGGTCCCGGTTCGTGTTACAAACCGGGATCAAAGGGTCTCCCTGCTATATCATCTTCTTCCACCCCGAGCTAGCTCGAGTTCATCACCATTTCTCCTCCATTTTCCTCTCTCCCACTCAAATTAATCCCCATTTTTTTGCACCATTTGAGAGGATTGAAGGCACCCCATCTATTCAAAGGTTAGCAACATCGTTCTTTCCTCCGGCGTTGCAACTTTAGCTCATTTCGTTGCTAGTTTAGCTCATTTCAATTTTGTAATGCTAGCAAGGTGTTTGATGAAATGCCCAAGCTAGAAAGTGTATTTGCGAGCTCAAATTAATTTATTATTTGTGGATTTTAGTGTTGTCCCCGTCCTCACCGCCGTCGATAGCCCGCGTCGTCCCGTCACCGGCACCACTTTGGTGAGCCTCTTTTTTATCTTTTATTTTTAAAACATATATATACTTGTATGATTTAAATGCATATTTATTTCTTGTATAATTAATTTCTTATGTTTTTTATATGTATAGTGTCATGGTTTTGATATCCGTCCCCGTCGGCCCTCGTCCGATCTATGATTCGGATGTGGTATATTTTCATAACTATTTGTTTCGTTTCGTGTTTATCACACTCATGCCCGACCAACTTGACGTAGAGATATTTTTATTTAGGAGGTAGTTGAACCGGAAATTCCAGTCGACCCTATTGTCGAGTATTTTAAAAAGGAAAACGACGATTTGAAAGCAAAATTGAAGATAAGCGAAGATCTTTGTCTCCAATACCTAGAAGAGAAGAGTGTATTGGACTTGAAGATTGCCGACATCGATGATGCTTACGGGGTCGTCGTCGCTGCTCACGAGATGAAGATGGAGGCAATGCGCTTGAAGCTTAAAAAGATTAGAAAATATGCCATTAGTCGAGAGGCTTGGTATCATTATGCTGTTGGTTCAATAGTTACCTTAGTTGCGATTTTGATCGCATTTGTTGTTGGATTTAAATTCTTTAGATAGTTGTATGTTAGGTTCAATTAATGTATGTTTCATTAGAACAATGTATTACATTTGGGCACTACTCTACTTTGGTTTTAATGTGATGAACTTGTATTAATTAATTTGGTCAGTACTATATATTTATGATGTAGTGTAATGGTTTTTGATATATTTATATAATGCAGATGAGCCGGCAATGGATGTACAGTGACCGACGCGGTCTCGACTTTATCAATGGCATGCATAGTTTTCTCCGTGTGGCTAATGATAACAAGCCGTCGAGTGGTTATATTCTTTGTCCATGTAGAGTCTGCAAGAATAAGCGGGATTACTCTACGTCAAGAACCATTCACGTCCACCTGTTGGAGGAGGGTTTCATGGATGGTTATTATTGTTGGACCAAGCACGGAGAAAGAGGGGTTATGATGGAAGAAAATGAAGAAGAAGAGGATAATGACACCTATCCTACGTTCACTGCAGACGGTGATACTCCAATGGGGGAAGACGAAGCTGAAGAAGAGCCCAATGATGATGAGCCCAATGATGATTTTGGCCGGGCCATTCTTGATGCACGGATAAACAGCGGAAGTGAAAACGAGAGGTCGAAGTTGGATAGCATGTTAGAGGATCACAAAAAATTGTTGTACCAAAATTGCGAAGATGGCCAGAAGAAGCTTGGTACCACGCTGGAATTGCTGCAATGGAAGGCAGAGAATGGTACAACTGACAGAGGATTTGAGAATTTGCTGAAAATAATAAAGAAGATGCTTCCAAGGGATAACGTACTGCCCCCCAGTACGTACGAAGCAAAGAAGATTGTGTGCCCTCTAGGATTAGAGGTGCAGAAGATACATGCATGCATCAATGATTGCATCCTCTATCGCGGTGAGAAGTACGAGCATTTGAATGCGTGCCCGATATGCGGTGCGTTGCGGTACAAGATAAGGCGAGATGACCCTGGTGATGTTGACGGCGATCCGTGCCCCAGGAAGAGGGTTCCTGCCAAGGTGATGTGGTATGCTCCTATAATACCACGGTTGAAACGTTTGTTCCAAAACAAAGAGCATGCAAAGTTGTTACGATGGCACAAAGAAGACCGTAAGAAAGACATGATGCTGAGACACCCCGCTGATGGGTCGCAGTGGCGAAAAATCGACAGGACCTTCAAGACGTTTGCAGATGACGCTAGGAACATAAGATTTGGTCTAAGTACAGATGGCTTTAATCCTTTCGGGGAACAAAGCTCCAGTCATAGCACCTGGCCTGTGACTCTATGTATGTATAACCTTCCTCCTTGGTTGTGCATGAAGCGGAAGTTTATTATGATGCCGGTGCTCATCCAAGGTCCGAAGCAACCCGGCAACGACATTGATGTGTACCTGAGGCCATTGATTGAAGAACTTTTAGAGTTGTGGAGTGACGAAGGGGTACGTGTGTGGGATGAGCACAAACAAGAGGCATTTGACCTACGAGCGTTGTTGTTTGTAACCATCAATGATTGGCCTGCTCTTAGTAACATTTCAGGACAGTCAAACAAGGGATACAATGCTTGCACGCACTGTCTAGATAAGACTGAAAGTATATATGTAGGCAACAAGAATGTGTACCCAGGTCATCGTCGATTTCTTCCACCTGAGCATCCCGTAAGAAAGAAAGGCAAGCATTTCAAATGTGAGGTTGATGACCGGACGAAGCCTACCTGCCCTGATGGTGATGCTATATATGAGATGGTCAAGGATTTAGAAGTAATCTTTGGAAAGGGTCCTGGCAGTCTATCTGTTCCGAAAGACGCCAACAAGCGCGTACCCTTGTGGAAAAAGAAATCCATATTTTGGGAGTTACCCTATTGGAAAATCCTAGAGGTTCGCTCTGCAATCGACGTGATGCACGTGACGAAAAATCTTTGCGTGAACCTGCTAAGCTTCTTGGGTGTGTATGGGAAGACGAAAGATACACCGGATGCACGACTGAACCATCAACATATGCACGAGAAGACGAAAGACGACCACCTTAATCCAGAGAAGTATCAAGGTCCTGCCAGCTACGCTCTTACCAGAGAAGAGAAGGAGATCTTTTTTGAAGTCCTGAACAGTATCAAGGTCCCGTCTGGCTTCTCGTCGAATGTGAAGGGAATAATTAACATGGCAGAGAAAAAGTTCCAAAACCTGAAGTCTCATGACTGCCATGTGATTATGACACAATTACTACCGGTTGCATTGAGGGGGCTTCTACCGGAAAATGTTCGACTACCCATTGTGAAGCTATGTTCATTCCTCAATGCAATTTCTCAGAAGGTGATCAATCCATTGACTCTAGGAACTTTACAGAAGGATGTTGTTCAGTGTCTTGTCAGCTTCGAGTTGGTGTTCCCACCATCCTTCTTCAATATTATGACGCACCTCATAGTTCACCTAGTCGAAGAGATTCAAGTTCTCGGTCCTGTATTTCTACACAACATGTTCCCCTTCGAGAGGTTCATGGGAGTCTTAAAGAAATACGTTCATAACCGTGCTAGGCCTGAAGGAAGCATCTCCAAGGGTTATGGAACAGAGGAGGTCATTGAGTTTTGTGTTGACTTTATTCCTGACGTTAACCCGGTCGGTGTTCCTCAATCGCGCCATGAGGGGAGATTGCGTGGAAAAGGAACACTAGGAAAGAAACAAATATTTTCTGACTGGGATTCTTTCAATCGAGCACACTACACAGTTCTACATAATTCGAGCTTGGTGGCTCCGTATATCGAGGAACACAAGAATACTTTACGCTCATTAATGGCTGAAGAATGCATTGAAAAAGAACACTTGAAGACTTTCTGCGGGTGGTTGCACACACGTCTCATTAATGACAACACTGTCGAAGAACAGCTAAACTTGTTGGCCAGAGGACCATCTTCGACTATATTGGCTTTTCAAGGGTACGAGATAAATGGGAATACATTTTACACGGCCGACCAAGATAAAAAGAGCACCAACCAAAACAGTGGTGTCCGCTTTGATGCATCAAACAACAATGGGACAAAGGACACATATTATGGGTACATAGAGCAGATATGGGAACTTGACTACGGACCTTCTTTCAAGGTACCTTTGTTCCGGTGCAAATGGTACAACCTGGATGGTGGGGTAAACGTAGACCCGCAGTACGGAATGACTACAGTGGATCTCAAGAATTTTGGGTATGACAACGAACCATTCGTACTAGCCAAAGACGTGGCTCAGATTTTCTATGTGAAGGACATGTCTTCCAGACCAAAAAAAAGAAAAGATAAGCAAGCGAAGACATCATATGATGAGCCAAAGCGTCACATAGTTCTTTCAGGGAAAAGAACTATCGTGGGAGTGGAGGACAAGACAGACATGTCAGAAGATTACAACAATTTTGAAGAAATCCGGCCCTTCGCAGTGAAAATTGACCCAAGTCTCGCGTTAAATGGAGAAGCTTGTCCATGGCTACGGCGCAATCAGAAGAAAGTGACGGGTAGAAAGTAGAAGAAGATTGTGTAATGAGGAGGATGACGACGACGATGACTTCAACTGGAGCGACCATGGAGAAGAGGTCGGCGGGCCACAGATGCAGGAGGCCATTGAAGCCTCCTTACAGTCCGTTTTATGAAAAGTGTGAGTGATGTGTAATAATGTAACTGTGTGAGTGAAACGATCCGTATGCTTCTTCAGTCCCGGTTGGTAACACACCCCTGTGATGGTTCCTACTCTTTGAGATCGTGTGTTTCGTTTAAGCGACGTCCCCGAAAGATAAACAAAACTACGAAAGCAATTAAATCAATAGATATAAAAGAAAAAGAAAACACAAATAGAAACAAGAAAAAAAGGCCTTTAATGACAACACTGTTGAAGAACAGCTATACTTGTTCCGGTGCAAATGGTTCAACCTGCAAGGCGGGGTAAACGTAGACCACAGTACGGAATGGCTACAGTGGATCTCAAGAATCTTGGGTACGAAACCGAACCATTTGTCCTAGCCAAAGACGTGGCTCAGGTTTTCTATGTCAAGGACATGTCTTCCAGACCGAAAAAAGAAAAGATAAGCATAGAAGTCCTCAAAAAGTGATGTGTAGTAATGTATTAAAGCATTAAAGTCGTGTAGTAATGTATTAAAGCATTAAAGTCGTCGTGAGCAGCAAATCGACCTTCGATCCACAGCGGCAAGACGTCTCTGATGATCTACGACCGTCCCAAAAAGTGTTGGGAATGTCGCAGATCATCAGAGCGCCTTGCCGCTGCTTGGATCGGACCGAGGGGCATGGCTACCACTTCCACCACCACCACCACTCCCACCTCCTCGGCAATTCATCATTGCGTCACCCTAATCCAGTGGCTGGATTCAACCTACCTGAGGGCTTGTGTTTCCAACAGCGTCGTTGTGTTGTCATTGTTCACCGACCTACAGGAGGTGGCTCCAATGGCTGGCCGGTGAACAAGGACGAACACAATAATGCCAAGGAACATGCCAGCAGGTAGGCTAAATCCAGCCATTGGATTCGGTGGTGAAGGTAGATGCTCGTTGTGTGCCATTCGCTGCAGGGACGCCGCTATTTATTGGCGATTAGAAAGTGTACCTGTGGATGAGGTGGGAGTGGTGGTGGTGGTGGGGAGTGCTGATCCAACAGCTCAAAGCCCTCAAAAGAAACACACCACTGATCCAACGGCTCACAAGCGCTTGAAAGAAACACACGATCCGTGTGCTTCTTTAGTCCCGGCTGGTAACACCAACCGGGACTAAAGGGGGCTTCGCGGTCACGACTCGTGTCAGTCACACGTGTCCGCCAGCGGTAACCGTCGCTTTATAGCAACTAAATATAGCAACTAATAAGTACACATAAATATAGCAACTAATAAGTACACATAAATATAGCAACTAACCAGCGTTTCTGAAACTTTTGTCAAAAATCAAATTTATCACGAAAGCAATTAAATCAATAGATATAAAAGAAAAAGAAAACACAAATAGAAACAAGAAAAAAAAGGCTTTTCATATATATTGGACCATTTAAGTTAAATTTTAAAAAGAAACTAAAATAACAATTCATAAAACACATGTAAAAGAAAAACAAAACTACAAAAGCAATTAAATTAATAGATGTAAAAGAAAAAGAAAACAGAAATAGAAATAAGAAAAGGAAACAAGAAAAAAAGAAAAACACCATTCATCCCGGTTGGTAACACCAACCGGGACCAAAGGCCTGGGCTTCGCGCGCAATTTTTCGCGCCCCAGACAGACCTTTGGTCCCAGTTGGTGTTACCAACCGGGATGAAAGGGTCTTCCATCCCGGTTCGTGGCTGGAACCGGGATGGAAGGTCAATTTCGCGCGTTATGAGGTGGTTTCCACCAAAATTTTCTATCTTCTCCCCCAAATCGCGAAGCCCAGAACTACGGCGAAGCCCTGCGCTGCTCGATCCCCGCGCGGCCACGCGCGCCTGCTCCGGCTACCGAGGCGCCATCGCTGCCCCGACGCCGTGCCCCTTCGACGCTGCGTCCCCGCCCGACGCCGTGCCGCCTCCTCCCCTGCCTCGCCCCGCCGCGCCGTCGCCCTCCGCCGTTGCCCTCTGCGGTCGCCGCAGTGGTGTGCTGCCCCCCGCCGCGTCGTCGCCCTCCGCGGTGCTACCCAGCCTCCATCACCTCCTCCGGCCGCCGGTCGCCCACGCCGTCGCCTCCGCAGCGTGGCCCCGCCCACCTCAGCGACTGCGCAGCGCGAATTGACCCGACCGGCCTCCTCCTCCGCCGCGTGGCCCGGCCCTCCACCTCCGCTACTCCGGCTGTCCAACGCCGCTAGCCGCAGACAGGCCGTGCTACACCACCGGCGTGCTCCACCGGCGGCCGTAGCTCGTCAAGGTGAGTTTTTTTCTTCATAATTTTGTAGATTAGTTTGCTAGTTGTTAGTGTAAAAATATTGTAGATTATTAGTGTACTGTTAGCTTGCTAGTTTTAGTGTATTGTTAGATTTTGTAGATTTTGGTTAGTATTTTTTAGATTTTGTAGATTATAGATTTTGTAGATTGTAGAGTTTGCTAGTTTTAGTATATTGTAGATTTTGTATTCCTTGAATTTAAATTTTTAGTGGACAATTAGCTAGTGCCATTTTGAATTAGTGCCATTTTAAATCATGTAATAAAATTATTTGTTCTTTGTCATCTTAAATTATATATGGATATTCATATTCTTGTAGTTGCTAAGAAATTGTTGGTATGACAAGTTAGAAATTTTTAGGTTAGAAAATGTTGCTATGATTATAGTTGCTAAGAAATTGTGGTGTTAATAGTTGCTATAAAATTATTTGTTCTTTGTAATATTTAATTTTACATATGGATATTCATATTCTTGTTACAAAATTGATTGCAGGCACATTAATTGAGCCATGGATCCAAATTGTCTGGACGACTTTGGCATAGACGAGGAGTGTGGAGAGCCATTGGATCCACTTTTTCTGGGCCTCGGCGTTAGAGACGAGGATCGTGAAGAGCGAATGTGTATGATTATAGCAGGACGTGCAGCCGCGCCTGTCGGTGAAGAAGACGATGTGGCAAATTTAGAGGAATTCAGCTCCCAATTTCTCAATGACTCCGGTGAGGGAGCAGAAATTTGTGTAGAGAAGGAAGTGGTAGTAACAAACTCAGGCGAGGTATATATTAATTAAGCCTCTGTTGATCGATGACATAGCTTAATTATTTGATCCTGCGGTTATTAACGAATCTTTTTTTTCTTTTAGCCCTCTGGAACAAGCAAATCATCTGCATCTAGAGTGTTGAAAGGGTCGAAAGGGTCGAAAGCCATGAAGCCTCGAGGCCCGTCGAAGCCGATGAAGGAGGGTCAAAGGGTGGTGATCGACATAGTTGATGCTACTAGCCAACCAATGCAACCCTTAGAGTGCCGCCGTAAATTTATAAACCAATGCGGAGTTTTAGTTAGGGACATGGTACCGATCACATGTCAAGAATGGCATCCGCGGAAGGACGGGAGCAAGACTTGGACTTATGTCGATGACCAAACAAAAGATTTGTTTTGGGAGAAGCTCTTGACAAAGGTCACCCTGCCTCCAGAAGTGACAGAAAACGAGAAGTGGATGGAGAAATTCAAGGAGTGGACTCTTGGCAAGGCTGCCGAACAGTTCCGAACCCACAAGAAAACTATATGGAAAGATTATTGTGAAGAGAAGGAAAAAGATCCTGAATACACTCCAGTATTCACCGGAGCACAAGTGAAGCTAAACGACCAGTGGCCCTTATTTAAAGAGCAAAGAGAATCGGAGGCCGCTGTGGCCCGATCGGAAAGAAACAAGTTAAATGCTGCGAAGAAGGAATATCACCACACTTTGGGGGCAGGTGGCTACAAGGCTGCCGTGCCTAAGTGGGAAGCATTTGAAGCAAAACTGCTTGATGAGGGGAAGATTCCACAGACAGCGGGCTGGCCCGATAGGTCCAAATTTGGTTGTTCGCGCATGGCGCTGGGTTGGACCCTGACACAGGGAAGATTGTTGCTCAGGGAAAATGGGAGGCAAAGATTAGGTTTATAACCACAGAACTTGAGAAAGCAATAGAGCAAGTTCGAAATGGAACCTACAAGGTCGATAGAGAGAAAGACGAGCTGTCACTCGCACTCGGGAATCCTGAAAAAGTTGGACGAGTAAGAGGTTATGGATACAGAGTTACTTGGGCACAAGGTTTTCCGGCAGACGCTCACACTTATAGAAGCCGTCAGAGAGAAAAAGGAGGAGAGCGACAGGTTATCGGCATTGGAACGCAAGGTGCATCAGCTAGAGCAAAGTCAGCAAAGGGAATCTCGTGTGCAGCAAAAAGCAGTGTGGGTTCCACGCAGATGGAACATTCTGAACTTGAAGCGCCGCCGACTCGATACCCCGTGGATGATATCACGGAGAAGACAGAATGCGAGCTACATATGGCAATGGGCAACTTGTCCTTCAAGGTGGCGGTCGGCTATGCTTTACTGAATGGACCTAGACCAAGGTACCATCTCGGCGGGATTCCAGCTGGCTATGCTATTGTCGGGGTGGATGACATTGTGCCATTATATGCTAATCTAAATCTTGACATTCCTGGAGGTGACGGCGAGAGGACACTAGGAGATGCCAAGAAGTCCATCATTCTGTGGCCAAAGAAATACATCTTGTTTCCAAACTTGCCGCCGCCAAGGCCACCGACTCCTCCAAGTAGCAACCCCCCACCTCAAGATCCACCCTCCCCACGTCATGATCCATCCCCCCCACCTCAAGATCCTCCCTCTCCACGTCATGATCCATCCCCTGCACCACCACCTCAAGATCCGCCCCCCCACCTCAAGATGTATCCTCGCCACCTCGTGACGACTGTCGGGAGCCCAGCCCGAGTCCATCCCCACCACCTCAAGAGAGAGTGCGCTCTGTTTCGCGGAAACTAAAGTTCCCGTCGAAATATACAGAGAGGTGCGCTTTAAACTTCCCGCCAGAAACTCGAGAGGAACGTGAGTTGCGAAAGCCTCTTCCAAAGAGATCCTACAACTTGACTCCAGAGGAACTCGAGGAGTCGGTGCGAGCTGATGTGAAAAAACAATTGGCACCGAAACGGCACATGCGAAAGGAGGTAATAGCACCGGGAAAAGTGGCACAATTTCTGAAAAATCTATCGACTGGGCCGGCACGGCCGCCTATTCTGCGAGACGACTATGATCGTACCATTGAAAAGTTAATTAGAGAACGGAATTTGCAGGAGAATGAGGCATGTCGCCAAAAGAGGGAGCAGCAGCAGATGGCAGCTAAAAAGGCCCAGCAGGAGAAGGAGGCTGCATTTCGCCAAAAGAGGGAAGCTAATAAGAAATCCGGGAAACAAGTGGCCCAGCTCGGAGAACTGGCAAACCAGTCAGTCCCCGCGTTCAAAGTGGTGTCCGATAAGGAAATACAACAAGACACAATTCGCATAGAAAACCCCAAAGAGTATATGTATGCATGGACATATGCCTACGGGAAGCCCATGGTCAGACCTGAGATGGTCAAATCTCTGCCGACACAATTGCGACGTTTGCATGAGTGGTACGAGGGAGCCGTAAAGAAGCACCATGAGTATTTCCACGTTTCATATAAGAAAGACCATTATTTAGAGGATAACGCGATGTATGCGCCGTTTGACGAAATATTTCAGTTATTCAATCAAGACTCCCTCGACAAAGCCATCATCAGCTGCTATTGTTTGTAAGTGATTTATTTTATGCAATTTAATTAAGTCTCTATCTCAGCTCGTTCGTTGCCAATTATCTAACTTTATTCTTTTGTACGCTATTATATATGCAGAATGAAGATCGTCGAATGCAGAGACAACGGAATCTATAGTTTAGGGTTCATGGACCCATATTGGATTCATGAAGTAACCGTAAGGAACCATCCTGAGGACACCGAGCATTACATGCTCCAATATCTAGTGAAACACCATACATGTGAAGATATACTTCTTCCTTACAACTTCAGGTGAGTGTTACCGTACCTTCTACACATTATACTTTGCTTACTCGATGTTTAGTGTAACTCATGGACATATAAATGTGTGAAGCAACCATTGGATTCTGGTAGACATTAGACCTGAACAAGCATGCGTTCAAGTCCTGGACTCGTTAAGGAAAGATATGGACGATTATATCAACTTGCAAGCAATGTTTCAGAGATAACTTCAGTCATTATCGCTCTATATATCGATCTCTTTCGTTCGTTCAAGTCCTTTGATTTTTTCTTTTGCCGGCCAGGGTTTGGGAAAAGTTCATTACCGAGGTTCGTGGGACTTGGAAACCGCACCTGTTTTGGTATGAAACCAAGGTAAGTAGTAGTACTATATATATATGTCCGCGCAACTTTTAAATTCTAGTTTCAGCACCATTATCATGCTTGATTGTTATTTTGATTAAATTCTATTCTTTGTAAAGTGGTGTCTGAGGCAGGCACAAAGGAATAATTTATGTGGATATTATGTTTGCGAGTACATACGATCTTTTGTTCATCAGCGGGATAGAAAGCTCAGAACAACAGAGGTCTGTATACACTATCGGCAATTACTTCATTACCATATTTGTGTTCATTTCCATTTTCACATTTTCTGATGATTTCACATTTTCTTATTGATCTAGATGGAACGAGAGAAGGACAAGCTCATACCAACGAAGCGCCTTATAGCAATTCAAGAGGAATTGACAGGATTTTTGAACAAGGAGGTCCTGAAGAAATCCGGTGAATTTTTTCACCCTAGAAATTATTTTCTGCCTCCAATGTAATTAACGTGATCTCGACGTGAGAAACGTGATGTCGGTGTGTGACTTAATTATATATGTATCAAAACGTATGTGTGTGACTTATATGTATGCATCACGCGTGACATCGATCGATGTGTCAACTTTATATATGTGTGTGACTTTGTATGCGCAACGTGATCTTAATTAATAGGAAATAATTAAATGGAAAACAAAAAATCGAAAACCCTAAAAAATAAGCAAATAAAATACAAAAGATGCAAACCCTTTGGTCCCGGTTCGTGTCACGAACCGGGACCAAAGCTCCCCCACCCTGCGCGCCCAGCCGCGCCCACGTGGAGGCCCATCTATCCCGGGTCGTGGACACCCGGGATAAAAGCCACCCCCCCTCTAGTCCCGACCATTTAATCCCGGTTGTAAACCGGGATCAAAGGCCCTCTGGACCCGGGATAGATGGGCTTGTTTCTACTAGTGAGCACGCCTCTTGAGGGAGGTGGCCTATGAGAAGACCTTGGAACAAATTCACGTTGCGCTCTCTTTTCTTCCTTTCCTACCCCTTCATCCGGGGCTACTTTTGTTGCGAAAGTTAGATGTTGCAATGTTTTACCGGGAGGTTGCTTCAAGTTTACTACGAATTCTTTGAACGTACACCAGCAACAAAAGCATTTGGTCCATGACATCCCTCTGGCACGGGTCTAGGTGCGATATTCGCGGATTTCGAGCGAGTATATCAGCTCGGCGTGTGCGTGACCATGACGTCGTTAGCTCAACGATGTGGCCTCCTCCATTATCGCTGGTGTGGAGGCATGATGGCCGATGGCGAGGAGGAGCCGGTGGTCCAGCCAGTGACGACTCGAGGATACAAGCGCAACCTTGCATTGTTTCGGCCTCTACCAAAACGTTGATGGTGACGCCCGTGGACGTTGTTACCTTGTTTGGCTGTGGTTTTGGACTTTTCTCGTTCCCCTGTGCGCGGGAGGAAATCCCAGATTCGGGTGTCCCGGATCGGCTGGAGGGACAAGTGTATAGCTTCAGTGGCTGTGCGCTGGTCTATGTGTGATTCTCGCGCTGTGGCCAAGGTGGAGCGACGTGGCATCCATTGTATTGACGACGGTGCATTTCAACGGCATTGTGCAGCAGGGCTCGGTGGCATTCGCGGAACGATGGACGCGCGCATGGTGGTGACGTTGTCAAGCGTCGTGGCAACATCACGTCAAGTTATGCAAGATCATTTAAAATGGGTCGGCGGAAGACGGCGTCGGCTTATGTTTGGGATTTGGCGTGAGGTCAGTGTAATGGCCTCGATCATGTACACCCTCTTCATTAAACTTGTAAATGTCACTTTGGATTGATCGGTGTATTTTCTCTATAACGCTCTGTTACATAAATTTATGAAAAAATGTGTGCATTATTGATGCAGAAGCTAGGAGTGTCAAACTCCTTTTCGAAAAAAAATAGTGCGGCAGCATGTTTGCACGTAACTTCCAATAGTGATTTAACCTCACCGTCTTCACCAAGCTGGATATATTTGGGCATGTAATACGCCTCTGATTTTTAAGATCTTTGTCGGTAAAAAAATTTCGACGAAAGGTAGCATATCATTAGCGGTAAGCGTGGGCATATCAGCATTCGTAGAGTTAGCCAAAAACCTGAGAACTTGCCCGTGGCAAGATGGTTAGGAGGGTGGTTGTGCCCCCTGCCCACCAGGGTTCAAATCCTAGATTTGACGCTGGTGTTTCTCATTTAGCCGGAATATTCTTCAGTGGAAGGCGACGTTCCCGTCGACAGCAAGCCGTCTGTGGTGACTTCGTCAATCTCAAGACCCGGCCGCCGGCTCAGTCTTTCGAAGGTGCTCATAGGGGGTAGGTTGTACGTGTGTGCGTTCATAGGGGTGAGTATGTGCACGTGTTTGTGAGCGTCTGCGTTGTACTGTGTTTCTAAAAAACGTTAGCCAAAACCATGCACCATTTTGGCTTTTCCTGATCTTAAACCAGATCGTTGGACAGGCTGCATGTTAAGCATATCCTGTTCAGATTTTTTTTTGCGGGAAAAGAGAGTTATCATTCCATATCAGAATCAAAGTTTACAGATTCCTCGGCCACAATAGGAGCAATTTCCGTTGGGACAGACCCCATCCAGAATTTGCTCATCATAGAAGTCCTAGCTAAAGCTGCTAGAGTGTGCGCCGCGTTGTTACTCTCTCTTCCAATTTTCTGAATAGTAAACATGTCACAAGCTGAACTCAAATACTCAATCTCATAAAAAATGTGCCACAGACTCGAAAACCTCTGGTTCTTAGAACGAATAGCGCTTACCACAGTTGCGTTATCCGATTCCATCACAACTGTTCTGGCATGGGACTCCTTCAGGCACTGAAGACCCATCAGGCACGCCTTTGCTTCAGCCTCGAAGACATTCATACAGTTCGCACCATACCTAGTGCAAGCCCAGATCACCTTGCCGTAGTGGTCGCGAGCGATGCAACCGAAAGAGGCGACCCCCGTTTCTTGGATAAACGAGGCATCAACATTGATTTTCAGAGTACCAATAGCAGGAGCTGTCCACACAACCATTTGTTTCCCCGGTTTGCAAACATCCAGCACTGATTGAGCTCCATCAGTCCCACAGCTGCTTGGCAAGACTAGCTCCTTCCCTTTCTTACTCGCACAACTTGGATGTGAAATACCAATTTCCTGAGCGTATCGGTTGAGGAAGCTAACCGATTGTTGTATGGTTGCATCACCCTTTTCATGGATCACATTATTCCTCAGATGCCACGATCTCCACAGAACCAGCAGAACAAGAGCCTGTCTATCTCTGCCCAAGTTTGCAAGTAGGAGTGGGAGCCAATCAGGTCCAGTGTACCTGAATTCAGCTTCAGAGGGCAAGTCCCACGTTTTCCTCATTTCAGTTCTGAGAGCTTTGGCTTTAGTGCAAGCCACAGTCGCATGGAAGCTAGTCTCCGTGTCATTTCCGCAGATAGAACAGATGCTATCAACCTCCAAAGTTCTCCTGCATTTATTTGCCTTTGTTGGTAAATTATCCTTTGCAGTTCTCCACCCAAAAATTCTGATCTTGCCCGGAACCGGGGCTTTCCAGATATTTCCCCACAGCTTCCTATCCTTATCTTTCACCTTGCTAGAGCTTGCCGAAGATTCAATATTGTTAGCAAGATTATAAGCCAGCTTATACGCACTTTTAACAGAGAAAACACCATTGTTCTCATAATTCCAAGCAAGAAAATCTTTCTTATTTCCTGCTGGAGCTTTGAGCTTCAGGATCTGCTCAGTATCATTTGGATAGAAAATTCTTTTTATAAGGTCTTCCTTCCAGGAGCCCGTACCTTCAACAACCAGCTGGTTAACCCTCCTCAGACGAGATTTAGTCTTTCCTTGAATAGGTTTTGATCCGTAATCTTTAGGCACCCAATTATCTCTCATATTCTGATACTTGATCCGTCACCTATTCTCCAAATAATTCCCTGTTTCAGGAGTTCGAGACCGTGCTCAATACCTCTCCAGACAGGAGATGCTTCCCTCCTAAACACAGTATCCACAAGGTTGCCTCTGGGATAATAGATGGCCTTCATCAGCTTCGCTGCCAAAGAATTCGGATTCTGAATTAAACGTCACGCTTGACGAGCTAAAAGGGCTTGGTTGAACAATGTAGTGTCTCTGAACCCCATACCGCCATTTAATTTAGGAGCAGTAAGGGTTTCCCAGGATGCCCAATGAACTCTGCGTTGGTTTTCCTCATCTCCCCACCAAAAGTTCCTGATAATTTTCATGTAGTCTTCATGAAAAGAAGCTGGCAGTTTAAAAACTCCCATCACGTAAGTAGCTAGGGCCTGAGCCACAGACTTTATCAGTGTTTCTTTAGCTGCCATGGACATAAACTTTTCGTTCCAAACAGACAATCTTTTAACAAATCTTTCCTTAGCTGGTTGGAACTGCTGAGCCTTCATTCTGCCTTCCGGGGTCGGCAAGCCCAGGTATTTTTCCTCAAAAGAGCTTTGGGAAACTTGCAGGATGTTCTTGATTTCATCTTGAGTTTGAGAGGGGCAGACCGCGCTAAACATTAGGGAACATTTTGAGGGGCTGAGAATTTGTCCGGTGCTTCTTTCAAACTTGTTGAGAGCCTGTTTTACCACTGTTGCTTGCTGACCTGTGGCTTTGAAGAACAACAAACAATCGTCAGCGAAAAGCAAATGAGAAATACCCGGAGCTCCTTTACAGCATTTTAGATCAAGGAGTTCCCGTTTGTATACTGCATTTTGCAGAATTTTTGAGAGACCTTCAGCAACAAAAAGAAAGAGGTAAGGCGACAGCGGGTCGCCTTGCCTCAAACCACGGGAGGGTTTAAACGTTTTGGTTAATTCTCCATTGACTTTGACTGTGAACCTGACAGACATAACACAGGCCATAACTTGCTTAACCCAGCCTGCATCGAACCCCAGCTTAAGCAGAAAACTCCTCAAATAGTCCCAGTCCACTCTGTCATATGCTTTGGAAAGATCGAGCTTATAAGCACAATAATTATCATCTTCCTTCTTGCTTTTCTGGATGTGATGGAAGCACTCGAAGGCAATCAGTGCGTTATCTGTGATTAGCCTCCCCGGGAGGAAAGCACTTTGAGTCTCAGAGATTAGAAGCTTTAACATGGGTCTCAGCCTGTTGATCATGCATTTCGCCACCACTTTGTAAAGGACATTGCCTAGAGAAATAGGTCTATAGTCCTTTAAATCATTTGCATCATCTGTTTTCGGAATAAGGGCTATCACCGTGTCATTTGTACCTTCAGGCATGTAACCTGTCTGGAAGAAAATTTTGACAGCAGCAATAACTTCAGTCTTTATAGTTCCCCAGTTGCGCTGGAAAAATCTGGCTGGTAGTCCATCGGGTCCAGGGGCCTTTAGAGGTCCTATCTGAAATAGGGCATCCCCTATCTTTTTTTTGACGCCGAGGGCATCCCCTATCTCCTCATCCGTGTATTCCTTTTTCAGCTCTTCATTCATTTCATCCTGGACAATAGGCTGGATAAGGTCTAAAATCCCTCTTGGATCTACACGGCATCCCTGGTATACAGCTCTTCAAAAAAGTTGTGTGCTATGTCTTTCATTTCTTCAGGTTGTTCAGTGAACCCACCATCTTTCCTTTTCAGCTTTCTAATTCTGTTCTTCTTTGCCCTACTGGAGGCTTTTTTATGGAAGAAGCTCGTGTTCCTGTCTCCCTCTTTTAACCAATTTACTCTGGATCTTTGAAGCCACATCAGCTCCTCTCTGTAAAGAAGCTCATCCAGTCTAGAGTTTATAGTGTTTATCTCTTGTTCGTCATCCTTGTTGTTTTTCAGCAGCAAGCTCTTGAGTTTTTTCCGCGGAGCTTTAATCTCTTTATCAACCTTACCAAAGTTTTGAACACTCCAGTGCTGAAGCGTAGACATAGTAGCATTCAGTTTAGAGCTCAAACCTTCGAGGTCCATGGAACACTTGTGATAAGACCAAGCGCTTGATATTTCCTCTTGAAGAGATTCTTCCCTTTCCCACATGATTTCATACTTTTTAGGGCATACTGTCTTCATACGCACAGCATTCTTTTTCAGCCTGATCAGCAAAGGGCAGTGATCCGATCTAGAAGAAACAATGTGTTCTACAGTTGCCTCCGGGAAAAGATTACTCCACTCTGGTTGAGCCACAGCACGGTCAAGCCTTACTTTCACATTTTTCCGACCAGCTTGCTTGTTATTGAAGGTCCAGGGCGTGCCCATAAAACCTAGGTCGAAAAGATTGCAGTCGGCAAGAACCTCTCTAAATTGTTCCATCTGTCCTTCATTTCTTTTAAAGGCAGAGAAATGTTCCTTTTGCCAAAGTGCTTCATTAAAATCACCGACAAGAAACCAAGGTTCATTTGTAGCCGGTTTGATTCTCCTCAACAAATCCCACATAAGATACCTATCCTGAGCTCTAGGCTCTCCATAAACAAAGGTTGCTCTCCATTTTATTCCATCATTGTCACAGACTTTTACATCGATGTGGTGAGGCCCATAATTTATCAGATCCACAGTAACACTTACCTTTGATGCTTACAGGTAGGCAGTACTGGTAGCCTAGACGTCTACAGATAGATTCCACAAAGCTCTTATTCTGCCTAGTTTCAGAGAGAAACACAATGTTGGGACCAAACATCCGTACTAGACGGACCAACTCCTGAACTGTCCGCGGCTGTCCCAAGCCACGGCAGTTCCAAGCGTAGATGATCATCGTGCCTGCCAGGCGCCACCATTAGCGCCTGGCATTTTGCCGGTAGCCCCAGGACCGGTCGCTGCCTTGTCATCCACCTTCTTCCCTATGTCCTTCCCTTCCTTCCTAGTCTCTTCAGCTGCGGTTGGTTTCATCCCACTAGTTTCTTCAGCTTGGTCTACCTCCTCATCTGGCTGCCCACCGCTTCCAACCTGTTCAGATATACCAGTAGTTTCAATTACAGCACCTTCACTGTTTTTCACTGTTAGCTCTTTCGCAGGGATTACAAGTGAGCTGCTAATTGGTACAGCCCTGCACACAACCGCACCCCGCACAGCCTCCTGTCCCGATCCAGTATCATCAACGGTTCCTTCACTTCTCAGCCTGCAGAGGAAATCGTGTCCCAAACAATCCTCCAGAGAAGGGACGGGGAGCACAATTTTCTTGCAGGAGGGCTGCATGTTCATTTCCTCTTCTTCCAGACCAGGGCGAGTGCGTGGAGCCCCCAGGGCGCCTCCCTGGGTTGTCCACGGTTCAGACTGTCCTTCGCCTTCAGCACGGGGTAGCCTTTTCCACAGGCTGCCCCTCTTCTTTGGTGGGTTAGACAGTTGAAGACCACCATTGTCAGGTTCGGGAGCGGCCCCTCCCTTCGCCATCTTCTTTGATGTGCTGGATGTCGTTGGAGATGGCGCTTTGTCGGTGCAGTTCTTGTCCGTGATCACCACATCATTGGTTGGTTTGTCCCGCACTGAGAGGTTGCCAACACCTTTGGCAACCTGTTCGACAGTGTGTTGGTGTTGCTGTCGATCTTGGGCGTTCCTCCATGGGAGGGCAGGTGCGTGATGTTGTCATCCCTGCCCAATGGCTTCAGGCAGGAACCAGCATCGAGGATCTTCTGGGTGTGTCGGGGCCGTACGCAGTTCCGCTCCATACCTCCTCCACCTCAGGTTAGGAGGCAGCGTGCAGGTTTGTTCGCCATGGCCGATGAAGCCACAGAAGCCGCAGAACGTGGGGAGGCGCTCGCAGGCGAGGGAGACGATCACCTCCGCCCCTTGATCTCATCAAGGAGGATGGTCCAGTGTCGCAGAGCTCGGTTGATCGGCAGGAGGATCCTAGCTCTGACATACTTATCATTTAAATCACCACGAGCATTGTTGTCAATGAAACACAACTCGCCAACTCTCCTTCCCAACTTTCTAGTCAGCTCTTTAGATAGAAGATAAAAAGGAATATCTCTAAACTGAATCCAGATAGGGAATGAGGTAAACTGCACCGTAGTTGGGTCGTCACCTTCCTTTAGGACATCCACAAGGACAGGGTCTTCCTTGAATCTCCACGGTCCTCCACGGGTGACATGAAGGAAGTCACCCTCCTCTGAAAATTCAAGCACAAACCTTCTATCGGCAAGCTGGTTCATGTCGATGATGCCACGAACCCTCCAGATTCTTTTCATGCCGTCGATGAGCTGCTTCGAGCTGATGGTGAGGATCGACAGGAACACGCCAACAGCAAGGAACCTGGTCCTTACTGCAGCATGTCCTTGATCCGCCTTGATGACTATGTCTTCCTTCTCTTCCTCCGTGCCGAACTCTTCAATGATCTCCTTCCCCGGGCGACGCCTGAAGGTGGTGGCAGCAGCGCCGTTCGACGTCTACCCGGCCTCCTTGATGGCGAGCGTGGCCATCGTCTTGTCGCTCGGAGTAGCCTTGGTCTTGTCGCTTGGAGTGGCAGGCGTGCACTCCTTCCCGTTGCCCGGCATGACGAAGCACAAACACAAACAGCTTGTGAGCACGGAGTTGTGGTGGCTGTTGGGGCTGAGGTGATGATCTTCCTCCCCTCTCCTCTGATTTATATTGCTTCCTCCGGGGTCTTGAATCAGGCGCATCACCGTTGAGGCCATTACCGCATCAATTTCGCTCAAAACTGCCCTCTTAATCTCCTCTAAATTCCTCTCTTCACTGCATGCTTCAATGGCATTATCGGTCTTGAAAGAGAAAACCGTCGCTCCTTCACCGTGGGCGCAGGCTTTGGATCCTGTATTAGCGCTTACCACGCATACAGGAATTGATTCTTTGGAGGCCTTCAAGACAGGGGAATCATGGCCCTCCCCTTTAATTTCTTCTATGCTAGAAATTGGCGCGGCGTCGAGTGTTGGTGTGCTGACGGCCACCACCAAAGCCTTCGACGGGGCCGGGGACCTGCCCGCATCTGCCATGGCAGAATCAAAACGTGCACGCATCTAGGAAAGAATCCGGTGGGGATTCTTTGCACGTCGCAGGATTGATCTCGCTCTCTCTTTCATATCTTCCGGGACAAGAGAAAAGGCATAGGTGTTTGTGGGTATTGATCGGTGAAAAGGATCGGTGATTTGGTGTGTGACTCTCTCGTGGATCTCTCCTCGTTCCTCACATCTCTCTGGTTTGGTGAATCTCGGGGTTTCCTTCTGAATCTCGGGATCGCCTTCCAGTTCGCCCGCGAGACGAACCGTCATGGCTAAGAGGCGTTGAGTGATTTTTTCATATCCTGTTCAGATTGATCTGTTCTACTGTATGATCTTCAACAGACACGTACGATTAAGAACATAAAGGCTACAAGATATGCTAGCTAACAATGTGCATTAACCAGCACTAATGCAAGCGATCCTCGTATCCGTTTCCAATCATGTTGATTGTTGTAACCTGTTCATCCGATATATGCTCCAGTATAAGAACACCATATATATTCCAAGCCCCTCCCTTTTTTTTTTTTTGAAACAAGGGGCAAAAGATTTGCCCCATTTTCTTTATTAAGAGAGAGTGCGCACACAAAGTTCGGACAACAACAACATCGAAAGCAAATTACACAAAAGGATTACTCTCCCGGCATTAATTCTCCAAGCCGTTTTGCCCCCGCAATGACCCACAACTTCGCCTCGCTCTTGATCTTGCTTAGGATGCCAATGGACGGCGTGTATTTGGTTCGGAACACTCGGGCATTCCGCTCATTCCAAATTTCCCAAGAAATGAGAAGAACAAGGGATGTCATTGCCTTGCGGTTTGGCATGCTAGCACCGGACATGTGACGCCACCAATCCTTGAGGGAGAGATCCGACCATAGCGAGAGATCAAGGTGTTGCAAACCTAGTCATTCCTTCAAGAGGCTCCAAACTCGAGTGGTGAAACGACAATGGACAAGGAGGTGAGAGGCCGACTCGGGCACCCTTTTACAAAGCGGAAAGGGCCGCAATTTGGCCGCCCCCGACGCGCCAACCGGTCCGCTGTCCATAGACGGTTTAGGAGAGCAAGCCAAGCGAAGAATTTTAGTTTGGGGGCGCCCAAGCTTTCCAAATCAAGGTTTTCATATCGGAGGAGTGAGACCCATAGAATTGTGCCTTGTAGGCCGTCTTTGCCGAATAAGCACCATTTGCGGAAAGTTTCCACACAATGGTGTCCTCCAAGTTCTCCTCAAGGGCCACGTCTTGAAGTTTGACCCAAAGATCGACATATTGGCGCACATGGTGGATGGTGAATTCTTTGGTCATGGCGATCTTCCCAATCCAAGCATTGTTGAGGAGGGCTTGAGAGATGGTCCATTTTTTGTTGGAGGAGATACCGTAGATGAGAGGAGCAATGAGCCTAGGTTTTTCTCCCCCAAGCCAAGGGGCCTCCCAAAATGATGTTTTTCTCCCATTTCCAACCGTTATTATTGTGGAGGCATAAAAAAGATCCATATCCTCCTTGGTGCAAGGGTTGGGAGAGCCGGCCCAAATCTTGCTAGGATCTTTCCATTGGAGCCAAGGCCATCTCAAACGCAAGGCCCTTGCGAACTTGTCGGTGCTAAGAATCCCTAACCCACCACAGGAAGTAGGGCGGCAAACGGTCTTCCAATTTACTTTGCATTGGCCTCCCGAAACCTTGTCGGTTCCCTTCCAAAAGAAAGCGCGGTCAATCTTCCTTAGAGAGTTAATGAGGCCCGGAGGGACAATGAGGGGCGTCAAGTAGTAGATAGCTTGTGAGGTAAGGACCGATTTAACAAGGGTACCCCTTCCGGCAATATTCATGAAGCGCCCATGCCAAGCGGGGATCTTGCCAACACATTTGTCTTCAAGGGGTTGAAAATCAACTTTCCGGAGCCGCCAAACCGAGAGCGGAAGGCCTAGGTATCTCAAGGGGAATGTGGCCCTCACCACCGGAAGGCCATCAAGGACGGCCTCGAGGTCAACTTGTCCACAACGAATTGGCACCACGGAGCTCTTTTGGAAGTTTGTGCAAAGGCCCGTCACCACCCCAAAGTCACTAAGAATTTCCGCAAGGTTTTGGATATCCTCCTTTATAGGCGCCACAAAAATGGCCGCATCATCCGCGTAAAGGGAGGTCCTCAAGATGGTTCCCCTCCCTCTAATCTTATTGAGGAGTCCAAGCCGAGTTGCCACATCAAGGATTTGTTGTAGCGGATCGATCGCAAGAACAAATAGGAGAGGCGAGAGAGGGTCTCCTTGACGAAGGCCACGACCATGCCGGATGGGGAGGCCGGCGATACCGTTTAGAAGAATGCGCGAGGATGAGGTGGAGAATAAAGCGGTGATCCAATCTCGAAATTTGCTTGGGAAGCCCCTCCGTTGGAGGAGTTCGAGGATGTAGTCCCACCGGACGGAGTCAAAAGCCTTTCTAATGTCCAACTTGAAGAGGAGAGACGGCGTCTTGTTCTTGTGGAGCCTCCGAGCTAGATTCTTGACATAAAGGAAGTTGTCGTGAATACTCCGTTTTTTAATGAAAGCACTTTGAGCATGGGACACAAGGTCATTCATGTGCGGTCCTAGTCGGAGAGCAAGCATCTTGGCAATAATCTTGTCAATGGCATGGATGAGGCTAATAGGCCTATAATTGGAGATCTCTTTTGCCCCATCTTTTTTCGGCAAGAGGATAACATTTGCAGAGTTAAGCCAATGGAGGTTGTTGGTGTGGAGATTGTCGAAGTTTTGAATGACCTTCATAACATCAACCCGAACAATGTCCCAACATCGCTTGAAGAAAGCACCGGTGAAGCCATCGGGGCCGAGGGCCTTGTCACTTGGCATTTGGTTGATTGCATTCTTGATTTCATGTTTGAAGAAGGGTGCGGCCAAACCCTCAAGATCCGGAGTTTCAAAGTTTAACTCATCCCATTTGAAGTCGAGTGCTCTCGGTTCTCCCTTGCCAATTGTCGCGGTAAAGTGGTCATGGATAATTCCCTCCTTGTGGTCGTGCTCCGTTACACAATCGTTGTTGCGCTTGAGACGGTAAATGTGATTTTTCCGCCTCCGCCAATTAACTTTGAGGTGGAAAAATCTTGTGTTGGCGTCGCCTTCCTTTAAGTTCGCAATTCTTGAGCATTGTTTTTTCCTCGCTCTCTCAAGGATGGCCAAACTAAGAACTTTCCGCTTAAGCCTAGCATGAAGCTCCCGTTCTTCAATTGAGAGGGCTCTTGTCTCTTGTGCAATATCAAGTTGTAGAATGACAAGAAGAGCCGCATGGAGGAGGACTTTAGGCTTGGAGAAAAGACGGCGACTCCATTTCGCAAGACAAGCACCAAGTCTCTTGAGTTTATGGAACAAAACGTGATAGGGCTCCAAGTGAGCAATAGGCGCATCCCAAGAGTTCTTCACAATCTTATCGAACCCCGGCAACTTGAGCCAAAAGTTTTTGAACCGGAAGGTTCGCGGCTTATATGGCCCGGAGTCGTCGGCGAGGAGCAAGGGACAATGGTCCGACAAGGAGGAGGATAGGGCATGAAGCACATGAGTGCCAAATCTAAGATCCCATTCCGGGTTGCAAAAAATGGCATCGAGCTTGCAAAGGGTGGGGTCTTGTCTCCCATTGCTCCAAGTGAATCGCCTATTTTGAAGGTGCACCTCGTTGAGCTCACAGGTAGTAAGAGCGTTGCGAAAATGAGCGATGTGGCCACGGTTAACATTCCTCTTGTTCTTGTCTCAGCAGTATCATGACCACTTTGTGAGCCGTTGGATCAGGGGTGTGTTTCTTTTAAGGGATTGTGAGCTGTTGGATCAGCAGTATCATGACCACTTCGTGAGCCACATGACCCGGTTGGTGTTACCAACCGGGACTAAAGAAGCACACAGATCGTGTGTTTCTTTCAAGCGCTTGTGAGACGTTGGATCAGGGGTGTGTTTCTTTTGAGGGATTGTGAGCTGTTGGATCAGCAGTACCCTATATATAGCCGCCCTTCTCAGACAGGTTACTCACTCACACAAAACATTCCAGCGTCACTCGGAGAGGCATCTTTGGGCAACCAGCAGCAAGACGTCTCTGATGACCTGCGATCGTTCCAAACGGTTGCAGATCATCAGAGATGTGTTGCCGGACGGTTGTAGATCATCAGAGACGTCTTGCCGCTGCTTGGATCGAAGTGGCGCTCAAACACAAAACATTCCAGCGTCACTCGGAGAGGCATCTTTGGGCAACCAGTGGCAAGACGTCACTGATGACCTGTGACCATTCCAAACGGTTGCAGATCATCAGAGACGTCTTGCCGGACGGTTGTAGATCATCAGAGACGTCTTACCACTGCTTGGATCGAAGTGGCGCTCAAACTCACGAGCCACCGTCGGGCTGTATGCAGGGGGAACTGTGTTTGGACGGTCGAAGCTGAGGTTTGAGAGGTTCCCACGGGAGGTGTGGGAGCCGACAACCACCTACCACGCGTGTTTCATCGGTCATCATGCAATTAATTAACAGAAAACAAAAAAGAAAACTCACATGTGATATAACCCATTTCTTCTAGATGGAAACTCCCATTTCGTGTATTATGGTTTTCACCACATAAAGGTTTAATACATTACTACACATCACATAAAGGTTTAATACATTACATTGATTTACATAAAAGCCATGAACCCTTCTTCGCGTATGTCCCTGGCCTATGATCGCTTCAGCCGTAACCATGGAGCATCTTCATTATTTAACGGGATGCTTGGGTCAGTTCTCACTGTGAAGGGCGGAATTTCATCAAACTTATCATAATCTGCTGACATGTCTGTCTTGTCCTCGACTCCCACGATGTTTCTTTTCCCTGAAAGAACTACGTGACGCTTTGGCTCATCGTCTGATGTATTCGTTTGCTTGTTTTTTCTTTTTTTTCGGTCTGGAGGACATGTCCTTCACATAGAAAACCTGAGCCACATCATTGGCTAGGACGAATGGTTCGTTCTTGTAACAACCAAGATTCTTGAGATCCACTGTTGTCATCCCGTACAGCTGGTCTACCTTTATCCCTTCTCCATTCATGTTGACCCAACTGCACCGAAACAAAGGGACCTTAAAAGTAGGTCCATAGTCAAGTTCCCATATCTCCTCTATGCGACCATAGTATGTGTCCTTTTGCCCATCGTCGTTTGTTGCATCAAAGCGGACACCACTGTTCTGGTTGGTGCTCTTTTTATCTTGGGCGATCGTGTAAAATGTATTCCCATTTATCTCGTACCCTTGGAAATTCAATACAGTCGAAGATGGTGACGCGGCCAACAAGTAGAGCTGATCTCCGACAGTGGTGTCATTCATGAGCTGTAATCGCAACCAACTGCCGAAGGTCTCCATGTGTTTTTCTTTAATCCAGGAGTCATCCTTCCCCGGGTTCTTGGAGCGTACATAATTCTTGTGTTCCTCGATATACGGAGCCACGAAGGTGGAACTTTGTAGAACTGTGTAGTGTGCTTGAGTTAAAGAATGCCCGTCCCTACATATCAGTGCTTTCTTTCCTAGCGTGCCTTTTCCACTCAGTCTCCCCTCATGCCGCGATTCAGGAACACCAATCGGCTTAAGGTCAGGAATAAAGTCAACACAGAACTCAATGACCTCTTCTGTTCCATAGCCCTTGAGATGCTTCCTTCTGGCCTAGCACGGTTATGAACATATTTCTTCAAGACTCCCATGAACCTCTCGAAGGGGAACATATTGTGTAGAAATACAGGACCGAGAATGGCAATCTCGTCGACTAGGTGAACCAGGAGATGCGTCATAATATTGAAGAATGATGGGGGGAACACCAACTCGAAGCTGACAAGACATTGGACCACAGCCTTCTGTAAACTTGGTAGAGTTACTGGATCGATGACCTTCTGAGATATTGCATTGAGGAATGCACATAGCTTCACAATGGGTACTCGAACATTTTCCGGTAGAAGCCCCCTCAATGCAACCGGAAGCAACTGCGTCATAATCACGTGGCAATCATGAGACTTCAGGTTCTGGAATTTTTTCTCTGCCATATTTATTATTCCCTTTATATTTGACGAGAAGCCAGCCGGGACCTTGATACTGCTCAGGCATTCAAAAAAGATTTCCTTCTCTGCTTTGGTCTGCTTGTTGTATGGGTCTTTCATACGTTGCTGGTCTGCCCGTGCTTCCGGTGTATCTTTTGTCTTCCCATACACGCCCAGGAAGCCTAGCAGGTTCACGCAAAGATTCTTCGTCACGTGCATCACGTCGATTGAAGACCGGACCTCTAGGACTTTCCAATAGGGTAGCTCCCAGAATATAGAGCACTTCTTCCATATGGGTACGTGGTTGTCAGCGTCATTCGGAACAGATAGACTGCCAGGACCCTTTCCAAAGATTACTTCTAAATCCTTGACCATGTCATATATAACATCACCATCAGGGAGGTTAGGCTTCTTCCGGCGATCTGCCTCACCGTTGAAATGCTTGCCGGGCTTTCTTACGGCATGACTGTTCGGAAGAAATCGACGATGCCCCAGGTACACATTCTTGTTTCCCAAATGTATACTTTCAGTCTTATCTAAACAGTGCGTGCATGCATTGTATCCCTTGTTTGACTGTCCTGAAATGTTACTAAGAGCAGGCCAATCATTGATGGTTACGAACAGCAACGCTCGTAGGTCAAATTCCTGTTGTTTGTGCTCATCCCACACACGTACACCTGGTTCGGACCACAACTGCAAAAGTTCATCAACTAATGGCCTTAGGTACACATCAATGTCGTTGCCGGGTTGCTTCGGGCCTTGGATGAGCACTGGCATCATAATGAACTTCCGCTTCATGCACAACCAAGGAGGAAGGTTGTAGATACATAGAGTCACGGGCCAAGTGCTATGACTGGAGCTCTGCTCCCCAAAAGGATTAAAGCCATCTGTACTTAGACCAAATCTTAAGTTCCTTGCGTCATCTGAAAATGTCGGGAACTCTCTGTCGATTTTTCTCCACTGGGACCCATCGGCGGGGTGTCTCAACTTCCCGTCTTTCTTACGCTCTTCTTTGTGCCATCGCAACAACCTGGCATGCTCTTTGTTTCTGAACAGACGTTTCAACCGTGGTATTATAGGAGCATACCACATCACCTTAGCAGGAACCCTCTTCCGGGGGGCTCGTCATCGCCCTCAACATCACCAGGGTCATCTTGTCTTATCTTGTACCGCAGTGCATTGCATACCGGGCATTTATCCATGTTCTCGTACTCACCGCGGTACAGGATGCAGTCATTAATGCATGCATGTATCTTCTGCACATCTAATCCTAGAGGGCAGATAGCCTTCTTTGCTTCGTATGTAGTCTCGGGCAATTCGTTATCCTTTGGAAGCTTCGGCTTCATTATTTTCAGTAACTTCTCAAATCCCTTGTCAGAACAACCAGTCTCTGCCTTCCATTTCAGCAGTTCCAGTGTGGTACCGAGCTTTGTGCTGCCATCTTCGCAGTTTGGGTACAGCAACTTTTTGTGATCCTCAAGCATGGCCTCCAACTTTAGCTTCTCCTTTTCTGTATCGCATTCTCGCTTTGCATCAGAAATGACCCCACCAAGACCATCAGCGGGCTCATCTGATGCCCGATGTTCACCTTTTCTTCTTCAACGTCTTCCATAACAGTATCACCGCATTCCTCAGGGAACATAGGATAGTTGTCATCATCCTCCTCTTCTTCATTGTCTTCCATCGTAACCCCTCTTTCTCCGTGCTTGGTCCAACAATTATAGCTGGGCATGAAACCTTTCCGAATCACGTGGTCTTGAATGGTTCTCGGGTCAGAGTACTCCCTGACGTTCCGACACTTCTCACATGGACAAGGCATAAAATTATTCACTTTGTTTGCCTCAGCCACATCGAGAAATTTATGCAGGCCTGCAATAAACTCGGAACTGCGTCGTTCGCCGTACATCCATCGCATCCGTGCATCCATCTGCATCATATATATAATTAAGTTTATCAAATACCATTACAATAACATCTTGAATAGTGAAATGACCACCGTACATCGACACGTGCAATATTTCTGTATCAATTACAGACGAAAAGGATAAAGTTGCTAACCTCGGCCGAGGATATCATTTTGTGTGAACTTAAGTGTGGGTCGGGCATTTCATCGAACACATCTTGTGCGTGGCAAAGGAAAAAAAAATAGCACCCACTTCCCACCAATCCAAGAGAAAAAATTAGAGGAGAGAAGGGGGGTGGGGGTTATTTATAGGCAGGGAGGGGTATTGGTCCCGGTTCTTGGCACGAACCGGGACCAAAGCTCCGCGCACGCCACGTGTCTGGCTCTGGAGCTTTGGTCCCGGTTCGTGCCAAGAACCGGGACCAATACCCCCAACCGAACCGGGACCAATGGTCCACGGGGCCGTGGCAACTCGAAGGCACTGGTCCCGGTTTTTACCTGAACCGGGGCTAATGGCTGGGGCGGCCCTGGACCAAAGATGGTTTTTCTACTAGTGGAGGTGACAAGAAGGCGAGTCGATACTCGTCGGTGGTGCTTAGGGTTATGTTTCTTTAAATTATTGTAGATAGCCCATGTACAATGCAAGGTGCTTAGCAATATAAACTGGTTTTTGTTAGGCACCGGTGCTTATTTACACATAATAAATACTTAGCTAGGCACCTCCACTACACAACTAAGTATTGGTGCTTAGAGAAATGCTTGGTTTATTTTTATAAGCACCTCACTAAGCACCTTGCATTGTTTACATCACGGTGTTTAAAATAGCTCCACAAATACGGAGTCTTAAATGGAAAAGTAAACACTAAACAGGGAACTGCGGAGGAAGAAGACGTCTTTGGCGTGAAAGTGACGGCCACCTGTTAATTGAATCTGAGGCGCAGAATTTTAAGTGTACGAACCAGCATCAGTAATATGTGACCATACGAAAACAGACGAGAACTTGAGGTGTTGCAGTTGTCGAATTCTTCAGGATTCAGACTGACTGCCCCTCGGCCTCCAGATTTGAATGGAGGAACCGTCAAGACCTCCGTGGCCACCTTCAACTGCTGCCTCTGTCAGTGTCAGATCTGGAGGAGAATACCCTCTCTGTACTTGGGTATTTAACCCAACTTGCAAAATTGTATGCCTATCCAATTTTTAGCTCTTAACATTATATTGTTTCAGAAAAAATCCAATTTTTAGCTGCTTCACAATACCAATACGGGCACTCGAGCACTGTGTCTCAATCCTGGGCCTGCTCTTTGAAGCCCTTAGAGCATCTCCACCGGGGGCCTCTAAATATGTGTCCGGCATCCCCAATTGGGCCTTCTTTGGAGGGTGTCGGACATGTGTCCGGTCAACATTTAGAGCCCGCCCACGGTGGTACTCCTCAAAGGCCCACCCCCAATCGCGAGCAAATTCTCGAACACCTCGGGGGCGTTCAAATAGATTGCAGAAAATTTGAAAAGTTCAAATTTCATTCATATTTGTTATATTTTACAAAAGTTTGAATGAATCTGAACTTGGGCGGCCTAGGCGCCGTACGCTAAACCCTAGCCGTAGAAGTTGGCCTCTAGCCAGGCCTCGTCGCTGTCGTCGCCGCTGCCATCGCCGTCGTCGTCGTCGACCACAATGTAGCCGGAGGCGCCACCGGAGGAGGACCCGTGGCTGGTGGACGTGTCGTCATGGCGACGCGGTGCACGGCTGCAGGGGGCGCCGCCGGAGGAGGACGAGGCTGCTGCCGTTGCCACCGAGGTGGCGATGACGGCCATGTAGCCGGGGCTGTCGCGCTCGATGGTGGTCACCGAGTCCGCGATGGCGGCCAGGAACCCCGGCGCGTCGCCGTCGTGCTCGTTCCGCAGCAGGGACGACACGTCGTACCCGTACGGGATCGTCTCCACGGGAGGTGGAGGCGTCCTGGCTCTAGGGCGGCGCAGGTAGAGCCATCCGCGTGGTGGCGAACGCCGTGGTTTGCGGTGTTCGCGGATGACGATGCCGGTGCCTCCTCCTCCACGACGTGGAGGCGAGCGCGGCTCGTCCTTCACCGGGCGGCAGCTGCGGCGCTGCACCTCCTGGTGCCGTGGCCGCACGGGCAGCAGGCGCAACGGGGTGGCGTTCCCCGTCCTTGCGTGCTGGCGCGCGGCGGCGATGGCAGAGCCCACAGTGTGGCCTGTGCCGCCCCACCACTGGTGGCGGCCTTCCGCGTTGTGGCGGCCCGACCGTCTCGGGCCGTCGAAGAACGCGAGCGCCGCCGTCTGCTCGCGCTCGAACCGCCGCAGCCACGCCCCCCAGTTGTTGTCGTCGTACTCTGGAAGGGTGCGCTCGTGCGGGGTCAGCCAGGAGCGGCGCCGCGCGATGTCGCGCCGGATCTGGTCCGGCGTCTCCGGCAGCGCCGGCACAGGGAGGCCGCCGTGGGGGGACGTGCGCCACCTTGTGGGCAGACGCACGTCCGGTGGCACCAGCAGGCTATAGCGGTACAGGTCCCACGCCTCTTCGGTGGAGACCGTGCGCCCGCTGCGCCTGCTGCTGCTGCCCGACTCCCAGTTGTTCGCCATGGACGCAGTGGGAGACTGGGCGACGGAGGATGTGGGAGAGGGAGAGAACAGAGGGCGGCGTGGGAGAGAGGGCGCCGTGGGAGAGGAGATTTAAGGGCAGAGGAGGGGGCGGTGCGCGAGCATCCGCGCCAGCGTAAATGCGTTGCGTGGAAACGCCGCGACGCCGGCGCGTGGACTGCCACGCACGCTGTCACCGGCGTTAATGCGACGCGTGCCGGCAGGCCTGCCGCCGCCGTCTCGTCGCATCGCCTCCCGTCCAATCCCATCGCCTGGGAGACTGCCCGGCGACTGTCCGCCATTAACGCGGCGGAACGGCCTCCTGCGCGCCTTCATTAACACGCGCGCGGCGCGTCGTGTGTATGACGAGCAGGCCAGCGCTGTCAGGACCATGCCCGAGGCGATGTCCGGCACCCCCAGGAGGGCCTCCAAACTTGGAGACCCTATTGGGGGTGCCGGACACAAAATCGCTCGGGGCGAGACTTTGGGGTGCCGTTGGTGGCGGTTTTTGGTGTTCGGCCCCCCAAAGAGCCTTTGAGGGTCCTTTAGAGACCCCCCGGTGGAGATGCTCTTAACATAGACATCACAACAGCGGCCAACCTCATACGCTGTCGTTGGGATCAGCTAGTAAATTGTATAGACTGGATGCAGAGAAGCTGGAATAATGTTGTGCTCGACCCAATCTTCAAACATCAGATTCTGCTCCCAAGTTCCAAACACTTGAAAACTCATGAAAGTAACTGTTCAAAGACATTTATGTTGGGTAAATTAAAGGTTGCATTCGCCCCAAATATGTACAGCTTCAATATGAATTTACACACTATCAAGTGCCCAGTAAATAGTAGTTCAGCAGAAGTACAAATTAAACATTGTCTCCGCCCACCACCCATATGCTTATATAAAAGTATCAAAATTCAATTACCTATATAATCTAGGAAATACAGTTCAGTATGTCTCGAAGAAATCCGATCCTCTTACGGAATGCATCCACTGGAAATCTATCATGACCTGATCAATGTTGTTGCCTTGTCTGTGTTTCCTCACACAGTTGCTTCTGCTGCCAATGCTAGCTTCTAGCTACAGTCACTGTCTCTGAAGCTGCTGTCCCTTGAATAAATAGGAACATCAGCTAAAGCGCTCAAAGGATCAAGAGACGCATCAAACAGAGGGACCGAAGCATCTGCACAGGAAGTATCAGTGAGTTCGGTTTTATTCTTCAAGTTAATAACATGCAAAAGCTTGGGCGTCAATGCATTGAGGAGGGAAAAAAATGCTAGAAGAGGACAGTTTATATGTGAAAACAGAAGATAATAGTACTATTCGGCGTTGGTGTGTAATTACCACTGTTTGCAAAAGGTATGTCATAAGCCTCATGATTAATTGTCACGGATGCTTGCTTCATTAACACTGATCCTGAAATTTCATCTTCATCTGTAGCTGGGCAATGGAGTGTCACGGAAACTGGTATGTCATCTTCATTAACGCAGTATTCTTCAGAGAGAGAATCAATGTAGACAGTGATGTCAAAAGGTGCATCCTGGGAGAGAATGATTCACAAGGGGATCTGAGATGACATATATAGGTCAAGTGTTGCGTGATGGCTGCCATCCTAATGTAGGAAGTATGAAATCTAATGAGATTTTCAGGACCCGTTAAAATGCAGGATGTTTTCTTTTCATCGCAGAGAGAACTGGTACAAGCTCTCCCATCCATTAAGAAAAAATTGCAGAAACCAAGTTTTTTAGTCTGCGGTTAGGGTAGATGAGCTCAGCAACAAATGGTTACCCAACTTGCAAACAAGCTAAAACACAAAGCCATCAAGCTGTTGATGCTGATATATTCTTATGATCTTTTCCTTTTCCTTAGAGAGGCTCGACCTCGAGGAGATTTCAACACTGTTGAAGTTGAAGATGTTGGTTTCAAGGGAATGGGTAAAGTAAAGAAGAAACCAACTACATAAATGCCTCAATTCTTGCTTCAATAATTCATAGCCGGAGGATAGGAGATTAACAGTAATATCGATGCAAAGTAACAAAAATGGTAAAGGATCACCAAATTATAAAGTTATAGATTTACTCTGGAGGATATGAGACTAGCTAAACTGCCTTAAAAGTTGTTCTTTCAGCAGCTATTATATAACAGGCATTACTTACTTCATCATTTGGTGTCAGTCGTATGGATCTAAGCCTTTTAAATGTGCATTGCTTGGAGTGAGCGCCTGAAGTACTTTGATGATCATGTGTTTCATGCACATTTCTCTCTGCAAAATCTATGTTTTCATGCCAATGAAGCAAGTTAGTTGGTGTTCATGAAATTAATATTTTCAAAAAAGATGAAAGCTATGTAAACTATATTACTCTGTTGATGTCCTTGCATAAATTGTGTTTCCAGCGTGATCGATCCTACGGATATCTTCTGGTTGACTGGTCTAGGTTTTCCATTATCCATTTCATAATCAGGTTGATGGGGCAGTGTCATATGCAACTTTGCTCCATTGTTCCACCTGGTCCTGCAACAGTGAACCCCGATAATTATACATACCTTTAACACGTACATGGATTTGTGACTGCGGCGAAGCAAAGCTAACAGCCTTTTGAACTTTCTGCATAACTAGGTTCAGAACTTCATGTCTTTTTTAGATAATGGAAGAATATTCCCTCGCCTCTGAATCGTGAGATGCACTTAGCCAAGATACCCGTCTTACATGTGTGTATCATGCAGTGTAATGAGGAGATAGCTGACTGACTGGATTATCGTTCGCTGAATGTATCTGTTGTTTCATGTTTTGCTATAATCAAAACTGCCATGAGGTGAAAATTAGAAGACTTCCAATTATTGTTTAGAAAAAATATATGGTCCGGAAAAAACCTTAGTTATTTTGAGTTTTGATGTATTTCTCTTGTATGCACTGAGCTGTTATGTTATAAAAAATGTCTAATTTGGTATGAAAAGCTTGCAATTGAAAGGATTAATTTCAGAAATTTCTAGCAAAAGCTCACAGTCGGTATGAGAGCAACACCTGCATCGATTTATCGAGGTCACTGAAGGGGGTGTACAGGCCACCAGTTGTCGCTCCAATAATCTGGTAGAACGAGTTGAAGAACAGGACAACATTACGGCCTTCCATGATGAAAGAGTAAAGCTCCTTCCCAGGATCACACATCTTAGCATGATCAACAATGGTCCTCCATACTAGATTTGTGGCCTTCGTGAGAACCTAAATGCAGAGGGGGACAAAATTACTTGTTACTCACTCCGTTTCAAAATATAAGTCTTTCCACCTACTTTCCATACACATGTATCTAGACATATTTTAGTGCAAAATTCATGTGAACCTTGCACTAAAACATATCTAGATACATGTGTATGGAAAGTAGGTGGTGCGACTTATATTTTGAAACGGAGGGAGTACTATACTCATTATCAAAATGAGCAAAAGATGCTGGTCGTGGAATTCATTCCTTACTTTGCGAAGAGCATGTTCATCCTTGTAATACGACCTCAAGAAGTCCTTCACAGAAAATATGCTACTTCTTTTGAGTGCCTCATGGGAGACACCGTCCTTGGATATTTTCTTGAGGCGCCAAACATCATCATTTAATGATGGAATTATATGCTTTTGGTATCCTGCAAGTACAAGAAGGAGATAAGAAACAGATTGATCACCAGTTTGATATTGCAAATCTTTAACTACTTCAAAAAAATTAAAATCAATGGATACCTTCTCCACGACGATCTTTCACAGTGAAAGGCTCAGTTATGCCTTCCTGGACTCGCTCACCAAGCTGATCAACAATCATTACCCCTAGCCTGAACTTGCCGCTCCTCATGAACTTGGAGTTATCGATAAAAGTAGCGTCACTGAGATCGGCCTCGCCATTCTTCAGGCTAAGCTCCAGCTCACCTGTCAGCACTGCCCCAGCTCTGTCCCGTGGACGAACGATATGTCTTTTGAAATCTTCTGGTGTCCAGCTTTCTTCATTATCTCTGTTGAAGTCTCCATCGAGAACAACAATTTTGATCTTGGCAGAAAGAAGGCGACGGGAACTATTCCCTTGTTGGTTGTTCTCCTCCAAACATATCTTGAGAGGATCTCCATTTGCCGCGCAGATGCCCTTCTTTGTGAAAACCTCTTTCCTCAAGCCATTCCTGAACATAAGCTTGTATCTTGGAGGCTGGTTCTGCTCAACCAGCGTGCTGCACAAAATGTGTAACACAGCAGATGGTAAGGTCAATGCAACTATAAATGGCATGTACTACTACAAAAAAAGCACTTTTGTCTGATATTATTAGCACTATTTTAGGCTGGACAGAAAAGTAGTAATGGTGATCAGGAAATGCTACCTAGGAGCACGGCTTAAGTAGCTTGTAAGTGCTTTAGTCACAACTGCTGGTATCTGTCAAAATGAAGAGGAAAAGTTTAAGGGTTGACTTTTGCGAAAAATGTCCAGACTTACAAGACCAAATCATGTTACAAGAAGCTATAAAAATAGTAAGTTATAAGGAAAAAAAGTCATCAAAGGCTACTCTCTTAATATTATGCATCACAAACAGAAATAGTACCAACAGTACAAAGAAACACAGATAATACCATATCAAATACTAGTAGTAGCATAGATCTTGCCATGCTTGGATCACGACTTCTAAGGTAACTATTCTACTTCTAGCAATTGATCCCTAGGATCGGGGTGCACATCCATCTAACAGGTGTTTTCAAAGACTTGAAATTTCATTTCCTCAAAGTTGTTTTCTCACTCCATTTGTCTTTGATCAAATTAAGCCCACCACTGAAAGCCAAAGGGCCAGAACTTTGAGTGTTATTCTCGCTGAAACTCACTACAAAAAATGTATAACTTTGAAAGGATAACTGATTTTGGTGCCTCTGAAATTCCAGGAAGTGCAGAGAGATTTGAAATGGTTAACCATACTAATGGTAATGAAAGGATTGCCATATATCCCTTTACTCTGCACCAACTAAAGGATGCACACATCCAAATCACTTACAATGGGAAAAATCCACCCCAAAAATGTCCACTAGTAACGATATGTCTGACCAGCAAAACCATCGACAACAGCAACAATTAGTCGATCTACAGATCGAGTGGCTTGTTGATGGAGGGTGAGGTAACGATCGATTACCCGGCTGATGGCGGACTCAACCGCGGCCTCCAGCCTCTGCACGCAGCTGGTGACGAGCTCCTCCAGGTGCCTGCACCCCCTGATCTCTCTGCACGGCACATCAATCAATCAGCCAATAAATCGCCATACATAAACCTTCAGGAATCAAGAAACATAAGATAGGAGACTCACAGGTCGAAGGAGCGGCACCTCTTCTTCAGAGCCGGCGAGCGCGGAGGCGAAGGCGAGCCCCCTCCGCCGGAGGCGACCTCCAGCGGCCGCTTCAACGGCATCGGAGTATGTGAGGTGGTCAAGTATGGACTCGAGGACTTGCTTGATTGCTCCAAGTCTTGATTCTCAGGAGTCAATGGCTGCTCAATGCGCGAGTGTGTTGAGCTAGCGGAGTATGTTGTGTGTTTATATATGGGCGAAGGGGGAAATGTTCCGCATTTTTCCTCTTCTCCCGCTCGGGTTCCGCGTTAGCAGGGTGAGAAGATTCCGACAGATGAGATAGTTAAGTAAAGGAGCATAAGACCCCAACTTTGGCTCGACTCAGTAAAAACTCGAGTTGGCTCATTAAACTCGGTATTAAACGTCAACAACATAAACATGTATGGTTGGAGTAGTCCATAATATAACATAAACTGAAATATTCAAACATTGCTTAACAACTCATTGCCAATAGCATAAAAAATGACAACATGATAGAAAATAATAGCTACATATGCCTACTCCTATACTCATGTTTAGGTATGGCCTACATAATGTGCGCATTATAGATCTGAACTTTGTGTTGCATGTCGATGAACAAAAACATTCAATGTACTAGCCCCTAATTAATAGTCGTAAGCATATTACGAGCTACACGAGTTTAACGAGTACGCGTAACTAGACTCATTAAACTCGTTTTCTTAATGAGCAAGAAATGTCAGCTTGGCTCAACTCATTAGTGACCGACTTCGAGCCAAGTTAAGCCAAGTTTTCGAGTACTCATTAATCTCACGAGTTTCGAGTTTTATTTCCAGCCCTAAACGTGGGGGTGGGGTAGGCGGTGCGAGTAGAGCCTCAGAAACAAAAAAAATTGTTTAAAACGGTAGCGCTGGGAGGGCATCGGTGGAGAGAGGTGGTGGTCGAGTGGCGAGAGGCTCAGGTGGTGTCACGTGCGGCGCAAGAAGTAGAAGAACAACGCAGGGAGGAGGCGTGCATGGAGGGGGCGCTGGGAGGGCTCAACGGCGAGAGGTGAGACACGGTGAGAGTCAAGGAGTGGTCACGGGGGATTAAGGAAAGGAGTGGACATGACATGTGAGACCGTCAGTGAAGGGTAGCACGTTATCCCGGCCGGGCATGTAGTATTCCCGATTGGAATTGACAAGTTCAGAATGCCAATTTTAAGGATTCAAAGTTCTAGGTTCAATTTAGATTTCATCTACAATTTTAGGGTTTGTTTTGAACTTTCTTCCTTCAGAAACAACCAAACACCGCTACCCCTGTTGTGTAGATGAGAAGGGCCCGATAGCGTTATTGCGATGGTAGATAATGATGGGTACGGTGACAAGGCAACAAAAACCTCATCTCCCGGCTTAAAAAATACGTCGTGTTAGTGAGACACAAGAACCGTCAAATGTAAAGTTTGATTCCACTGAAGACACAACCACTAGTCACACCCTTTTTCGGACTGAGGGAGTAGTAGATTTGAGAAAAATCTTCCAGTATTTTTTTATGTGTTCCTTTTTTCACTTTGCCAATTGCCTCGCTGAAAGTACATCTTACCAATGACTCAACTATCATGATCATCTATACAATTTTCCAAATATTTAAGGGTCTCCATAAGGCATAGATCCACTTGCATATAGCATGATCCACTCATCAGTTATCATTGATATGATCTATTGGTCATTACATAAATATTGTGAACGAAAATAGGTATAATACTTGCAATAATGATTAATTCTTTAACTGCCTTGTCATAATCATTGATATGATCTATTGGTCATTACATAAATATTCTCACGGTCTATGCTTTGTGAGGAGATGGTTGGTGTGGTTGTATATTGATCGCTTGGCATTGACATTGTGCTGTTATGTCTTAAATTTTTCTAAGAATTTGGAAGCTTCGACATTGTGTTGTTGTAACTACCGTGTGTACATTTATTAACTCGATATTAGTAAAATAGTAAAATATATTTTATCAAAACTAACTTAAAGAGGCTATCTATAAATTGCTGACAAATATTAACAGGATATGTATTGGTATTGAGATTTCACGATATGGTGATGGTATCATGCATTGTTTATCCGTAGAAATATTCTCTGGATATTTTGCTAGTTTGCTAGAATATTTATGTGATAAGGGACAATTTTACATCCGCAAAAAAAAATGTTTACACATAGTATAAAATTGGCATGTACGTGTTCTTCCGTTGAAAATATTGGAGTAGTGTATCGAGTGCCTTTTCGTTTTTTTTTGTTTGAACGTACTTATTACAGAATTTAGTGACAGATTGGGAAGTAAGAATAATTCTAGCAGTAGAGCGAGCAGAAGGAATGGAGAATGTGACGTGTCACGTGCCCCTGATCGTGTCGTCTGCCTAGGAAGCTTGCAACTGCTCTGACTTTGCTCGCCATTTGCGCGTAAACATATCATAGAAAATATAACTCTAACGCGTTTGGAGCTTGGGGGCAGTGCAAATGATCTGACTTTCCGACTTGAGAGCCACAAGTCTCCTCCTGTTTGTTCGTCGTTTCTACTCCAAAAACTGCACGTTTCTTGCTCGATTTTAGTTTTCCACAGTTTTTTTTTATCAACACAGGCACCAGAAATCTGTAATGCGGATCATCATTTTCATAGACAATTCCCAATTTCCCATCACAAATTTCTTCGAGTGCAAACACTTCTCTCATGCAACAAATATATTTTTCATGGAAATTTATCGTACTGAAATATGCATATCATTGCTCTAGAAATTAACGGATTGGAATTTCATAATTTAACCGGACACCTTTATTAGATGAATCATTACATTATTCAGGGAAGATTTATTTCATATGATAAGCAGCCTGACCAATAAAAGTAGCTATTTGCTCTACATATAGTTGCAGCAAATAAGCTTACATGAAATGGGGTCAGGCTTATTTGCTGTATAGAACACAGCATATGATCAAACTAAAACGGGGAGGATGCTAAACACATGAAATGAGGTCTGCAAATAATAAAGAGAACCAGTTCATTTCGGCAGTCATTAAGCCTCCCAGTTATACATACACCCAGGGCCATCGGAGCCCCCTGACAACACCACCAGTACTCATAAAATTACCTAAGCTATACATATTATCTTATTGTTCATGCGACACCACCCGGCGCGCATACTAAGGACCATCCATATTCACAACAGTCATCTTTCTCACAATCCCACAACAATGTTGCCATCTGTTTTTAATGGCAACTCGGTGAAAGGCAGCAACTTGCGCTAGTTATTGTTCGGTGAAGCAATAGGTGCCTTCTCAATCAATTCTAACAGGGCAATCTTCACAACATGTCATCAAACATCAGGGACAACACCAGCCCCTGCACAAATTGGCTCCTCCTGGTTCTCTCCTCCTCCTCCTCAGGGAGCAAAGGCTCCTCAACACTGTCCAAGAAAACACCCTAATCAGCCGGCCATCATACAGGACGTACAAATCCATGGTTATTAAAAAGAAACTTGTTTGTATGATATCAAGTTCATCAGACATGTTCCAGGCACAAGGGCACAAATATCCTACTAAAAGTTAATGAATCATCCTCAATGACATGTTTCTTAGTCTCGGACTGGAATTATCAAGCAATTGCATATCGATATGACATCAAACCCTTGGTGTATAGCATACAAGTGAATAAAGTATGCTGGGGCTGTGAACAAATTTCAATACCTTTCTGGTGCTTTCTGCTCCGAGGAATCACTTTTCTCAACAACTTGATCCAAGAACTCTTCTTGAGCATCTTTTGGCACATCTACATCAAGGAAGTTGCCGACAAAGGAGGAGAGTAGAGGATCAGGCACTGTGTTGAACGAGGCAGCCCGAGAGGATCCACCATAACGGTACTGTATGTATGCCTCCTTTTTCAATGCGGAATACGTTGACGAATGCGATCCAGATGAAGCTCGCCGGTTTCTCCACCTGCCCTGTATGTTACGTACATGGGCATAGGATTAGTCATCTGAATAAATATGGAAATGTTATTAAAATAGGCAGAAGCTATTTAAATAAGAAATACAACAGAATAAAGATAAGTATCCTTTTAAGTTATTATTTACGGGTCAAGTAAGTCCTATATAAGGGACATCACATGCACCAATTGTCAAGCATTAAGAGACATCAATCTATAATCCCGCTCACTCGTCCTCCCAAACCTATGTGCTACTCCCCAATCCCCTATGTCATGCCATCTGGCCATCTTTATGGCGGTAGTTAACGTGTTTCTTCCATGCATGTGGATTTTCTTTAAGGTAATCCAACACTCGATACTTAATGATCTGATTTCCATAATTATCAATCATGATTGATCAGTAATAGCAATCTTTACATACAGTTTCAAATATATATCTTCACTCCTCTATGAAGATCAGTTGGTGGCGGTACGTTCATTCTTATGAGTAAGCTGCCAAGAAGTTACTATGTATGGGTTCAAGTGCTATATAAGGGGCATCACATGTACCAGTTGTCAAGCAATACGAGAATGATAATCTGTTACCTCTCCCAAACCTATTTTCTACTCTACAATACCACTATGCCATGCCATCTGGCCATCTTTATGGTGGTAGTTACTGAGTTTCTTCCATGCATGTGGATTTTGTTGGAGTTGAAGACTCGATACTGCATGATCTGGCTTCCACAATTATCGATCATGATTGCTCAAGAAAAGCAATATACTACGAAAACGTTCAGAAATATATTATTGGTAACAACTGACTGATAAATGTTACGGCTTTTAAAAGTTCTGATACCTTGAAGAAAGTGGGATGCTCCAAGGTCATGTGCCCAACCAAGTCTATCCCAACCTTATCTGTGCATATAGGGCATACCTGAAAGAACAAAAGGAAAGAACAACCAGTGAGAACAAAAACTGATGATGACTTGCCTAGTTGTGGGCGCATATAGCAGATCACTCCATAAAAATATGAATCACACACAAACAAGTGACCAAGAGATATATGAAAAAAAGGAGTAAAGCTCAACATAAGTGTACAACGTCCACTCAGAGAAACATACGCTTATTGCCCAACAGAAGATAGAATGATATTCAATTAAACATTTACAATAATATCTTAACTCACAACTTGTGAGCAAAGTGATAAAAAGATAAACCATATTAACACTATCAAAGTATCAATAAAGAATTACATGTGGAACAAATGAAATTAGCAATCCTTAATATCAGCATATTTCATGAAGAAACAAACTAATATAAGTGCTACTGCACTTTCATTTCCCAAAAATCAATTTACAAGGATAACTGCACACTATTGCTGCTGGTCTACCACTATTACAATGGTGGCAGTAGAAAATTAAATACAGAAAAATAGCAGCTGCTGCACAGCCCACTAGATAATTACTTAATTAGTTGTACAAACCAGCATTGGGCTTTTACCCCAACACGAGTTAGTAACCCAAATAATTTAAGAAAACTAGACTCAATCCGAAAGTGTAGAACATTGACTCCTCAACCCTCAAACTTTTCTTATTCACCACTATGCCACCTTCCCTGATTTGGAAACATAGGACCATGATCTTTGGTCTAGTTGCCCAGTGCTATGTGGGCAAAACTACCTTGGACTCACCTTCCATCAAGATAATACAACATATTTTGAAATTAGATCTGACTGAGACCACGATGTTGACAAAATCTATGGTAAGTGAGCAACTTCAGTTTAGGGCGCCCAGCATTTTGTGCAACCATCTTTTAAGTTGACATACGATGACGGTTATTGTAAAACTATGATTCTGAGTTGAGCATAATTTATAAGATTGTCATGACGGTTATTGCAAAACTATGATTCTGAATTGAGCATAGTTTATAAGATTTTCATTACACCAATCATGTTTCAAAAGAAGCGGAATCATGATGTGCAATTAAGTGAACTACAATAGCTAGCATGATAATTATTATTGAGGGACACACATTGGACACTAAGAGCACCCAAAAACCATACTTCCTCACATACCTATAGAAACGAAGACACATAGAACTTATGCACATCGAGAACTAGATTATATAATGCCCAACATTTACCAAAAGCAGCTCACTCAAATTATGAACATTTTGCTACCGATTTTCAACCAATAATAGCATATCTCATCTCACCAACTGAAAGTGACATAAAAACTACGTGTTCAAGATATTATATGATCGTAGCAACTCAGTCACATGAACTTCCCATCATAACATGAACTTCAAGCATCTACTGAAATATTAAAAACAGATGTATGATATCACAGGTGAGAGATGGAATCTATACACTGATTAGATGATTGCACAAATGTAACCAAGGAAATTCTTAATATTTTCAAATGAAAACAGTTCAATGGTGCTGCCATTATGACAGTTGCACATTATTACTCCCAAAAATCCCACATCATTCGATCTTTTAATCAATATTTATGCTCACAGTAAACAAGGAAAAGCTGATATAGTTGGGTCTTTTAATGAATTCTTATCGAGTAAGGATTGCATGACAGTGCCAGTGCCACCAACAAATAAATTGGGACATGAAATCAAAGCATCCAAAAGGTACCACCTCCTCGCAAAGGAAGGGAAATGGATCCCAAAAAAGTAAGTCAATCATCCAACAAATTATAACGTAACGCGCAAGCAACTTACACACGACATAGATAATGTATTTGCTACTGAGCCTTAGATTGATGATTCAAAACAGCTCAAACATGCACAGTATACGAGCAAAAGAACTTCAAATTCTTGGCTCAAATACTTAAAGGCAGCTCAAAAAAGCGTTCTGCACTATCAGAGGTAATTATGAGCAGATGAACCTTACGCACCCAAAAAAATACCAAGCATCTTCATTCTTCTTGAACAATGGTCTTATTAGCTAAAAAACTAAGAACAAGTAACACGAAAATTCCTAGCTTTACTACTAAGATACCGAATTGGCAAGTAACATCACCACACACACACTATAGAAATGATAATACCAACATGTGAATTGGTACATCTTTCCATGAAGTCTGAGACGAAATTACCCACCCCGGCCTTGGTCTCGACGGGGTGCTCGTCGTCGATGTGCAAGCACAGGCCGACGCCGTCGAACTCCTCGCCGCAGAACGGGCAGGCCAGCTCCTCCTCCTCCTCGCCGCCCCTCTCCTCGTCGTCGTCGTCGGTCGCCTCCGCCTCCTCGAGCCGCATGAGCGCATCTGCCACACACGCACGCACGAAAACCCCATCAAAACCTACTCAAAGCAGGGCGATTTCGCTCAAAGATCGGATCTTTGGAGCGGCCGGGCACGGACCGTGGAGCTTGCTCTCGGCCTGGAGGCGCTCGAAGGCGTCCATGTCCATGGCGGCGGCGGCGCCTGGGGAAGGCCGGGTCGGATTGGAGCCGGGCCGGAGGGCGCGGCCGCCGGAGGGAGGCGGCGTCGGCACGGCGGCGACGGGTTCAGGTCTAGGGTTTTGGGGATGGAGAGACACCGACAGAGTGTGGGTGGCTAGCTATTGGGTGAACAGGGGAGAAGCTTTTGCTTAGGGAGGAAGGAGGCTGCGTATCTTGCAGAAAACCCCCTCCAAGTCGGTGGCATTACCTACCCCGGTTGTAAATGGGTTCAAGGCCTCGATCGATCAAACACACCCTTTAACCTGTCCAGATTGGGAAAATGTACCATTATACATTTTGTAAAAATATCTTCGCATCCCGGAGAGCTGAGTCATCAGATGGCACAGTGTTAGAAATCTTGTGTATTTGAGCTTAACTGATTTATGTCATGCTAATATAGGTACACCGTACACGTGAGTTCTTGTCGATTTCCCGGCGAGATTTCGGTTCTTTGTGTGAGATTCATGCGTTCCATGTGTACACTTTAGGGTTTTTTAGTCACATAGGTCTAGGAATGATCTGTATACGCCACATACCACACGAGTCTTTTCCTTTTTTTCTGTTCTCTTTTCTGAATTAGCACTTCCTTTTCGAGCGAGTTCTTAGAACGTCCAGTATCAAATACTTTGTGTGAAGTGTGTATAAGTTTTTTCTATAATTTGATTTTGTTAGAATTTGTACCATGGACAAATTATTAATGCAAGAAGCTCTCGTAGCTCAGTTGGTTAGAGCACCCGTTTAGTAAGCGGGAGGTCTTGAGGTCTTGAGTTCAAATCTCAACGAGAGCATTATTTTGAACACTACATGACTGGCTGATTTATGTGTAGGACACCATTTTTATTATTTTTACTATGTTTTCAAATAGTGGTATAAGAGCTATATGAATGTGCAGGTGCAGCGATGATTATGATTTATATCACATAAGTTGCATGTTAAATGTGTAATATTTGGTCAAAGCGTCGGTCAAAGGAATCGAAATACGCCTTATATTTTGGAATGGAGGTAGTATAAGAATGTGCAGGTGCAATCTAGAGCACTATGCTATGTGCTGGAATTGCACAAAGCTTTTATAGCGGTGCTAGCTTTATTTATCACAAATCCGGAAAATTATCAAATCTTAATCATTTTTTTTTGTTTGTAAGGTTGTGCAATGAGGTAAAATTAGTCCCATTCTGGATTTGGATGGGTTATAAAGTTGGACAGTATGACAGATTTTATAATGAAGGTCAGTATACCGTTGCTTTGGTAGCAGCGAAAGCGGGACAGTTGGACCAAACCGTTCTTAGCTGAACTTGAAGTGGTTCCAAGTGTGCTGAATTTTCATGGAGCTATGTTGTGAAACTATGAGTGGCACCTTGGTTTATATCAAGGAGCCAAGGTCTCTCCAGAAATCTGAAAACAATACAAAGCGGAGCACAACGTAGACACTCACAAACAAGCGCATACACATATAACTATGAACGGACGCACGTACACCATACCCCTATAAGCATCTTCGGAGACTAAGCCGGCGGAGCAAGTCTTGAGATTGACAAAGTCATTACGGACGCCTCGTTATCGACGAGAACGTCGCCTCACACTGGGAAACAACAACGTCAAACCGGGAGTTTGAACTCTGATGGGCTGGGATACAACCACACTCCTAACCATCCAACCGAACCTGTGCAATATTACGAATGAGCTCTTTGGGCCTTTTGTTACCGGGCTCAAACTTAGAGCATGTCGGATTGAAATATACATGCAGATCTAAAGTATTATATCCAATGACGATGTCTCTATAAACATGGTCAGACTTAAAATAGTTTGACTCGGGACAAACCTGTAATGTCAATTGTTTGGAACAAATGAAGTATATCCTAATGCCTAAAAATATCTCCAATGATGTCAAGGATAATATAAAGTAAGTGAACTACCCCTCCCCCACTCTCACACACATGTCTATATGTACAACAATTTATGCTTGTTCAAGATTGATCGGCCAAGTCTTGCAAATATTATACAAAGTGTGTTTCCTTTTTTTGTTTAGCGGTACAAAATTATACATGTCAATGATAGACACCATAACGGTATAAAAACATAAAATCCACAACGAAAAACTTATTTATGTGCTTAACAATGTTAACCAAGTGTTATATGTTTTTCGTACGAAATTTTTGTTTAATTTTTTAATTTCAAGAAATGTATAAAATTTTAATATAAAACCTCATGTGTTATTAAAAGCTAAGATTAACCCTTCCCTTTAACTTAACTGGCAATGTAAGTTAACAAATAGAATGCTATAGTGATTCGCTACGATATTGTCATTTTCATTCCTTCTATCATGGTTGTACGTATAACGTGCTGCAGGTTTGTAACCGCACATTAAATTATGCGGAGTTTTGTTACATCTTTTAGCGGATTGTGTGCCTATTTCTAGCCACATGGGATACCAATGAGGAACTTCAAGGGTGAGACAAAAAGCAATCAAGTTAAAATATTTGTCGGTCGTTTGTAGCACCGGCACAGATCTGGCAACCATGTACGTATGCCTGTTGGAGATATGCCCTAGACACAATAATAATTAAGTTTATTATTTATCTCCATGTTTATTATTAATGTTTGTATCTTTATGCTACAACTGTATTGGGTACTTGTATAGCAAATACAACGAATACAAGAGGAAAACCTCCGATACACGTGTAGAGATATGAACGGAAAAAGAGTTCCTGATCTTGTCTCTAAGACTAGCCTATCTTGTTGCTCGATGATCATGTTTTCCTGATCATGGACTTTGTATAAGTCATTCAACTATATGAGTGGATTATCGGAATGATAATCGCACTGAACCGACCCACCGTATAAACTTGCTATGAGATAAATCGTCAACGATGAAATAGCGATTGATCATCTATTTAGTTATCATTAGCTAGATCCCTATGCTATGAGAATATCTTGTGACCGCTTATTCGACATCCGAGATTTGATTTCCATCAAACGTCTTGCAGTAACATGGGACTATGATAGGTGGCTTTTGGGCTTGAACTAGGATAATATATTGGAATAGAGATCGTTCAAGAATGGCACTTAATCCTCCAGACGATGGAGAGATACATCCTCTAGGCCATCTCAAGTATTATTGTTGTCACCCAATCGTCTGGCCTGACACAAGCGTGATTTATCACGGGACAACATATATACGGAATGAGAAAAGAGAATGATATTGGTACGAGAATAATATGTGTTATGATCGAAGGGTTTGATCACACTAGAGCACATTGTCTCAATCTCGAGATATCATTGGTATCGTGTACGTAAGGGGATTAAGCGTAATGAGTAACGCACAGGTTCCGTTGTTTATTCACAACACACGGGTGCCAGTACGAATGCCTAACCCACTGCTGATTATTGTTTGGTAAGCTCCCAAACAATACTTTGTATTTGCTGAACCTTTCGGGTCACACACTTAAGTTGTAGGTCAATCTTTGATTGAGAGTAAAGAAATAGTTTTAGTGGGAATGAGATTGTGTCGGAGTAGCTCCGATGTCACTGGGATTTGTTCCGGTGAATTATAAGTTAGAGAGAATGCGGACATCTAATGTCCCGTGATGATAATGTTTTCTATCATCAGCGGATTTAATCCGAGTGCTTATAAAGAAGGAAATATTGTTCCGATAGTTTTGTCGGCGGATACTAGGTATCCCGGTTCATATAAATATGAGTTATATGATAAGTAATTAATTCCGGGAATATTCTGTAAAAGAAAATATTCATTTAGGAATTAATTAGACAAAACAATTAATTAATTATTTAATTAATTATATTGGAAAATATAAATAAAGGATTTATTTTGGAGCCCAATAAAAGGGACTGCCAAGTGGGCCCATGGGCCCACAAGGCAACCGCACCCACATGGTATGTGAGGGAGGGGCCGAGTCCGAGTTGGGGGGACTCCCCCTCCCCGGCGGCTAGGGCGGCGGCCTAGGGCGGGCCCCACAAGGGGGCGGCGGCCAGGGCGGGCCCCACATGGCAGGAGGCGGGTGGGGGAGCAGTCCTACTCCTCCCTCCAACCCGAGTTGGAGTGGGGGAGGGTTTCCTCCCCCCTTTCCGTGTAGGGATAGGCAGGTTTGGGAGGCAGGAGTCCTACTCCTCCTCCCAATCCGAGTTGGGGAAGGGGAGGGACTCCTCCCTCCCTTCCTTGGCCGGCCGGCCCAAAGGGGAAGGGCTTGTCCCCTTCCCCAAGTCCCTCCACCCCTTGGCCTCCTTTATAAGCAGCCCCAAACCCCTAGGGTTAGGGAATCAATTGAAGCAATTGCAAGTTTTCTCTCTCTTGTAGATCTCATGTGTTGAGAATTAGACGTCTCTATATAGATCTAATCTAGTTGATTAGATCTACCACCTAAATTATGCCGCAAGGCTGACTCTTCACCACGTGCTAGTAGCTAGGCGGTGAACGCACGTGGTGGGTTGACACGGTGTATGTGTGGATACCGCTAGAGCGGGATTTGCGCAAGTAAGTTCCTACAACGGAACAACTTCATCAAGATCTACATCAACGTCGACGCACGACAACAATCTCACCTCCCGGCGTGGACGTGAGATTCTTCATCAGGCTACACCGACATCTACTTCGACAAACATAAGATCTTCCGCAAAGGTGTTTGTAAGTATCTTGATCATCGCATTATGGGGTGCAGCATATCTTCATAGAATAGATCTTGGCGGTAAGGTTACGGATAAATTTTAAAGTTTTCCCCGCAACCCAATAGTGGTATCAGAGCCGATCTATGTGTTGTATGATTTGATCTAGAGCACCAGTTGGTGTGAGCATTGCATGGTTCTTGCATTAAGTTTATTTTAGTTGCTTCCCAAAAAGTTGTGCATCATATTCCATGGCAGTATTGGCAAGATCTTTATGAACTTCTAGCTATCCGCGGACCTTCCGGCTTCTCCTATTATGCTTGTTGGCGCCAACGATGTGCTTCAGTAGCTTCGGGTCTATACCCTTAGTTGTGGACGTTGATGTATATACGGATTGGGCCTGAGGGTTGGACGCCTCACGGGGGTCAAGCGCACATGTGATCGTTTAGATTGGGGTTCGCAACGTTTTCGTAATGTTGGGATCTCAATCACCCCGCAATGTTAATCTAGCAACTAGCCTAAACGTGCTTCAGTACGTAGGTAGTGACGGTAATTCCGTAAGAGCCTACAAAGCCACGTAAAACTTGCAAACAAAGCGTTAGATACGTCTAACTTGGTTTTGCAGGATTGAGTGCATGTGTTTTGGTATAGCTATTTTGTTACGGTGTCTTAACATGATGGTGAAAGGACAATGATGTCGCCTAGAGGGGGGGTGAATAGGCGATTAAAACTTTTCCGGTTTAGGCTTGCTAATTGCGGAATAAAACTAGGTGTTTAAATTAACAAGCCAACAACCTAAATAAACTAGGCTCACCTATGTGCACCAACAACTTATGCTAAGCAAGACAAGCAACAAGGTGATAGCAATAGAATACTTCAAGCACGAAGGCTATCACAATGTAAGTTGCATAAGTAAAGAGCTCGGGTATAGAAATAACCGAGGCGCGTGAAGAGGAGGATGTATTCCCGAGTTCCTCCTTGAAAGGGAGTACGTCTCGTTGGAGAGGTGTGAACCGACACAACGGTTCAACAACCACAAAGGTTTCACCCTCTTCTCCGATGAACCGCACCACAAAGGTTTGGTTCACCTTCCACTATCGGTATTCCTTCGAGGCGGAATCCGGAGCCTTTCAACAACAATCCGGGGCACAACCCACAATAGGTTGGGGGCTTCCGAACGGCTCTCAACAACAATTCGAGGCACAACCCACAATGGGATTGGGGGCTTCCGAACGGCTTCAAGTGACCACACAAGGGTCCAACCACCACAAAGGCGTCTAGGGCCCGAAGACCCAAGAGTAACAAGTTCACAAGATTTCAACTTCCACGAATCCTCGTGGAGAGCACACCGATGCACCAAATGCAAAAGGCAAGAGCACAAGTGCTCAAATCCTTCACTCTCAAATCCCACCACAAGCAACTAATGCTTATGGGGGGAGAAGAGAGGAAGAACAAAGGAAGAACACCAAATCCCTCCAAAATCTAGATCCAAAGGCTTCCCCTCACTTAGAGGAGAGATTGATTGGTGGAAGGGTGGATCTAGATCTCCTCTCTCTTTCCCTCTAATTTGAGGCAAGAATCATGGAGGAATAGAGAGAAATCCAAGCTCAAGAAGGTCAACAATGGGGGGCTTTTTCGTGCTCAAGAGCTTAGGGAACCATTGGGGAAGAAACCCCTTAAATAGGTCCCCTCAAAAAACTGACCGTTGGAGAAAACTGTGAGGCCGGCCAGGGAGCCGGCCTGGCCGGGCAGGGGGCGGGCTGGTGGCCGGGCTGGGGGCCGGCCAGCCACCCGAGGCAGCCGGCCTGGGAGCCGGCCTGGGCCGGCCTGTGGGCCGGCCTGCCACCCGAGGCCGCCGGCCTGTGAGCCGGCCTGACCGGCCTGTGGGCCGGCTTGCCAGAACCCGAAAACAGCAAAAAGAAAACTGCAATAACTTTTTCATCCGGACTCCGATTTCGATGATCTTGGGCTCGTTGGAATCGCAACGAAGAGTACTTCAAGATTATGCAGAGAAACATCATAGTCCATCATGTGAGGAGAAGACCAAATGTAGAAAGGTAAAACCTCTCTAAAGAAGATGAACCGGCAAAACCTCAAAAACCGAAAACGCAACAAGTTTTCAATACGAAATCCGTTTTCGGTGAACTAGAGCTTGGTATGGAGATGAACACAAGCTCTAAATTCTCACATGGATAAAAGCCAAATAAGAACCAAGAAAGATGATATGCCAAGTATGCAAAGGTTTGAGCTCTCCACAAAGATGCGATCAAGTTACTCACTTGAGAGCCCCTCTTGATAGTACGCCGTCTATCCTATAACCCGGTCTCCCACTAACACCATGAGACCGGTAAAATAGAAACCCTATCAAGATCATACCTTTGCCTTGCGCATTCCACTTGAGCTAGATGATGACGATCTTGACTCTCTCAAGTTGGAACACCTTTCTTGATTGTGCTTGCTAGCACATGCTTGATGAAGACTTCTCCAAATACTCCCCCATACACCATTATGGGAGAGCCTTGCTAAACTCCGTCTTCATGAATCCACTTGCACTTCATCTTCTTATCTTCATATAGATGATGGCTTGGAGATAAACATGAAGTTCACTCAATCTTCTTTTCCAAGCCATGCTTGCAATAAGCTCAACTCTTCACATGACCATTCTTCATATAAACCCTTGGATGGAACCTTGGTCATCATGAAATCTTCTAGAGTCCAACACATGAACTCCAATCTTCTTCATGGACAAGATCTATAAAGATATCTCAATGCAAACATTAGTCCATAAGGATTGTCATTAATTACCAAAACCACACATGGGGGCAACCATGCACTTTCAATCTCCCCCATTTTGGTAATTGATGACAATCCCTTTTACGAGAGGGTTTATATAATGAATTAAGTAACCATGCAACACAAAGAGCAAGGATGCAAGAGAAAGAAAGGTAAATGCTTGAGAACAAAACTAAAGCATAAAACCACATTTCCTTAAACCCTCTAAACTTCTCCCCCATTGGCATAGATTGCCGAAATGGGAGAAAAAATTTAGAAGGCCAATATAGTAAGAGCTCCCCCATAATGTGTGCATTTCTCATAATATGAGTGAAAACAATTGCACATATCCAATAACGAATAGTTGGAAAGGAGATCAAACTATATTGAGGATCCAAAGATTGCAAATGAATATCAAATAGAAAGATACTTCAACAAAAGAAGCAAGCAATCAAAAAGATCCAAACAATGTTCTAAATATCAAGAGGGAACTCCCCAAGGTACGTGCACAAAAAGGATTTGTATTTCAATATAGTGTGCACAACATGGAATCCTCACTCCCTCTTAGATAAATTCGAATACAAGCACATGCAACAGAATATAAAAGTGGAAAGAGGCAAAACAACTTGCAACACATAAAATGTTTTGCAACATGAACAAGGAGCGGCAACTAAAAGGATGGGTGTGAGTTAAAAAGACATTTTTGCACATAGTGCATATCATGTCTTTCCCATACCCACACACCATAGGAGATATAGCAAATAGCTCCACAAGCTTATTAAAATGCGAAAGCATAACACATAAACAATAAAGCTTGTGCCTTTAATTAGAGACCACCAAAGATACAAAAGCAAAGGGGTGGTCACAAAAAAATGTAACTGTTCTCATGTGTATAAGTTTCTAAGTAGACACCAATCACGAAGATATAAGTCCACAAATAAACATGCACACACAAAATAGGTACAAAGCTAGAGAACATGATATCCAAGAGAAGTCATAAGTACACCATTAAGATTTTCATTAAAAGCATAGCACAAAGCTCAATTTTATCTTAAAGGGATATAGATGAACTTCCAACACATACTCATCATAGCATCAAAACTATCCACAAGGGATAAAGTGATAAAATGGATGCTCCGAGAAAGATAACAAGTATCGCAAAAGGCAAATGATTTTGAAAAACATCAATATTGCATATGCGAGACATAGAGTAGAAAGTGCTAGATTAACATATGGGATTGGTGAATCATAAAATGATATATATATATATTCCCCTTGATATGTAATCATCCCGGCTTGCCACATTTGCAACAAAGTTGTTTTGCAAGAACCAAATGAATTGCAACAAAGAGATTCATGCCATGAAACAACCTACACAAGGTTGAAGAGCTAAAAAATGCATGAGGTAGATACTTGTTACCGAGATAGCATTGGTGATGTAGAAGATAAGAGTTCACGATCATCCGAGCTTGGCTCCAATAAGCACATGGTGATAACACCTTCCTTGTAAATGAGACAAGCTTCCAATGCATCTCCAATGTACCTAAAACAAATTCAAGTACAAAATGGTACCCAAACTCATTGGGTCCAAAGTAGTTAGAGCAACTACAATACATAGGACAAACTCCACATAAATATGTGCATATTGATATGAAATTGAATTTCATGCACATCTTAGCCATTTAGGATTTGATGGAGTTTATCCTATATATTGGATCAACGAAAGTAAGCATGCCATAAGATATACATATAGTAAATATGCATGCACAAGACTTTCAAGAACCAAAGAGATACAATTTGGACAAAACACCAATTAAACCAAGAAAGCACACACAAGTGTGACAAGAAAAAAGAATTGTCCAAATTATATCAAAACCCAAATCAACACATGATTGAAGATACCACTTTGAAAAGATACCAAATGAAAGTAGATACCAATGATGAAAATATCATCAAGGAAAAACCAAACCCTCTACACTTCTCATGATGGCACAAAGTACCAAGACGAGAAATGTTTGTCTTCCAAGAGACACGTCATCGGGATCAAATATCAAATGAAGACAACTAATGTTCAAAAGCTATAGGATTGCTCCCCCAAGATGTGTGCATTATTTAAGATTTTGCATTTGAATACAAAATGCACACAAATGAATCATCACTCTCCATATATATATATATCAAACACTAGTCATGTTCAAGAAAGCAATAAGATGCAAACCAATTTAAAGAATGATGTTCTACTCAATGTAGGATAGCTTCCCAAGAATAGTGCATTATCAAGAAGTATGACTTTTGAATGTCAATGCACAAGATTGGGATCATTGCTTTTCCTAACAAGAAAGCATAAAACAAATTTTGAGTAGAGCAACAAGGATCCAAAAGATACAAGGAAGACAGAGAGTTAGATCAAAATAAATCCTTGGCAATAAAATAAGGCAATTCAAAGCAAGAGCCAAAGTGAAGATGGTCTACAAATTTCACCACAATATGAGTATCACTTGTCAAGGACAAGGAGTATATAGAGATATTTCTCGGTGGTATATAAATGATATTGAAGACCAATTTCACAACAAATAAGCATATGGCAAAAGAGAAGATTTAAAGCCAAAGCTTAAATAGATAGATATTCTTGATAGCTTCAAGTATTCACGCGATCATGCAAAGCCACTACAAGAGTAGCTTGAAGCAATCGATTTCCCAAAAGGATATGCGAACATATTTGGGGAAAACCGTACCAAGAATGTCCATCGCAAACAAGATCCAAAAGAGTGATTAAACAAAATCATTTTACCAAAGATGGAACTTGTTTGAGCAACATGCCACATAGGAATAAGATAATGAAGAATATCAATTCTAGGTGGCAATACCTCACATGTTCACATTTTCTAGGCTTGTAATATGCACATAGCTTATTACTCCCCCATAATGTGATAATCCATTTATTTTAAAACAAGAGGCAAACAAAACCAACTCGAGAAATTAATGGACATTATAGAATTTGAATTTCTCATGAGCATGACATACCACATAGAGAATAGATAATATTAATATGTAACACTAAGTGGTATTCCTCATATACACAATTTTAGGATTGTGAAGTGCACGAAGCATATCACTCCCCAAAATGGATAGTCCATTAATCTCTCAAAAGAGAGCCAACAAGATAAGATATCAAATAAAAGCAATAAGGCTCAAACAAGTAAATGGTGTGCAAACCAACATACACATACTTGATTACTCAAGATAAGTAAGTAGAGAGCACAACACATACAAACACTAGCAAGGTACAAAACCTAACACATGCAAGGGTGCAAGCAACTTTCAATGTATATATGATTTAAATAAAAGTTACCGCAAGGAGGAACATTGGATATGAGATAGAACAATATAATCCAAATGACTTGGCTTGAGAGAATATAATTGATGAAGATCCCTTAATTCTTCATGATGTAGCCAAGTCTCCAATGCCCTCCAACAACACCTATTGATCAAGTTTTAGCTTGTTGGTCCCCAACCAAGTTGGGTCCTAAGAGGTTAGTCACAATAGGTTTGGCAACCCAAATGGTTCTTTTCTTGACACCACTTTGAGTACCAACATATTTGGCAAACACATTGCCAACCTTATCCTTCCGAAGAGAATAATCATCATAATAATAATGGGGTTGGATAAGGTACCATTTGTGCATGAAGAAGCAAGGTGACCCTTCTCACGGCATAGGTAGCAACATCGACTTCCTCCTCTCTTCTTAGTTGGAATCTTGACTTGAGGAGTAGCTTGATTCTTCTTGGGAAGAGGTGTTCTTCAACTTGAGGAACTTGAGTTTGAACTTGAGGCTTCTTCCCTTGTTGCTTCTCACTAAGAGCCTTCTTCTTCAAAGGGCAAGATCTAACATGGTGCCCTTCAACTTTGCACTTGAAGCAAACAATCTTGGCCGAATCTTTAACTTGTTCTTGGCCCTTGTTCTTCTTGTAGACTTGGACTTGTTCTTGTTATTGGAGTTGAATCCAAGTCCACTCTTGTCATTGGGGCGTCTTTGAACACTCAACATATTGTCAAGTGTGGACTTCCCAACATGACGCTTTTCCAAGTCTTTCTTCAAAGAAGTGACTTGGGCCTTGAGCTCATTTAATTCCTCTACATGGTTAGTATCAACAAAAACACTAGAGGAAGTAGAAGCTTCATTGTTAGAGCAACAAGGCATGAAAGTAATTCATCACAAGATGTAGCAATATTGTGAGTGGATGAATCACTAGGACTAGCACATGGCAATAAAGCATTTTTAGTAGAAGTTGTGCCTTTGTCCACATGAGGCTCACAAGATGTTACCTTTGTAGAATAGCCTCATGAGCTAACTTTAGCCTAGCATGGGATGCTAGAAGATCATCATTAGAGCTAGAAAGCTTTTCATGACTTTCTTCCAATTTCCCATACTTGCTAGATAGCAACTCAAGTTGAGCCCTTAGCTCAACATTCTCCTTCAAAATAGATGCTTCACAAGAAGTGGAGTTAGTAGCACAAGCATCATTAATATTAGAAATGGAAGAAGACAATTTGACAAGCTTATCATTCTTAGATAGTTGAGTTTGGAGTTGATCATGAGACTTGATAAGGAGAGAGTGTTCACTTTCTAAAGCCTTGTGAGCTTTGTCAAGTCTCTCTATGTCCTCACTTAGTCTAGCATTGCCAACACCAAATTCAACTTTTTCCTTTTTAAGCACTTTAATTTAGCAAGGGCATGATCTCTTTCCTTAATGATTTTAGCAATAATAAGATCATTAGACTCATCAAGAGATTCAAGTCTCTCTTCAAGAGAAGACCTAAGCTCTTCTTCTTCTTCAAGAGAAGCTTTCAAGGAAGCTATAGTAATAGAGTCATCCCTCTCAATTTGACATTTCTCATCAAATTGACTTTCCAAATCCTCAATAAATTCCCTACTCTATAACATAATCAATGATTTCACATAGAGGAGGGATAGCTTTACTACCTTTGGGGAGAGCACCAAGTACCATCTCACCCATCTTGGTTAAGGATTCAAAATCAAAACCTTCTTCATGAGAATCCTCATCCTCATCATCACAATTTGGATTTGAGGTGGGAGACACCTCGGAATCCTTAGCCATAAGGCAAACATGATTAAAGAATGAAGAATTACTTGAAGCACCATTTAGGTCCATGTCTTGTTCCAACAAATGTTGGGATTCCTCTACATTGTTAGTCATGCAAGTACTAGAGGATATGGAAGCATTGTTTTCATGGCAACAAGACATATGAAGCATATCATCATGAGATTTAGTTAAACAACTATTACATGATATGCAAGGACTATCAACTCTAGCATGTATGACATTTGGAGTGCTAGAAGAGTTTAAGTCCAAAGATAGAACATTGCAATGAGATAGAGAAGAAGTATAATCAATAGTAAGTTCACCATCACCAATGCAATTTCTATCACCACTCACCATATCATTACCTTGTGACAAATCACATGTTGGTGAAGTGGAAGAAGTTGTGAACTCATCACGGCCGGAGGTGGAGGGAGAACAATCATCCTCAATAATTTTGGACACTTCATATATATCTTGAAGCTTGGTCCAAAGCTCATGAGCGTTCCGAAAAGGCATGATTGAAGCAAGAACTACATCGCTCAAAACACATATAAGACCATTAGAAACTAGAGTCTCGAGATGAGAGTTTTCCTCATCCTCTAAAGATAATTCTTGGGAATCCTTTGGAGGAGAAAACCCACATCTACAATCCTCTTAATATAATTTGGACCCATGGCCCTAAAAAGATTAAGCATGCGAATTTTCCAAACATCATAATTTGTGCCATCGAATATGAAAGTGGGATCGTGCACTAATTCCCTAAACGACATCTTTTACTCTCTAGGCGGTAAAGCCCAAAAAGAGAGCCCAGGCTCTGATACCAATTGAAAGGACAATGATGTCGCCTAGAGGGGGGGGGTGAATAGGCGATTAAAACTTTTCCGGTTTAGGCTTGCTAATTGCGGAATAAAACTAGGTGTTTAAATTAACAAGCCAACAACCTAAATAAACTAGGCTCACCTATGTGCACCAACAACTTATGCTAAGCAAGACAAGCAACAAGGTGATAGCAATAGAATACTTCAAGCACGAAGGCTATCACAATGTAAAGTGCATAAGTAAAGAGCTCGGGTATAGAAATAACCGAGCGCGGAGACGAGGATGTATTCCCGAGTTCCTCCTTGAAAGGGAGTACGTCTCGTTGGAGAGGTGTGAACCGACACAACGGTTCAACAACCACAAAGGTTTCACCCTCTTCTCCGATGAACCGCACCACAAAGGTTTGGTTCACCTTCCACTATCGGTATTCCTTCGAGGCGGAATCCGGAGCCTTTCAACAACAATCCGGGGCACAACCCACAATGGGTTGGGGGCTCCCGAACGGCTCTCAACAACAATTCGAGGCACAACCCACAATGGGATTGGGGGCTCCCGAACGGCTTCAAGTGACCACACAAGGGTCCAACCACCACAAAGGCGTCTAGGGCCCGAAGACCCAAGAGTAACAAGTTCACAAGATTTCAACTTCCACGAATCCTCGTGGAGAGCACACCGATGCACCAAATGCAAAAGGCAAGAGCACAAGTGCTCAAATCCTTCACTCTCAAATCCCACCACAAGCAACTAATGCTTATGGGGGGAGAAGAGAGGAAGAACAAAGGAAGAACACCAAATCCCTCCAAAATCTAGATCCAAAGGCTTCCCCTCACTTAGAGGAGAGATTGATTGGTGGAAGGGTGGATCTAGATCTCCTCTCTCTTTCCCTCTAATTTGAGGCAAGAATCATGGAGGAATAGAGAGAAATCCAAGCTCAAGAAGGTCAACAATGGGGGGCTTTTTCGTGCTCAAGAGCTTAGGGAACCATTGGGGAAGAAACCCCTTAAATAGGTCCCCTCAAAAAACTGACCGTTGGAGAAAACTGTGAGGCCGGCCAGGGAGCCGGCCTGGCCGGGCAGGGGGCCGGGCTGGTGGCCGGCTGGGGGCCGGCCAGCCACCCGAGGCAGCCGGCCTGGGAGCCGGCCTGGGCCGGCCTGTGGGCCGGCCTGCCACCCGAGGCCGCCGGCCTGTGAGCCGGCCTGACCGGCCTGTGGGCCGGCTTGCCAGAACCCGAAAACAGCAAAAAGAAAACTGCAATAACTTTTTCATCCGGACTCCGATTTCGATGATCTTGGGCTCGTTGGAATCGCAACGAAGAGTACTTCAAGATTATGCAGAGAAACATCATAGTCCATCATGTGAGGAGAAGACCAAATGTAGAAAGGTAAAACCTCTCTAAAGAAGATGAACCGGCAAAACCTCAAAACCGAAAACGCAACAAGTTTTCAATACGAAATCCGTTTTCGGTGAACTAGAGCTTGGTATGGAGATGAACACAAGCTCTAAATTCTCACATGGATAAAAGCCAAATAAGAACCAAGAAAGATGATATGCCAAGTATGCAAAGGTTTGAGCTCTCCACAAAGATGCGATCAAGTTACTCACTTGAGAGCCCCTCTTGATAGTACGCCGTCTATCCTATAACCCGGTCTCCCACTAACACCATGAGACCGGTAAAATAGAAACCCTATCAAGATCATACCTTTGCCTTGCGCATTCCACTTGAGCTAGATGATGACGATCTTGACTCTCTCAAGTTGGAACACCTTTCTTGATTGTGCTTGCTAGCACATGCTTGATGAAGACTTCTCCAAATACTCCCCCATACACCATTATGGGAGAGCCTTGCTAAACTCCGTCTTCATGAATCCACTTGCACTTCATCTTCTTATCTTCATATAGATGATGGCTTGGAGATAAACATGAAGTTCACTCAATCTTCTTTTCCAAGCCATGCTTGCAATAAGCTCAACTCTTCACATGACCATTCTTCATATAAACCCTTGGATGGAACCTTGGTCATCATGAAATCTTCTAGAGTCCAACACATGAACTCCAATCTTCTTCATGGACAAGATCTATAAAGATATCTCAATGCAAACATTAGTCCATAAGGATTGTCATTAATTACCAAAACCACACATGGGGGCAACCATGCACTTTCAGATGGTGGGAGCCAAAACAATTGATCAAGTTCGTCATCGACAATCAAGCGAAGAAGTGTTCGTCGTGGAGACCGGGAGGAGGCGTCAGCATTGGGTCGGAGACGTGTACTTGGCGAGGTTTCGGATATGGTAATTTTCCTTCGGGAATTTTGCCGTGACCGGGAACAATGAAGATGGTGATCCTCAAAGACGAGCGCCAAGGACTTCCGAGGAATAACAAAGGCTATACCAAAGCACATGAATTATTATTAATTGCCTGTGATGTTTATCCTTTGTTGTTTGCACCTTGATTGCGCAGTAGTCGTTTATTAGAGTGAATCCTCAAATAAAATCAAGGACATCGTGTTCTTACCAACCGTGGCACCGTCAAACCGGATGCTTGTTACCGTGCGACCTGTATCCAGGAGTAATGTGTACCAAGGGTTCGAGAGGCGGGCGCGAACCGTTCCAGCAGCCAGTGTCGGTTGGTTGTCTTGACGTCCAAGCATAATACAACCATGAGTTCGGAACACATCCGTCGAAAGACGAACATGAGTTGTAGCTGCTGCAATTGGCATAGTGCTTACCGGTTGGCCGACGGACATGACATGTATCCATGCTTGCTTCGTAGGGCAATCGGATCCTGGATCACTTAGTGCCAATCAAGAGGATTATTGGACTTAGTGGGAGCATATCTTAGATTCATGTTTGATTGAATTAAAGTAGTGCATTAAAATTACTAATAAACTAGAAGTCTAAATAAACTTGTTTTGTTGTAGAAGATGGATCCCGTTGAATATGTGCATGATGATTAGTTGTTAAAATAGTTAACTGTGGGAAGCGTGATCTTTACGGATTGGCTTCACGGGCTGAGAGATAATCTCAGTAGACGCGATTAGAGCATATTCTGGATACAATTGTTCCGAAAGTAGAAGAAGAATATTCTCCTATGGAGAAACATGAGTATGAAGTGAGTATGGTTATGCTAGACAGGATGTGTCCCAAGCTTAGCGACAGTTATCCATACTATCCCCCCTTCCATCTTATGGAAGTTTTTAAAGCTTGGTTCATGTGCCAGTTATGTCTTGCTAAACGACAAACTCAACGGAGAACTTAGATCTTGCAAACTATTAAGCGAAAGCTTGATGAGGGAGCACAAGGTTAAGTTCTGCAAAATACTCAGGAAGCTTGAGTATATTGGGCAACCAATTCTAGGAAATCAAGTTTATGACACACTTCCAAGATCACTATACCATAATTGTACTACGTCTTTGTGGCGTGTTATGAATTGATGGGAGTAGAGAAGATAGTCAAGGAAATCTTCAAAATGCTCTTATCAGCTAATTTGGATATCTATGTGCATCATCAGATGACAGCATCCTTCTTGCAAGACCAGTGGCAAGTCCACAAGAGGTATACGAGTTATACACAAGTATTGACATAATCTCTACTCGAATATATTTTGGTATGTGAATACTGAAATTTTTCATGTTGCATGATCGCAATGTGAAAAGGGAAAGAGACAAGAGATTTTGGAAGAATTGGAGGAAGTGGGGAAAGAAAGGTACTTAATGCGCCATGATCACCACTATGTCTTCAATTCAAGTCAATAAAGAAGATTTGCACTAGAACTTTAAATAAGAGTTATTTTCAGTTCGATCATTATATAATGAATATTTTAGATTCTGGAACAAGTAATTGTTCGAATTATAAGTATGTGTGGGAATTCCAAGTTTGTGAATTCAAAGTTTTATCTTCTTTATTATGATATGTCAATTATTTTGTTTGTTAAGTCTTTATTATTTTGATTCAAGATATTACTTAAAGTTTTGAGTAATAAATTAAGTTAGTTTAATCTTTAATTTTGAGTTGTACTTTTCGTTGGTTCTCCTTGAGACTCTTAAAGTTATCTCTAAATTAAATGGATAAAACTAAAATCACAAAGTGTCATACACTTGGAGAAATTCGAAATTCACAAAGTGCTAGGCATTTGATGAAAATCGAAATCCACAAAATGCTAGGCATTTAGTAGACTCGAATTTGGCAAAGTGCTAGGCACTAGCAAATTTCGAGATTTACATAAAGGAGTGGAATCTACCCATTAATTCAATTCTATAGAAGACTTAATATGAAGTTGCATATTAATGAAATAGACTTAATGAAATTATTGAAGTTTCAATATTTCATATAATTCAGTGGGAGAGTGTGAGAATCAAAATAAAGGAATCAAAGGAATTTGATTAAAGTTAAATAAAGGACTTAGTAAAATATTGTAACATTGTTGACAAAGGAAAGTTTTCTTTGTCAAATTACTTGTGATGGATTTTGGTAACTCGAAATCATCATGGTAATAAAATCTTTTGCAAGATAAAGATTAAAAAGGAAATGTTACAAGGTCTTGTTCGATGTGATGTGAAATTAGAATTCCAAATTACCCACTAAAGTAAATAGAATATTTTGTTTGTATTCCAGGGACCTATATCAATTCTAACTTAGAGTTATTTTGATAGAAAGTTCCAATTTTCAATTGTGAATTTCAAGATTGAATTCGAATTGAAAATGTGTTTTGCAAAAGTCCAAAATTGTTATTTTGGCAAGTGACTTCCACACAAAATTCTAAATGCTTGTTGACTTTAGAATTGGAGAAAAGTGTCTTCTCATGAAGAGAGAGTGGAAATCATAATACTAAATTAAGGCTGAGAGTCTTTGGGCAAGTGTTAGAATGAAAAGGATACACATGCAAATATTTCCATATCATTACTTTGTCCAGGAATACATGTAAGGCATACATGATTCGAATTAAGTATTAAAAGGTCATGTGAGGAATTGATGATTAGATCACTAGGTGATTGAAATCATTTAAATGTCCAGGAACATGATATAAGCAAAACAATTACAAACAGAATAATGAACATTCATTAATGACGACATTTGTCATAAAAGGAGTTCAAGAAAAATTCATGAGACTCCAAGATCCAATCTTGAGAATAGTTTGGACGTGATGTTAAATCATGTGCATGAATATTTCATAAAGGAAGGACAGATATGAATATCTAATATTCATAGAGCTAGTCTTGATTAAAATTGTTTTATCAAGGACGAATAGCTGATAGTGAAAAGGTGCAATACTTTTCATATCAATTGCTTGAAGCTGTTATTGAACTAAGGTAGCAAATTTATGAATGTTTGAAGTCAGTCGTATTAATGAGTAAGAATTTTTTATTCTTTTCATTATATAAATCGAAGGGACTTAAAAGACAGTGGGAGCTGATATTATATTTGTTGAATAAGGCTAGCCCGAATTAATAAATATATAAATCTCGTGATTTAAAGAGTTTAAATAAAAGGTCTGAAAATGTCTTATTAAAGTTTTGTCTCTGAGATAGAATTTAATAAACATGAGTATGAATGTGCTAAAGTGCAATTCTGAAAGGTAATTTCGAATTGTGTCTTGAGTCAAAGAAATTTGATCAAGAATTCATAGCGTGATATTTGCAAGATACCTTGACCTTCGTAGTCCTAGATGAGCGAATAGAGAGGAATAAGATCAAATCATATTTAATGTGATTTTGCTTATCTCATTGCTATATATAGTACATAAAGCCGGAAAGTTTCCAAAGTGCTAAGCTTTTATAAAGTTTTTTGCCACCGGCATTCATGAGAAATTCTTAAAATAATATTCTCATAAGAGCAGTTAATTCAGATTGTAATTGATCATATAAAGGTTTGGTAAAAGAACCTGATGGTGAGATTACAAAAGAAAACGACAAGGTGGATTTTGTAAAGCTACAAATAGTGTGTATAGAGAAGTTACTCGTATACGTATTTGTGGTGGAATTATGAAATCAATTTAATCTGATAATTGCAATTTCAATTGATAAATACTTGGTGTTTTGATTTTATCGAAAACACTTGTATCTTATGCGTGGACTCTATAACAAAGATAGTTTATCTATCGAGGATAGTTGTGTCATTGATGTGAGCATCATGATAAGCAAGTTATTGGATTAGTCATTACTCAGGTGAGGTTTCAATAAAGATGGTATGATAATATCAACCGGGTATTATTAATGCTACTACGGAACCGGAAAGCCCCTATCCAATTCCTAATAAATCCGACTTACATAGTCAAGTTTGGCATGTGAGGAGATAAACAAGTTTATGAACTTTGGTTGGATCAAAGTGCGGACACAGTTTCAGATCCGCATGCGAAAGCGTGAGTGGCACCTTAGTTCCATTTGGTGTCATGTCATCATGCTAACTAGAATCATTGTTGTTTCTGGTGCAAGTGGGAGACTGTTGGAGATATGCCCTAGAGACAATAATAATTAAGTTTATTATTTATCTCCATGTTTATTATTAATGTTTGAATCTTTATGCTACAACTGTATTGAGTACTTGTATAGCAAATACAACGTATACAAGAGGAAAACCTCCGATACACGTGTAGATATATGAACGGAAAAAGAGTTCCTGGTCTTGTCTCTAAGACTAGCCTATCTTGTTGCTCGATGATCATGTTTTCCTGATCATGTTTTCCTGATCATGAACTTTGTATAAGTTATTCAACTATAGGAGTGGATTATCAGAATGATAATCGCACTGAACCGACCCACCGTATGATCTTGCTATGAGACAAATCGTCAACGATGATATAGCGATTGACCATCTATTTAGTTATCATTAGCTAGATCCCTATGCTATGAGAATACCTTGTGACCGCTTATTCGACATTCGAGTTTTGATTTCCATCAAACGTCTTGCAGTAACATGGGACTATGATAGGTGGCTTTTGGGCTTGAACTAGGATAATGTATTGGAACAAAGATCGTTCAAGAATGGTACTTAATCTTCCAGACGATGGAGAGATACACCCTCTAAGCCATCTCAAGTATTATTGTTGTCACCAAATCGTCTGGCCAGACACAAGCGTGATTTATCACGGGACAACATATATACAGAATGAGAAAAGAGAATGACATTGGTATGAGAATAATATGTGTTATGATCGAAGGGTTTGATCACACAAGAGCACATTGTCTCAATCTCGAGATATCATTGGTATCGTGTACGTAAGGTGATTAAGCGTAATGAGTAACACACAGGTTCTGTTGTTCATTCACAACACAAGGGTGCCAGTACGAATGCCTAACCCACTCCTGGTTATTGTTTGCTAAGCTCCCAAACAATACTTTGTGTTTGCTGAACCTTTCGGGTCACACACTTAAGTTGTAGGTCAATCTTTGATTGAGAGTAAAGAATTAGTTTTAGTGGGAATGAGACTGTGTCGGAGTAGCTCCGATGTCACTGGGATTTGTTCCGGTGAATTATAAGTTAGAGAGAATGCAGACATCTAATGTCCTGAGATGATAGAATGTTTTCTATCATCAGCGGATTTAATCCGAGTGCTTATAAAGAAGGAAATATTGTTCTGATAGTTTTGTCGGCGTATACTGGGTATCCCGGTTCATATAAATATGAGTTATATGATAAGTAATTAATTCCGAGAATTTTCTATAAAAGAAAATATTCATTTAGTAATTAATTAGACAAAACAATTAATTATTTATTTAATTAATTATATTGGAAAAATATAAATTAAGCATTTTATTTGGAGCCCAATAAAAGGGGGCTGACAAGTGGGCCCATGGGGCCCACAAGGCAGCCGCACCCACATGGTATGTGGGGGAGGGGCCGAGTCCGAGTTGGGGGGACTCCCCCTCCCCGGCGGCTAGGGCAGGCCCCACATGGCAGGAGACGGGTGGGGGAGGAGTCCTACTCCTCCCTCCAACCCGAGTTGGAGTGGGGGAGGGTTTCCTCCCCCTTTCCTTGTAGGGATAGGCAGGTTTGGGAGGGAGGAGTCCTACTCCTCCTCCCAATCCGAGTTGGGGAAGGGGAGGGACTCTTCCCTCCCTTCCTTGGCCGGCCGACCCAAAGGGGAAGGGCTTGGCCCCTTCCCCAAGTCCCTCCACCCCTTGGCCTCCTTTATAAGCAGCCCCAAACCCCTAGGGTTGGGGAATCAATTGAAGGAATTGCAAGTTCTCTCTCTTGTAGATCTCATGTGTTGAGAATTAGACGTCTCTAATCTTCTCATATAGATCTAATCAAAGAGATTAGATCTACCACCTAAATTACGCCGCAAGGCTGACTCTCTTCACCACGTGCTAGTAGCTAGGCGGTGAACGCACGGGGTGGGTTGACACGGTGTATGTGTGGATACCGCTAGAGCGGGATTTGCGCAAGTAAGTTCCTTGGACAACGGAACAACTTCATCAAGGTCTATATCAACGTCGACGCACGGCAACATTCTCACCTCCCGGCGTGGACGTGAGATTCTTCATCAGGCTACACCGACATCTACTTCGACAAACACAAGATCTTTCGCAAAGGTGTTTGTAAGTATCTTGATCATCGCATTATGGGGTGCAGCATATCTTCATAGAATAGATCTTAGCGGTAAGGTTACGGATAAATTTTAAAATTTTCCACGCAACCCAATAATTCCCACGCACATACCAAAAATACGTGGCAACTTGAGTTAATTGAAAAATATTTTTCCCAACATTTTTCAAAATCATCTCGGAAACTTTAAAAATCAATGTGTCCCTACATTTCGAGTTATCAGAATATTTTAAAAGTCCTTGAAGGTGCATAAAGATGAAAAAATATTAGCCTGATGTAAAAACGATTGATAAATTAATTAGAAAAATCAACAATAGTTGTCAAACTGAAATGTTTTTGAATCATTGAAAATAATAAGTAGAGGAAATTGGTTCAAATGATAGTTTCAAATTGTCTAATGTTGTCTATGTTCTTGATCTGTGGAGTTGCCATTCCTAGTGTGTGTGTAAGTTGTAACTCCTAGCCGGTAGATAACTTCGTTAATTTAAAGTCGAGCTCATTTCGAGCTTTTCGTCTAAGAACTAGAATCATCCCTCTTAACTCATTCTCCATGAAATTGGCAACACGAAGAGTCTCCGTGGAGATAAACACAAATGTTTCCTTTATAACCGTACCCTTCTACCATAGAAAGCTAATTTGTACTTGCGCGCCAAACAATTTCTATAACACTTGTTAATGCAAAAAGTTGTTTTGGCACCAAGGTAGTACCAGTTATCCCTTTCTTGTAAGTAAATCAAAAATCAAACTTTTGTTTCCAAAAAATTCTAGAAATACGATACATATATATACATATTTTCTACCTAAGCACTAAATTCAAATACTTTATATTTTAGACTACACAAAAGGATAAAATTCAGGTTAAAATAGGGATTTTTTTTACTATACTTCATACAACCACATATTTGTTATGTTCCGCAGTCTGGAATAAAATGTATATTCAACCGCGACTTTGCAGTTTGCACATATCTTTACTGTTAAAGGTGAGTCCGTGGTTGGTGTCACACCTGCGTGGTGTCACACGTCGAATAAATTACAAGGACTGCCACCGATAAGTGAATACCCGTTCGTTTGAAGGAAAAAAAGAAAATCATCAAATCTCTGATCGGTAAGGAACCGATCGGTCCGGCATCCGCTCAGTAAAAAAAAACACGTAAACAACCTCGCGTGCAACACGGATGTTTCTCTCAACTCTCAACAAACTTTTTCAAAAAAGCTGACTTCACGCGACCAACATGTTTATCGCAACAAACAATTCAAACTCGCTAGCTATCTGCGCCCAACAAGCAACTCGCCTCGCAGCTCGCCTCTTCCATCACAGTTCAGCGATCGTCGAGTACCCGTTTGCCGCGTCTAAACCGGTAGCAGCCAGGCTCCGTGACCGCCTCGATTGCCGCGACAGCAGCAACCACCAGGTGACGCAGGTGCCGCTGGCTTGTCGAGCGCCGGCGTAGGCGCGACTACACCGGCAGCAGCCAGGCTCGGCGACCGCCTCGACTGCCGCGACATCAACAGAAGCAGCCAGGCTCGTCGACAGCAGCCACCAAGTTCTCGACCGGCTGCAGCACATCTCTGTTGGCGCCGAGAAACAAGAGAGGTAAGCCGACGCCGTTGCCGCTGGCTTGTCGAGCGCCGCGTCAGAACCTTCAATTTCCCTTCCCGAGACTTAGTACATCGGCAGCAGCCATCATCTGAACCTTCAACGTGTCTGCAGCAGCAAGAACAAGAACCTTGAAGTTAAAACTGCAATACACAAACGCAAACAACGCAAATCAACTGAACCTTCATCCATAGACATTGGTAAGTGTTCTTTCGAATACACAAACGCATCTACTGGTAGCCATATAAGGTGCATGTATGTAAATCACGGATGCCTGAAGTCAGCTAGGAACTGTGCATACAAGTAAAGATTAGAGGTTAGCCTCTTACTGTCAGGCTCGCATATTGCATTCACTGAAAATTTTCCGAAAGTAAACAGAGAACATCAAGTCGTATGCATTAGGTTCATAGTTCAGAGGCGTGACATCATTGGCAAAGGAGGTAGACTGGCAGCTGCAAAATATTGATGCACAAAAATGGAATACCTTCCACCTTTTAACTTTGAACGAGCTAATTCTCCAGGGCAACAGACCAAACTTTACCTAAAGTTTGACTAAAGAATAAAGATGTCACCACTATTACTTCAAATCAGCCCCAATATTTTCATGCATATTCACCACAACATCAGACATCATTTTAGCAAATTCAAAGAAACACAGACAAAATTGCACAAACCAAATATTCTACCAAATACTGTGAACAAGCTAGATTCAGTCATACCTTGCAAATTTGATCGATCAATGGTCCAGGACTTCATGCTACCTTTTTTTTTTGGCATGCAGCAGTTTCAGCTGAACCTATGAAATTAGGTTCATAGTTCATTCATGCCTGACTCAGCCATCTGATAATTTAGCCCCAAACTGTTGGTCCCGAAGCCGGTGGCCGGGTCGATCCAGAGCATGTTGAGGCCGTAGAGCACGACGGCGAGGATCCCACCGAAGTAGGCCCAGGAGGCGACGCGCTGGTCGGCGAGGCGGAACAACGGGGCGTCCTCCCGCACGAGGCCATCCGAGTCCTGCTGGTCCTCCTCCTCGGCGCGGTCGATAGAGGCGCGGGGCGGGGCGGGGGAGAGGAGGCGGGGGCGCAGTGGGGAGGAGGCCGGCGGTGGGGGATTCAGGTGGGGGAGTTTTGGCGGGCGGGGGAGGCGGAGGCGGTGGTGGTGGTGGAGGGGCGGGGCGGGGGCGGCGAGGTGGAGGCGGAGGTCGGAGGCCATGGTGGGGAGGGCGGAGTGGCTGGAGAGGAGGCCGTGGGGCGAGGAAGGGGGCATGGGCGGCGAGGCGCCGGAGTCTGCCGGCGGTAGGCACATGGCCGTGGATTGGGGAAAGCTCAGCTCGCTTTTGGTTGAGTGAGTGAGCGTGCGTTTTTTTTTTGACAGAGCGTGCGTTTGGTTGCTGACCCATCTAGCGCATGGCGTTTCTTTCCTGCCGCCGTAATGGATAGAGAAAGGAAGAGCTCGCCTGGTCAATCCGTCATGTTTTAATTACTCAGATAAACTTTTCATTACATGTTAACGTGTCTTTTTTAGTCACGCTTATGGAGACGATAGTTCGAGACGCGGATATTGACGAAGGTTCAGAAGAAGCCACCGACCTATCCTCTGATGCAATGGAGACAGAAAACTCGTCGAGTTTTTCACAATCAAAGGAGGTGATTGTCTTTTTTTAGGAATGTTCTCTTACAGAAATCTTTAAATTTTGTTGCGAACAAATATTGCCCTTTTGTAGGTCATAGGCAATATGAAAAATGACTTTGTCGATTCACCAAAAGAAGCCATGGAGGAGACCATAGACTCACAGATTTTGACAGAGCCAAAAGAAGTGCATACAGGGACAATAAATTCGCGACATAATAAGCCAAAGAAAGCGAACATACAGGTTATTCCAGAAGGTAATTGATTTTGCTCTGATTATTGTTCTTTCTCTTTTTTTCGTTCCACCTAACTAATCTTGCGCACTTATATATCGTTGCAGACTATGTGTGCACCGCTGAAGATTTTGCTGCTATTGAATCAATGATGTCTGCACCTGGAGACACCAAGTTCGTGGATATCGGTGACGCCTTATTATCTAATGACGATTTGACATGTCTTACACGTGATGATGCATTCTTGCCCGACGATGTAAGTCAACATAGTTTACACGTTAGTGTCTAAATTTTCTTGAACTAAAATGCATTTTTCTATCCAATTGTAGGTGGTAAATGCGTACATATATTGTATGCGCTCGTGTGAACATCTTCTAGATAGAGCGGGTGGTAATGTATTATTGGACAATACGTATGTCTCTGCCGTGCTTAAAAAGGACCAAAAAGAACATCGTCACATCACAGAACGGGTGTATCTTTATCTGAAACATGACATGGTTAGAATTAATTATACATATGCATCTCATTCAATATATATTTTTAACATGTGCATTCGTATGGATTATTCCAATAATTCCTTTTCAGATCTTTATTCCAATAAACATTAGTAAGACTCATTGGTATTTAGCGGTCATCAATGCAAAAAAAACGCTTGATACAAGTATTGGACTCTCTTGGAGCTGGAATGAGTCGGAGCGACCTCACTCTTATGGCAAGTAGCTTATGATTGTGATTTTCCACTTGACATTGTGTTTGTCAATATTAAATACTTTCTTCCTATTTATCAGCTCCAGGGATTTGAGAGGCATCTGAAGATCGTATCCCAAAAGGAGGACTTTGACATAGGTGAAAAGTGGCAGGATCTCGACGTCACAACATGGCCAATAGAAGAACATTTCCAAAAACAAGTGCAAACTGATGGGTATGTTGAATCAGAATCTCAAACCGATTTCAAAAAATTGATATATTTATGTGTGTACAAAGAGTAGAACCATTGTGTTAGCTTGTTGATATAAGTACAAAAAAATAGATGGATGGGTATCCTGAGCACTGCTCAACTTTGTATTTTGATTTTTTTTAGAACCAAATTTATGAGATGTACAATGCGAAACTATTTTGATTAAAAAATACTATATTCAATAGCCAAGAAATATATTGAACATTTCCATTAGCTGGCATATACAAATTTATACAATGAGCCTTTGTTAGGATAGTTTCCTTATGTTGATTTTTCCAAATTAAATCCTTACGCAACATTTGGTAATCGTGTAGTTCATCGTGCGGATTATTCATGTTAAACTTTATGGAGTATTGGACAGGAGATATGCTTTCTGACCACGTCAACCAGGTATTTTTTTTCACAATCCTTTTGGTAGTAGGTTTCATCTTGAATTATTATCTTACGTTTCGAACTTTTCTTACTATTTTTGTAGAAGGACATGAAAGAATTTCGAAAAAAAGCTAGCTGCCATACTGTACGACTCAGAACTAAATAAGTTAAGAGGTAATCCGATCTATAAACAACCAGGCGATGAACATAAGTCATCTCATTCCGATATTGAAGAGCTGACAGATCCAAAGCAGCCAGGCTCAAAGGTTGTAGACAAAGAAGTATGTACCCTTCCCGTCTCCATGGTGCCCGCCGACCCACATGATTTAGACGAGATGGTCAGATACATCATGTCCATTGACGATGCAAAGTGTTTGGTGTAAGTACCATATACTATAAATATAATTAAGTGTCAATATATCATGGTCGTAATGATATCATCATTCTTATTGACTGTTTCGCAGTAAAGAATGGGTGCGGAGCTCGGAACCATATCCATTGGGATTGCGTTTGAAACAGATTCAACAAATCCTAACATCGGACCAAGATATGGACAAGGACTGCTTCAACATGGCCGTGCGTATATTGGCGTGCGACGATATACAACTGTTGATAGAGCCTCCCGTGCATAACATGGACTTAAGATTTTCTGTAAGTTGCCATATTACAAGTAATTATTATCATCGTCATGTTTCTAAACCTTGTGTATTGACGCAGTCGGCGTTATCCGATGGCACAAAACATCCCAAGTGGCGTGTAAAGCCAGACATTAATAAGTTGGCAACATTTTTCCATGGTTGGCCCGAGATTGACAATAATATCTCGTCGTGTCATACCGTAAGTTGCTTTTCCTCTTGTCGATCATTGTTACGATTTATGTTTTTCTAATGCTTTCAAGTTGCAGATTTTGTTGCCATATGCATTCCTAGGCCACTTCATGTTGTTCTTCATCGACAAACATAAATGTCGTGTATCCATTTTGGATCCGTGCGTTGAACCTCTACCAATAGATAGGTATCAATTAAAATTTCAGAGGTATGCAATCTACCTAAACGAAGCACTAGCAATAGCACAACCTGGTTGGAATTCAGATATCTTTTACTGGCCACGGAGTTATCCAGATGGTATTCCAAGAAGTCATGACAGGTGAGTTATTTAAAAATCAGGGTAATAATTTATTTGTTTTCATCCTGGTGTTCAGGATAATGAAAGTGCATTTATTTGCAGGATCTTGTCGGGTTACTTAGTTTTTAGGTTCCTGCTCTCATGGGATGGTGGGAAGTTTGTCCATCCAGTTTGTACAGTGAGTATTCTTTATTGCACATTCTTACAACTTACACGTGATTTGCATAGGTAATTAACAATATACATATTTATATTCCTCGTGCAGGATGGTTATGAGATGACGAAAAAGTTTTTGATATATCTGCTCAAGTATCACGCAAATGAAGTCGAAGACAACATTCCAGATGTTGTACGAGAATATCTTAAGCATGTCAAAAGATACCAGATTTGGTAGCCTAGAAGATGATTCAAATGGTTGCTTTTTGTACACGTGACATCTTTACTATTAAGTCGAGATTTAGTTTGTTTGATTACAATGTATATCTTATCTAAGTACATTATTTTACATGTATTCAATATTAAATTGTGCAAAATACAATAACCCGTTGCAACACACGGGCATTCACCTAGTATATATAACATGTATATGTATTCATGTTCAAAAAACTGATTTTTTTTTTTGAAACTTAGAAGTACCATTTAAAAAAAAGGAACGGTGTCCAGGTACACCAAATGTCCTCTCTTGTTAATGTATGTATATAACCATGCCTCGCCGACATAGTTTCATCATCGTGTAAGAAATGCAAGTGCCACAGAAACAAAATAGTACCCTAATCCCAGTGATAAGCCTAAGAAAGATAGAACTTAATCCCAGTGAAAAAAAAGTTTAGTCTGATTCAGCTTCAGAATAACATCGACTAGGTCTAGGTGATCTCAATCATGCTTCATGTGCCGGCCTCACCCCTGTAGTTTTCAGTCTAAACCCAGCACTTGAGTGTAAATTTTTCTTCTAAATCTACCTTTTCTAACAGATGAGCTAAGCGAATCTTGACCCGAACTTCAGTTAAATCTCAAGCGTATCGCTACGAATCCTTGGCGCTAAACGTATTTGATCTCGTTTTGAGATGCTGAGGTGAGTGCACGCTCCAACGGGTTTACGGGTGAAACAGAGACAACTTGTTCTGCCAACGAAGTTGACTTTCTAAGCGTAAAAGGGATATATACTGACGCCAGGGCCCAGGTCCTGTAAAGAACCACTCTGCGGCGTGGCACTGCAAATCAATGGCTAGAACAAACGACTCCTTAATCGCAAGATCATCACGACGAATGCCCGAGCAGAAATTGCTAATTTGCATATCCCAAGCTGGGATAGAATTTGCACACTTCCGAGTATCTCAATAGAAGTTTCGTGTTCCAAATTCCAATGCCTAGAATTAAGGGCTTATTTGGTTTATAAAAATTCGATTGTTTAAATATTGTGTAGGATTATTATTTTTGTTTCTTATTCAGTTCTTATCCTTTTGTTTGTACAATTAAAAACTTAGGGCACTCCTTTATACATGCCACTTGCACTGAGAGTCAAGACCTTTAGGCTTCAGTTAATATATCTTACTTTGCAAAATGCTTGTTGATTTTGATGTGCTGCTTGTTTGGATATATTTGACAAGAATAAATAAATATTCCTAAATTCGAAAATAAAATAAAAATTTACTAACATGTTTTCTTTCCACACGTTGTTTTGTGGGGCTCGTGACCCCACGTTAGACGTGTCTATGCCTCAAAGGGTGAAGAATAAAAGAGATGGTGATATCCCCACCACTATTCGTTGTTACAATAAGGTGTAAACCGGACTCTTAGCGAATCAAACTTTTGTTCACTTAGATTCGGAACTCTATGGACTTACCAAAGGTAACCCGAAGTCGGGTGGTTGGCATGTGGGTCCACGCCAAATGTTTCACCCGTCAGCGACCAACAGTAAGTTACAATAGATGAATTAAATGCTAGCTCCACATATCTTAACGAAGACACGATCATATATATTCTTTGTAGTAATATTTTGCGCAAATGTGAATTGGAGCCTTACGAACCCAAAGCCAAATGTGAGTTGGTTGGGCCCATACGGCAGGCTCAGTTTAGCACAAGCTTTTCCTCTAACACCATAATCCCTGGCCAGAAAAAAACATAAACATGTGCCATGCCGAAAGGTCGATTTACTTATGATGCTAATCGACTTTACCACGTGTCTCAGGTAAAACCTCCATCATTTAAAAAAGGGAGAGCTAGACGAGACAAAAAAAAACTACTGTCAAACGAAATGGAATCCCAAATCATCATGAGCCCACCCTTTGCGTTGAAAATATAAAATCACGAGCTCAGCCCGCTCAGCCGAATCAAACCTCAGCTGTCGATCTGGCATCCGACGGCGGGCCCGGTCCGACCGTTGCGCCACTTGTAACGCTCGCGTGTCAGAGCCGACGCACACCCGACCGTTGGGGGAGCTCGCCGGTTTCGAAACCGGAGAAGGGAATAAATAACGCCGCGCCGGCGATCGCCTCTGCCACAAGCTCATCAGATCCTCGCCGCCTCGGTCCCCGAATCGATTGATTTCTCAATCCTTCTTCTCCACGGCCCCACCATCCAGATCTTGCCATAATTTCGAGCTCGGTCCGCCGCGGCCAGCTTTCCATTCTTTCCCCTTTCTTTGAGCGCGCGGGATGGGTTTGAGCTGAGCTCTCTCTGTTTCTTGGTTTTCTTGTTCTTGAGCTGAGCTGGTGACTGGATCAGCTGATTTGGTGGATTTGGTGGAGGGGATGTCGCGGAGGTTGTCGTTGCCGGGCGGGTCGCCGGTGACGGTGACCGTGTCGCCGGTGGGAGGCAAGGGAGGTGGCGGCGGGGGGAGCAGCCCCGGGGATGGGGTGGTGCGGAGGGGGTCCGGGATCACCAGCCCGGTGTCCAGGCACTCGCTCGGGTCCTCCACGGCGACGCTGCAGGTCTCGCCGGTGCGCGGCGGGGGCAGCCGGTACGCGTCCAGGGACGGCGCCGCGAGCGCCGAGTTCGTGCACTACACCGTGCACATCCCGCCCACGCCCGACAGGAGGACGACGGCGTCCACCGCGTCGGACGCGCAGGAGGAGGTGGTGCGGCCGCAGAGGAGCTACGTCTCGGGCACCATCTTCACCGGCGGGCTCAACTGCGCCACGCGCGGCCACGTGCTCCCCGACGCCGGCGCGCGGCCGGCCGCGTCCGCGAACATGGCCTGCAAGATGCGCGGCTGCGACATGCCGGCGTTCCTCGGCGGCGGCCGCCAGCCCTGCGAGTGCGGCTTCATGATCTGCCACGAGTGCTACGTGGACTGCGTCGCCGCCGCCGGCAACTGCCCCGGCTGCAAGGAGCCGTACTCCGCCGGCAGCGACACCGACGACTCCGTCGACGAGGACGACGAGGCTGTCTCCTCGTCGGAGGAGAGGGACCACATGCCCATGACGTCCATGGCCAAGCGCTTCTCCATGGTGCACTCCATCAAGATGCCCATGGCCAGCACCAACGGCAAGCCGGCCGACTTCGACCACGCACGCTGGCTCTTCGAGACCAAGGGCACCTACGGCTACGGCAACGCTCTCTGGCCCAAGAACGGCAACGGCGGTGGGGGCGCGGCCGGGGCCACCACGGGCTTCGTCGGAATCGAGGAGCCGCCCAATTTCGGCGCTCGGTGCCGCCGCCCACTGACGAGGAAGACCAGCGTCTCTCAGGCCATCCTCAGCCCTTACAGGTAAACAAAATGCTTCCGAAATTCTATCCAAGAAACAAAATTCACTCTTTTTTCGACCAAAATGTTTGTGATCTGTATTTGCTCGAGATTCTTGACTTGTCGGTGGTGACCATGGTTTCTTCTTGCTCTGCTCCGATGCAGGATGCTGATCGCGATCCGGCTGGTGGCGCTGGGGTTCTTCCTGACATGGCGCATCAAGCACCCAAACCCGGACGCGATGTGGCTGTGGGCGCTGTCCGTGACGTGCGAGGTGTGGTTCGCCTTCTCATGGCTGCTCGACAGCCTCCCCAAGCTCTGCCCCGTCAACCGCGCCTGCGACCTCGACGTCCTTGCAGACCGCTTCGAGTGCCCCACGGCACGCAACCCCAAGGGCCGCTCCGACCTCCCCAGCATCGACGTCTTCGTCTCCACGGCCGACCCGGAGAAGGAGCCGCCGCTCGTCACCGCCAACACCGTCCTCTCCATCCTCGCCGCCGACTACCCGGTCGAGAAGCTCGCCTGCTACCTCTCTGACGATGGAGGCGCGCTCCTCACCTTCGAGGCCCTTGCCGAGACCGCCAGCTTCGCGCGCACCTGGGTGCCGTTCTGCCGGAAGCACGGCGTCGAGCCCCGCTGCCCGGAGGCCTACTTCAGCCAGAAGCGGGACTTCCTCAAGAACAAGGTGCGCCTGGACTTCGTCCGCGAGCGGAGGAAGGTGAAGCGGGAGTACGACGAGTTCAAGGTCCGCGTGAACTCGCTGCCGGAGGCGATCCGTCGGCGCTCAGACGCCTACAACGCTGGCGAGGAGCTGCGTGCCAGGCGACGCCAGCAAGAGGAGGCCGTGGCGGCCGGTGGCACGCTTGGAACGGCTCCGTTGGCAGAGACTGTGGCCGTGAAGGGAACATGGATGTCTGACGGCTCCCAATGGCATGGTACTTGGCTCACTGGCGCGACAGATCATGCCCGAGGCGACCACGCGGGAATTATTCAGGTGACTGATCGAATCCATTTCCATACATGTTGTCGCTGACGCAAATTTCTACTACTTGACTGTTCAATCGATCTGTAATGCTCATGGATGTGTATTGCAATTGATGGACACGCAGGCAATGCTTGCGCCACCGACGTCGGAGCCAGTGCTTGGAGGTGAGCCAGCGGAGTCCGGAGCGCTGATCGATACTACCGGCGTGGACATCCGGCTGCCGATGCTGGTGTACGTTTCTCGCGAGAAGAGGCCCGGCTACGACCACAACAAGAAGGCCGGCGCCATGAATTCGCTGGTCCGGACGAGCGCCATCATGTCCAACGGGCCCTTCATCCTCAACCTCGACTGCGACCACTACGTGCACAACTCGGCGGCGCTCCGGGAGGGGATGTGCTACATGCTCGACCGCGGCGGTGACCGTGTCTGCTACGTGCAGTTCCCGCAGCGGTTCGAGGGGATCGACCCCAACGACCGGTACGCCAACCACAACCTGGTCTTCTTCGACGTCGCAATGCGCGCCATGGACGGGCTGCAGGGCCCCATGTACGTCGGCACGGGCTGCATCTTCCGCCGCACCGCGCTGTACGGGTTCAGCCCGCCGCGCGCCACCGAGCACCACGGCTGGCTGGGGAGGAAGAAGATCAAGCTCTTCCTGAGGAAGAAGCCCAGCATGGGGAAGAAGTCGGACAGGGAGAGCGAGCACGAGTCGATGCTGCCACCCATGGAGGACGACGACCACAACCAGCTCAGCGACATCGAGTCGTCGACGCTGATGCCCAAGCGGTTCGGCAGCTCGGCGACGTTCGTGTCGTCGATCCCGGTGGCAGAGTACCAAGGGAGGCTGCTGCAGGACATGCCGGGCGTGCACCATGGCCGTCCCGCCGGCGCCCTGGCCGTGCCCCGCGAGCCGCTGGACGCGGCCACCGTCGGCGAGGCTATCAGCGTGATCTCCTGCTTTTACGAGCAGAAGACAGAGTGGGGGCGGCGCATCGGCTGGATCTATGGGTCGGTGACAGAGGACGTGGTGACAGGGTACAGGATGCACAACCGTGGGTGGCGCTCGGTGTACTGCGTCACCAAGCGCGACGCCTTCCGCGGCACGGCACCCATCAACCTCACCGACCGGCTCCACCAGGTGCTCCGGTGGGCGACGGGCTCCGTGGAGATCTTCTTCTCCCGCAACAACGCCATGTTCGCCACCCGGCGGATGAAGCTCCTGCAGCGCATCGCCTACTTCAACGTGGGCATGTACCCGTTCACCTCGGTGTTCCTCCTCGTCTACTGCGTCCTCCCGGCCGTCTCCCTCTTCACCGGCAAGTTCATCGTCCAGCACCTCAGCGCCACCTTCCTCGTCTTCCTGCTTGTCATCACCATCACGCTCTGCCTGCTGGCGCTGCTGGAGATCAAGTGGTCCGGGATCACGCTGCACGAGTGGTGGCGCAACGAGCAGTTCTGGGTCATCGGCGGCACCAGCGCGCACCCGGCGGCGGTGCTGCAGGGCCTCCTCAAGGTGATCGCCGGTGTGGACATCTCCTTCACGCTCACTTCCAAGCCGGGCGGCGCTGAAGACGGCGAGGAGGAGACGTTCGCGGAGCTGTACGAGGTGCGGTGGAGCTTCCTGATGGTGCCCCCAGTGACCATCATGATGCTGAACGCGGTGGCCATGGCCGTGGCGACGGCGCGGACGGTGTACAGCGAGTACCCGCAGTGGAGCAAGCTGCTCGGCGGCGCGTTCTTCAGCTTCTGGGTGCTGTGCCACCTCTACCCCTTCGCCAAGGGCCTCCTCGGACGCCGTGGCCGCGTGCCGACCATCGTCTTCGTCTGGTCCGGGCTCATCTGCATGATCGTGTCGCTGCTCTGGGTCTACATCAGCCCGCCCGCCGGCGCCAGGGCTGGCATAGGCGGCTTCAGCTTCCCGTAGTGCTAGTAAGTTTGTCTCAAGAAACTCACATGAAGGAGATCTTGCTTCATGGAGTTTCCAGGTGTTGTTAGTGATTAAGTAGCTGTCTGGTGATGGATTCTTAAGCAGCTGAGCTCTACTGCTGCTTTACCAGTATTTCAAGGCATGTTTAGCTATGCTATATCTAACTATTGTAAACTGTATGTATACTGAGATTGGTGTACTACTGTTATTCATCTGTTATGAACTTGAAAGTTCAGACATCTTGCCATCAATTCAGAGCAGGTGGCTTTCATGTGGAGTAGATGTTGATACATTTTGTTTCTGGTTCATTGTGGAAGCTTTAGCTGCTGCAGTGCACCAAGGAAAATGCAATCGCAATTGGTGATGTTCGTCTGTCAGAGCACGGGACCAATTTGGTCTGCATGTCAATTGGACAACAAGAACTCTGTGAACTCTGGGAGCAGTAACTCTTATTGCAGCAGTGTGATGAGAAATTTCAAACTCTGATTGCTGCATTAATTCCTAAGCGTTGCTGATCATATCTCTTGGTAAATAAGAATAAAAAAAGAACATATACATGTTTGCCCCATTGTATCAGTGAGCGACACTGATTTCGGATTTGCTTATGGATCACACTTTTAAGGGAGATGTGTTGATCACTGAGATGGATTTCTCAGGTGTTTGTAGTGATGGGCTTTTCAGATAGATTCATTCTTAAGCAGTTTAACTCCACTACTGCTCTAGCAAGGTTTCTAGATTCTAACAACTGTAACTGTATGATCTGACTGGGGTGTACTGTCATAATATTGGTATCCATCTGCCAAATGAGCTAGATGTTGACATACTTTGTCAATGGTTCATTGCGGTGCACCAAGGAAAATGATGTTCCGCTGTCACAGCAGAGGACACATCCTAAACCTCCTTAACCACCGAGAGCAATTTATGTTCCACTGTCATCAATTGGACAGCAAGAACTTTGTGAACTCTGGGAGCACAAACTCTTATTGCAGCAGTGTCATGACAGATTTCAAGCTCTACTCCACATTTTACAGAAGAAAACTGTGATTGCAGCAGTAACTCCTAGACGTTGTGGATCATTTCTGCCGATAAATAAGAATCGCGAAAGAGCATTTACTTGTTTGCCCGGTCGTATCACTGAGTGAACACTGAAATTTTTATGGATTAGACTTTTAGAGAGATGAGATGAACTTTTCAGGTGCATGTAGTGATGGGATTTTCAGGTGGATTGGTTCTTAAGCAGCTTACCTAGTTACCTCCACAACTGCTCTAGAATTTTTTTAATGCATGTTTGAGCTATTTAACAGTTGTAACTGCATGGTCTGACTAGGGTGTGTTGTCATAATATTGGTGTCCATCTGTCGAATGAACTGATGATTTTAGAACGAATGGAACTTTGTATTATTGTAGTTCTATAATTTGACTGGTGGTGCTGTCATAAATAATAATATTATTGCAATTCATGTAAACAAAATGGGGCAGAAATTTCAGGCGGTGCACTGTGGCAGCAGGAGGATCTGGGAGTAATCAACTCACAGCCCACGGAATTGTCTGCAACTCTGCATTGCCTATTTCTGCTTCAATATGAACAACTTTTGGTTAGTTTCGAATCTCGGAAGTAACTGAAAGCCATTGGAAACAAGACATGACAACAAGAGTTAATACTCATGTGTCATGACAACAACTTGTTTGAGCTCAGTTGGAGTTTCACCCTGCGATGTTCAGCTAACAGTCTTGGCCTGGAATTCGCAGTGATGATTTATTTTTTGTTACACGGTTGCATCTTTTGTGGTACGTATTATCGAGAATTTTGTGAACGGAACATGTCTCTGAAGAAAATGGGTAATGAATCAATAGCTAACTGATTGACCCATTTTAGCTCCGCAATGTTAAATGAACGTTGTGAATCTGACAGAACCAAAACAAACCAAAGTAAAACCAGCTGGCTTCTTTCATTGCTTTGGAGGATCATATTGTCATATGTAAGATTTCGTTAGTGGTTAATTTGGAAATGCAATCACGCAGTTTTAGCACAATAGTATGCACAATCAGAGGAGAAGGCACATTCTGAATCTCTGTAATTCAGCCTAGGCAAATAGACCTATTGCTAGGAATATTTGAGATCAGTTTAGCTATGTCAAATCAGTTACACGGCAAGAACTTCGTGAATTCCCCCGAGCAGTAACTGTGATTTCAGCATTCTGCTAACATAGGATAGAGGTTGTTGAGGTTCTGTCCAAAAACCTTCACACATGCAAATAAATGAATTCTTGACTTGGCAGTGAACACTATAAAGTTCATGGATCAGACTTTTTTTTTTTAACACCAGTACCGTAGGGAAAATCCCTACGGTGTAAATTTTATATTAATAATGAGGTAGGACAAATACAGAAGAATTACATCAGGGGGGGTGACATGGGAGAGATGCGAACATGTTAAAAATGTCTGTAACTAGTCCTCTGGTGTTCAAAAAAGGTACTAAGCCACAACAGTAGTGGTTGTACATCAGCGGCTTTCACACGATGATGATGGAAATGAATGTCTGCTTGAAATTTTACTCTCCACCTTCCAAAAGAAGGTTGTATTTGTTGGAAAATAAACTCATTCCTCATCTTCCACAAATTCCATGTGGCACAGGCAAATATCTCCAGAAAGCACGGCCCGGTAAAGGCTCCCTGAGCTACTCTTATTCTGTTCAAAATAGACATCGAAGTATCCCACTGAAGTCCTGTAGCATTCCAGCAACGAGTGGCAAATGAGCATCCAAAGAACAGATGATCACGAGTTTCTAGCTCTCCCTGACCACAAAGGATACAGTTCGGACCTCCCTCAACATGCCAATGTTTCCGGATCATAAGATCCTTTGTATTAAGCCTGTCATAAAACATTAACCACAAAAACACCTTCAGTTTATGCATGCACTTGGATTTCCAGATGTCTTTCATAATCTGGTCACACTCCACTTGGGAGAAAAGAAATTTATAAAATTTCGCTGCAGTGTAATTGGTTCCACCCCAGACATATGATCTGACATCCTGCTCAGGGTCGGTCTGATCAAAGCTATGTAACACCTCACTGATCTGCTCATATTGTTCGAATGCTTGTACCGAAATGGGCAGAGCAAATGCCCCTCCGAGTTGGGACAAGTGGATCATCTGAGACACTGACATGTCCTCATTGAGCACAAAAGAATAAAGATGAGGATATTCTTCACAGAGAAATTACCACCATGCCAGAAATCTTTCCAAACAAAGTGTCTTCGCCATTATGAATACTTGATCTAGTAATGCTCCTGTATAGATCAACCAGCCCAAATATGTCTTTCCACCAGAACGACCCTCTCGGTGATTGGGCATGCGGAGGGCCTGGATCATATAGAGACCATACAAGACGAACCCAGGGTATGTCTGCTCTACTGAAAAATTTGTGAAGATGTTTCATAAGGAGGGCCTTATTCTGAAGTTCAAGGTTTACCACCCCCCAAGCCTCCATGATTTTTGGGTCTGCAAACCAAGTGCCAGGCTGCAAGTGAGTGAGGATTACCAGCACCTTCCTCTTTAGCCCACAAACAATGTCGTCGAGCACGATCAAATATCTTGATGAATCCTTTGGGGAGTTTTAGAGAGCAGAGGTAATGAGTCGGCAGAGAGGACAACACAGACTGAACAAGTGTTAATCTACCACCGTAGTCTAGAAACCGTGCACATGCATTCATCCTTCTCTCAACTTGAGCAGCCAAAGGGGTCAAGTCAGCAATCGTGGGTCTAGTGGTACCCAAAGGGAGCCCCAGATATGGGAAAGGTAACGTGCCTGTAACACAGCCAAAAGTCCCAGCTAGATATTGCAGTCTGTCAGTATCAATGTTTAGTGGCATCAAGCAAGACTTGGAGTAATTCACCGAGAGTCCAGTTGCTGCAGTAAACTGAAGAAGAAGGTCGCGAAGTCTGTTCAACTGAACCGGGCATGCTTGCATGATCAATAGCGTGTCGTCAGCATATTGTACAATAGGAAAGTCTGTATCAGGTATAGGAAGGGGAGGCATGATCAATCCATCTCCAGCTAATTTGTTGATCATGGTTTGTAGTAGATCAGCACCTTCTACAAACAAAACTGGTGACAATGGGTCACCTTGGCGAACACCCCGTCGACATGCAAATTTCTTCCCTGGCACACCATTTAGGAGAACAGCAGAAGTCCCAGTATCAAAAAATGGATTGAATCCAACCTCTCCATCTGCTATCATAACCATGTCCTTTTAAAATCCCAATAATCGCCTCATGCTCAATCATATCAAAGGCCTTGGTGAAATCCAGTTTAAGAATTACAGCAGGAGTGCCGATTGTTTCACCTGGTGAATATACTCATATGCCCAAGCGACACAGTCCTGTATAGTTCTTGATTTTAGAAACCCATATTGGTTTTTATGGACAATACCAAGAATTTTAGATTGGAGCCTGTTAGCCAGCACCTTAGCGAGCAACTTGAAGTTGGAGTTAAGCAGAGAGATTGGTCTGTAATCATTGGGACCTTCAGGAGAGTGCACCTTGGGGATCAATGTAATGAAAGCATCATTGATACTTTGCAGATTAACGACACCACTCCAAAATTCATCAAATAGACGATAGTAATCGAATTTGATGATGGGCCAACACACTTTGAGAAATAGCCCATTGAAACCGTCCGGGCCAGGGGCCTTATCAGTGGGCAGAGTTGCAACAACTTCATCAATTTCAGCACTGGTAAACGGTACCGTCAAACAATTTAAACCAATCTGGGGTTCAAGGCGATTTTCAAAACTGAATTCATGATCAATAGGAATCGAGGTGCCCAAACGATCCTTGAAGGCTTGTCTAAGTAACCCAGCTTTGGCATGATGCTCTGTAACAACCGAACCATCTGCTCGTTGGAGAGAAGCAATAGAGTTATTTCTATACCTGACGGTGGCCATGGAGTGAAAATATGCAGTGTTCTCGCTGCCAAATTTTGTCCATCGAGCTGTACATCTCTTTCTCCAATATTCATGCTTACAATGCAAGAGCTGAGTGAGCTTCCTTTTAACAATGTTGCGGAAGTTCCATTCGGTGATATGCAATGTACGTGACTCCTCAATCTCATCCAGCCGAAAGATGGTAGAGTTACAGTTTTCAATTAATCTATTCATCATAGAAATACTAGAACACCAATTTTTAAGACCTTTTCGGAGAAGTTTAAGTTTGGATGAGATGCACTTAGCACTGTCACCTGGACAGTGAATAGCCCACACATTCCTGACCACATCAAGAAATCCGGGTAGCCGAATCCAATGATTCTCAAATCTAAAAACCTGTGGTTTCGGAATATCAGTCCCAATTGAAATGACACATGGAGTATGATCTGAGGTGGGTCTCGCCAAAGGAGTAACCACCGTATTCGGGTACTTGATTGTCCAGTGTGGGGTAGTAAAGAACCAATCCAGCTGAGTGAGAAGAGCATCAGATTGCATATTACTCCAGGTGTAGGCCCTCCCCTTAATGGGGAGTTCCAGTATGCCCAAGTAGCTGATAACTTCATTAAAAGTTTCCATGTCAGTTATGTTTGCTCCAGGCCTATTTCTGTTTTCAGCATACCGATAAAAATTGAAATCACCAACGAAGAGCCAATGATCATCATCAGCAAAATCTAGACTGCACAACCAGGCTATAAAATTTTGTCGATGAACACCATCACATGGTCCATAGACATTAACCAAAGTGAATTGTTCGTGCGTGATCTTTGAAGAGAATTGAACAATAAGTCCAAAGCTCTCAGCCTGGATCAGCTGACCAACAAACAGATTACTGACCCAAACATAAGAATGCCTCCGGAAGCCCCATCAGAAGGCACATATTCAAATTTACCAAACCTCTTTGGTATGAATTTGCGGATAAAATGGACATCAAAATCTGCCTTTTTTGTCTCCTGAAAACAAAGGATCGTGGCAGCACTTTCCTCAATCTTGTTAAACACAAGTGGCCATTTCTCTGGGTTATTAATACCCCTAACATTCCAACATAAAATTCTCCAAATGCGGTTCAAAATATTCATTGATTGAAATAATAGAAGCTAGAGTAGCAGGTTCTGACACACATGAAACCTGATATCACACACTCACAAGCATGACCGTTCAGACTGACATCCACACACGACTCAGATAACATAGACCAACAAGTTTGCCCAACATAACCAAGCTGAAACAAAATATCTGACGACATTGAACCGCTAATTAGACCGATCCTGAAGAAGACAGGCTTCAGAGAGTTGTTCAGGTGCGATACCGCACTCCTCCACTCCAATTCTTGCATCTCCGTCATCTGCATCACTTCCGGGGGTCTAGCTCTAGGAACTGACGAGCTTCTCCTGCGAGGCTGGCGATCCGGGAGAGCAGTATGCATAAGACCATTATTGTTGTTACGAGTACATCTACGAACTTGATTAGCAACAGTTGGTGTATCTGGCTTACGTACGCGAGAGCGAGCACGGGTCATTGGTCCAGTAGGAGCAGCCGCTGGTGTGACGTTTTCCAAGACAGATGCACGCAGAAGCTCATGAGAGTTATTCTGTGAACCAGAGTCAGGGACCAAACCCAAATCATAACGCACCAATGCTGCAGTATCAGGGAGACCATCATCAATCTGGTCAGTTGCAGCAATATCAGAAGGGTTAATAACAGGCAGATTATCATCCAGCTCCTCAATAACGACCGAAGATGTCCGAGCCAAACTGACCCGACTGTTCATGCCCACAAAGTTCAGATAAAACAGATGGCCCCACGCAGGTGCACGCACAGAGTATAACCAATCTAACATGTACCCATTGATGGCCTCAACTAACTGAGCTACAAACTGAGCAAAAGGAGCAATATAATATGAAGCATCAGGAGGTAAAATAGCTCGAGTGTACACTTGGTGCATCAGCCAGCTATAAAAGGACAGATAGCAAGTGAACTGAGGTAAAATCATGTTCAACTCCCTTCCACCTGCCCTCACAAACATCAGATTAGTATCACTATTTCCAGAGATCAATCCTTCAGCTGCAGACTCTACTTTGCAACGTGATCATTCCAGGCCCCCAAGGCGTCATCAGAAGTAATCTCTACAGCCGTGGCAGGTTTTAGGAAAGGTTTCTGTCGAAGGAAACTCCCCGGCAGACGAATCGGTAACCTGGTTTATTTCCTTAACTTGCACATTCTTTCCTTTCTTTACCCATTTTTTATAGAGGTGACATTGATTAGAGAGATGGCCCAAATCCTGGCAAGTTTGGCAACGAATCGTTGGACAATTAGCCACCAAATGTCCCGGCCTGCGGCAGAAGGAGCAAAGTAGCTTAATGGGGCAGTGACGGGTCTTATGTCCCCAACCATGGCAACCAGTGCATTTGATATCATTCGTACACATACGCCTGATGTGGCCCAATTCAAGACAACGAAAGCAGTGAGGCGGGCTAGAAAGTGAAGTATTATCTGAAAAAGGCCCAACGGTCCATTGTTTGGAACCTGCCTGACCACTTTATCGCAGACAACTGAATCATTCATACCATCATAATTCAGACTATGGATCTCTTGAGCAGATTCTGAACTGGAAGGCTCATCTGTATCATAGTCAACACAACGAAAACCAAGCAGAGAACAGTTCTGACAAGGCCCAGGGCAATTAGCAAACAGTGTGCCTTGGAACCACACCGAGAGCAACGGCCCAAGAATTCATAGACTAAATCCTTAGGCGGGATCAACGGCAGGTTTAATGCTCCCATTATATCCTGATCAGTATACCGTGATCCCCTCAAGTCTTCCAAATGTTCAAGAAGCTCTTTAGGCAATGTGGCACAATAATCCGCAAATAACGCTGGCTATAAAAGACCCGAGAATTAGATCCCTGAAAATCAGGACTGACCATATTGGTAAAACTACCAAAAATGAGACCATTTTCGCCATTGCCATGATCAATCAGGGTACTCTTGTGAACCGGTTCAAATGAACCAAAACGAATCTGTGGGGACGACGAGAACTTTTCCTGATGAGAATCAGTGAGATCGAACTTGGCAAGTTCCGCTGAAGAAGATAAGTCACCCTCTGCACTACGATGTAAAAAGTTCAGATTCGTCTTCAGAGCTGTGGGAGCACGCTGAGAAACCTCGAGAATTTCAGCCTTTGTGTACCACTTCTGATGAGTGTCATGATGAAAACCAGTGATAGCAGGATGAACTCCACGAAAGAGAGAAAAATGGCAGACGAAGTCAGGCCAAACACGATCACGCAAACCATAAATGAAATGCCCCACACGGTTAGAAGCAACTGAGAAACGAAACCGCTGATCTGAAATCTGGTAGACCCGAAAGCCCAAACGATCACCACCAATGCAAGATTGAAGTGCCAAACCAACTGACTCCTCATTGAGAGGGAATGAAGATGAAGAAAACGCGACCACCAAGAAGAATTCCGAAGCACCAGAGGAGGGAGAGAAGTGAACCGAGGATCCAAACCGTCGACGAACCTGTGCCTCAACCGCGAGGCCGGGGAGAAGTCCCAATGGTGGAGGGCTTCCATCGCCGATCAGTTCTTGACGCCATGGAGAGAGAGGTTGGTGTGGGTGGAGGTGGGGGTGGAGGTGGGAGACGCCATGGTTGAGGATTATCCTGACTGTCGTCCACGTTTGCCAACAGAAATATACAGACAGGATAATCCTCAACCATGGCATCTCCCACCTCCACCTCCACCTCCACCCCCACCTCCACCCACACCAACCTCTCTCTCCATGGCGTCAAGAACTGATCGGCGATGGAAGCCCTCCTCCATTGGGACTTCTCCCCCGGCCTCGCGGTTGAGGCACAGGTTCGTCGACGGTTTGGATCCTCGGTTCACTTCTCTCCCTCCTCTGGTGCTTCGGAATTCTTCTTGGTGGTCGCGTTTTCTTCATCTTCATTCCCTCTCAACCACATTACCTCTGCCGTGGCATTTGCTAATGATTTGTACTCCGCTTCTGTACTTGAGCGTGAGACAGTGGCATGTTTTCTAGCACTCCAGGAAACTAGATTAGAACCAAAATAAATAGCAAAGCCACCTGTGGATCTCCTATCATCAGGACACCCTGCCCAATCAGCATCAGAAAATGCACTCACAAGAGTAGACGAATTCTTACTGAGCTTGAGTCCTGTTGACGCACTTCCTTGAAGATACCGAAGTATCCTTTTTACTGCTGTCTAATGTACATCAGTAGGAGATTGCAAAAATTGACAAACTTTATTTACTGTAAAAGAAATGTCTGGCCTTGTCAAAGTAAGATATTGCAAGGCTCCAACCACACTTCTATACCGGGTTGAATCTTCTGGACCCAACTCTTTCCCTCCAAACCGTGACAACTTTTCTGTGGTGGATATGGGTGTACTAGAAGGCTTGCATTTTGTCATGTTTACACGCCTTGGTACATCTCCTGCATATTTTTCTTGTGTTAGCACAATACCATTTCCAGTACGTCTTACTTCTATACCAAGGAAATAATGAAGATCTCCAAGGTCCTTCAACGCAAAATCATTTCTCAAATCATTGAGCAAAGCTGCCGTTGCCTCCTGTGATGAGCTCGCAACAATTATGTCATCAACATAGATAAGCATAAAAATAGTAACTTTGTTGTTCCTATAAAAGAAGAGTGAAGTATCCCCCTTTGATGGCTTGAATCCAAGCGCTTGCAACTTTGCACTCAGCCTTGAGTACCATGCCCGAGGTGCCTGTTTTAACCCATACAGGGCCTTGTCCAACCGACACACATGATTTGGTCTAGCCTGATCCTCATACCCGGGAGGCTGCCTCATGTAAACTTCTTCCTCGAGAACGCCATGAAGAAACGCATTCTGTACATCCAATTGACGAAGGCTCCATCCCCTGGAAACAGCAATAGACAAAACCAACCTAATAGTTGCTGCCTTAACTACTGGACTAAATGTGTCTTCATAATCAACACCATAGCGTTGCTTAAACCCCTTTGCTACAAGCCTAGCCTTATACCTATCTATGCTGCCATCTGCTTTTCTTTTAATTTTATACACCCACTTACAATCTATTATATTCCTCCCTTGATTTGAAGGTACAAGATGCCAAGTTTTATTGTTCATTAGTGCACTAAACTCAATATCCATAGCACCTTTCCAATTTTGTATCTCCTAGTGCTTCATGCAAATGTTCAGGTTCACCCGAAGATGCAAAAGCTGCATACCTGATCGTACCATCCTTTGGAATAAACGGTTTGAAAATACCATTTTTGGAACGTGTTATGCGAGGTTGCACACACGGAGCTTCATGCGCACCATTCGCAGAAGATCTTGGCATGACAGAACCTGGGGTTGCCGTATCTGCCCCAGATCCCGAGCTGTCGGCTGACGCGATCAGCCCATCAGGCGACGCCATGTGGAGAGGCTACCCTGGGCTTGTCGGGGACCCGTCCGTCCCATGTGCATGCCGCTGCGGCGTGGTGGCATCGGATTCGTCGAAGGCGCGTGGTGTGCACGCGCTGCCTGGATGCCCGCGCGGAGACGCGTTTTCTCCAGCGCCATCGCCCGTCACGCACTGCCGCGTGGCTCGACCAGGAGGAGATTCGCCTGGCCCGCCTGGCGTACCTGACCGGGATCTCTCGGGATCGCCGCGACCAGGAAAATCTGCATGGGATCGCCCGCCTGTCTCCCTTGGCTGTTTCTGCTGCATAAAATCAGTATTTTGCACATCTTGTGCATGGTTAGGATCAGAATTTTTTTCAGGAGCATCATCCATATGATCATTACTATTTTCCCTCCCGTGATCAGAAGGATTTAACAATTCAGACGGAAGCAAAAGAAACCGAGCACCAGCGTTTGGATTTAACTTGGAAAACGGGAAAACGGATTCATCAAAGACAACATCTCTTGAGATGTAGATTCGGCCACTAGCAATGTCAAGGCACTTAAAACCTTTATGAAGAACACTATAACCAAGGAAGGCACATTCCTTAGAACGAAATTCTAATTTTCTTGAGTTGTATGGTCTAAGATTGGGCCAACAAGCACACCCAAAAACATGAAGGGATTGATAATCCGGTGTTTCCTTGGTCAATCTTTCCAAGGGAGTGTTGAAATTGATAACTCGACTAGGTGTGCGGTTTATGAGAAAAGTGGCAGCAATGAAAGCTTCATCCCAGAATTTTAATGGCATGGAGGCATGAGCCAGAAGAGATAAACCTACTTCCACAATGTGCCTATGTTTTCGTTCGGCCGAACCGTTCTGTTGATGAGCATAAGGACAAGATACATGATGGGAGATTCCAACTTGGGTAAAAAAGGAGTTAAGTTTCTCATATTCACCACCCCAATCCGTTTGCATAGCAAGAATTTTCCTGTCAAACTGACGTTCAACGAGATTTTGAAAGTCACGAAATTTTTGGAACACTTCAGATTTGTGTTTGAGAAGATAAATCCATGTAAACTTGCTAAAATCATCAATGAAGCTAACATAATATTTCTTTCGTCCAACAGACTCAAGGGCAGGACCCCACACATCCGAAAAAATAAGCTCTAAAGGAGCACTAGATTCACTAAACGACTTGGGATAGGGTAGCTGATGACTCTTGCCTTTTTGACAGGCATCACAAACAGAGTCATCATTGAAATCACTAGAACATGGGAGTTTATTCTGACTAATAATTTTCTTGACTATGATCGAAGATGGATGACCTAAACGAGAGTGCCATCTTTCCGAGGAGGGTTTGACGACACCAAGGACATGCTTGCTTGAGCTGGATGGAGTGGACGAAAGTGGGTATAGCCCTCTTCTACATCTGCCTTGAAGAAGAGTTCTCCGGGTTGCTTGATCCTTAATAAAGAAGGAATGGGGGTGAATTTCCAAATAAGCATGATTATCAAAAGCTAAACGATGTGCAGACAGGAGACTTTTGCTAGATTGTGGAACATGGAGAATATTTCAAAGATGAAGATCACGATCATAGGTACTAACAGTAGATTGACCAATATGTTTGATGTCCATACCTGACCCATTAGCAGCATACACCTGCTCATTGCCGGCGTACTTGTCTCGGATGGTCAGCTTGTGCAGGTCGCCGGTGATGTGGTCGGTGGCGCCGGTGTCGATGTGCCAGGGGTTGGAGTCGGCTCCATATGCCCCATAGTTGCCGTACGAGGTTGTTGCAGACGCGGAGCTCTTTTCCTCGACGGGATTGAAGTCCGGGTTGAAGCTTTCCCAGCACCTCCCAACAGTGTGGCCTAGCTTGCCACACAGCTGGCAGCGCGGCTTGTTGCCGCCTCCATTGTTGTGCGGGTGGCCACTGTGGTTGCCGTGGCCGTTCCCGCCTCCATGATTGCCATGGCCACCTCCGCCATGGTTGTAGTTGCCACCATAGCCGCCATATCCAGGGTGGCCGCCATAGCCGCCGTTCTGGCCACCGTAGTTGCTGCCATGGCCTCCATTGCCACGGCCTGGGAAGGGTGGCCCTCCGCGGCCTCCACCGCATCTAGGTCCACCGCCACGTCCGCCGCGTGTCGCGGCGTTCACAGAAGACTGTCCGGCGTTGCCGCCTTGGAGCAGATCGAGCCGCATCTCGAAACTCAGCAGCTGGGCGTACAGCTCCGAGACAGAGACCGGCTCCACGCGCGTGGCCATGGAGGTGACGATGGAATTGTACTCGCCATCCAGGCCCGTGAGGACATAGGAGACAATGTCCTCCTCGTCCAGAGGTTTGCCGGCGGCGGCCATCTCGTCCGCCAGTCCTCGGATCTTGCCGAAATACTCCGGCATGGTCATGTTGCCCTTCTGGGCGTTGGCGAGGGCGATCCGTGTGTTCACGGTGCGTGCCGCGTCCTTGACGCGAACATCTCCTCTATGGCCGTCCAGAGCGTTGCTGAGCTCGGAGCGGCGTGAACCTGTAGCAGAACTTCCCTAGATAGGGTTGTCAGCAAAAAACTCAGAAGTTGCTGGTCTGCAACTAACCAGGGTCCGTAGGCCGGGTTCTCTTCCTTCTTGACCTCGCCGTCCACCGTGACGTCGCGCTCCTTGCTGGGGACGGCGCGATTGGCGTCGAGGTACCCGTCCATCTGGGCACCGCGGATCACTGGGAGAACTTGCGCCTTCCAGAGGATGTGGTTCCCTTGGCAAGCTTCTCCGTGATGTTGACGGCGGCGAAGGGAGAGGTGGGGATGGTTGACGAGCTCGCCATCGATGCTGTGGCGAGGGTAAGCTCTGATACCATATAGAAAACCTAGCTATGATGGGTTAAAGCGATGCCTTTGTCTCGGCTTTCAAAGGTCATTGTTTATCTTCTTCACCTCAATGCCTAGAAAGAAATGCAAATCTCCCAAGTTTTTTATGGCAAAATCATCATTAAGATCTCGAACTAGGGCAGGAATAGCATGATCAGAGGAGCTTGTGACTATGATATTATCAACATAAATCAGAACAAACACAGTGATACCTGACTTGTTGTAGAGAAACTGTGAAGTATCTGCCTTGGAGGGTATAAAACCAAGAGCATCAAGCTTGGAACTTAATCTGGAGTACCAAGCGCGAGGAGCTTGCTTGAGACCATAGAGAGCCTTGTCAAGTTTACAGAGATAGTGCGGAGCGTGAGAGCTCTCAAAACCTGGGGGTTGTTTCATGTATACCTCCTCTTCCAGAACACCATGGAGAAACGCGTTCTTAACATCTAGCTGCCGTAAACACCACCCACGAGAGACAGAGAGAGCTAAAACAGTACGAATGGTTGCTATCTTCACCACTGGACTGAAAGTATCCTCATAATCGATCCCATACCTTTGTTTAAATCCTTTTGCAACTAGGCGGGCTTTATACCTGTCAATTGTGCCATCTGCTCTTCTTTTAATGTGATACACCCATTTACAGTCAATTATATTTTTGTTCTTGCTTGGAGGGACAAGGTGCCACGTCTTGTTACTCATCAGTGCATTGTATTCCTCCTCCATTGCAAGACGCCAATTATTATCACCAAGTGCTTCTGTCAACGTATTTGGTTCACCTGTAGATGAAAGCAAACCAAACCTCCTGCCCTTGCCATAAGTAATAGTGCCATCTTTAAATTCTTTAGGTTGACGTATACCTTTTTGTAGTCGTGTGCGTGGTTCTGGAGCTGGTGGAACAGGAGGTTGTTCCATAGACGCAGAGGAATCTTCTGTGCTAGGGCTACCCGCAGGAGATCCTGAGGGCAACGGTGTGCTCACATGGGCAGAGGAACCAGCCACAGAGGATCCGGCTGGGAGGGAATCTTCACCCGACGTGCTGCCAGCAGAAGCAGGAGACGGGTCGTCGTGTCCGCTACGTGGCGACGCAGGAGGCGTGGACACGGGCGTCTCGACAGGCGACACAGCGGGCGAGGCAGCAGAATGTGACGCGGCGGGCGAGGCTGCAGGAGAATCGACCTCGGGATCGGAGCCGCCAGAGGAATGTCCGCCAGAGGAATGTTTCGACGAATCGACCTCGTGTTCTGCGCCATTTTCGTCATTTTCTGAAGCATGGTTAGATTGCATTTCTGAAGTGATTTGAGCTCCGTTTGGACTCAAATTTTCTTCTGGTACTTGATATTCCTGTTGCACATTGTTAATAGGCACAATAGGAGGCATATGGTCATCAATATTATGTGCAGCCCCATTATGAGTAGGTGTATCAAAGGAAGTAACAAAATTTCACGTTGAAGACGAGAGCCGACATTAGGATGTAAGTCAGCAAAAGGAAAAATGTTCTCATCAAAAACAACATCGCGAGAGATGTAAACACGTCCAGTAGAAACATCTAGACACTTGACACCTTTGTGAAGAGGACTATAGCCTAAAAAGACACATCTTTTGGAGCGGAAGGAGAGTTTGCGCTTGTTATAAGGACGAAGGTTGGGCCAACACGCACAGCCAAAGGTGCGTAGAGCATCATAATTGGGTTTGGTATTGAGAAGGAGTTCGGTGGGAGTGGAAAACTGAATGACCTTGCTAGGGAGTAGGTTTATGAGATAGGTGGCAGTCAGAAAAGCTTCATCCCAAAACTTGAGAGGCATAGATGCATTGGCTAGTAAGGCAAGTCCAACCTCAACAATGTGACGATGTTTGCGTTCAGCAGAACCATTTTGTTGGTGAGCATGTGGACAAGAGACATGATGTGTGATGCCCATTTTTTGAAAGAACCCATGAAGTTTCTCATACTGACCCCCCCCAATCAGTTTGCATAGTAACAATTTTCCTATCAAACTTACGTTCAACCATTTGCTGAAAATTAAGAAACACTTGATAAACTTCAGAACGTTTCTTAACTAAATATATCCAGGTAAACTTGCTAAAATCATCAATAAAGCTTACATAGTATGCACGTTTGCCAACAGAAAGAGGTGCAGGACCCCATACATCAGAGAATATTTGTTCTAATGGAACAGTAGAAACACTGGTGGAGACAGGATATGGCAACTGGTGGATCTTGGCTAGCTGACAAGAGTCACATACATATGGATTTATTTCAGGGGAATGAGATAAATTGTTTTTCCTAAGAATTTGCTGAACCACAAAAGAAGACGGATGCCCTAAGCGACGATGCCATGTAGACGAAGATGGCTTTATTGTAACAAAAGCATGCTTGGAGGACTCGGTGGAGATGAGCACCAATGGATAGAGACCTCCATGACATGGACCTTTAAACAGGGTTCTTCGTGTGACTTGGTCCTTTATCAAAAAGAAGAAAGGGTGAAACTCAAGAAAAACATTGTTGTCAAGTGCAAGTTTATGAACGGAGAGCAGATTTTTAGATGCATTTGGCACACGTAGAATATTGTTTAGATGCAAGGAATTATATGGGGTGCGCAAAATTGAATGACCAATATGACTAATGTGCATAGAGTTACCATCAGCAGTGCGAACGGAGTCACGTCCTTTGTACTTGACATGCGTCGTGAGCTTGTTCAACTCCGAAGTAATATGATCAGTGGCACCCGTGTCAGGATACCAGTTTGTATCAACGCCATAGGAAGCAGCAACATGTGCACCCTTTTCTCCATGATCATCACGGGCAGCATCATCATCACGATCATCTTGATATCGCCACCAACAGTCACTTGCAGGATGACCGTGGATTTTACAAATCTGGCACGTAGTATCAACATACGGTGTGGGTGCACGGCTGCGGTACTGACCACGGCTGCGGCCCTGTCCTCCATCACCTCGACGGCGATCACCGTCACGTGGACGGTTGTCACGACGCCAATCATCCCTGTCACGGTTGTCACGGCGATCACGAAAATCATGCCCATCATTGCGACGATCATGGTAGTCACGCCAATCATCACGGTGGTCGCGGTACTCACGCGATCCACCTCTATCTCCATCACGATATCCTCCTCCGCTGTGCTGATCTCCACGAGCACGATCGCGGCTGTCATCACGGCGATCACGCTGACGGCTGTCACGATAACGAGCAACATCATGACCTCGACTAGCCACATTTGCCGAAGACGGAAAAACATCAACAGAATCATCGGGAGTGTCATTGCGCTTCTCATATGAAGACATCATGCCAAATAAGTCATCAACAGTAGTGGCTGGGTTGACATCAACGGCAGTGACAAGGGCATTGTATGATCCATCAAGTCCATGAAGTAAATATCCTATCAATTCATCATCTTCAAGAGGCTTACCAGCAGCAGCAAGTTCTGATGCGAAACCCTTCATCTTTGTGAAATACTCATGCACGGTCATGGTGGCCTTTTTGGTGTCGTTGAGAGCAGAACGGAGGTGCTGGATCTTAGTTCTTGAGGCAGTGGAAAACATTGAGTTGATTGCAGCCCAGACCTCGGCGGTGGAGTCCATCCCGAGGACATGGGACAGGATGTCAGGCGACAGCGAGTTCAGCAAGAACCGCAGTACCTGCTGGTCCCGTGTGATCCAGGTAAGGTAATCAGGGTTCTCCATCATGACCTTCTTCTTCTCCTGATCTTCAACTTCGATGGTCTTGGGTGGCGCACGGTCAGTGCCGTGGAGCAGGCCCATGACATTGGCTCCACGGAAGGCGGGAAGAACCAGAGCCTTCCAGGGCAGAAAATTCCCGCGCGTGAGAGCTTGAGCGGGAGGTGCACCCAGGGCTGAGGCCAACGAGCCGATCGATGAAGACGAGCTCATGACGGCGACAGTAGGGCAGTGTATCAGCGGCGGCGGCGGCTGCGGCAAGTATTTGTTGTAGGTTATTGGTTATAGGCGGCGGCGGCTAGGGTTTTGGGTATTTTGTTGTAGATGTATCTGGCTATTTGGCGGCGGCGGCTAGGTCACAGCGGCGGCGGCGGGATATTGGGTTATTTGGTGCGGCAGCGATAGATCAACTGCGGCAGCGGCAAGGTATACAATCGGGGCGGCGGCGGCGGCTCAAGAAGCGGCGGCGGCGGCGGCGATATTGGCAGCTAGGTCATGGAAGGGGAGGCTCTGATACCATATAGAAAACCTAGCTATGATGGGTTAAAGCGATGCCTTTGTCTCGGCTCGCGTTACGTGTTTATATAGAGGGACTAAGTCCGAGATAAAGGCATCGCTTTATCTCGGGTTGGATCAGACATTCACAGACACAAATGTGCTAATTGTTTTTAAATCCGCAGGAAACATACATCATACATCTGCAATCTGTGATACATTCATCGCAAAAACCAGGCACATACATATAACTATTTCTTGAACCAAAATACTCTCACAAACACCAAGAAATAGAACAATCACGATTTAACAAAAATCATTAAACACTCACACCATCACATGAACCTCACACAACATACACAGATTACCTTTTTATGTATTCTTCACCCAGACTCCATGAGACGCACCTCTTTGAGTTACTGTGATGGTTCCTTCTATTTGCGAGACTAGGCGTACTCGGCAGGGTTGGCGACGAGGTAAGCCTCGATCATCTTCATTAGGCCGACGTACCCCGCGACGAGCGCGGCCTCGTCTTCCGGCGCTAGTGCTCCGCCGCCGTCGAGCCTTTCGTACTCTACCTTGGCCTTGATCACGCAGGCGCCCTCCCCGGCTTCCTCGAGCTTCGCCTCTGTCACGTGTGACTTGAGTTGGGCGCTCACCTTGCCACCCTCTAGCATCTCCGACCTTAGCACACGCGCTGCGGCGTCGCGTGAAAGCACTCGGCTCTTCATCACAGTGGCACCCGAGGCCGCCACGGCAGCCGGGCTGAGCCTCACGGTGGTGACGGTGCCGGGGCCGCCGTCACCCTCGACGTCCACGGCGTCGATGAAACCCGCGCAGGCCTTGGGCAGGGCGTCTTTTTGGTCGCCGGAGAAGGCCACCTTCCACATCCGGTCGGCGGACACCGCCACGGCATACTCCTCGGTGATCACACAGGCGGCCATTTACCCTAATGTAGGTTAGTGCAAACTGTTTGATGCTGGCAAACTTGTGGTTACTGATGAGCGTGTGTGATTCAAGGAAGGAGCTGTGTACATGTATTTATAGGTGCAAGAGAATTCATATAAAGCTTTGAAGCGCACATCAGGGACTAATGAGCCTAGACTACGAAGATCACATGGTTGGACTTTTCAACGTTCCAGGTTCTAAATATTTTTTAGTAATTTCTCACACCGCAGCCGTTCAATCTTCTTCACCCATGTGTGCTGAGTGCTGACTCGTGACTTTTTTCCAGGGATGCTGACTAGATTTTTATTTTCCTAAATTAGGGGGTCTAGATTCTAGAAGGTGCGAATTCAAACTGCAGGGCTCGTTTCAAAAAAATTAAAACAGGAGGGGGAGAATTCCCTAATCTGAATCCCCTAGTTGTGTCGCCCTACAGGGGTGCCGCCTGCCTCTGTTGTTAAATGTTGCTTTATTCACAGAGTTTCTGCTACAATGTATACTAAACTCTTTTTTACAGTGATTGGGACGGAACTCTTGGCTCTGCCGGAACCGTGGGTTATGATTTATCTTAGCCATTGATTAAGACTCGATTTATGTTAGCCGTTGATTAAAGTTTGATGTACTTCCTTCCGAGAGAAAAAAAACAACCAGTTTATCCCGTTCTATGTGTGACCCAAATCAATCTTTAGAAGCGCGAGTAGGGCAGCCGCCGCCGCGTCCCATCTTCAGTCGCAGGCGTCTACCTTGAGCAGCGACCGCCGCATCCAGGAAGCCACCATGACGTGACTGGCCACTTCATGCGACCGCCGCATCCAGGAAGCCACCATGACACACGAAAATGGATCCGCCCATCGAGGACCATGCTGCAATCCATGCATCACGCACACAGGGAGGGACGTAAGGTAACCATGGCGGCGGACCGGACGATCGACCAAACAATTAGATCCTCCTCTCACGTCTAATTAATCTCACTACCCGCCTCCCGTCTCCTCACACAGGCAATACCTGATCTGAATTGTTTGCTCTAAAATTACAAAATAAAATTAGGTCCCACATATATGTCTTATCTGCCCCACAATTTTTTACCCGGCCCCACAAAAATTTGGTTCCGGTCCCACGCAAATTTCGGTTCTTCCGACACTTTTAACACCATTAGATCGCGGTGGATGAACGGTTAATAAAAATGCCAACCAACCTAAAACTTGTTCTAAACATTTTATTTCTACTTCATAAAGGTTAGCTTGCTATGGAAGATTTTGGTGGTGGTGGTGAATTTCCATCTATTCCATGCTTGCCAGCATGCTATGATTCAAATTTTGATGTCATACTGGGTAAAGCACACCGAGGTCGGAAAAAGGATCGGATGTGCGGCCATCATACATGTGCACTGTTAAATTTAATTTGATGACTAACATTCAGTAGTTCAGTTTTGTTGGCCGCTACTTTCCTTTAGTTGAAAGATATGGTACAATCATTACAGTGACAATGTCCTTTTTTGGGTTCAGTTATAGTTACTTGTATTTGTATTTGTTCATTGAGCAGATATGCTTTAATCTGAGAAGTTTTGGGGATACTATATTATGCGTGGCAAATATTTGAGATGATATAATGTTAGGTGACGGTTCGTTTTCTTCTCATTCCCTCACATAGCAGCCTCCCTCGTTGACTGGCAGAACAAGAGTTTCTTGTTTGACTTCACTACTCAGACTATATATGTGTAAGTGATGTGTATAGATGCCACATCCATCTACATATGCATGCATGATGTCTGCAGTGATCGCTAGTGAGCTGCCCACACAGCCCATCGCGGCAAGTGACACACCTCGACAGCGGGGGACATCGAAGGCAATGGCGGGTGAACATGGAGCGCCGAAGATGGAAAGACAAGAACAAGGTGGATGACGCTATACCAATAGCCAATAACTCTATTGGAAGCGTCGAAGATACACTTAGAGAAAACAAACCGAAATAAAGCAAAGCAAACCAGTCGGTATCTTTGAGTTAATGGCACCCGCGGTCACACAACTCGACGTCAATGTGCACGTAAGTCACACTTCTCCAGAATGTGATTATTTGGTCACACAAGTCGATAAGTGCGTGCACGCAGGTCACCGGCCCCACTTGTCGGTCTGTTTTGGACGGTAAATTTTCAGGAAACCCCTGGAGTAATATTAATTTAACAAAATGGTCCCCTGGAGGACCATTTTGTAAAATTAGAAGGGCCATTTTGTAAAATTAATATTACTCCAGGGGGTTTTCTAAAAATTTACCGTCCAAAACGGACTGACAAGTGGGGCCAGTGACCTGCGTGCACGCACTTGTCGAGTTGTGTGACCAAATAATCACATTCTGGAGAAGTGTGACTTAAGTGCACATCAACGACGAGTTGTGTGACCGCTGGTGCTATTAACTCCGGTATCTTTCATTTATGTGGAGTTGATGTTCAAGATTTTGTAAATGGTTCATTAAAAATTGCAACCACGCTGTTTTAGCACAATAATGCGCACAATCAGAGCATAAGGCACATTCTGAATCTCTCTAAATCAGCCGAGACAAAGACACCTATTGCTAAAAGCTATCTGCATCACTCGGTGTATAGGCTTGGGTTATCCCATTTCAAAAAAAATGTCAAATCAGCTACATAACCAGAACTTTGTGAATCCTCGAGCGCGGTAACTGTGATAGTAGCATTCAGCTAACATATTTAGATCTCCCCTGCAGTGTCTCTTAGGATAGAGGTTATTGAGCTTCTGTCCGAAAATCTTTACTTGCTTGCCCCCACATAATAAATTGTTGACTTAGGAGTGAACACTAAAATGTTCATGGATCAGAGATATCCAGAGAAACAAATGTGTTAACTGTTTTTTATCCACTGACAACATACATCATACAATCAGTGATACATTTCTATAAAAAAAAGGCACATATACACGTATATTATTTCTTGAAGTAAAAAAATCTTACAAGCTCCAACAAGTAGAGAACAATCACGAGCTAAACAACAAGGATCAAACACACACACACCATCACTTGAACCTCACACGCCATACACTCACGATTACCTTTTTTATTTATTCTTCACCAAGATTCCATGAGCACGCACCTCTTTGAATTATTGTGACGTTTCATTCTATTTGCGAGACTAGGCGTACTCAGCAGGGTTGGCGACGAGGTAAGCCTCGATCATCTTCAATAGGCTGAGGTACCCCGCGATGAGCGCGGCCTCGTCCTCCGGTGCTAGCGCTCCGCCGCCGTCAAGCCTTTCGTACTCTACCTTGGCCTTGATCACGCATGCACCCTCCCCAGCTTCCTCGAGTCTCGCTTCTGTTATATGGGATTTGAGCTGGGCGCTCACCTTCCCACCCTCCAGCATCTCCGACCTTAGCACACGTGCTGTGGCGTCACGTGAAAGAACTCGGCTCTTCATCACGGTGGCACCAGAGGCCGCCACGGCAGCCGGGCTGAGCCTCACAGTGGTGATGGTGCCGGTCCCACCGTCACCCTCGACGTCCACGGCGTCGATGAAACCCGCACATGCCTTGGGCAGGGCGTCCTTTTGGTCGCCGGAGAAGGCCACCTTCCACATCCGGTCGGCGGACACTGCCACGGCGTATCATCGGTGATCACGCAGCTGGCCATTATCCTGAATGTGAGTGAGTGCAAACTGGTCGATGCTAGCAAACTTGTGGTTGCTGATGAGCGTGTTTGATTCAAGTAAGGAGCTGTGTATATCTATTTATAGGTGCAAGAGAATTCAGATATAGCTGAGAAGAGCACGTCAGGAACTAATGAGCCTAGACTTGGCAGATCACATGATTGGACTTTTCAAACTTTCCAGGCTCTAATATTTTTGGGTACTTTCTCGCTGCAGTTGTTCAATTTTCTTCTCACACGTGTGCTGACTCGTGATTTGTTTCTAAGAATGCTGACCAGATTTTGATTTTGGCCTGGATTCTAGAAGGTTCGAATTCAAATAGGAGGTCTCGTTTCAACAAAATTAGACAGGAGGGGACTATTCCCTACTCTGAATCACCCAGTTGCGTCGCCCTACAGGGGTGCCATACCTGCCTTTGTTGTTACATGTTGCTTTATTCAGAGTTTCTGCTACATGTATACATTTTACTGTACAATGTAAACTAAACATTTTGTTTCTGGTACATAAAAGTTAGTTTGCCATGTAAGATTTTGTTGGTGGTGATGAATTTCCATCTTTTCCTTGGTTGCCATCATGCCATGATTCAAAATTTAACTGTCATGCAAGGTAAAACACACCAAGGTCGGAAAACGACTGGATGTGCTGTCATCATACATTTGCACTGCTAAATTTAATTTGATGACTAAGTTTAAAAAAATGAGACCAGCCAGGACTAGCCCTTGGCGGTATTGTATTAAGCTTTCAGCGCATAGAAGTGCAACGGTGCGTACGCGCCCGCGAGTGAGTACCGGGACTCGAACTCGAGCGGGGGGGCATCACAGGTATCATCACCCTGGTAGCCATCCGGGCTAGGCCTCGGTTCGCATGACTAAGTTAAGTTGTTCAGTTTTGCCGACCACTACTTTCTTTGTTATTGTTTTAGCTGTAAGATATGGTACAATGACAGTGTTTTTATTGGGTTCAGTTATAGTTACTTTTATTTGTGATTGGCGGGATATGCTTTAATCTAAGAAATTTTGGGGATACTTACTATATTTTGTGTGGGCAAAATTTTGAGATGACATAACTGTTAGGTGACGGTCCAGTTTCTTCTCATTGACTCACATAGTAGCCTCCCTTGTTGATCGGTAGAACAAGAGTTTCTTGTTTGACTTCACTACCCAGCCTATACATGTCTAACCGTGTAAGTGATGTGTACAGATGCAACAAAATAATACTCCCTCCGTTCCTGAATGTAAGGCGTATAGTTTTCTGCACGAATATTAAGACGTGTGAATTTTGCCTATGGTGGACTCATTTTACTTTGGATTTTTTTGGAGAGAGGAGTCCCAAAAAATCACAAATTGAACACAATCCTTTAGATCTCTCCATTATGGATTGAAACTAATTTTTGATGTGTAAAATTCTCCACAAATCGCAATATACCTTATATTTTGGATTTTTTTCTCAAAAAACTATACGCCTTACATTACGAAACGGAGGGAGTATCTCGCAAGTGATCCACCAAGTGAGCTTGATTTTCAGACAAGTTCATCGTAGTGGCCCAATCCAACAAAATAATATCTCGCAAGTGATCCACCGAGCGAATCTTGAGGCTGTGATGCTCATAGTACCCGAACCCTTTGGATCTCACTTTGCAATGTAACCTCTTATGTGGACTCAGCTTAAGTAAAAGATGGAGGTTTGGGCGATGTCTGGTTGGACGGACCCCCTATTTGGAATACGTGTGCCTTCCCACACATGAGCGTGATAATCCATAAACACAAAAGAGTGATATGACCCTTTAAGAAGAGGAGGAATTCACTTGTTAAAATAAGAAGCAGCTAAACCACGAGAATAAAGAGATTCGCTTCATGGAATATAAGGAAAATATGCACAAGAAATCCGAGGAATGCACTCAAAAAGAAACTAAACAAATCCAAAATATGTGGAATGGGCTTCGCCTTCTATTTAGATGCACAATCCATTGAAATTATTCCACTTTACCGATGCAATCATTCCTGGGCAAATAGACCTATCGGTAGAAATAGTTGAGTTCAGTTTTGGTAGTCAAATCAGCTAGACAGCAAGAACTTTGTGAATCCCGGAGCAGCAACTGTCATAGAAGCATTTTGCTAACATATTTCAAACTCTCCTCCAGTGTTTCCAAGGATAGAGTCATACCTTTACTTGCTTGCCCCCTCACATAAATGAATTCTTGACTTAATTAGCAGTGAACACTGACGTGTTCACGGATCAGACATTTAGAGAGAGAAATGTGCTAATTGTTTTTTAATCCATAGACAACATACATCATACATCTCTGTGAACATTCCTCAAAAAAAAACCGGGCACATACATATATATTATTTCTTGAAACCAAATACTCTCACAAGCACGAACAAATAATAGAACAATCACGGGCTTAACAACAAGGATTAAACACTCACACTATCACATGAACCTCACACACCATACACTCATGATTTACCTTTTTTTTATTCTTCACCCAGACTCCATGAGCACGCACCTCTGTAAAAATTGTGATGTTTCTTTCTATTGGTGAGACTAGGCATACTCGGCAGGGTTGGCGACGAGGTAAGCCTCGATCATCTTCATCAGGCCGAGGTACCCCGCGACGAGCGCGGCTTCATCTTCCGGCGCTAGCGCTCCGGCGCCGTCGAGCCTCTCGTACTCTACCTTGGCCTTGATCACGCAGGCCCCCTCCCCGGCTTCCTCGAGCCTCGCCTCAGTCACGTGCGATTTGAGCTGGGTGCTCACCTTCCCACCCTCCAGCATCTCCGACCTTAGCACACGCGCTGCGGCGTCGCGTGAAAGCACTCGGCTCTTCATCACGGTGGCACCCGAGGCCGCCGCGGCAGCCGGGCTGAGCCTCACGGTGGTGACGGTGCCAGGCCCACCGTCACCCTCGACGTCCACGGCGTCGATGAAACCCGCACATGCCTTGGGCAGGGCGTCCTTTTGGTCGCCGGAGAAGGCCACCTTCCACATGCGGTCGGCCGACACCGCCACGGCGTACTCTCGGTGATCACGCAGCCGGCCATTATCCTGAATGTCGGTGAGTGCAAACTGGTCGATGCTAGCAAACTTGTGGTTGCTGATGAGCGTGTGTGATTCAAGAAAGGAGCTGTGTACATCTATTTATAGGTGCAAGAGAATTCAGATAAAGGTGTGTAGAGCACGTCAAGAACTAATGAGCCTGGACTTGGAAGATCAAATGGTTGGACTTTTCAAACGTTCCGGGTTCTAAACATTTTTTTTAGTAGTTTCTCGCTGCTGCTGTTCAATCTTCTTCACACATGTGTGCTGACTCGTGACCTTTTTCCATGGATGCTGACTAGATTTCTATTTTCTTATACGTTGGGACGTAGATTCTAGAAGGTTCGAATTCAAACAGGATGGCTTGTTTTAAAAAGTTCAAACAGGAGGAGACTAATCCCTATTCTGAAATCTGAAGCACCTAGTTGCATCGCCCAACAGGGGTGCCGTACCTGCCTTACATGTTGCTTTATTCACAGAGTTAACTGTTACAGGTATAGTACATGTTACTGTACAATGTAAACTAAACATTGTTTTCTACTCCATAAAAGTTAGCTTGCTGTAGAAATTTCGTTGGTGGTGAGGAACTTCCATCTTTTCCTTGCTTGCCATCATGCTATGATTCAGAAATTAGTTGTCATGCTAGGTAAAACACACCGAGGTCGGAAAAAGATTGGATGTGCTCTCATCATACATTTGCACTACTAAATCAAATTTGATGACTAAATTAAGTTGTTCAGTTTTGTTGATCGCTACTTTCTTTGTTATTGTTTTAGCTGTAAAATATGGTAAAATGACAGTTTTGTTTTTTGGTTCAGCTTAGGCTAAAGTTGAGACATCCTTTTGTGAACGGAGGGAGTAGTTAATTTTATTTGTTCATTGAGGGGATATGCTTTAATCAGAGAAATTTTGGTGGATACTTACTATAGTATGTGGAAATATTTTGAGATGACATAATTGTCGGGTGACGGCTTCAGTTTCTTCACATTGACTCACATAGCAGCCTCTCTTGTTGATCGGTAGAACAAGAGTTTCTTGTTTGACTTCACTACTGAGCCTATGTATGTCTAACAATGTAAGTGATGTGTACTTATGCCAAATCCTTCCACATATGCATGCATGATGTCCGCAGTGATCGTTAGTTAGCTGCCCCTACAGCCCATGACGGCATATCCCACATGGCTGCCCCGCCAACGGGCTATGGCGGTAGTCTCTGCCTGTGGCGGCAAGTGACATGGGTCCATGGCGAGAGACATCAACAGTGGCGACGACAGGCGAATATGGAGCGCCGAAGGTGTGAAGGTCAGGAACGAGGTGAACTGGGAGGCAACATGGACGAGAATGAAAACGATTGGGGGAATCCGACGTGGTGTTGGTTGCCAGCACCGCCAGTTTGCCTCCCTAGACGCGAAACTGGGTTGCCGGATGCAATGAGAATCAGTGCGGAGCCTTTTCATTCCGGCGCTCCCAATGGCCAGTAGCCCTATTGGGAGCCCCGTGGAGAACCGAACCAAAGCAAATAGTTGAGAGAACCGAACCAAAGCAAAGCAAAGCAAACCAGTTGGTGTCTTTCATTTATGTGAAGATGTTGTCATATGGAGTTTTTTTGAATTTTTCCATATATATTAAACCAACAAACAGTACACGATTATATCGATTACAAAGACAATACTAAGAAAGACGAGCAAATCTATGAGATCTTCAAGCCTTTTCTTTCTCCATGACACGAGTTGATGTTCAAGATTTTGTTAGTAGTCCATTGATCTTTTCCGGTGATTGGCACGGAACTCGTGGTTCCGTCGGAACCGTGGGCTCTGAATTCTTTTAGCCATTAATTGAGAGGTGATTTTTATTAGCCGTTGATTAAGATTCACCTAGTCTTAGGGACGGAAGCTAGGCGCCGGCAACGAATTGGACTCTCCGTGCGGCGTGGAGGACGACCGTACAACGCGGAAATCTGCCGCTCCTTCGTTAGCAGCGGCGACGTGACGAAGGCATTACTGTGGACGGCGTCGACTCGGCAAGACACATCGAGCTGCTTCTTCGAAGGCAGTGACGCGAGAAGACAGTCCGAGGCATTCTCGGCGATGACGGCGACGCGACAAGGTTCCTCGAGCTTTTCTTTCAGGCTGGTGCTGTTCTTGGCGGCAAACTCCAGGCCGGACGTGCCAGATGCCGATCCTTGGGCTATGTCCGTCCACAAGTACAGTACGTGCTTCGCTTATGGTCAGTGTGAAACGAATACAAAACATGTCATTATGAGCCATCATCTGCATCGTCTGCTGCTACGTTGGTGATTGATTTTATTCGTCCTTTGCTAGGCCAAACTCTCCTAGCACTAGTTCTGTGAATCAAACCGTTTGATGATATTTAAGTCTATGCAGTATCAAAGCTAGGAAGAACTGACGTTATCTGTTGTGACTATGCCCATGCATGAATCAGGCCGGTGGAGTAAGAAAATGGCGTCAACGAAATTACATCGCCGAGTGCGGCGCTGCAGTTCTGTTGTCACGAGGAAAGTATGGTGTTGTACTGCTTGGCTACGCAGTCGCATGGCCGGCGGCAAGCCGAACAAAGCTAACAGGAATTGGTACGGTAATGGAGCGTAGGGAATTTGGTAAGAATGGAAACGGTAAGCTAGACTCGCTGCTTTGAGGGGCTAGCGGACAGCTGTTGGTCATCCAGTCGGATTGATCAGACAGTGCGGAACACCTTCTGCGCGTAAGACAAACTACCGACCGTTCTACATGTAGAATTCCCCAGTTAAAATTAAATTACGGTTCCACATAATTTGGTACCGGTCCCACAGTTTTGTACCTAGTCCCACATATTTTTGGTACCGGTCCCACACAATTTTTGGTTCCGCGGAACCGTTTGGTTCCATCAGTCTGGTTCCGACTATTTTAACACTGTATCTTGTTGGATAAACGGTCATTAAAAATGCCAACCACAGTAAAACTTGTACCATTGAAAAATGCAATAACGCTGTTTTAGCAATAAATATCTCTATATCAGTCTAAACAAATAGACTTATTGCTATAAATAGTTGAGATCGTTTAGATATGTCAAATCAGCTAGACAGCAAGAACTTTGTGAATACCGGAGCAGTAACTGTGATAGCAACGTTCTGCTAACATATTTCAAACTCCCCTGCAGTGTTTCCTAGTAGTATAGAGGTTGTTGAGCTTCGGTCCAAAAACTTTTACTTACTTGCCCCACATATAATGGATTCTTCACTTAGCAGTGAACATAGACATGTCCATGGATCAGGTGTTCAGAGAGATAAATGTGCTAATTGTTTTTAAATCCACATACAACATATTGTTTTTAAATTCAGAGACAACATACATCATACATCTGCAATATGTGATACATTTCTCAAAAAACAAGCAAGCACATACATATATATTATTTCGAAGCAAAATAGTCTAACAAGCTCCAACAAGTAGAGAACAATCACGAGCTTAACAACAAGGATCAAACACTCACACACACACCATCACATGAACCTTTTTTTTGAGGAAACTAATCACATGAACCTCACACACCATACACTCATGATTACCTTTTTTATTTATTCTTCACGCAGACCCCATGAGCACGTACCTCTTTGAATTATTGTGACGTTTCTTTCTATTTACGAGACTAGGCGTACTCAGCAGGGTTGGCGACAGGGGCGGATCTAGGGGGGGTGCCATGGGTGCCATGGCACCCCCTCCAAAATTGCAAACCAGTGTATTATACGTATTTAACACTGGTTCTATAAAAGATTGATGATATTTAGACTAAATCATACACAATTTGTAGTGTAATTCTTCAAAAATTTCTGTTTATACTTTGGGTAGCAAACCGTGGCACCCCCAGCTGTAACATCCTAGATCCGCCACTGGTTGGCGACAAGGTAAGCCTCGATCATCTTCAATAGGCTGAGGTACCCGCGATGAGCGCGGCCTCGTCCTCCGGCGCTAGCGCTCCGCCGCCGTCAAGCCTTTCATACTCTACCTTAGCCTTGATCACGCAGGCGCCCTCCCCGGCTTCCTCGACCCTTGCTTCTGTTACATGCGATTTGAGTTGGGCGCTCACCTTGCCACCCTCCAACATCTCCGACCTTAGCACACGTGCTGCGGCGTCACGTGAAAGAACTCGGCTCTTCATCACGGTGGCACCGGATGCCGCCACGGCAGCTGGGCTGAGCCTCACAGTGGTGATGGTGCCGGCCCCGCCGTCACCCTCGACGTCCACGGCATCGATGAAACCCGCGCATGCCTTGGGCAGGGCGTCCTTTTGGTCGCCGGAGAAGGCCACCTTCCACATCCGGTCGGCGGACACCGCCACGGCGTAGTCCTCTGTGATCACGCAGCCGGCCATTATACTGAATGTCGGTGAGTGCAAACTGGTCGATGCTGGTAAACTTTTGGTTACTGATGAGCGTGTGTGATTCAAGGAAGGAGCTGTGTCCATCTATTTATAGTTGCAAGAGAATTCAGATAAAGCGTTGAAGCGCACGTCAGGAACTAATGAGCCTAGGCTAAGACGATCAGATGGTTGGACTTTGGAAACTTTCCGGGTTCTAGATATTTCTTTTAGTAATTTCTAACTGCAGCCCTTCAATCTTCTTCTACCACGTGTGCTGACTCGCTAGACTTCTATTTTCTTAAAGAGTAAAACGCAGGTTTAGTACACCAACTTGCCCTGAATGTGCGTTTTGGTCACCAAGTTGCAAAATGTGAAATGTAGGTCACCAAGTTGCCACAAGTGAGCGTTTTGGTCACTCCGTGACGTGGCAGACCGGTTTTTTTGCAAATCCCCCCCTAAAGTTTTATTTTTTTACAAATCCCCCTAAAAAGGCAAAAAAAAAGTTGAAAAGGACCTAACAATTGGAATAAATAAAACTTTAGGGGGGATTTGCAAAAAAAACTGGTCTGCCACGTCACGGAGTGACCAAAACGCTCACTTGTGGCAACTTGGTGACCTGCTTTTCACGTTTTGCAACTTGGTGACCAAAACGCACATTCGGGGCAAGTTGGTGTACTAAACCTGCGTTTTACTCTAGTGGGACTAGACTACAAAGTTCAAATTCAAACTGGTGGGACTTCTAGCCGTTCAATCATATATTTGAAAACTATTTTACATATATGATGTCCTATAAATATTGTATCCGGGGTTCAATTTGGAATCGGGTAACCTTATCTGTCGGATTCTAGATAACCAGATATGGATTTTTAAAATGGATTCGTGACAGATTTGGTACGAAAATTATCCTATACGTTTATATCCCTAATTAACCGTTATACCAGAATATGTTTGATGGAAAACGAGGCCATTTTGAAACACGTCTTCGTTTTTAGTGCATAACCAATTTAATATTTTCTTACAAGATTGAAGCTCAGTGGGCAGACAAACATATGGCTATGCAAATACAGTTCCTGACTCAAATGCATGCACCTTTTTCCGCATAATACTTATCTCCAGCCTGAAGCAGACTGCACGTCGGCGGCTAACGAATACGTCAACGGCGCTCTGACTGTCCGGATGTTGACATAGTTTTCAAACAGAAAGCTAGACTCACAAGGGCTTGGACCAAGGGGATTACATGGTTGTACTCTTGAAAACAGTCCGGGTTCAGTATCTGTCTCTGTAGCCGTTCAATCTTCTTCCCATGTGTGCTGACCAGGGCGACTAGATTCTAGAAGGGCTGAAAATTCTGACAGGAGGGGATCGAGTCACTGTCTTCTCCTGCGTACATTGTTCTTGTGCTCACACTGAACCCGCCCCACAATAACATATCAGCAACTTTATGATGTAAGCAAGCCGAAGTTCATTTTAGAGTTAATGACACTCGCGGTCACACAACTCGACGCTAATGTGCACTTAAGTCACAATTCTCCAGAACGTGATTATTTGGTCACACAACTCGACAAGTGCGTGCACGCAGGTCACTGACCCCATTTGTCAGTCCGTTTTGGACTGTAAATTTTTAGAAAACCCCTGGAGTAGTATTAATTTTACAAAATGGTTCCCCTGGAGGACCATTTTGTAAAATTAGGAGGACCATTTTGTAAAATTAGAAGGACCATTTTGTAAAATTAGGAGGACCATTTTGTAAAATTAATATTACTCCAGGAGGTTTTCTGAAAATTTACCGTCCAAAACGGACTGACAAGTGGGGTCAGTGACCTGCATGCACGCACTTGTCGAGTTGTGTGACCAAATAATCACGTTCTGGAGAAGTGTGACTTAAGTGCACATCGACGACGAGTTGTGTGACCGCGGGTGCCATTAACTCTTCATTTTATCTCCCAAGATCTTTTGCTCTCTATATTTAAAAAAAAAAGTTAAATTTACAAGTTTTAAAAACATATAAAAAGATCTGATTGTAGTCAATGGTGCATCCAACAAGTATGTAAAATTACAATGTGATTTTTTATTATGAGCTACAATAAAATGAAATGTATTATATTTTTGGAGATTTAAAAATTTGTGTACTCAAATCCACATATCTTTCATTTAGTTAGCTCTGGAAAATTGAGATTTCAAAGTGATATTTTACACGTTTCTGAGATACATTATCGATAACAAGAAGGATTTTTCTTCTGGTTTTTATAACTTGTAAATATGATTTTTTTTTTCAAGATAGAGAGCACTGAGTCCGGGAGTCTGAAATATTCACTCTGTAAGCAAGCCCGAATAAATTCAAAGTTTTGGATAAAACATGCACACACTATACGACTGCCAAACTTGAACACACTAGTAGAAAAAACGAGTATACAATAGGTGACCAGCATCAGTTCTAGCAATTAAAAAATGAACATTTAACCGAACGATACGCCTAGTCATTTCTAGAACCCTATACCTTCTAAGAAGCCCGAATGAAGTCAAAGTCGTTTCAAAAAAATTAAAACAGGAGGGGGAGAATTCCCTAATCTGAATCCCTAGTTGTGTCGCCCTACAGGGGTGCCGCGCCTCTGTTGTTAAATGTTGCTTTATTCACAGAGTTTCTGCTACGGACCCTGTCCACAACATCATCTGAAGGGGACGATTTGGCTCGACGACTTGCCGGACGATGAGGCCCCGAGCAATTGACGCGGACGACGAAGACAAAGACGTTGAGGAAAAATGTACATGAAGACTGGAAGAAAAACAACCAGTTTATCCCGTTCTATGTGTGACCCAAATCAATCTTTAGAAGCGCGAGTAGGGCAACGCCGCCGCGTCCCATCTTCAGTCGCAGGCGCTCTGAGGCTTGATCCCCCTCCGAGCCAGGAGGACGACAATGATTAAGGCCATTATGGAGCCGAGGACCACATCGGTAACAATGCAGAGGCCGCCCATGAAGCCGAGGACTGAACAAGGCCGTCCCCATCGGGAGGACGCGGTCGTCGATGCGACGAGGAGGATCGACGGCAATTAGACGAATCTGTCGAGAACACGCCTCCCGTCTCCTCACACAGGCAATACCTGATCTGAATTGTTTGCTTAAAATTACAAAATAAAATTAGGTCCCACATATATCTTATATGCCCCACAGTTTTTTACCCGGTCCCACAAAAATTTGGTTCCGGTCCCACGCAAATTTCGGTTCCGTCAGTCTGGTTCCGACACTTTTAACACCATTAGATCGCGGTGGATGAACGGTTAATAAAAATGCCAACCAACCTAAAACTTGTACTAAACATTTTATTTCTACTTCATAAAGGTTAGCTTGCTATGGAAGATTTTGGTGGTGGTGGTGAATTTCCATCTATTCCATGCTTCCCAGCATGCTATGATTCAAATTTTGATGTCATACTGGGTAAAGCACACCGAGGTCGGAAAAAGGATCGGATGTGCTGCCATCATACATGTGCACTGTTAAATTTAATTTGATGACTAACATTCAGTAGTTCAGTTTTGTTGGCCGCTACTTTCCTTTAGTTGAAAGATATGGTACAATCATTACAGTGACAATGTCCTTTTTTGGGTTCAGTTATAGTTACTTGTATTTGTATTTGTTCATTGAGCAGATATGCTTTAATCTGAGAAGTTTTGGGGATACTATATTATGCGTGGCAAATATTTGAGATGATATAATGTTAGGTGACGGTTCGTTTTCTTCTCATTCCCTCACATAGCAGCCTCCCTCGTTGACTGGCAGAACAAGAGTTTCTTGTTTGACTTCACTACTCAGACTATATATGTGTAAGTGATGTGTATAGATGCCACATCCATCTACATATGCATGCATGATGTCTGCAGTGATCGCTAGTGAGCTGCCCACAAGCCCATCGCGGCAAGTGACATCGAAGGCAATGGCGGGTGAACATGGAGCGCCGAAGATGGAAAGACAAGAACAAGGTGCACGACGCTATACCAATAGCCAATAACCCTATTGGAAGCGTCGAAGATACACTTAGAGAAAACAAACCGAAATAAAGCAAAGCAAACCAGTCGGTATCTTTCATTTATGTGGAGTTGATGTTCAAGATTTTGTAAGTGGTTCATTAAAAATTGCAACACACGCTGTTTTAGCACAATAATGCGCACAATCAGAGCATAAGGCACATTCTGAATCTCTCTAAATCAGCCGAGACAAAGACACCTATTGCTAAAAGCTATCTGCATCACTCGGTGTATAGGCTTGGGTTATCCCATTTCAAAAAAATGTCAAATCAGCTACATAACCAGAACTTTGTGAATCCTCGAGCGCGGTAACTGTGATAGTAGCATTCAGCTAACATATTTAAATCTCCCCTGCAGCGTCTCTTAGGATAGAGGTTATTGAGCTTCTGTCCGAAAACCTTTACTTGCTTGCCCCCACATAATAAATTGTTGACTTAGGAGTGAACACTAAAATGTTCATGGATCAGAGATATCCAGAGAAAGAAATGTGTTAACTGTTTTTTATCCACTGATCACAACAGTGGCGGACCCAGAAATATTTTAAAGCCTGGGCAAAATGTACAAATAACATGAAAATATGCTAGTTTTTGTACAAATACTATGAAAATACGGCTTGCTGGCCGGAGCCGGGACGCTGGGTCCGCACTGACTGACAACATACATCATACAATCAGTGATACATTTCTATAAAAAAAGGCACATATACACGTATATTATTTCTTGAAGTAAAAAAAATCTTACAAGCTCCAACAAGTAGAGAACAATCACGAGCTAAACAACAAGGATCAAACACTCACACACACCATCACTTGAACCTCACACGCCATACACTCACGATTACCTTTTTTATTTATTCTTCACCAAGACTCCATGAGCACGCACCTCTTTGAATTATTGTGACGTTTCATTCTATTTGCAAGACTAGGCGTACTCAGCAGGGTTGGCGACGAGGTAAGCCTCGATCATCTTCAATAGGCTGAGGTACCCCGCGATGAGCGCGGCCTCGTCCTCCGGTGCTAGTGCTCCGCCGCCGTCAAGCCTTTCGTACTCTACCTTGGCCTTGATCACGCATGCGCCCTCCCCAGCTTCCTCGAGTCTCGCTTCTGTTATATGGGATTTGAGCTGGGCGCTCACCTTGCCACCCTCCAGCATCTCCGACCTTAGCACACGTGCTGTGGCGTCACGTGAAAGAACTCGGCTCTTCATCACGGTGGCACCAGAGGCCGCCACGGCAGCCGGGCTGAGCCTCACAGTGGTGATGGTGCCGGCCCCACCGTCACCCTCGACGTCCACGGCGTCGATGAAACCCGCACATGCCTTGGGCAGGGCGTCCTTTTGGTCGCCGGAGAAGGCCACCTTCCACATCCGGTCGGCGGACACTGCCACGGCGTACTCATCGGTAATCACGCAGCTGGCCATTATCCTGAATGTGAGTGAGTGCAAACTGGTCGATGCTAGCAAACTTGTGGTTGCTGATGAGCGTGTTTGATTCAAGTAGGAGCTGTGTATATCTATTTATAGGTGCAAGAGAATTCAGATATAGCTGAGAAGAGCACGTCAGGAACTAATGAGCCTAGACTTGGCAGATCACATGATTGGACTTTTCAAACTTTCCAGGCTCTAATATTTTTGGGTACTTTCTCGCTGCAGTTGTTCAATTTTCTTCTCACACGTGTGCTGACTCGTGATTTGTTTCTAAGAATGCTGACCAGATTTTGATTTTGGCCTGGATTCTAGAAGGTTCGAATTCAAATAGGAGGTCTCGTTTCAACAAAATTAGACAGGAGGGGACTATTCCCTACTCTGAATCACCTAGTTGCGTCGCCCTACAGGGGTGCCATACCTGCCTTTGTTGTTACATGTTGCTTTATTCAGAGTTTCTGCTACATGTATACATTTTACTGTACAATGTAAACTAAACATTTTGTTTCTGGTACATAAAAGTTAGTTTGCCATGTAAGATTTTGTTGGTGGTGATGAATTTCCATCTTTTCCTTGGTTGCCATCATGCTATGATTCAAAATTTAACTGTCATGCAAGGTAAAACACACCAAGGTCGGAAAACGACTGGATGTGCTGTCATCATACATTTGCACTGCTAAATTTAATTTGATGACTAAGTTAAGTTGTTCAGTTTTGCCGACCACTACTTTCTTTGTTATTGTTTTAGCTGTAAGATATGGTACAATGACAGTGTTTTTTTGGGTTCAGTTATAGTTACTTTTATTTGTTGATTGGCGGGATATGCTTTAATCTAAGAAATTTTGGGGATACTTACTATATTTTGTGTGGGCAAAATTTTGAGATGACATAACTGTTAGGTGACGGTCCAGTTTCTTCTCATTGACTCACAGTAGCCTCCCTTGTTGATCGGTAGAACAAGAGTTTCTTGTTTGACTTCACTACCCAGCCTATACATGTCTAACCGTGTAAGCGATGTGTACAGATGCAACAAAATAATACTCCCTCCGTTCCTGAATGTAAGGCGTATAGTTTTCTGTACGAATATTAAGACGTGTGAATTTTGCCTATGGTGGACTCATTTTACTTTGGAATTTTTTTGGAGAGAGGAGTCCCAAAAAATCACAAATTGAACACAATCCTTTAAATCTCTCCGTTATGGATTGAAACTAATTTTTGATGTGTAAAATTCTCCACAAATCGCAATATACCTTATATTTTGGATTTTTTTTCTCAAAAAACTATACGCCTTACATTACGAAACGGAGGGAGTATCTCGCAAGTGATCCACCAAGCGAGCTTGATTTTCAGACAAGTTCATCATAGTGGCCCAATCCAACAAAATAATATCTCGCAAGTGATCCACCGAGCGAATCTTGAGGCTGTGATGCTCATAGTACCCGAACCCTTTGGATCTCACTTTGCAATGTAACCTCTTATGTGGACTCAGCTTAAGTAAAAGATGGAGGTTTGGGCGATGTCTGGTTGGACCGACCCCCTATTCTGAATACGTGTGCCTTCCCACGCACGAGCGTGATAATCCATAAACACAAAAGAGTGATATGACCCTTTAAGAAGAGGAGGAATTCACTTGTTAAAATAAGAAGCAGCTAAACCACGAGAATAAAGAGATTCGCTTCATGGAATATAAGGAAAATATGCACAAGAAATCCGAGGAATGCACTCAAAAAGAAACTAAACAAATCCAAAATATGTGGAATGATCGGCTTCGCCTTCTATTTAGATGCACAATCCATTGAAATTATTCCACTTTACCGATGCAATCATTCCTGGGCAAATAGACCTATCGGTAGAAATAGTTGAGTTCAGTTTTGGTAGTCAAATCAGCTAGACATCAAGAACTTTGTGAATCCCGGAGCAGCAACTGTCATAGAAGCATTCTGCTAACATATTTCAAACTCTCCTCCAGTGTTTCCAAGGATAGAGTCATACCTTTACTTGCTTGCCCCCTCACATAAATGAATTCTTGACTTAATTAGCAGTGAACACTGACGTGTTCACGGATCAGACATTTAGAGAGAGAAATGTGCTAATTGTTTTGTAATCCATAGACAACCTACATCATACATATCTGTGACACATTCCTAAAAAAAACCGGGCACATACATATATATATATTTCTTGAAGCCAAATACTCTCACAAGCACGAACAAATAATAGAACAATCACGGGCTTAACAACAAGGATTAAACACTCACACTATCACATGAACCTCACACACCATACACTCATGATTTACCTTTTTTTTATTCTTCACCCAGACTCCATGAGCACGCACCTCTGTAATAATTGTGATGTTTCTTTCTATTGGTGAGACTAGGCATACTCGGCAGGGTTGGCGACGAGGTAAGCCTCGATCATCTTCATCAGGCCGAGGTACCCCGCGACGAGCGCGGCTTCATCTTCCGGCGCTAGCGCTCCGGCGCCGTCGAGCCTCTCGTACTCTACCTTGGCCTTGATCACGCAGGCCCCCTCCCCGGCTTCCTCGAGCCTCGCCTCAGTCACGTGCGATTTGAGCTGGGTGCTCACCTTCCCACCCTCCAGCATCTCCGACCTTAGCACACGCGCTGCGGCGTCGCGTGAAAGCACTCGGCTCTTCATCACGGTGGCACCCGAGGCCGCCGCGGCAGCCGGGCTGAGCCTCACGGTGGTGACGGTGCCAGGCCCACCGTCACCCTCGACGTCCACGGCGTCGATGAAACCCGCACATGCCTTGGGCAGGGCGTCCTTTTGGTCGCCGGAGAAGGCCACCTTCCACATGCGGTCGGCCGACACCGCCACGGCGTACTCGTCGGTGATCACGCAGCCGGCCATTATCCTGAATGTCGGTGAGTGCAAACTGGTCGATGCTAGCAAACTTGTGGTTGCTGATGAGCGTGTGTGATTCAAGAAAGGAGCTGTGTACATCTATTTATAGGTGCAAGAGAATTCAGATAAAGCTGTGTAGAGCACGTCAAGAACTAATGAGCCTGGACTTGGAAGATCAAATGGTTGGACTTTTCAAACGTTCCGGGTTCTACACATTTTTTTAGTAGTTTCTCATTGCTGCTGTTCAATCTTCTTCACACATGTGTGCTGACTCGTGACCTTTTTCCATGGATGCTGACTAGATTTCTATTTTCTTATACGTTGGGACGTAGATTCTAGAAGGTTCGAATTCAAACAGGATGGCTTGTTTTAAAAAGTTCAAACAGGAGGAGACTAATCCCTATTCTGAAATCTGAAGCACCTAGTTGCATCGCCCAACAGGGGTGCCGTACCTGCCTTACATGTTGCTTTATTCACAGAGTTAACTGTTACAGGTATAGTACATGTTACTGTACAATGTAAACTAAACATTGTTTTCTACTCCATAAAAGTTAGCTTGATGTAGAAGATTTCGTTGGTGGTGAGGAACTTCCATCTTTTCCTTGCTTGCCATCATGCTATGATTCAGAAATTAGTTCTCATGCTAGGTAAAACACACCGAGGTCGGAAAAAGATTGGATGTGCTCTCATCATACATTTGCACTACTAAATCAAATTTGATGACTAAATTAAGTTGTTCAGTTTTGCTGATCGCTACTTTCTTTGTTATTGTTTTAGCTATAAAATATGGTAAAATGACAGTGTTGTTTTTTGGTTCAGCTTAGGCCAAAGTTGAGACATCTTTTGTGAACGGAGTGAGTAGTTAATTTTATTTGTTCATTGAGGGGATATGCTTTAATCAGAGAAATTTTGGTGGATACTTACTATAGTATGTGGAAATATTTTGAGATGACATAATTGTCAGGTGACGGCTTCAGTTTCTTCACATTGACTCACATAGCAGCCTCTCTTGTCGATCGGTAGAACAAGAGTTTCTTGTTTGACTTCACTACTGAGCCTATGTATGTCTAACAGTGTAAGTGATGTGTACTTATGCCAAATCCATCCACATATGCATGCATGATGTCCGCAGTGATCGTTCGTTAGCTGCCCCTACAGCCCATGACGGCATATCCCACATGGCTGCCCCGTCAACGGGCTATGGCGGTAGTCTCTGCCTGTGGCGGCAAGTGACATGGGTCCATGGCGAGAGACATCAACATCGGCGACGGCAAGCGAATATGGAGCGCCGAAGGTGCGAAGGTCAGGAACGAGGTGAACTGGGAGGCAACATGAACGAGAATGAAAACGATTGGGGGAATCCGACGTGATGTTGGTTGTCAGCACCGCCAGTTTGCCTCCCTAGAAGCAAAACTGGGTTGCCGGATGCAGTGAGAATCAGTGCGGAGCCTTTTCATGCCGGCGCTCCCAATGGCCAGTAGCCCTATTGGAGCCCCGTGGAGATGCTCCGAGAGAACCGAACCAAAGCAAAGCAAAGCAAACCAGTTGGTGTCTTTCATTTATGTGAAGGATGTTGTCATATGGAGTTTTTTTGAATTTTTCCATATATATTAAACCAACAAAGAGTACACGATTATATCGATTACAAAGACAATACTAAGAAAGACGAGCAAATCTATGAGATCTTCAAGCCTTTTCTTTCTCCATGGCACGAGTTGATGTTCAAGATTTTGTTAGTAGTCCATTGATCTTTTCCAGTGATTGGCACGGAACTCGTGGTTCCGTCGGAACCGTGGGCTCTGAATTCTTTTAGCCATTAATTGAGAGGTGATTTTTATTAGTCGTTGATTAAGATTCACCTAGTCTTCTTTTCTTAGGGACGGAAGCTAGGCGCCGGCAACGAATTGGACTCTCCATGCGGCGTGGAGGACGACCGTTAAATGCGAAAATCTGCCGCTCCTTCGTCAGCAGCGGCGACGTGACGAAGGCATTACTGTGGACGGCGGCGACTCGGCAAGACACATCGAGCTGCTTCTTCGAAGGCAGTGACGCGAGAAGACAGTACGAGGCATTCTCGGCGATGACGGCGACGCGACAAGGTGCCTCGAGCTTTTCTTTCAGGCTGGTGCTGTTCTTGGCGGCAAACTCCAGGCCGGACGTGCCAGATGCCGATCCCTGGGCTATGTCCGTCCACAAGTACTCCCTCCATTCCAATTTAATTGACTTCATATTCACGACATGTGGATGTATTTAGACACATCCACATGTATAGATACATCCACATGCGGTGAATAAGAAGTCAATTAAATTGGAACGGAGGGAGTACGTGCTTCGCTTATATACGTAGCCATCATCTGCATCGTCTGCTGCTACGTTGGTGATTGATTTTATTAGTCCTTTGCTAGGCCAAACTCTCCTAGCACTAGTTCTGTGAATCAAACCGTTTGATGATATTTAAGTCTATGCAGTATCAAAGCTAGGAAGAACTGACGTTATCTGTTGTGACTATGCCCATGCATGAATCAGGCCGGTGGAGTAAGAAAATGGCGTCGTGTGGCCGCCGGGACTGCTCCGGCGACGTCAACTAAATTACATCGCCGAGTGCGGCGCTGCAGTTCTGTTGTCACGAGGAAAGTATGGTGTTGTACTGCTTGGCTACGCAGTCGCATGGCCGGCGGCAAGCCGAGCAAACCTAACAGGAATTGGTACGGTAATGGAGCGTAGGGAATTTGGGAAGAATGGAAACGGTAAGCTAGACTCGCTGCTTTGAGGGGCTAGCGGACAGCTGTTGGTCATCCAGTCGGATTGATCAGACAGTGCGGAACACCTTCTGCGCGTAAGACAAACTACCGACCGTTCTACATGTAGAATTCCCCAGTTAAAATTAAATTACGGTTCCACATAATTTGGTACCGGTCCCACAGTTTTGTACCTAGTCCCACATATTTTTGGTACCGGTCCCACACAATTTTTGGTTCCGCGGAACCGTTTGGTTCCATCAGTCTGGTTCCGACTATTTTAACACTGTATCTTGTTGGATAAACGGTCATTAAAAATGCCAACCACAGTAAAACTTGTACCATTGAAAAATGCAATAACGCTGTTTTAGCAATAAATATCTCTATATCAGTCTAAACAAATAGACTTATTGCTATAAATAGTTGAGATCGTTTAGATATGTCAAATCAGCTAGACAGCAAGAACTTTGTGAATACCGGAGCAGTAACTGTGATAGCAACGTTCTGCTAACATATTTCAAACTCCCCTGCAGTGTTTCCTAGTAGTATAGAGGTTGTTGAGCTTCGGTCCAAAAACTTTTACTTACTTGCCCCACATATAATGGATTCTTCACTTAGCAGTGAACATAGACATGTCCATGGATCAGGTGTTCAGAGAGATAAATGTGCTAATTGTTTTTAAATCCACATACAACATATTGTTTTTAAATTCAGAGACAACATACATCATACATCTGCAATATGTGATACATTTCTCAAAAAACAAGCAAGCACATACATATATATTATTTCGAAGCAAAATAGTCTAACAAGCTCCAACAAGTAGAGAACAATCACGAGCTTAACAACAAGGATCAAACACTCACACACACACCATCACATGAACCTTTTTTTTGAGGAAACTAATCACATGAACCTCACACACCATACACTCATGATTACCTTTTTTATTTATTCTTCACGCAGACCCCATGAGCACGTACCTCTTTGAATTATTGTGACGTTTCTTTCTATTTACGAGACTAGGCGTACTCAGCAGGGTTGGCGACAGGGGCGGATCTAGGGGGGGTGCCATGGGTGCCATGGCACCCCCTCCAAAATTGCAAACCAGTGTATTATACGTATTTAACACTGGTTCTATAAAAGATTGATGATATTTAGACTAAATCATACACAATTTGTAGTGTAATTCTTCAAAAATTTCTGTTTATACTTTGGGTAGCAAACCGTGGCACCCCCAGCTGTAACATCCTAGATCCGCCACTGGTTGGCGACAAGGTAAGCCTCGATCATCTTCAATAGGCTGAGGTACCCGCGATGAGCGCGGCCTCGTCCTCCGGCGCTAGCGCTCCGCCGCCGTCAAGCCTTTCATACTCTACCTTAGCCTTGATCACGCAGGCGCCCTCCCCGGCTTCCTCGACCCTTGCTTCTGTTACATGCGATTTGAGTTGGGCGCTCACCTTGCCACCCTCCAACATCTCCGACCTTAGCACACGTGCTGCGGCGTCACGTGAAAGAACTCGGCTCTTCATCACGGTGGCACCGGATGCCGCCACGGCAGCTGGGCTGAGCCTCACAGTGGTGATGGTGCCGGCCCCGCCGTCACCCTCGACGTCCACGGCATCGATGAAACCCGCGCATGCCTTGGGCAGGGCGTCCTTTTGGTCGCCGGAGAAGGCCACCTTCCACATCCGGTCGGCGGACACCGCCACGGCGTAGTCCTCTGTGATCACGCAGCCGGCCATTATACTGAATGTCGGTGAGTGCAAACTGGTCGATGCTGGTAAACTTTTGGTTACTGATGAGCGTGTGTGATTCAAGGAAGGAGCTGTGTCCATCTATTTATAGTTGCAAGAGAATTCAGATAAAGCGTTGAAGCGCACGTCAGGAACTAATGAGCCTAGGCTAAGACGATCAGATGGTTGGACTTTGGAAACTTTCCGGGTTCTAGATATTTCTTTTAGTAATTTCTAACTGCAGCCCTTCAATCTTCTTCTACCACGTGTGCTGACTCGCTAGACTTCTATTTTCTTAAAGAGTAAAACGCAGGTTTAGTACACCAACTTGCCCTGAATGTGCGTTTTGGTCACCAAGTTGCAAAATGTGAAATGTAGGTCACCAAGTTGCCACAAGTGAGCGTTTTGGTCACTCCGTGACGTGGCAGACCGGTTTTTTTGCAAATCCCCCCCCTAAAGTTTTATTTTTTTACAAATCCCCCCTAAAAAGGCAAAAAAAAAGTTGAAAAGGACCTAACAATTGGAATAAATAAAACTTTAGGGGGGATTTGCAAAAAAAACTGGTCTGCCACGTCACGGAGTGACCAAAACGCTCACTTGTGGCAACTTGGTGACCTGCTTTTCACGTTTTGCAACTTGGTGACCAAAACGCACATTCGGGGCAAGTTGGTGTACTAAACCTGCGTTTTACTCTAGTGGGACTAGACTACAAAGTTCAAATTCAAACTGGTGGGACTTCTAGCCGTTCAATCATATATTTGAAAACTATTTTACATATATGATGTCCTATAAATATTGTATCCGGGGTTCAATTTGGAATCGGGTAACCTTATCTGTCGGATTCTAGATAACCAGATATGGATTTTTAAAATGGATTCGTGACAGATTTGGTACGAAAATTATCCTATACGTTTATATCCCTAATTAACCGTTATACCAGAATATGTTTGATGGAAAACGAGGCCATTTTGAAACACGTCTTCGTTTTTAGTGCATAACCAATTTAATATTTTCTTACAAGATTGAAGCTCAGTGGGCAGACAAACATATGGCTATGCAAATACAGTTCCTGACTCAAATGCATGCACCTTTTTCCGCATAATACTTATCTCCAGCCTGAAGCAGACTGCACGTCGGCGGCTAACGAATACGTCAACGGCGCTCTGACTGTCCGGATGTTGACATAGTTTTCAAACAGAAAGCTAGACTCACAAGGGCTTGGACCAAGGGGATTACATGGTTGTACTCTTGAAAACAGTCCGGGTTCAGTATCTGTCTCTGTAGCCGTTCAATCTTCTTCCCATGTGTGCTGACCAGGGCGACTAGATTCTAGAAGGGCTGAAAATTCTGACAGGAGGGGATCGAGTCACTGTCTTCTCCTGCGTACATTGTTCTTGTGCTCACACTGAACCCGCCCCACAATAACATATCAGCAACTTTATGATGTAAGCAAGCCGAAGTTCATTTTAGAGTTAATGACACCCGCGGTCACACAACTCGACGCTAATGTGCACTTAAGTCACAATTCTCCAGAACGTGATTATTTGGTCACACAACTCGACAAGTGCGTGCACGCAGGTCACTGACCCCATTTGTCAGTCCGTTTTGGACTGTAAATTTTTAGAAAACCCCCTGGAGTAGTATTAATTTTACAAAATGGTTCCCCTGGAGGACCATTTTGTAAAATTAGGAGGACCATTTTGTAAAATTAGAAGGACCATTTTGTAAAATTAGGAGGACCATTTTGTAAAATTAATATTACTCCAGGAGGTTTTCTGAAAATTTACCGTCCAAAACGGACTGACAAGTGGGGTCAGTGACCTGCATGCACGCACTTGTCGAGTTGTGTGACCAAATAATCACGTTCTGGAGAAGTGTGACTTAAGTGCACATCGACGACGAGTTGTGTGACCGCGGGTGCCATTAACTCTTCATTTTATCTCCCAAGATCTTTTGCTCTCTATATTTAAAAAAAAAAGTTAAATTTACAAGTTTTAAAAACATATAAAAAGATCTGATTGTAGTCAATGGTGCATCCAACAAGTATGTAAAATTACAATGTGATTTTTTATTATGAGCTACAATAAAATGAAAATGTATTATATATTTTGGAGATTTAAAAATTTGTGTACTCAAATCCACATATCTTTCATTTAGTTAGCTCTGGAAAATTGAGATTTCAAAGTGATATTTTACACGTTTCTGAGATACATTATCGATAACAAGAAGGATTTTTCTTCTGGTTTTTATAACTTGTAAATATGATTTTTTTTTTCAAGATAGAGAGCACTGAGCCCGAATAAATTCAAAGTTTTGGATAAAACATGCACACACTATACGACTGCCAAACTTGAACACACTAGTAGAAAAAACGAGTATACAATAGGTGACCAGCATCAGTTCTAGCAATTGAAAAATGAACATTTAACCGAACGATACGCCTCAGTCAGTTCTAGAACCCTATACCTTCGTAAGCAAGCCCGAATGAAGTCAAAGTTTTCAATAAAACCCACGGAGTGGGACAAACTTTGGAAGTTGAACAACATTGGTTCCGGCCTCTTTGGAGTTCGTCGAAGGCAATTCTTGGAGCTACGCATCAGAGTCTTCCTTCTCGCGGACCCTGTCCACAACATCATCTGAAGGGGACGATTTGGGGCTCGACGACTTGCCGGACGATAAGGCCCCGAGCAAAAGGACGCGGACGACGAAGACAAAGACAAGGAGGAGGAAAATGTACATGAAGACTGGAAGAAGCACGACGATGACAGCGACAACAATGTCGTCGCTGCCAACGAGGGGAACGAGGTTGCCCCCGCATCTCCCTACGAGGTGCTGAATGAGGCTTGATCCCCCTCCGAGCAGGAGGACGACAAAGATTAAGACGATTATAGGAAGAGGAGGACGACATCGGTAACAATGCAGAGGCCGCCCCTGAAGCCGAGGACGAGAACAAGGCCGTCCCCATCGCCGAGGACGCGGTCGTCGATGCGACGAGGAGGAAGACGGCTATGACGAATATGTCGAGAACACGAAGGTCCTCGCCAAGGCGGCGATCACGCGGAAGAGGCTTCTTCCTCGAAGAGGAACGAGTAGATCAATATCTTTTTTTAGATGAAGTAGATCTGTGTCGAGATAGCTATGTGTATAGGGACAGTACTACACTATAGCTATCTATATATTATATAACGATTTATTTATGTTTATTGATCTTATCCTTGTATGAAATCGCGTGATCAGTATATTCTATTGTTTGGGTTATACATATATAAATTTGGTTTTGTTATATGTTGGTGTGTGTAAATTCTCTTAAGAGGGAAAATCCCAAGAGAAATATCATGTTTGTAATGTACGTACATTAAATATATTGTAAAAGAAAAGTTTGAAAATTCAAAGTAAAAGCATATATATGAATAAGTTTAACAACGACAAGCTCTGATGAAAAAGCTCAAGAGAAAATCATGTTTATTACGTATGTACATAGAAATATTCTAAAAAAAGAGTCAATCCGTTCCCCTTTCCCCTCTCCCGTGCTACAGTACCTCAGAGGCGAAAAGGGAGTTCCCCGCGTCTCCTCGCTCGCCGACGGCCGATCTGTCGGTCCCCTCTCTCTCCCGTCGCCGCTGCGGTGGCCGGAGAGTGGGGGGACCCCGGATCTGTGCCGGAGGTGTGTAGATAGTAGGGTAGGGTTCCGTGGTGGTGCTGGCGAGGTGGTGGCGGCGGCGTCTTCCTGGAATAAAGGTTCTGGAGCTCGTTCCCCACCTCGGCGGCGCTCTTTTGAGCGAAGCCAGCGAGCTTCCGGTGTGGTGTGCCCTGAGGGTGGTCTTCGTGGCAGAGGTGAAGACTACCGGAGGGCTTTTTGGTCCCTCGACCCCGTCTTCGTCTCAGGTTGGGTGCTCCTGGCCTTTCTGTGGGGGTGCTGGGGGTGGTGCGGTGGAGAGCTGGTGCCCGGCGCCGGCTGCTTCCGTCGCCTGTACAGGAGTTCTGCCTTCTCTTGGATCTCGGTGGTCCTCGTCGACTGTTGGTGCGGTGTTCAGGCATCTCCGGCCGGCCATGGTGGCGTGGGGATGACGGCTTCTGACTTCGTACTCTGCTTCTTCTTCTTCGCCTTGCTTCTTCTTCCTCCGGCCGGCCGAGGTGGCGAGGGGAGGAGTTGCGGTCAAGGCGTGCTTGCGGCGGTGGCTCTGGCTTGCTGGTTTCGTTCTCAGGGCAGAAAATTCCCGCGCGTGAGAGCTTGAGCGGGAGGTGCACCCAGGGCTGAGGCCAACGAGCCGATCGATGAAGACGAGCTCATGACGGCGACAGTAGGGCAGTGTATCAGCGGCGGCGGCGGCTAAAAAGCGGCGGCTGCGGCAAGTATTTGTTGTAGGTTATTGGTTATAGGCGGCGGCTAGGGTTTTGGGTATTTTGTTGTAGATGTATCTGGCTATTTGGCGGCGGCGGCTAGGTCACAGCGGCGGCGGCGGGATATTGGGTTATTTGGTGCGGCAGCGATAGATCAACTGCGGCAGCGGCAAGGTATACAATCGGGGCGGCGGCGGCGGCTCAAGAAGCGGCGGCGGCGGCGATATTGGCAGCTAGGTCATGGAAGGGGAGGCTCTGATACCATATAGAAAACCTAGCTATGATGGGTTAAAGCGATGCCTTTGTCTCGGCTCGCGTTACGTGTTTATATAGAGGGACTAAGCCCGAGATAAAGGCATCGCTTTATCTCGGGTTGGATCAGACATTCACAGACACAAATGTGCTAATTGTTTTTAAATCCGCAGGAAACATACATCATACATCTGCAATCTGTGATACATTCATCGCAAAAACCAGGCACATACATATAATTATTTCTTGAACCAAAATACTCTCACAAACACCAAGAAATAGAACAATCACGATTTAACAAAAATCATTAAACACTCACACCATCACATGAACCTCACACAACATACACAGATTACCTTTTTATGTATTCTTCACCCAGACTCCATGAGACGCACCTCTTTGAGTTACTGTGATGGTTCCTTCTATTTGCGAGACTAGGCGTACTCGGCAGGGTTGGCGACGAGGTAAGCCTCGATCATCTTCATTAGGCCGACGTACCCCGCGACGAGCGCGGCCTCGTCTTCCGGCGCTAGTGCTCCGCCGCCGTCGAGCCTTTCGTACTCTACCTTGGCCTTGATCACGCAGGCGCCCTCCCCGGCTTCCTCGAGCTTCGCCTCTGTCACGTGTGACTTGAGTTGGGCGCTCACCTTGCCACCCTCCAGCATCTCCGACCTTAGCACACGCGCTGCGGCGTCGCGTGAAAGCACTCGGCTCTTCATCACAGTGGCACCCGAGGCCGCCACGGCAGCCGGGCTGAGCCTCACGGTGGTGACGGTGCCGGGGCCGCCGTCACCCTCGACGTCCACGGCGTCGATGAAACCCGCGCAGGCCTTGGGCAGGGCGTCTTTTTGGTCGCCGGAGAAGGCCACCTTCCACATCCGGTCGGCGGACACCGCCACGGCATACTCCTCGGTGATCACACAGGCGGCCATTTACCCTAATGTAGGTTAGTGCAAACTGTTTGATGCTGGCAAACTTGTGGTTACTGATGAGCGTGTGTGATTCAAGGAAGGAGCTGTGTACATGTATTTATAGGTGCAAGAGAATTCATATAAAGCTTTGAAGCGCACATCAGGGACTAATGAGCCTAGACTACGAAGATCACATGGTTGGACTTTTCAACGTTCCAGGTTCTAAATATTTTTTAGTAATTTCTCACACCGCAGCCGTTCAATCTTCTTCACCCATGTGTGTTGAGTGCTGACTCGTGACTTTTTTCCAGGGATGCTGACTAGATTTTTATTTTCCTAAATTAGGGGGTCTAGATTCTAGAAGGTGCGAATTCAAACTGCAGGGCTCGTTTCAAAAAAATTAAAACAGGAGGGGGAGAATTCCCTAATCTGAATCCCCTAGTTGTGTCGCCCTACAGGGGTGCCGCCTGCCTCTGTTGTTAAATGTTGCTTTATTCACAGAGTTTCTGCTACAATGTAAACTAAACTCTTTTTTATAGTGATTGGGACGGAACTCTTGGCTCTGCCGGAACCGTGGGTTATGATTTATCTTAGCCATTGATTAAGACCCGATTTATGTTAGCCGTTGATTAAAATTTGATGTACTTCCTTCCGAGAGAAAAAAAACAACCAGTTTATCCCGTTCTATGTGTGACCCAAATCAATCTTTAGAAGCGCGAGTAGGGCAGCCGCCGCCGCGTCCCATCTTCAGTCGCAGGCGTCTACCTTGAGCAGCGACCGCCGCATCCAGGAAGCCACCATGACGTGACTGGCCACTTCATGCGAGCCGTTGCTCCATGCACCACGTGACACACGAAAATGGATCCGCCCATCGAGGACCATGCTGCAATCCATGCATCATGCACACAGGGAGGGACGTAAGGTAACCATGGCGGCGGACCGGACGATCGACCAAACAATTAGATCCTCCTCTCACGTCTCTTCTCACTACCCGCCTCCCGTCTCCTCACACAGGCAATACCTGATCTGAATTGTTTGCTCTAAAATTACAAAATAAAATTAGGTCCCACATATATGTCTTATCTGCCCCACAGTTTTTTACCCGGTCCCACAAAAATTTGGTTCCGGTCCCACGCAAATTTCGGTTCCGTCAGTCTGGTTCCGACACTTTTAACACCATTAGATCGCGGTGGATGAACGGTTAATAAAAATGCCAACCAACCTAAAACTTGTACTAAACATTTTATTTCTACTTCATAAAGGTTAGCTTGCTATGGAAGATTTTGGTGGTGGTGGTGAATTTCCATCTATTCCATGCTTCCCAGCATGCTATGATTCAAATTTTGATGTCATACTGGGTAAAGCACACCGAGGTCGGAAAAAGGATCGGATGTGCTGCCATCATACATGTGCACTGTTAAATTTAATTTGATGACTAACATTCAGTAGTTCAGTTTTGTTGGCCGCTACTTTCCTTTAGTTGAAAGATATGGTACAATCATTACAGTGACAATGTCCTTTTTTGGGTTCAGTTATAGTTACTTGTATTTGTATTTGTTCATTGAGCAGATATGCTTTAATCTGAGAAGTTTTGGGGATACTATATTATGCGTGGCAAATATTTGAGATGATATAATGTTAGGTGACGGTTCGTTTTCTTCTCATTCCCTCACATAGCAGCCTCCCTCGTTGACTGGCAGAACAAGAGTTTCTTGTTTGACTTCACTACTCAGACTATATATGTGTAAGTGATGTGTATAGATGCCACATCCATCTACATATGCATGCATGATGTCTGCAGTGATCGCTAGTGAGCTGCCCACACAGCCCATCGCGGCAAGTGACATCGAAGGCAATGGCGGGTGAACATGGAGCGCCGAAGATGGAAAGACAAGAACAAGGTGGACGACGCTATACCAATAGCCAATAACCCTATTGGAAGCGTCGAAGATACACTTAGAGAAAACAAACCGAAATAAAGCAAAGCAAACCAGTCGGTATCTTTCATTTATGTGGAGTTGATGTTCAAGATTTTGTAAGTGGTTCATTAAAAATTGCAACCACGCTGTTTTAGCACAATAATGCGCACAATCAGAGCATAAGGCACATTCTGAATCTCTCTAAATCAGCCGAGACAAAGACACCTATTGCTAAAAGCTATCTGCATCACTCGGTGTATAGGCTTGGGTTATCCCATTTCAAAAAAATGTCAAATCAGCTACATAACCAGAACTTTGTGAATCCTCGAGCGCGGTAACTGTGATAGTAGCATTCAGCTAACATATTTAAATCTCCCCTGCAGCGTCTCTTAGGATAGAGGTTATTGAGCTTCTGTCCGAAAACCTTTACTTGCTTGCCCCCACATAATAAATTGTTGACTTAGGAGTGAACACTAAAATGTTCATGGATCAGAGATATCCAGAGAAAGAAATGTGTTAACTGTTTTTTATCCACTGATCACAACAGTGGCGGACCCAGAAATATTTTAAAGCCTGGGCAAAATGTACAAATAACATGAAAATATGCTAGTTTTTGTACAAATACTATGAAAATACGGCTTGCTGGCCGGAGCCGGGACGCTGGGTCCGCACTGACTGACAACATACATCATACAATCAGTGATACATTTCTATAAAAAAAGGCACATATACACGTATATTATTTCTTGAAGTAAAAAAAATCTTACAAGCTCCAACAAGTAGAGAACAATCACGAGCTAAACAACAAGGATCAAACACTCACACACACCATCACTTGAACCTCACACGCCATACACTCACGATTACCTTTTTTATTTATTCTTCACCAAGACTCCATGAGCACGCACCTCTTTGAATTATTGTGACGTTTCATTCTATTTGCAAGACTAGGCGTACTCAGCAGGGTTGGCGACGAGGTAAGCCTCGATCATCTTCAATAGGCTGAGGTACCCCGCGATGAGCGCGGCCTCGTCCTCCGGTGCTAGTGCTCCGCCGCCGTCAAGCCTTTCGTACTCTACCTTGGCCTTGATCACGCATGCGCCCTCCCCAGCTTCCTCGAGTCTCGCTTCTGTTATATGGGATTTGAGCTGGGCGCTCACCTTGCCACCCTCCAGCATCTCCGACCTTAGCACACGTGCTGTGGCGTCACGTGAAAGAACTCGGCTCTTCATCACGGTGGCACCAGAGGCCGCCACGGCAGCCGGGCTGAGCCTCACAGTGGTGATGGTGCCGGCCCCACCGTCACCCTCGACGTCCACGGCGTCGATGAAACCCGCACATGCCTTGGGCAGGGCGTCCTTTTGGTCGCCGGAGAAGGCCACCTTCCACATCCGGTCGGCGGACACTGCCACGGCGTACTCATCGGTAATCACGCAGCTGGCCATTATCCTGAATGTGAGTGAGTGCAAACTGGTCGATGCTAGCAAACTTGTGGTTGCTGATGAGCGTGTTTGATTCAAGTAGGAGCTGTGTATATCTATTTATAGGTGCAAGAGAATTCAGATATAGCTGAGAAGAGCACGTCAGGAACTAATGAGCCTAGACTTGGCAGATCACATGATTGGACTTTTCAAACTTTCCAGGCTCTAATATTTTTGGGTACTTTCTCGCTGCAGTTGTTCAATTTTCTTCTCACACGTGTGCTGACTCGTGATTTGTTTCTAAGAATGCTGACCAGATTTTGATTTTGGCCTGGATTCTAGAAGGTTCGAATTCAAATAGGAGGTCTCGTTTCAACAAAATTAGACAGGAGGGGACTATTCCCTACTCTGAATCACCTAGTTGCGTCGCCCTACAGGGGTGCCATACCTGCCTTTGTTGTTACATGTTGCTTTATTCAGAGTTTCTGCTACATGTATACATTTTACTGTACAATGTAAACTAAACATTTTGTTTCTGGTACATAAAAGTTAGTTTGCCATGTAAGATTTTGTTGGTGGTGATGAATTTCCATCTTTTCCTTGGTTGCCATCATGCTATGATTCAAAATTTAACTGTCATGCAAGGTAAAACACACCAAGGTCGGAAAACGACTGGATGTGCTGTCATCATACATTTGCACTGCTAAATTTAATTTGATGACTAAGTTAAGTTGTTCAGTTTTGCCGACCACTACTTTCTTTGTTATTGTTTTAGCTGTAAGATATGGTACAATGACAGTGTTTTTTTGGGTTCAGTTATAGTTACTTTTATTTGTTGATTGGCGGGATATGCTTTAATCTAAGAAATTTTGGGGATACTTACTATATTTTGTGTGGGCAAAATTTTGAGATGACATAACTGTTAGGTGACGGTCCAGTTTCTTCTCATTGACTCACAGTAGCCTCCCTTGTTGATCGGTAGAACAAGAGTTTCTTGTTTGACTTCACTACCCAGCCTATACATGTCTAACCGTGTAAGCGATGTGTACAGATGCAACAAAATAATACTCCCTCCGTTCCTGAATGTAAGGCGTATAGTTTTCTGTACGAATATTAAGACGTGTGAATTTTGCCTATGGTGGACTCATTTTACTTTGGAATTTTTTTGGAGAGAGGAGTCCCAAAAAATCACAAATTGAACACAATCCTTTAAATCTCTCCGTTATGGATTGAAACTAATTTTTTGATGTGTAAAATTCTCCACAAATCGCAATATACCTTATATTTTGGATTTTTTTTCTCAAAAAACTATACGCCTTACATTACGAAACGGAGGGAGTATCTCGCAAGTGATCCACCAAGCGAGCTTGATTTTCAGACAAGTTCATCATAGTGGCCCAATCCAACAAAATAATATCTCGCAAGTGATCCACCGAGCGAATCTTGAGGCTGTGATGCTCATAGTACCCGAACCCTTTGGATCTCACTTTGCAATGTAACCTCTTATGTGGACTCAGCTTAAGTAAAAGATGGAGGTTTGGGCGATGTCTGGTTGGACCGACCCCCTATTCTGAATACGTGTGCCTTCCCACGCACGAGCGTGATAATCCATAAACACAAAAGAGTGATATGACCCTTTAAGAAGAGGAGGAATTCACTTGTTAAAATAAGAAGCAGCTAAACCACGAGAATAAAGAGATTCGCTTCATGGAATATAAGGAAAATATGCACAAGAAATCCGAGGAATGCACTCAAAAAGAAACTAAACAAATCCAAAATATGTGGAATGATCGGCTTCGCCTTCTATTTAGATGCACAATCCATTGAAATTATTCCACTTTACCGATGCAATCATTCCTGGGCAAATAGACCTATCGGTAGAAATAGTTGAGTTCAGTTTTGGTAGTCAAATCAGCTAGACATCAAGAACTTTGTGAATCCCGGAGCAGCAACTGTCATAGAAGCATTCTGCTAACATATTTCAAACTCTCCTCCAGTGTTTCCAAGGATAGAGTCATACCTTTACTTGCTTGCCCCCTCACATAAATGAATTCTTGACTTAATTAGCAGTGAACACTGACGTGTTCACGGATCAGACATTTAGAGAGAGAAATGTGCTAATTGTTTTGTAATCCATAGACAACCTACATCATACATATCTGTGACACATTCCTAAAAAAAACCGGGCACATACATATATATATTATTTCTTGAAGCCAAATACTCTCACAAGCACGAACAAATAATAGAACAATCACGGGCTTAACAACAAGGATTAAACACTCACACTATCACATGAACCTCACACACCATACACTCATGATTTACCTTTTTTTTATTCTTCACCCAGACTCCATGAGCACGCACCTCTGTAATAATTGTGATGTTTCTTTCTATTGGTGAGACTAGGCATACTCGGCAGGGTTGGCGACGAGGTAAGCCTCGATCATCTTCATCAGGCCGAGGTACCCCGCGACGAGCGCGGCTTCATCTTCCGGCGCTAGCGCTCCGGCGCCGTCGAGCCTCTCGTACTCTACCTTGGCCTTGATCACGCAGGCCCCCTCCCCGGCTTCCTCGAGCCTCGCCTCAGTCACGTGCGATTTGAGCTGGGTGCTCACCTTCCCACCCTCCAGCATCTCCGACCTTAGCACACGCGCTGCGGCGTCGCGTGAAAGCACTCGGCTCTTCATCACGGTGGCACCCGAGGCCGCCGCGGCAGCCGGGCTGAGCCTCACGGTGGTGACGGTGCCAGGCCCACCGTCACCCTCGACGTCCACGGCGTCGATGAAACCCGCACATGCCTTGGGCAGGGCGTCCTTTTGGTCGCCGGAGAAGGCCACCTTCCACATGCGGTCGGCCGACACCGCCACGGCGTACTCGTCGGTGATCACGCAGCCGGCCATTATCCTGAATGTCGGTGAGTGCAAACTGGTCGATGCTAGCAAACTTGTGGTTGCTGATGAGCGTGTGTGATTCAAGAAAGGAGCTGTGTACATCTATTTATAGGTGCAAGAGAATTCAGATAAAGCTGTGTAGAGCACGTCAAGAACTAATGAGCCTGGACTTGGAAGATCAAATGGTTGGACTTTTCAAACGTTCCGGGTTCTACACATTTTTTTAGTAGTTTCTCATTGCTGCTGTTCAATCTTCTTCACACATGTGTGCTGACTCGTGACCTTTTTCCATGGATGCTGACTAGATTTCTATTTTCTTATACGTTGGGACGTAGATTCTAGAAGGTTCGAATTCAAACAGGATGGCTTGTTTTAAAAAGTTCAAACAGGAGGAGACTAATCCCTATTCTGAAATCTGAAGCACCTAGTTGCATCGCCCAACAGGGGTGCCGTACCTGCCTTACATGTTGCTTTATTCACAGAGTTAACTGTTACAGGTATAGTACATGTTACTGTACAATGTAAACTAAACATTGTTTTCTACTCCATAAAAGTTAGCTTGATGTAGAAGATTTCGTTGGTGGTGAGGAACTTCCATCTTTTCCTTGCTTGCCATCATGCTATGATTCAGAAATTAGTTCTCATGCTAGGTAAAACACACCGAGGTCGGAAAAAGATTGGATGTGCTCTCATCATACATTTGCACTACTAAATCAAATTTGATGACTAAATTAAGTTGTTCAGTTTTGCTGATCGCTACTTTCTTTGTTATTGTTTTAGCTATAAAATATGGTAAAATGACAGTGTTGTTTTTTGGTTCAGCTTAGGCCAAAGTTGAGACATCTTTTGTGAACGGAGTGAGTAGTTAATTTTATTTGTTCATTGAGGGGATATGCTTTAATCAGAGAAATTTTGGTGGATACTTACTATAGTATGTGGAAATATTTTGAGATGACATAATTGTCAGGTGACGGCTTCAGTTTCTTCACATTGACTCACATAGCAGCCTCTCTTGTCGATCGGTAGAACAAGAGTTTCTTGTTTGACTTCACTACTGAGCCTATGTATGTCTAACAGTGTAAGTGATGTGTACTTATGCCAAATCCATCCACATATGCATGCATGATGTCCGCAGTGATCGTTCGTTAGCTGCCCCTACAGCCCATGACGGCATATCCCACATGGCTGCCCCGTCAACGGGCTATGGCGGTAGTCTCTGCCTGTGGCGGCAAGTGACATGGGTCCATGGCGAGAGACATCAACATCGGCGACGGCAAGCGAATATGGAGCGCCGAAGGTGCGAAGGTCAGGAACGAGGTGAACTGGGAGGCAACATGAACGAGAATGAAAACGATTGGGGGAATCCGACGTGATGTTGGTTGTCAGCACCGCCAGTTTGCCTCCCTAGAAGCAAAACTGGGTTGCCGGATGCAGTGAGAATCAGTGCGGAGCCTTTTCATGCCGGCGCTCCCAATGGCCAGTAGCCCTATTGGAGCCCCGTGGAGATGCTCCGAGAGAACCGAACCAAAGCAAAGCAAAGCAAACCAGTTGGTGTCTTTCATTTATGTGAAGGATGTTGTCATATGGAGTTTTTTTGAATTTTTCCATATATATTAAACCAACAAAGAGTACACGATTATATCGATTACAAAGACAATACTAAGAAAGACGAGCAAATCTATGAGATCTTCAAGCCTTTTCTTTCTCCATGGCACGAGTTGATGTTCAAGATTTTGTTAGTAGTCCATTGATCTTTTCCAGTGATTGGCACGGAACTCGTGGTTCCGTCGGAACCGTGGGCTCTGAATTCTTTTAGCCATTAATTGAGAGGTGATTTTTATTAGTCGTTGATTAAGATTCACCTAGTCTTCTTTTCTTAGGGACGGAAGCTAGGCGCCGGCAACGAATTGGACTCTCCATGCGGCGTGGAGGACGACCGTTAAATGCGAAAATCTGCCGCTCCTTCGTCAGCAGCGGCGACGTGACGAAGGCATTACTGTGGACGGCGGCGACTCGGCAAGACACATCGAGCTGCTTCTTCGAAGGCAGTGACGCGAGAAGACAGTACGAGGCATTCTCGGCGATGACGGCGACGCGACAAGGTGCCTCGAGCTTTTCTTTCAGGCTGGTGCTGTTCTTGGCGGCAAACTCCAGGCCGGACGTGCCAGATGCCGATCCCTGGGCTATGTCCGTCCACAAGTACTCCCTCCATTCCAATTTAATTGACTTCATATTCACGACATGTGGATGTATTTAGACACATCCACATGTATAGATACATCCACATGTGGTGAATAAGAAGTCAATTAAATTGGAACGGAGGGAGTACGTGCTTCGCTTATATACGTAGCCATCATCTGCATCGTCTGCTGCTACGTTGGTGATTGATTTTATTAGTCCTTTGCTAGGCCAAACTCTCCTAGCACTAGTTCTGTGAATCAAACCGTTTGATGATATTTAAGTCTATGCAGTATCAAAGCTAGGAAGAACTGACGTTATCTGTTGTGACTATGCCCATGCATGAATCAGGCCGGTGGAGTAAGAAAATGGCGTCGTGTGGCCGCCGGGACTGCTCCGGCGACGTCAACTAAATTACATCGCCGAGTGCGGCGCTGCAGTTCTGTTGTCACGAGGAAAGTATGGTGTTGTACTGCTTGGCTACGCAGTCGCATGGCCGGCGGCAAGCCGAGCAAACCTAACAGGAATTGGTACGGTAATGGAGCGTAGGGAATTTGGGAAGAATGGAAACGGTAAGCTAGACTCGCTGCTTTGAGGGGCTAGCGGACAGCTGTTGGTCATCCAGTCGGATTGATCAGACAGTGCGGAACACGTTCTGCGCGTAATACAAACTACCGACCGTTCTAAACGTAGAATTCCCCAATTAAAATTAAATTACGGTTCCACATAATTTGGTACCGGTCCCACAGTTTTGTACCTAGTCCCACATATTTTTGGTACCGGTCCCACACAATTTTTGGTTCCGCGGAACCGTTTGGTTCCATCAGTCTGGTTCCGACTATTTTAACACCGTATCTTGTTGGATAAACGGTCATTAAAAATGCCAACCACAGTAAAACTTGTACCATTGAAAAATGCAGTAACGCTGTTTTAGCACTAAATATCTCTATATCAGTCTGAACAAATAGACTTATTGCTATAAATAGTTGAGATCGTTTAGATATGTCAAATCAGCTAGACAGCAAGAACTTTGTGAATACCGGAGCAGTAACTGTGATAGCAACGTTCTGCTAACATATTTCAAACTCCCCTGCAGTGTTTCCTAGTAGTATAGAGGTTGTTGAGCTTCCGTCCAAAAACTTTTACTTACTTGCCCCACATATAATGGATTCTTCACTTAGCAGTGAACATAGACATGTCCATGGATCAGGTGTTCAGAGAGATAAATGTGCTAATTGTTTTTAAATCCACATACAACATATTGTTTTTAAATTCAGAGACAACATACATCATACATCTGCAATATGTGATACATTTCTCAAAAAACAAGCAAGCACATACATATATATTATTTCGAAGCAAAATAGTCTAACAAGCTCCAACAAGTAGAGAACAATCACGAGCTTAACAACAAGGATCAAACACTCACACACACACCATCACATGAACCTTTTTTTTTAGGAAACTAATCACATGAACCTCACACACCATACACTCATGATTACCTTTTTTATTTATTCTTCACGCAGACCCCATGAGCACGTACCTCTTTGAATTATTGTGACGTTTCTTTCTATTTACGAGACTAGGCGTACTCAGCAGGGTTGGCGACGAGGTAAGCCTCGATCATCTTCAATAGGCTGAGGTACCCCGCGATGAGCGCGGCCTCGTCCCCGGCGCTAGCGCTCCGCCGCCGTCAAGCCTTTCATACTCTACCTTAGCCTTGATCACGCAGGCGCCCTCCCCGGCTTCCTCGACCCTCGCTTCTGTTACATGCGATTTGAGTTGGGCGCTCACCTTGCCACCCTCCAACATCTCCGACCTTAGCACACGTGCTGCGGCGTCACGTGAAAGAACTCGGCTCTTCATCACGGTGGCACCGGATGCCGCCACGGCAGCTGGGCTGAGCCTCACAGTGGTGATGGTGCCGGCCCCGCCGTCACCCTCGACGTCCACGGCATCGATGAAACCCGCGCATGCCTTGGGCAGGGCGTCCTTTTGGTCGCCGGAGAAGGCCACCTTCCACATCCGGTCGGCGGACACCGCCACGGCGTAGTCCTCTGTGATCACGCAGCCGGCCATTATACTGAATGTCGGTGATTGCAAACTGGTCGATGCTGGTAAACTTTTGGTTACTGATGAGCGTGTGTGATTCAAGGATGGAGCTGTGTCCATCTATTTATAGTTGCAAGAGAATTCAGATAAAGCGTTGAAGCGCACGTCAGGAACTAATGAGCCTAGGCTAAGACGATCAGATGGTTGGACTTTGGAAACTTTCCGTGTTCTAGATATTTCTTTTAGTAATTTCTAACTGCAGCCCTTCAATCTTCTTCTACCACGTGTGCTGACTCGCTAGACTTCTATTTTCTTAAACTAGTGGGACTAGACTACAAAGTTCAAATTCAAACTGGTGGGACTTCTAGCCGTTCAATCATATATTTGAAAACTATTTTACATATATGATGTCCTATAAATATTGTATCCGGGGTTCAATTTGGAATCGGGTAACCTTATCTGTCGGATTCTAGATAACCAGATATGGATTTTTAAAATGGATTCGTGACAGATTTGGTATGAAAATTATCCTATACGTTTATATCCCTAATTAACTGTTATACCAGAATATGTTTGATGGAAAACGAGGCCATTTTGAAACACGTCTTCGTTTTTAGTGCATAACCAATTTAATCTTTTCTTACAAGATTGAAGCTCAGTGGGCAGACAAACATATGACTATGCAAATACAGTTCGTGACTCAAATGCATGCACCTTTTTCCACATAATACTTATCTCCAGCCTGAAGCAGACTGCACGTCGGCGGCTAACGAATACGTCAACGGCGCTCTGACTGTCCGGATTTTGACATAGTTTTCAAACAGAAAGCTAGACTCACAAGGGCTTGGACCAAGGGGATTACATGGTTGTACTCTTGAAAACAGTCCGGGTTCAGTATCTGTCTCTGTAGCCGTTCAATCTTCTTCCCATGTGTGCTGACCAGGGCGACTAGATTCTAGAAGGGCTGAAAATTCTGACAGGAGGGGATCGAGTCACTGTCTTCTCCTGCGTACATTGTTCTTGTGCTCACACTGAACCCGCCCCACAATAACATATCAGCAACTTTATGATATATTCACTCTGTAAGCAAGCCCGAATAAATTCAAAGTTTTGGATAAAACATGCACACACTATACGACTGCCAAACTTGAACACACTAGTAGAAAAAACGAGTATACAATCGGTGACCAGCATCAGTTCTAGCAATTGAAAAATGAACATTTAACCGAACGATACGCCTCAGTCAGTTCTAGAACCCTATACCTTCGTAAGCAAGCCCGAATGAAGTCAAAGTTTTCAATAAAACCCACGGAGTGGGACAAACTTTGGAAGTTGAACAACATTGGTTCCGGCCTCTTTGGAGTTCGTCGAAGGCAATTCTTGGAGCTACGCATCAGAGTCTTCCTTCTCGCGGACCCTGTCCACAACATCATCTGAAGGGGACGATTTGGGGCTCGACGACTTGCCGGACGATAAGGCCCCGGGCAAAAGGACGCGGACGACGAAGACAAAGACAAGGAGGAGGAAAATGTACATGAAGACTGGAAGAAGCACGACGATGACAGCGACAACAATGTCGTCGCTGCCAACGAGGGGAACGAGGTTGCCCCCGCATCTCCCTACGAGGTGCTGAATGAGGCTTGATCCCCCTCCGAGCAGGAGGACGACAAAGATTAAGACGATTATAGGAAGAGGAGGACGACATCGGTAACAATGCAGAGGCCGCCCCTGAAGCCGAGGACGAGAACAAGGCCGTCCCCGTCGCCGAGGACGCGGTCGTCGATGCGACGAGGAGGAAGACGGCTATGACGAATATGTCGAGAACCCGAAGGTCCTCGCCAAGGCGGCGATCACGCGGAAGAGGCTTCTTCCTCGAAGAGGAACGAGTAGATCAATATCTTTTTTTAGATGAAGTAGATCAGTGTCGAGATAGCTATGTGTATAGGGACAGTACTACACTATAGCTATCTATATATTATATAACGATTTATTTATGTTTATTGATCTTATCCTTGTATGAAATCGCGTGATCAGTATATTCTATTGTTTGGGTTATACATATATAAATTTGGTTTTGTTATATGTTGGTGTGTGTAAATTCTCTTAGGAGGGAAAATCCCAAGAGAAATATCATGTTTGTAATGTGCGTACATTAAATATATTGTAAAAGAAAAGTTTGAAAATTCAAAGTAAAAGCATATATATGAATAAGTTTAACAACGACAGGCTCTGATGAAAAAGCTCAAGAGAAAATCATGTTTATTACGTATGTACATAGAAATATTCTAAAAAAAGAGTCAATCCGTTCCCCTTTCCCCTCTCCCGTGCTACAGTAACCTTAGAGGCGAAAAGGGAGTTCCCCGCGTCTCCTCGCTCCGCCGACGGCCGATCTGTCGGTCCCCTCTCTCTCCGGTCGCCGCTGCGGTGGCCGGAGAGTGGGGGAACCCCGGATCTGTGCCGGAGGTGTGTAGATAGTAGGGTAGGGTTCCGTGGTGGCGTTGGCGAGGTGGTGGCGGCGGCGTCTTCCTGGAATAAAGGTTCTGGAGCTCGTTCCCCACCTCGGCGGCGCTCTTTTGAGAGAAAGCCAGCGAGCTTCCGGTGTGGTGTGCCCTGAGGGTGGTCTTCGTGGCGGAGGTGAAGACTACCGGAGGGCTTTTTGGTCCCTCGACCCCGTCTTCGTCTCAGGTTGGGTGCTCCTGGCCTTTCTGTGGGGGTGCTGGCGGTGGTGCGGTGGAGAGCTGGTGCCCGGCGCCGGCTACTTCCGTCGCCTGTACAGGAGTTCTGCCTTCTCTTGGATCTCGGTGGTCCTCGTCGACTGTTGGTGCGGTGTTCAGGCGTCTCAGGCCGGCCGTGGTGGCGTGGGGATGACGGCTTCTGACTTCGTACTCTGCTTCTTCTTCTTCTTTGCCTTGCTTCTTCTTCCTCCGGCCGGCCGAGGTGGCGAGGGGAGGAGTTGCGGTCAAGGCGTGCTTGCGGTGGTGGATCCGGCTTGCTGGTTTCGTTCTCAGTGCAGGTCTGGTTGGAAGATGGGTGGCTGCGGGGAGGAGGCGCCATGGCCGTGCGCGTTCATCGAGCTTCGGTTCCGTCGCTTGCGGCGGACGGATTCTGCGGTCTTCTACAAGCGTGGGGTGCTCCTTTTCCTGAGGTTTGCGGCGGCCTGGTGCTCTCCTCTCCGGCGCTCCGGCGTTGGAGTTCGGCGTCAGGCGTCAGGCGGTTCAGCGGTTCGCCGCCCAGGTGCTTCAGGCGCTGCTGTTGTGCTGAGTTCGCCGGCGTGTTCTGCAGCGTTCTTCTGTTCTTCTTCTGTTTTATTTGTTGTTGAAGACGCTGTGTAGATCCTTTCAAAAAAAAAATTCTAAAAAAAGTTTGAAAAACTAAAAGTAAAAGCATATATATGGATAAGTTTAACAACGACGGACTAGATCTGATTAAAATTGGATCGATTTAACTTTTAGAATATGCATGAATGTTGTTACATGCGTAGGTTATATATAGTGTATAAATAAAATGATTCGTTTATAAGTCACAGGAAGGTGATGCTAGTACGCCTGGAGGGGTGCTGCCTATCTGAGTAAAGGGTTTATGTAGAAAAAGCCTTCCAATTTATCGTCACCCAAACAAGCTATTAAATTGTTCCGGGTCCTCATTCAAATCACTAATTTATTGTTAGGGTATGGCCACATAGGCATAACCTAGTGGCAAGGTATTGTATTCCTCGTTGGTGCCTGCCCACCCGAGTTCGAGTAAGTGTAGTTGCACTTTAATCTATTTTTTCATTTTGATCCATAAAATAAACTTATATTTGTGCTCCACCCCTAAATCCACTAACATGTTTCATATTTGGAAGGTAATTCCTTAGTTTCTCGATTACAAAAGGAAACAATTCTAAGGCAAATTAGCCCAACTTGAGTTAGAAGATGATTAAATTACAGGGAATAGCTAGATATACATATACTAATATAGCTACTACTAATTAACAGTACTAGTACTCGTCCTTAATTCTTCTTCGTGGAAGACTCTTCCGCGTGATAACCGTTTGGCATGGATGCTTCGCGACGAACTTCACTCTCGGCCTCTCCTTCGTCGTTGCCGTCGTCCTCGACGGCAGCGACGGTCGCCTCCACCTCCTCGGCGGCGGAGGACAGATTCGCTCTTCTCGTTGGCAGAGTCGTTGTCAGCATCCTCGTCATCATCTTTATTGTCCTCCTCCTGCTCCTCCTCATCATCATCATCGTCGTGCTCCTGCTCCTCCATGTCATTGATCCCCAAATCTCTCTTGAGTTGTTGCTCTTCATATGCTTTGGAGATGTGGACCAGCGAGAGGGGAAGTTCTCCCTCCTTTGAATCAGAAGAACAACTTGGTGTTCCTGGTGATCCATCGCCGGGGTCCTCATCGGAGGAGCCGTTTTTGTTCCACTTCTATAGTTTTCATTAGCAGTCCATGGTTGCAGTAGCGGAGAGAAGGTGTGAGCGGTTGAGAAAGAATGGTTTGAAAGGCAATGAATAAACTAAGTAGCCGGAGATTGGATTTATTTGTGGATTCGGTGAGATGGGGTATAAATTGGTAGGGCGTCTGACAAGACATGTCTAGATGCCCAGTGGCGACGTGAAGGGGACGGGGCGACCACCGACGCTCTGCGGCAAGCTATGGAGTGCAACAACTCCAATTTTCTACGCGATGGGACATGTTACTATAAGAACTTGATCGTACATCCATAATTTTCTACTGGCACAAGCTCAATTTTCCACGCGAAGATTTTTTTAGATAAAGGGCTTTATTACTCAAAAGTTTAAGTATTACACCCGGTCTCTGCATAATAAATGCACACAGCCGCAATCTAACAGAGAGAGTAAAAAGATGTGCGAAAATAGACGAATTACAATCATCAGGGTAGTGTAAAACGCTTATTACATGGCAAGCTCATCGGCCTATGGAGGAGAAATACTTGGCGGAGAATCTTGAATATCGCTGTAATTGGCTCCCAGTGCCTGTGTGGTACAACCTGGTGCCCCCGACTTTTACCACACCGTGCCTCCGGCGCAGCCCGGCGGGTACGACCTTCGCTCCCCGGACACTCTTTTTCTATTTTCTAAGTATATTTTCCCGTTTTCGTTGTAGTATGGACGCACAAACTGAGATCCTTGATAACCCGATAGAGGATAGGGTTGTTGTGCTATCTCTGAAAGAAGTAATGGACATGTATGATGCAATGATCAATGATTATACCGACCGAATCCGAGGATAGTTAATTTGGACCAAAGGTTAAATGTTGATAATGCTGAATGTAGTACTAGAGTCGATGAACTGAATATCTGAACTATTTCGAATTCTGAAGTAGAGATGAGCTGAACGTATGTTTCTGAACCATGTCGAATTCTGAATTATGTCTTTTCTGAACATTTTACGGTTTTGATTTTGCGGGAACAGATCCCATGAAGAAGAATGTTTCATTTTAGGGTTCGTGTTTACGGTATCTATTCTGTCTGACCACTGTCCACCACTTAAAATTGTTTTAAGGATTCCTTATACATGTTTTAAGGGCTGGATTTTGGTGCAAATAGCTTTCACAAGCACCAAAATATACAACAAACACAAGCTTTAACAACAAGGATCAACACTGACAGTCTGACATATACCCATAATCAGTTAATCCGAGCAAGCACGGACATTGCACCACCTCATTGAATTACCGTGATCTTTCTCTTCTTAGCTGAATTATTACGCGTACTCAGCAGGATTCGCTACGAGGTAGGCCTCGATCTTCTTGAGTAGGCCGAGGTACCCCACGGTGAGGAGCGCCGCCTGGTCCTCCGGCGACAGCGCCCCGCCGCGGAGCCTCTCGTACTCCACCCTGAGCTTGGCCACGCAGGCACCCTCCCCGGCCGCCTCCAGCCTCGCCTCGGCCACCTGCGACTTGAGCTGGCGGCTCACCTTGCCGCCCTCCAGCACCTCCGTCCTGAGCACCCGCGCCTCCCCGTCACGCGCCACCAGGCGTGACCTCAGCACTAAGGCGCCCGCTTTCGCCGCGGCCGCCGGGCTGAGCGTCAGGGTGGTGACGCTGCCCGGCCCGCCGTCGCCCTCCACGTCCACGGCGTCGATGAAGCCCGCGCAGGCCTTGAGCAGTGCCTCGCTGTTGTCTCCGGAGCAAGCCACCTTCCACAACCGGTCGGCAGACACCGCCAGGGCGCACTTCTCGGTGATCACGCAGCCGGCGGCCATCTTTTTCAGTCGATCGGCGCTCGAAAGTTCCTGCAGACTTCTGATGTCTGATGAGTGTGTGAGTGTGAGGTCGAAGGAAGGGACTGCATACATTTATTATTTGCAAAGAAAATTCAGAGCAAGCAGACGGACTCAGACAAGATTTGAACATTCCGGGAAATTTATTAGAAGATGCGGGATATAGCTTTCAAACAAGTTTGTCTCGGAAGTCGAAAGAAAGCTATACTCGTCAAAGAATACTTAGGAAGATGTGAGCTTGGACCAAGGGGATTACATGGTTGTACTCTTGAAACAGCCCGGGTTCAGTATTTCTCGCTGCAGCTGTTCAATCTTCTTCATATGTGTGCTGACTAGGGGGACTGGATTCCAGAAGGGCTGAAAATTCAGACAGGAGGGGAGTCACTGTCTTCTCCTGCATACAGTGTTCTTGATGTAGACCTGGGCTGAAAATTCAGACAGGAGGACGATATTCGGCTGAAGATTGCATCCCAGACCGAGCTTGGCCGGGTGCTGCTCCTCGCAATAGCCTAAGCGACCCTGTCGCGGGCCTCCTATAGACCGCATGGAGGCGTGCAAAGCCTGAAGGGATTGCTACATGGGCCGGTTCAAAATGCGGCCTAATAAAGAAAACTGGTTACCGCTAAAAGAATACTCGTTTTTTAAAATAAATCCTATAAACTTTATCAGGTCTTTTTACCGGATTTTATCAGGGTTTAATTTATTTATATAAAATTAGTTCAAATTTCGTAAATAACTAGTAAGCCTGTACATGCACGAACACCTCTCATTACATAAATTAGTTATCGTAATAGTTTGTCCAATTCTATCCACACTGAAATGGCCTCTCACTATTGTAGCATTAGCAGAAAAACTTCTGACTAGATCAAGAAATTGCAGACTATGTCACCAAAATGCTCCTAACGAATCATATTGCAGATATATCGTCTCTTGGAAGCTGACAACTTCGGTATAATTCACCGATGTTCGAGCAATTTCATGTTGATGAAGCCATGTGTATGGGGAAACTAGGGCCCTCCTAAATGCAATTGTTTTTTGCTTGGCTCAACCTGAAACACTGGGTTTGTACAAATTATATATGCTTGCGAAGGTGGATAGCTAAAGGCTTTGTCAACTTTGCAAAAGAGAACCTGAAACTTCTGCGCACATCATCTTCAAATGTTGTTACACCGTCCACATTTGGGAGATCATCAAGCTTTGGCTCGGGGCACTAGAGATCCAAAGTGCCCAATTGACAAACATCCCCAGGGCCTAGGATGGTGATCGGTGGCACGTTCTGTCATTCACAAATGTCACCGAAGGAAATCGACAAATAATGTGAGAAACCACTAACTACTTTGACCCTTTAATTTTGCATTTGTGACATGTTTTACATAGTTGAATTTTTAAACATATTTTAACACCACATATATGTCCGGTCAACTTGGATGTCAAGTGGTGGGAAGCATAAAAGGCAATATTGTGAAAACTATTAATCGTTTATCATCAGTACTATTTTCCACAATATTTTCTATTATCTGCTCAATAGTTATATGTGAGTAGCCCATTCGGGTTAGGGATTGAGGCCTGACTTAGCAGCCATCCGCAATCTAACAAATAGTATATTAGCTTAAAGATTTCTATATGATTCAGTATATGTCTCTTGTCTAAGGATCGCTCATAGGACTTGTGATCATGTACCTAAACCTCCAAAGAGTGATCAAGGTGGAGGAGAGAGCAGGGAAAAGTGGAAAGCTATGCGAGATGAGTACAATAGCTGAAATGATACTTTGGAAAATAATACTGACGTCTTTAAACTTAATGATTTTGTCTGTTAAATCCTAATAACAGAAGCAGCCCCGCAAGACGGAATAGGGCCGAATGTATCCATTTGTGATCATGACGTACAAAACGGTAGTGACTTAAAACGCGTTGTTCATATATATCCCTTCTATCCTATGAATTATTTATCACTAACAAAAGTTCATCTTATCTTATCTTATCTTATCTTATCTTATCTATCCCATACATAGATACACTGCGGCGGATGAAAACTTAAGCCTTGCCCTATATATTTTAAAACCATAACAACGAACTCCTTTAGAACGAGAATGTCCGCTAAACAAAACTTATTTAAACTTTCTTAGACTTGTTATTAATAACTTACCAAGCACCTACTTCTGGATTCGATAAACCTAATGTTTCTTACATCAAAAGCTACGCACTACATCCATAATCCGGATCGAAGTTATCAGATCTCAAAGGCGCTTAGAACAACCCGTAGTATATTCCTTCATGGCTGCATGGCTTCGTCATCCTTTGATCAACCCTAGTTTGCGCAACAGGTTGAGACATGCTTTCTGCTTAGTACTGAGACCACCCAGTTATCCCACTGTACACGAACTCATTGTCTGGAAGTCCATGATTGAACGTAGATGGCAAAACAACAACAAAGTTGTGAAATTGAGCTTTAGATGAGACCATTCTCGGTACAGGATACGTCAGCATACCGAAGAACAAGGAGGGTCCCCACCGTGTTGTGTGTGAACTAGCCCATAGCGGTGACGCCTCTTCAATCGCACGTACATCCATGCAGGAGATTGAGGTTATGGAAATCGACCCAACCGTTGACATGGAGCTGATCTGGTGGGAATCTACCGACGTCTTACTGCGCAACATGGTATCCATCGTCGGGGGATATGGAGGCAAGGTGGAAGGCCTAGGTTGCTACCTCGAGTAAAAGTAATCAATCTAGCACAATAATTTCCTTTCTTAGAGAAATCTAGAACAGTACTGACCGAAGTAAAACAAATCACGCGCGCACACACAAAATATGACGCTCAATTTTTTGTTTTGAGTGAGACGGTACTCACCATTTCTCGCTCAGCTATTTAGTTATTTTTTAGGAGGAAATGACGGAAAACCACCACAATTGGGGCTGAGATGTCAGGTTGCACCGAAAATTGGGGCTAGTGACAGAAAACACCGAACTTTGGGGCAGTAGTGTGACAACTTGCACTGATTTTAAATTTTAGTTGTCTTAACACCATTTCTGACCGTGCGGTCCCACTGTCAGGCTTACGTGGCGAGGCGGGACGGACGGGGCGGAGACGGCCGTTAGGTCTGGAGTTAGGGTTGACTTTTTGTCTGTCTCTCACAGTCTCGCATCCTCTGTCCCGCGCTCGTGCGAAAAGATGGCGACCGGAGGTGGCGGCGGCGGAGTAGAGGGCGACCCTGGCGGCGCCGACGGCGGACATCGTGGCGACGGTGGAGACGACGAACCTCGTGGCGGAGGGGGCAATGCTGGCGGTGAAGGCGTTCTGTCGAGCCGCGACCTCTCCCCTGGCGGCATGGATCTAGATTCGGTCGGCGACGAGCCCTCGCCGCTAGCATTGGTTCCTCCTTCACCGCGACCGAATGAGGCACCAGCGGGAAGAAACTCAATGGAGGACCATCTTAGCCACTACGTCTGCGACGATGAGTAAGTTCAATTTCTGCCTGTGTTGTCGTCTTCTCGATCTAGTGATAGCAATTTGGCTATATTTGTTTAGAATGTAGGTTGATTCCTTGCTTTTTTTTTGCATTAGGCTGGATTCAGAGATGTGGGATCTGTATATTCAGTTCGATGGTGACAAATTTCGTCACGAATCAATGCGCCGTCGGGATATTAGGTATCTGTCTTTGCTGTCTCTGATGGAGAAGGAGGGATATGGAATGTGCGACTCAATGTACTATGTTAGAGCTGAAGGGGAGGGACTCGATGGGCTAGCTGAAGTCGACGGCGCTGCTAAGGTGGAAGATATGCTTCAGAAGTATGAAGGTAGCAAGAAACTAGTACTAACTGTAATGAGGGACAAGAAGAAACAAGCAGTTGTTGTGTCCCCAGTGAAGAGGAACAGTGGACCAAAATTTATAGCCAAATCATATCCAAGCCACATTGACTTGACAGTAGAAAGATGAAGGAGAGCAAGAGGAAGGTACTGACCAATTTCAGACACAGAATAGTGTGTATTGTGAGAACTTGCACACACAAGTTGATGAGAACAAGTTCTCAACAGAAGAAGAGGATGGAGGGGAAGCTGATGCAGATGACATTTTGTGGGCGGAAGGCCAGTTTGATCCAGTACATGCAGAGGAGATGAGAAGAAAAGAGGAAGAGGAGATGAAGGAAAAAAATAGCAGAAATTAAAAGGAAAAGAGATGATCCACTGCTACATTGTGAGGGTGACACAGATGTAGAGGACATCTTTGTTACTGAAGAACATCAGACTGAACTAGATTGTGTTGAAAAGCCTGTGAAGAAAGTTAAAAGGCAGGGCCCAACATTCAGATCTCACTCTCAAGTTGAAATACCAAAAAATAATGATTGGGTTCCTTCAGATGATGAAGTGGAAGCAAGTTTCCTTAAAGTGGAAGATGATGATGGTTTTGAGCCGCTGCCATTCATACAGCCTAAGGGAAGGAAGAGTAGAGCAAAGAAAGCAAAAGAAAGGGTGTGGTATGATGAGAACAGAGAGAATGCAGAATAACAATTCATGCAGTCCTTGTGTTTTAGGGATGTTTACCAGTCCAGGGAGGCACTGTCCAGGCTACACATTGCACAACAGAGGAATTTTCATTACCACAGGAATTGCAAAGACAGAATTGTTGTGTGCTGTAAACTGAGGGAAGAATATGGCTGTGAATTTAAGACGACAGCCTCTCAGATTGGTACTGAGAAAACCTTCTGTGTTAAGAAAATTCATTTGGAACACATATGTCCAACTGATCCTAAAAGCACTAGGGTGAACACAAAATGGCTTAGCAATGCTTATGTGGACAAATACATGACAGATCCCAATACTGTTTTCTTGCTCTTGCAGGAAATGGGACCTGACAGGCTTACCTTCTACCAAGCCAGAAAACACCCAGAAGACTTTGTGTCTGATTTCTTCAAGAAACCAATGTACTTGAACAGCTACAGGCCCGTATTCTCTCCTATAGAAGGAGAGCATGGCTGGACCAAGACAAACACTCCAGACATCATGCCACCAGGTTTCAAAGATCATCTGAAGGGTAGAAGGCAAGAAAAAAGAAGGAAAGGGAAATATGAAGTGCCTAAACCAATGGAGACATCAAGGATGGCAACAATTACTTGCAGCAACTGCAAGCTACAAGGGCACAAGTATACAAGTTGCTCAAAGCCTTTGAAGCCTGATCTTGAAATGAGGAAAAATAACCACAGGGTAACCATCTAAACCTAGATTTCATTTTTTGCTTGCTTAATTAACTCTGCACTTTTAACACAGAAATCATTTACTCCTGCAGGCTAGTAGATCAAGGCTTCTACTGTTGCAGATTCTACACCAAGTTCATCGGCTGCTTCTACTCCTGCACCAAGGCAGCCTCCATCTGCTGCAACAAGCCCTCCTGCTTCTACTGATGCACCCTCGACAACTGCTCCATCTGCTGCACCAAGGGCTCCTGCTTCTACTGCTGCACTAAGGCATGCTCCATCTGCTGCACCAAGGGCTCCTTTCACTGCCCCCAGACATGCAAATGCAGCTCCTCTCACTGCACCAAGGCATGCTCCATCTGCTACTCCAGGTTTTATGGGATACTTAACTGCTGGGGCAAATGCAGGTCCTGGAAGAAAGGCAACTGATGCTCCCATACCAAGAAAAGCAAGTGCATGTCCTGCTAGCAGCTCAACTGCTAGGTCTGATGTTCTGTGATGGTACTAGTCAGAGTTGGTGATGTTTCTGTCTTTATTTTGGGTAAAACTATGTATGCCAGTGAACTTGAGTTGGTGATGTTTCTGTCTTTATTTTGGGTACAATGATGTGAACTAAATCATGTGTGTATGCAAATGATGTGAATTTGATCATGTTGAGATTTCCTGGAGTTTCTTTCAGTTTTTGTGGTGTTGAGAGTTGTCGAGAACCCTCGACAACTTCTACAGAGTTGTCGAGAACCCTCGACAACTTTTAGAGGGTTGTCGACACTTTTGTGAGACTTGTCGAGAACCCTCGACTACTTTTACAAAGTTGTCGAGGGTTGTCGACACTTTTGTGAGACTTGTCGAGAACCCTCGACAACTTTTACCAACTTTTACAAAGTTGTCGAGGGTTGTCGACACTTTTGTGAGACTTGTCGAGAACCCTCGACTACCAAGTTTTCGACACTTCTTAACCACATAACTCATAATTCAACATAATTCATAATTCAACCACATAACTCATAATTCAACCACATAACTCATAATTCATTACATCTGATCAACCAACATAATTCAAACTTGATTCAATCATTACAACAAACCGAACTCAACATAACTCAGAATCCAACTTAATTCAAATCATTACAACAAACTGCAATCTCTTAAACTTGCACAACAACTACTGCTCACATATCTCCTTGATCTTTAACATCTTTAATCTGGCAGCTTCTTTCAGCTTAAACAGATCTGCTATGACAAATTCAAGCTTTGTCTTCTCCTGCTTTAAGTTGTCTCTGTCTTTCTCAGCCTTAATTCTCATAACCTTGTGCATGTTTGAAGTGGTAGCCTCTATCTTCTTCTTCTCCTCCAATTCCGCCCTCACTTCAACAAGAGCTTGTTCTGCTTTTGCCTTTAGAGCAAGGGTAACTTGCTTCTCCTCGATAACCTTGTCTGCTTCAGCTTGCACTCGGTTCAGATCCATATGTAGTTTCTCTATCTCATCCTCCATCTTCCATTTCTGTTCCATCCAGTCTAGAGCATCATTCACTCTACCTTGCTTGGCTTCTGCATAGTTTTCCCACAGCTTGCACAAGGCTTTCTTCAGTGACTCAGACCACTCTTCATCTACCCATTGTACAAAATCACAGCTTTCAACCCCTTCCTACGTAGAACAAATGAATGCACAGATTATGTCTGACAGTATAACGCCTGCATTGCTCAAATTGCAAAGGGAAAATAGTGCAACAGATCACATACCTCCCCACTGCATCCTAAAAATTTCCTGCCAGTGTTGTAGCCTTCAAAACAGATGAACTTGGCGGTGACGCCTCGATGCTTACAGAGAACAGGAACTGGTTCCTCTTCGACTAACCCGCAGTAATCAAAATCGTACGTGGTACACATGGGCTATAAATGAAATGCGCATAAAAAATGAGTCCAAATCGAGCTCAAATCGAAAATCCCCAATTCACCCGCTACGGATCGAACGAACCCTAGATCCTAAATCCCAAGGGCACTGAGTACTCACATCGCTGCCGCCGGAGCTGGGAACGGTGGAGGATTCCTCGCCATCACCCCAGGACACCATTCTCGAATGGGCGGCGAGCGGAGCACTACGGCGTCGGCGGCGACCTTGCAGAGTAGCAGGATAGGAGAGAAATGGCAGATACAGCCACGCGACAGAAGCGGGAGTTAAAAACCCTAACTCCAGACCTAGCGGCCGTCTCCGCCCCGTCCGTCCCGCCTCGCCACGTAACCCTGACAGTGGGACCGCACGGTCAGAAATGGTGTTAAGACAACTAAAATTTAAAATCAGTGCAAGTTGTCACACTACTGCCCCAAAGTTCGGTGTTTTCTGTCACTAGCCCCAATTTTCGGTGCAACCTGACATCTCAGCCCCATTGTGGTGGTTTTCCGTCGTTTCCTCTATTTTTTCGCATCACGCTCAGTTATTTAGTACGAGCCCAAATCTGTGCCCAATCAGTCACAGCCCAGCACATTAGGCCCAAAACCAAGTCTGACGGGCAGTCTCACTTCGGGTGCTGCTTGTCCAGTGTCCACATTGTGGCGGCGCCGCCGCCTCAACCCCCACCCCCCGGAGCTCCGGCAACTGCTGCTTCAACTGCTCCCAGAATCCTCCACTATTCTGTGGCGGAGATGGAGGCGGGGGGTCCTAGTCAGAGGAAGAGAAAACTAGATGACCCGCCGGCGGCTACGGTGGTGGGAGGAGCTCACGCCCGAGCGCCGCCGCCGAGAGCGGTTGACGGTGAAGAAGGAGGCGCCGCCGCGGACGACCGCATCAGCGACCTCCCGGACCCCATCGTCGCCGACATCGTCTCCCTCCTCCCCACCAAGGAAGGCGCCCGCACGCAGATCCTCGCGTGAGGTGGCGCTCCGCCTCCCTCACCATCGACTTCGACGGCCTCGCTCGCTTCGGCCTCGACTTCCCCGAAGACGACCGTGCCCTCGCCGCCGCCATCCCTCGCGTCCTCTCCACCCACCCGGGTCCCGGCCGCCGCTTCTGCGTCCCCGCGCACTACCTCTGCTACCGGCCCGCTGCCGTCGACGCCTGGCTCCGCTCCCCCACCCTCAATGGCCTCTGCGAGCTCGAGTTCTACCACGTCTATGGCCATGGCCCAAGAGGGCCGCTGTCGCCGCTACCGGCGTCCGCGTTCCGCTTCTCACCCACCCTGCGTGTGATCACCATCGGAAAATGCCACCTCCCTGACTCCACTGCGCAGGCGCTTCACTTCCCCGAGCTTAAGCAGCTGGGTCTCGTCGACGTCGCCGTGTCCGAGGCCTCGTTGCACAGCTTGATCGCCGGCTGTCCTGCTCTGGAATGCTTGCTGATTCACAGCATCTCCGGCGTCCGTTTCATCCGGATCAACTCTCTTGGCCTTAGAAGCCTTGGTGTGCGTGTTGGTTCTCATCAGCAGACGAATGAGCTGCAGCTCGAGGAACTCATCATCGAGAACGCCCCTTCCCTTCAAAGGCTGCTCCGTCTTGATTTATTTGACGGCCTACATTTATCTGTAACCTCCGCCGCGCCTAAGCTGCAGACCATAGGCTGCCTCTCTGATGGGCATGGCTACTCCGGAAGTCTCATGATTGCCTCTGCTGAAGTTGTTAAGGTAGCCCTGGTCCTTCCTAATTCTTGTTTTTACGGGATTTCTAAGCTGCATTTTTTGTAGCTTACATATCGTCTGCACCTGGCCTAATGTTGTCTTCCATGCCTGATACAGGGATTGCATCTCGATAGGCTGATGGTGGTGGTATGCACTGTCAAGATATTAGCTGTTAATTTGTTTATGTTTGATCTCGATACAGTTATTGAGTTGATGAGATGCTTTCCGTTCTTGGAGAAGTTGTACATTAAGGTGATGATTATTCATTGGTGGTTCATAGTGTTCAACTGTTCTTTTGATCTAATTTTACTATTCTGACATGGTTCATTCTTTACTGCCTATGTTCTTCTGTCTAGTCTGTACCAAGAGGAAAAAATTTGTGGCGGCGCAAACATCGTGATCTCACAAAATCTTTGGACATCCGGTTAAAGACGATAGGATTTGGATTTTATTCGGGCATCAAGTCAGAAGTTGACTTTGTCACATTCTTCGTTCTGAATGCAAAAGTGCTTGAGTTGATGATAGTTCATGTTCCGTCCCAGGATTATTATCGGGGATTTGCTACACAGCAGTCTAGGAAGCTCAAGTTTGAAAACAGAGCTTCAAGAGGAGCTCAGATTCACTTTACAACCGATCATAGATGTCTCCGTGATGTTTCAGAAATCAACCATGTTCGTGATTTGGATCTAACGGATCCCTTCATAAGTAGATGTCGACACTGATGGATTGGCCCGTTAAGTAGTTCTTGCCTATTTCATTTTGTGCTTTTTTCAAGCTTGATTAATTCTCGTGTTTGCTGTACTTTTCTTCGGTTTGTATTATCCTGAAATCTTGTGACAAAGTAAAAAATGTTTAAGCTATTTGCATTGTCAATTTTCTGTTATACTATGCGTCATCACTGTAACTTGGGAAGTGCAGGGGCATGTACAAGCTATTTGTATTGTCAGTTTTCTATTATCCTGGAATCTTTGACAAAGTAAAGTATATGGCTGGCTGTAAGTGTTTTACCCTTATACACGTGCCAACTATCTGAGTTCTGTAGTAATGTTAAAACGTGGCCAAATCGATAACTTTGCATGCTCTCATTTCTATTGTTTGCCACTATTTATCTCACACAATGATGTTTTTGGTTTGTATGGTTAGTTATATTTATTCTGCAAGCAATTTCTAGTGTCTCTTTCTTTTATCCTATCAGCACATGGTTATTTGCAGTTATGTAGCTTATGTATCACATATAGCTTAAATCTTGCTATTGTTTTGTTTGAACTTTAGGAATAATTTTTCTTCTGTTGATGAGGATATCTATTCTGATTAGTGTGTCATATCAATATGGTCTCTGTAATTGTGAAACCTTTGCTTGGACATTTAATTTGGAAAAACTGCACCCAACAAGTGTTCTGTAGTTTTTTGCGCTGTAGTTGAATCGCCTCCCACTAAATGAAATAAAGGACTCCCTCCGTATCAAAATATAGGACTTCTACCTATTCCACACACACATGTATCTAGACATGTTTTAGTGCAAGGTTCATGTGAATCTTGTGAATCTTGCACTAAAACATGTATAGATACATGGGTGTGTGGAATAGCTAGAAAGTCTTATATTTTGATACGGAGGGAGTACTATTGAACCATCAATTGATTTATGTATATAATTTGATCCTTGTTTCTTGCCCTTAGTACCACTTGTATTGTCACTGTTCTTGGTTTCATTCTTGAACATGCCAAGAGGTTTTCTCATTGATATTTTTGTATGCTGCTTGCCTCGGTTTTGATTTATGCTTTAGGTTCTAGCATATCCATAATCCATGATCTGGAAGGGAAGGCTGTAATGTGAACAATCGTTAAATATAGTAGGCCCTATCAGAGAAGTTTCCAGTTCTATAAAGTACATCTAAAGCAACTGTTGAATGTTTCCTTCCAGATTTTCACTGTGCTTAACTAAAAACTGCCCTATTGGTATCAGAAATTCGTGAAGCTAAGATGTGTATTTCGTTCTTCTATTTGTTGGGTTGTATAATTGATGAGTGAGAGATTCAACTTTGTATGCCTGTCTAAAGGCAAAATATTATCCTCGCACAGATGTCCTAGATGCAACAGTGAGAGGAGGCGCATATCATATTTACATGGCGCAGTATACTGAAGGGCATTGCTCTGCTTAAACAAGGTGTGATCAGAAGGGTAGGTGATGGCCATTCCATCAATATTTGGCAGGATCCAAGGCTATTGCAGGATGGAAGTCGCTGCCCGATCCCCCCGAGAGTCTATATTGTCCATAACTCAGTATCTGAGCTGATTGATCGAACTGCTGGGAAATGGGATGAGGAATTGATTCATCATCTGTTCTGGGCTTCTGGCCGATAGACTGGAAAGTCGTCTTGCCACTGCCGGTGTTTAAAGATATGGAGGATAGTTTAGTCATGGCGCTATGACTGGAAGGGTCAATTTTCTGTGGAATCTGCACATAATCTGCATTGAAGCCATGAACTACAGGCATTGTGATCCGGGAGTGGAAGTGGCGACATACAAAATCAGTTCTGCTAGTTTGGTATCTGGGAGATGCAGTGTCCAGCAAATGTTAAACTGTTTTGTTTGGCACCTTACGAGAAATAGTATGCCCCATCGATGGAGCACTGTGAGGCGAGGGATGGAGGCTGAACCAAGATGGTGCCCATGCATTTTTCAAATGCAAGCTGGTGCGTGCAGTTTGGAGAGAGCTCCAGCTTGAAACTTGGCGCCTGAATCTTGCACAACATCACAGTGCAAAAGAAGTAGGGACGTGGGCGTGGCCCAGTGGTTGGAGCCAGCAGTGGCTAGTCGGATGAGGATCATTACATTGTTATGGCCTATGGGTATGCCGGGGTGCAAGTAATAAGGTGAACGCAGGTGAGGTGATGCCAAGCCAGCATTTGATCAGGTACTGTATTCAACAACATGCCCAGGCCATTGAAGCTTTCTTTGTAAAGAAGAGCAAGGAAACTAGCAGAGTTAAATGGAAGCCACCGGCTGGGGATGTTTTGAAAATCAACATTGATGGTGTCGTCGCGACTCATGGTGCCTATGGAGGATGAGGATTTATTACCAGGGATGCTGATGGATTAATATTTCGAGAACACGCAAAAGACTTGTATGTACATGGAAAGGAACAAATAATGCATGACAACAAACAATGCATTCCGCCTAGGCGAGGTCTATTCGACATAACTCCTCGCTTTGTTCCACATCTACGAGCCCGTCGAAACAGTAGCAGTTCATCTCCGATATTCTGCACGGCTACGTATGGCAAATGAACTCCGTTCTCAAAGACTCGGTTGTTGCTCCCTAGCCAGATCTTCCATATGCCAACTTTGACCATGGTACTGAAGTTCCTTGTAGTATGGGAAGGAAGAGATGCACTAGCCGTGGTCCACCACTTTTGGATTGAGCAATCTGAATTGCGAACGAATGAATCCAGGTTTTCCCCACTGAGGATGTTAAACCATATTTCTCGGGCGTAAGGCCATGAGATCATCAGGTGTTGGGTACTTTCAGCTTCTTCTGAGCAAAGTGGGCAGTGTCGCTGATGTTGGAGGCCCCTACGTGCAAGTTAATTGGACGTCCAAAATCGATTGCATATCACAAGCGAAGCCTGCAATTATTCAGAGAAGAGAGCCTGACAAAACCAGACTTCAGTTGCACCTAGTGTTTGGGTGTGCGCACAGAACATGGCAATTGGCAGCGTAGACAGTGCGAAGACAGGCTGAAGAATTGATCATCCCTTGTTGTATCCAAATTGATTTGGACGACTTTACCCCGTAGGACACAGAACTGGCCAAGGCAGGAAGACCAGGTTGTCCCTTAATGTCTGTGATCCATGTGTTGTTGTGGAGAGCTTCAGCAACAGTTCTGCATTGTGCTGTCTTGCCGACGAATTGTAGATCAGGGGCAAAGTGACGTACAACGCGGTCGTCAACCCAGAAGATATTCTGCTACCATATCTGAGAGATGTATGCGAGGTCAGTTGCCCGTAGTGCGAGCAAACCAGCACCACAGGCGTTTAACGAAAAAACTGCGGAATGCTGTTTTTCCTGATGATGTTGCAAGGTTTACAACCGTGCAGGGCTAACTGCAGCAGTTTTGGAACATTCTGGCGTTTCTTTCTTTCGAAAGCATCCAGAGACTGAGGTGAGTTTCAGTCTTCAGCCGCAGATGCTGCAAGTAAGATCATGAGGGGTGTGTTCTTCTTGGCCAGGACATTAGCTGTGGAGCACGTTCCCTGGAAGGCAAGCTAAGAACAAGTCTTGGTCTTGGGAGCCGCCTTCACAGACCAGATGAGCTCCTGATCATGACTTAGCGTTGAACGGAGTTCTTTTCAGAGAAACCAAAGCTTATGCTATCTTAATTTTAGCGTGTTTTCCAATTTGTATTGCCAAGGGTGTGGAATAATGTGGCGGACGCTCTACCGACCCATGACACTAATTTTGCACGTGCACCAGTTTTGCTGCCCAGTTAACTGAAACCCCTTTCCATCAAGAAATAATTCTGAAATAAAAATTATATCTAAAAAGGATTTTGGGTCAGCATCATATGATTAGGAATCCTATTTCTATAAATTCAAAAAAAAAGGAATCCTGTTTCTATTCTATACTTGGACATGTGGGCCAAATAAATAAATAAATTTCGAGGTCGGTTCCAGCGGGTCTCCGAGAATTCGATCGGCGAGTCGGTTCCCGACGCGGTTGCCCACATCGTCCACGACTCCACAAGTACGACGAGCTCGCCACCCGAATTGAAGAGATCCAAAACGCCCTGAATTGATCCGTGATCGGCGCAGAGCACCAGCGGCGCCATGGCCGGCTCGGACGCGTTCTGCCGCAAGCGCCGATGTGACGAGCCTCACCAGCTGCTCTCCCCCGCTGGCGACGCGACGCCCTCCAAGAAAAGGAAACCCGGGACTGGGAACGCCGTCGCTGGTGATGATGGGGACCTCGGCATGCCGCGGGGCTCGGGCAGCGGATCGCCGAGGGCGCGCGCGCGAGGCGGGAGCGGGCGGCGGGTCTGTCGCTCCGGCGCCATGTGTCCGTAACCCCGGCCGAGGGGAGCATGGAGTCCAAGTACCCGGTCGTGTCCAAGATGATGGCCGCGACCCGCGATGGGGTACAAGCCCGGCACGGGCCTCGGCAAGGAAGGGCAGGGGATCGTCGCGCCGCTGGAGGGCGTCTTGCGCCCCGCGCACGCCGGGCTCGGCAGTGTTGAGGAGCCCAGGCCCTTCTTCTGCGGCAAAGAGAACCTGCCGCCGCCCTCTGTGCCAGCCGCGGCGCCGGCGAGGATGAATTGGAGCGGCCACGGTGGTCGAAGAAGGCCGGCGCGAGGAAGGGCCCCGTCCTGACGAAGAACACGCTTTTGGCGACGCGCGCCGAGGAGGAACAGGATGAGCTGAAGCCCATGGTCGTGCAGAAGGTGATGGACATGCGAGGCCCTCAGCCACGCGTGCTGACGGACCTCAGAGGGCTCAGCAACGGACAGGACATGGAGATGGATGAAGGCGTGCCCATGCCGGAGCTGCAGTACAATCTCCGGGTGCTCGTCGACGAGGCCGCGATCGACATCAGGAGGCTGGACGCGCAACTGCGACGGGAGCGGGAGAGTGTGGCTAGCCTGAAGCGCGACAAGGAGACGTTTGCAGAGCATGAGGCTTCACACGCACACCAGCTGCAGGTCGTGGAGGAGATCGCCGGGGCGCTGAAGCAGGTCCAGGTGGACGACGCGGCCGGCGTGCTCACTCTGGGAGCGTTGCTCGAGACCTTCCGAGAACTGAAGGCGCGCCACGAGGCAGAGTTCGGGCTCTGCGGCGTTGCATGGATTGCCTGCGAATTCACGCGCCCGCTGCTGGTCAGGGCGTTCCATGAATGGCAGCCACTGCGTGATCCGTCTTTCGGGTTGGAGCACATGTCGCCATGGAAGGATTTTCTTCAGCAGCAGCCGTGTGACTTCATCCCAGATGACACCGATCCATATGCTCAGCTGGTTCACGAGGTGATTCTGCCGGTCATGAGAGCATCGGGTACCAATTCATGGGATGCTCAGGATCCTGAGCCGATGCTCCGGTTTCTCGAGTCATGGGAAAGGTTGCTGCCCACATCTGTGCTCGAACTGATAATGGAGGATGTGATCATGCCGAAGCTTTTCGCCGCCGTCAACTCCTGGGATCCGGACAATGTGCCGATCCATGTGTGGGTGCACCCATGGCTGCCTACTCTGGGGCAGGTTAGGACAGAGGCCATGTGTCATTCTGCTCGATACAAGCTGAGCATCAGTGTCCTCCGCAGATGGCAAGCGAACGGCTCATTGGCCTACGCCGCCCTATCTCCATGGAAGGGCGTGTTTCACCCAGCGAGCTGGGAAGTCATGATGGCACGGTACATCGTTCCCAAACTGGAGCTGGCACTACAGGAGTTGCAGATCAGCCCGGTAATTGACTGCCAGGAGCTCAGCCAGTTCAAAGACCAGGTGATGATCTGGGCGTCTGCTATCCCGGCGCACCGTATGGTCCATCTGTTGGAGGTGGAATTCTTTGACAAGTGGCTCCGGGTCCTCTGTTGTTGGCTACGGTCTACGGATCTTGATTTCGACGAAGTCGTGGAGTGGTACAAGAGCTGGAGTGGCATTTTCCCAGCGGAGTTGCTCGCAAATGATCGTGTACGAATGCTTCTGGCTGCTGGCCTTGTCATGATGAACAATGCTGCCGAAGGGCGTGAGGTGTTGCTGCCTGCAGCAGGGGAGACCGTGGGCTACCCGGAAGCAGCAGAGGGTCAACAATTCGATGCGGCGCATCGAGCATCGCAACAAGTGCCAAGAGATGCCATGGAGGATTTGAGTTTCAAGGACTGCATTCTGGCGTATGCAGAGGGACACGGTTTGAAGTTTATGCCCATAGCTGGCAAGCTCTACAACGACAATCCGGTTTATGAGTTTGGCATCGTGAGAGTCTGCGTTGATTCGGTGAAGCGGTTGCTGTATGCACAAATTCAAGGATCATGGAGTGCTGTGACTCTTGCGCAATTGATGTAGATGAACGGGGTGGAAAGACCTTGCTAACAGCTCATGTAAAACTGAAGTTTCAAATCAAAAGATAGAATTTGTTAAAGTTGAAGTCTTAACGTCTATAATTTCTTGCGTTATTTGTATAATATTATTGTTTTGCAGAATAAATTTGCTAATAAAGCCTTGTGTGGCATCAACCTGCAGGTCATGAATATGAATTCTGCTACTCCCTCCGTTCGGAAAAAGATGTCACAAAAATGAACTATAGATAGACCATTTTGGTGACATCCTTTTCCGAACGGAGGGAGTACTTTTCTACATATCTTCATGGGAACTCAGTGGATATCGCCAAAGAATGAATTGTTGATGAAGAATTTTATTCTAGCTGTCCGTTGAGAACAGTTTATTCCCCTGAGGTTTCTTGTGACTTCAGTAAGTTTATTTATTTCTTTTAAAAGTGATAAAATATCGTATCAAACTAGGATTCATATTATCGCATTCATCATTTGCTGCATCAAAATAAATCCTGGTTCAGATCTACTGAGTGCAAGGGTGCCAAGACCTGTTCGATCTCTCACCATCGCATTTCGTAATTCTTACAAAGAAAATATGTGTAATATAGGAGTCTTAAAATATGTGGTTTGAGCATTTTATACAAAAGAAAAACTTTATAAAGAACAAATTTCTTATTTCCTTGTGACATCCCTTCAGTTCATGAATATGAATTCGGAATTCACTCTTTGTTGGCAACGAATGTACAGTTGATGTAGTAGGGTTAGATTAGGTTTGGAACGCCTCTGTAGATTTAATTTGAAAACTGAAAAATATAAGAAATTTTGAATGAAAATGGATCTCTTGCTTTTATTGGATCTCAATATTTATTTATTTATTAAGACATTTGCCTGATACGCCAAAACAGACACATTTTGGGGCTGCCAGTGCCGGTGGAGATGCTATAACGTGTTTAGAAGCATCAGGAACGATGTGCTGTGGTGATAGAAGCATCGTCTGGAGCTGGAGAGTAGCAAGGGCATCAGTTCTTTTCTTTAAAAAAAAGGTAAGCGCAACACTGCTGTAAAACACTTGCAGTTAACGCTTAACATGGCGTTGGCCAGGAAGAGGCGGATGATTTCTACCAAAATCGGATGGGGATCTCGTCTCCAGTACCAATCTCGGAGGAGAGGTAGTGCAGAACTCACCCGGATCTGCTTGATTTATTGAGGGAGCTTCAGAGGATATTGTTACAGATGAGAGAAAATTGGGGGAGAAGTGGAGGAAGGGGTCGACGTGGAGAACGAAAAAAGGAGCGATTTGTTGCGGACTTAATCCTTCATCCCGGCGAGTTCGGTAGTTTGGCGCGAGTTTTTTCGCTCGATCCGATTTTGCCGTCGAGGGCGAGCCAAATCGGCTCTCCCGAAGGAGCTAGGCTATTCTGGCGCGACGAGGCTAGCTGGCCCTCAAAAGCAAGTTTTTATTTCCATACCAAACGACTAACCTAGCTGGGCTAGGCTATAACTTATTTTGCTGGGGAACCAAACATACCCTTAGATCCAGTAGTTAACTGTTGTATCCAGCACCGTGATGGACACATCCAAGACATCACAATACTGATTGTGCACTAGTGGAACCCCCCCCCCCCCTCTAGTCCCGGGTTGTAAACCCCTAATGTACCGGATTGCCATCCGGTACATGGAGGCCAGGACAAGAGCCCCCCCCCCCTCTAGTCCGGGGTGAGTTACGACCCGGGACTAGAGCCTCCACGCGGGGGCAGCGCATGGCGCATGTGAGAGGAGCTCTAGTCCCAGGTTGTAATACCACCCGGGACTAGAGATGCTTCCACGTGGCGGCCTGTGGCTTTTTTCGTTCCGATTGTTGTATATTACGAATAATTTGCAAAAAATACGGTTAATTATATGTAAATCAGAAAAATACATATAGCATATCAAAATGTTCGTAAGAGCAAGATTTATGTGATAGTCGGGAAATCAGAAGTCGGAACGGAAAGTCGTGAAGACGGGAAAGTATTCGATTGTTCGATTACAAATAAAGATCCCATATATAAGAGGACTAGAACCGTCAACTATTCGATTACATGGAGATCATCAAGCTAGCCACTACTAGAGCCCATCATTATCTTGAGACGGCGCCATTGTATTTTCCCTTCGGATCTAAGACATAGTTCATCAAAAAGCCCGCAATTTCCTCGCTAATTGCTCGAAAGCGGTCCTTTAGTTTCACGTTCCTCCGTTTTTTAGACATCTATAAAAGAAGGGAGATTAATATGAATATCAATCATCATAACAGAAATTATGAATGACACTCAACACAATTATGGTTATAAAATGAAATTGTGAATTTATTTGTTCACTTACTTCGAGAAATGTGTCTCGGTTCCGCTCAGAGACTATCTTGCGAATCCACTCGCATACGTAGTATCCACACAAATTGGTTCCTTGTGGCTGCCTATCCAACCACTACACGAGAATAGATTTCAATCAAATAATAATCAAGCATCACGATGGTATTGAAATTTTAATTGAAAGGGATGCGCGAACACCTAGCTAGCTCATACTACTTACTCTGGGGTATTTATAAGTAAGGTTCTCCGGAAAGTCACCTTTTGTAGTCTTTCGGAAAAGTTCCCAAACCCTGCCCAGCAAACAATTGAATAAATGAGTTATTAATTAGTTACTTCATATCTCAGGAAAGAGACCGATGTAATAAGATAAAGATTGAAATTACCGTGCGAGCACTCCTTGGATAAATTCGTGCCTCTCTTTGGGCCAGTTCAATGAGTCCATAATATCAATTTCTGCTGTATCGACTCGAATGACTAACAGAATGTAATGGTCGCTGCGCACGTTTATATATGTCAGTAACTAATCAGTTACACTTAACATCAAGTAAGCAAAAATTAACCAATGTGTACAAGACAGTAATACTCTTACCTGAAGTGGTAAGGAAACAATATCTGCCCTTTATAATGTTGTTCTCGGAGGGCCCTAAACAAGTTGTCCACCGTATCGTCGTGCTTTAATGTAAACATTTCTGATTAACTAGGCTTGGGTCGACGAACCCAATCTCAAACGACCCCTTTCTGTCACATTCATCGCTCTTCATTCTGCATAATACCGTAGTGAGCATAATTAGAACAGGCAATGACCGAGCTAAGCTATAGACTTACAATGTTATCTTACAAAAAATAAATGGATTGAATCACTTACAGACAATAGGTACTGAGGATGCTCAAGTCGAGGGCGTCAAGCTGGTATAACTGATAGAGTTCTTCAAGTGGAATAGTTAACTCGCTTGTACTACCGCTGAAATGTTCACTTGTAACTCTCACAATGATCATTTCTCGACTTTCCAAAACGACCTCCTTGTACCACTTATGCAGTCTTGTCATTTGTGTTGGTAGAACCTTGAGCTCATCAGGTGACACTAGATCCTTCCCGTATACCCAGGGCCATTTAGCAGGTTCAAATGTAGAGGAGAGGAGATTTTCGTTGTCCAGTTGAGAAACTGAAATACCAGCATCTGCAGCAAATTGCGCGCGGTGAGCGGGATCCTTCTCAAGCCCAGAGTCCTCATCAGTGGTCACCTTGAGCGGGGGATGGACTGATTTGACTGTTGTCCTAGCTGGGCAACATCTCTTCTCCTTTTCCCCGGAGCAACTTTCCTCATTTGACGTACATAGTCATCTGGCCTATTCATCGAAATCTGCGATGGCGTAGTAAGAAAATCGACAAATTTATTTGCTCTTCCGTACGTTTCCTTTGGCGGGGTTTTCTTTTCTCCTTAGATTCTGCAGCCTGTCTTCTCGCCTCTGTTTGTAGCCAAATGTTGGATTCCTCGGCAGAACACGGAGGTTCGTCGTAAGGTCTCGGGGGAGGAACTTTCGGTACTTTTGGGAGGGGCTCAAGTCGGTTTTGGGTGATCGGAAACCTTTAGCCTTCATACCCTTTCGACCTTTAGCCTTTATGGGCGGTGGAGACGGCTCAGGAGATGGCTCAGGAGTCGGCTGACGGGCGGCGGAGTCGGCTGATGCGGCGACTGTCGCGGCGACGGAAATCGAGATGGACTCGTGCCATGGTGGTCATCGTAAGTGTCGTCATGTCGACTCAGAGAAGGCGATGGTGGCCTTGGCGGTGTCTAGCCTGGAAACTTGATCAATTTCTTGGGCCACAGAATGAGTCCACCCTCGACATCTCCTAGTTTCCTCTCATCATCCTCTCCAGGGAAAAAGTTCGAGTGATTCATATCCGGGTTCAATGTGATCCACGCCGACACGACCATAGCCAGCTGGAATCTCATTGTCACGATACAGCGCAGTTGATTCACAAGTTAAAGCATAGCCGACCGCCGCCTTAGGGATAAGTTTCTCATTGCCTCATGTAGCTCACAAGTTTTCTTCTCAGTGATAAAATCCACGGGGTATGGTTCGATGGCTCATCAACACCGACCGTCGTGGAAGCCACGCTGCTTTTCCGTTGAGACGGACCACCTTGCTCACTATCTTGCAGCTGCTGCTGATGAGTTGCCCCTTGACTAGCTCGGTCGCGCGGCAGTTCTTCTAGTTGCTTTTCCACTTTGCTCAACCGGTCGTTTTGCTCCTGTTCCTTCCCCCTCTTCGCTCTTTCTCGGCTTCTATAAGAGTCACGGTCCTCGGGAAACCCTTCAAGCCACGTCATAGCTCCGCTGCCTTTAACAGTTCCTCCTTTTTCTTTAGTACCGAGGGCCTTCCACAGCACGTCGCGTTCTCTGTCGGGAAAAAACCTTCCCTCATGAGCATCTTTTATTGCATCCAGAATTGTTTGCCGGGGTATAGGAGTTTCTTTCGTTTCATCAACTACTACATCACCTGATGCGTCATACTCCGCCCCATGAGCAAGCATCCAATTTCTGACCCTACGGGGCCAATAATCTGTAACTGGAGTGGTCCCTTCTTTGCGCAGATCGGCCTCAATCTTTGCCCACTTAGGCTCGGCAGCTCTGTAGCCACCTCCACCCAACTTATGGTTATATATCTTCTTCGACGCATTCAACTTATTCTGTGCCGATCTTTCCTTGGCTAGTTGTGTCTCCTTGTAATCCAGAAATGCCTCCCAGTGAGCCCGCTGCCTCTCTAGTGTTCCAGTGAAATCTGGGATTTTCTTCTTGTCGACCCACTCAAGGTATATTCTGTTCTTCCATTTATTGAATGCTGAAGCCATCTTCTTCAGAGCCCAATGCTTGACTTTGTCCGTCATGGATGTTGTCCTTTCGGGAGTATCCAGCACCGGCAGCCTGAAAAATCTCATGAGCTTACCCCAACATACATCTTTGTTTCTGTCGGTGACATAATAATTGGCGTCTATGCCTTTTATCTGATTCCATTCCGAAAGGCTGATCCGGACATTGTCCCTAACAATAACTCTGCATTGATGCACAAACTTATTGCGGACTTTCCCAAGCGGTTGGCCTTCTGCATCGACAAACTCAACATTGAAATGATATTTTTTGTCTACCAACCCTTTGGCATGGCCTCGTTTAGTAGTTTGTTTCGATGCGGAGGAGGTCTAAAAAGAAGAAACATTTGTTAATATATATACAAATAAATTTTTACATCTGATCAAATAGAGGCTTAATTAATATACCACGCCGGACTGCGGGGGTTCACCAACTATGCTAGTTTGCCCTTGGTCGCTTCGTTCCACCTCCATTCCCTCACCGGAATCGTTCAAGAACTCAGAGCCATCTAAATCTCCTCCAATGTGTTCATCACCGAGTCGCCGGATAAAGTCCATTATCGCATCTTCCCCTTCTCTGAATTGGAAGGGAGGAACATCTCCTTCGTCCATTGCTTAACTATTACAAAAATAAATAAAACAAATGATAGCATTAGCACAATAATTCAACGTAGGGAACTTTCCGACTACCCGACTTCCCGACTACACGACTTCCCGACTGGACGACTTCCCGACTCATCGACTTCCCGACTACCCGACTTCCCGACTCAACGACTTCCCGACTGTACGACTTCCCGACTCAACGACTTCCCGACTGTACGACTTCCCGACTCAACCACTTCCCGACTCAACGACTTCCCGACTGTACGACTTCCCGACTCAACGACTACCCGACTGTACGACTTCCCGACTGTACGACTTCCCAACTCAACCACTTCCCGACTGTACGACTTCCTGACTTCCCGGTTTTCCGACTACACGACTTCCCGACTACACGACTACACGACTACCCGACTACCCGACTACACGACTACACGACTTAACGACTACACGACTTCCCGACTTAACGACTTCCCGACTTTCCCGACTACGCAAAATTTCTAACACTTAGCAAAATCTACCTAAGCAAATATACTAACCTCTAACTAATTAGCAAATATACTAACCTCTAACTTAGCAAATATACTAACCTCTAACACTTAGCAAAATCTACCTAAGATAAGTATATATAGTACACTTAACAACAAACTTAGCAAATTACACTTAGCAAACTAACCTCTAACTTAGCAAATTACACTAACTCAATTAGCAAAAAAACTTAGGAAGAAAAGTTTAGAAAAAAAGCTCACCTTGGGAGGGCGGCCGCCGGCGGCGGACTTGGCGGAGGCGCCGGGTCGACGGCGCGGCGGCGGAGGAGGAGGTGGGCGAGGCCGGCGCCGGACTTGGGCTGTGCCTGCCGGCGTGGAGGCGGAGGGCGGCAGCCTGCCGGCATGGAGGCTCGGACGGCGCGGAGGAGGAGACGAGGCGGAGGAGGGCTCGAGCGGCGACGGCGGCTCGGGCGGCGTGGAGGAGAGGGAGAGGAGGCGGAGGGCAACGCGGAGGAGGAGATGAGGCGGAGGAGGGCTCGGGCGGCGCGGGCGGAGGGCGGCTTGGGCGGCGTGGAGGAGGGAGAGGAGGCGGAGGGCAGCGCGGCGGAGGGCGGCGACGGCGGCGCGCGGCGGCTAGGCAGCCTGACGGCGTGCAGGCGGAGATGGCGGCGGAGGAGGAAGGTCTCCCGGGTCGTGGCTCGATCCGGGTCAACTCCCTGGTGGTTATATACCAGGGAGCTCTTGTCCCGGGCGGTGCCACGGCCCGGGACAAGAGGGTACCCTCTTGTCCCGGGTGGTGCCACGACCCGGGACCAGAGCTCTTTCCCTGCAGCGCGTGCAAAACACCCTCTTGTCCCGGGTGGTGCCACGACACAGGACCAGAGGTCCTTTTTTCGTGCAAGACCTAAATTTTCAAACTTTAGCGCACAAAATTTTGAAAGTTCATTTTAATGTGAATTTGAATAGCTTCTACATACTTTTGAATTTGAAAAAAATTACAACTTGAAAAGTGTTTGAATTTGAACAACTAATCTAAAGCAATTTTCTGTTTTCTAAAATAATTATTCTGACTACTGAAATTATTAACCATTTTGCCATTTTCATCTTAAAATGCATTACCTAATATTGTTTAAATTTGAAAATCATATTTTTCTATTTTTTCGTAATAATCATCCCTTTATTTTAAAAATATCTTTAACAACATCCGTGGTAGCGCCCAAGCGCACTCGTTTCAACTTTCTCGAGCGGTTGTAAGCCGTTGGATTTTTAGAACCAAATATCAATGTTTATAGTTCTCTTCTGAGTTTTAAGAACACAGTTATACATAAAAGTTTAATACATTGTTACACATCACCAACGAACATCCCTATCTAGTCTTCTCTTTTTCTTCGTGTGAGTCCCTTTCTTCTGATTGCGCTGTAACCATGGACAAGGTTCATCCATTAACTTCAGGCTTGGGTCAATGTTCACTTTGAAGGACGGAATTTCATGAAACTTATCGTAAACTTCTGACATGTCTGTCTTGTCCTCCACTCCGACGATGATTCTTTTCCCTGAAAGAACTATGTGACGCTTTAGCTCATCGGCTGATGTATCTGCTTGCTTATCTTTTCTTTTTTTAGGTTTGGTAGACATGTCCTTCACATAGAAAACCTGAGCCACATCTTTGGCTAGAACGAATGGTTCGGTGTCATACGCAAGATTCTTGAGATCCACTGTAGTCATTCCATACAGTTGGTCTACATTTACCTCGTTGCCTTTCAGGTTGAACCATTTGCACCCGAACAAAGGGACCTTCAAAGAAGGTCCATAGTCAAGTTCCCATATCTGCTTAATGTAACCATAATATGTGACCGTGACCTTTCACCCATTGACGTTTGTTGAATTATCAAAGCGGACACCACTGTTTTGATTGGTGCTCTTTTTATCTTGGGCGTTCGTGTAAAATGTATTCCCATTTATCTCGTACCCTTGGAAAGTTAAAATAGTCGACGATGGCCCGTTAGACAACAAGTACAGCGCATCTGAGACTGTGTTGTTGTTGTTCAGATGCATTTTCAACCAGCCGCCAAAACTCTCCACGTGTTCTTTTGTAATCATATACTGATCCATCCCCGGGTTGTTGGATCGTACAATATCCTTGTGTATCTGGATATACGGAGCCACCAAAGTGGAATTATGCAGAACTGTGTAGTGTGCTTTTGTGAAAGAATGCCCGTCCCTACATATGTATGATTTCTTTCCTAAAGTGCCTTGTCCACTGAGTCTCCCCTCATGTCGCGATTCAGGAAGACCAATCGACTTAATGCCGGGAATAAAGTCAACACAAAACTCAATGACCTCCTCTGTTCCATAGCCTTTGGAGATGCTTCCTTCCGGCCTAGCACGGTTATGAACATACTTCTTTAAGACTCCCATGAACCTCTCAAAGGGAACATATTGTTTAGAAATACAGGACCCAGAATGATAATCTCGTCGACCAGGTGTACTAGGAGATGTGTCATAATAGTGAAGAAGGATGGTGGGAACACCAGCTCAAAACTAACAGACATTGAGTCACATCCTTCTGTAACCTTCCAAGCGTGGCTGGACTGATTGCCTTATGCGAAATTGCATTGAGGAACGCACATAGCTGAACAATGGGTAGTCGAACATTTTCCGGTAGAAGCCCCCGCAATGCAACCGGAAGCAATTAGGTCATAAGCACGTGGCAGTCATGAGACTTTAGGTTCCGGAATTTTTTCTCTGCCATATTTATTATTCCCTTTATATTTGACGAGAAGCCAGACGGGACCTTCATAGTGCTCAGGACTTCAAAAAATATCTCCTTCTCTTCTTTTGTAAGTGTAAGAGCGTAGCTAGAAGGAATTAGACGTCCTTTATCCGTTTTCATTGGATGCAGGTTGTTGGGGTCTTTCGAAAGTTGTTGGTCCTGTCGTGCTTCCAGAGTATCTTTTGACTTCCCATACACGCCCAGGAAGCCTAGCAGGTTCACGCAAACATTCTTCGTCACGTGCATCACGTCGATTGCAGAGCGGACCTTTAGAATTTTCCAATAGGGTAGTTCCCAAAATATAGACTTCTTCTTCCACATGGGTACGTGGTTGTTGGCGTCCTTCGGAACAGCCTGTCCGCCAGGACCCTTTCCAAAGATTACATCTAAATCCTTTACCATATCATATATATCTTCACCACTACGGAGGGGTGGCTTCACCCGGTTATCTGGTTCACCTTTGAAATGCTGCGTGCCTCTCTTTCTTAGGGGATGCTGCTTTGGAAGAAATCGATGATGACCCGGGTACACATTCTTGTTACATACATATATACTTTCAGTCTTATCTAAACAGTGCGTGCATGCATTGTATCCCTTGTTTGACTGTACTGAAATGTTACTAAGAGCAGGCCAATCATTGATGGTTACAAACAACAACGCTCGTAGGTTAAATTCCTGTTGTTTGTACTCATCCAACGCACGTACCCCTTTATCAGCCCATAACTGTAAAAGTTCATCAACTAATGGCCTCAAGTATACATCAATGTCGTTGCCGGGTTGCTTCGGGCCTTGGATGAGCATTGTTATCATAATGAACTTCCGCTTCATGCACAACCAAGGAGGAAGGTTATAGATACATAGAGTCACAGGTCAGGTGCTATGACTGCTGCTCTGCTCCCCAAAAGGATTAAAGCCATCTGTACTTAGACCAAACCTTAAGTTCCTTGCGTCACCTGCAAATTCTCGTACTCTGTATCGATTTTTCTCCACTGCGAACCATCAGCTGGGTGTCTGTTCATCTCGTCGCTCTTGCGGTCTTCTTTGTGCCATCGCAACAACTTCGCATGCTCTTTGTTTCTGAACAAACGTTTCAACCGCGGTATTATAGGAGCGTACCACATCACCTTGGCAGGAACCTTCTTCCTGGCGGGCTGGCCCTCAACATCACCAGGGTCATCTGCTCTGATCTTATACCGCAATGCACCGCATACCGGGCATTCATTCAAATTCTCGTACTTCTCACCGCGGTAGAGGATGCAGTCATTAATGCATGCATGTATCTTCTGCACATCTAATCCTAGAGGGCAGATAACCTTCTTTGCTTCATACGTACTGTCAAGCAATTCGTTATCCTTTGGAAGCTTTTGCTTCATTATTTTCAGTAAATTTCCAAATCCCTTGTCAGATAAGCCATTCTCCGCCTTCCATTGCAGCAATTCCAGTGTGTTACCGAGCTTTGTGTTACCATCGTCGCAATTTGGGTATAACTTTTTTTGTGATCATCTAACATGCGCTCCAACTTCAACTTCTCAAATTCACTTTCTACTTCGTTCTGTGCATCAACGATGACCCCACATAACTCATCATGTATGATGGGATCATTTGGTACCTCTTCATCATCAGCTTCCCCGTCGCATCACCATCGTATTCAGGGTACATGTAGTTGTCATCGTTCTCTTCTTCTTCGATGTCTCCCATCATAACCCCTCTTTCTCCGTGCTTGGTCCAACAATTATAGCCGGCCATGAAACCAGACCGAATCAGGTGGACGTGAATCATGTCTGTGCTAGAGTAATCCTTCTCATTCCGACATTTACTGCATGGACAACACATAAAACCATTCGGCCCCTTGTTATCCCTATCCACTTTGAGAAAAGATTGCACGCCTTCCATGTACCCTTTAGAGCGTCGGTCATTATACATCCACGGATGACTCATCTGCAAATCACCGCTAAAACCTATTACGGTAAACGAATTGAACATAATAGACAACTGACCATATTCATTAATACAAGTTCATCACATTAAAACCAAAGTACAGTAGTGACCAAATATAATAAATAGTTCTCATAAAACATACATTTAAACCAAGATACAACTATCCCAAGAATTTAAACCCAACAACAAATGCGATCAAAATCGCAACTAAGGTAACTACTGAACCAACAGCATAATGATACCAAGCCTCTTGACTAATGGCATAACTTCTAATTTTTTTAATCTTCAAACGCATTGCATCCATCTTAATCTCGTGAGCATTGGCGACGTCGGCAAGCTTAAACTGGTGTTCATCGGCGATGTCGGCAAGCTTGGACACTAATTTCCTGTTCTCTTCTAGGCATTGGAGACAAAGCTCTTCACTTCTTTTCAGTTTTGCTTTCAAATCATTGTTTTCTTTTATAAAATACTCGACAATAGGGTCGGTTGGAATTTCCGGTTCAACTACCTCCTAGATAAAAATATATCTATGTCAAGTTGGTCGGCATGATTGTTATAAACACGAAACAAAATAAATAGTGATAAAAATATACCACATCCGAATCATAGACCGGACGAGGGCCGACGGGGACGGATATCAAAACCATGACAATATACATATAAAAAAACATAAGAAAATTATACAAGAAAAAATAATTATGCATTCAAATCATACAAGTAATTTTTTTAAATAAAAGATAAAAAAAGAGGCTCACCGAGGTGGTGCCGGTCACGGGACGGCGGGGGCTATCGATGGCGGTGAGCACAACACTGGAACACACAAATAATATTTTAATTTAGCTTAAATTGCATATGAAACAAATGAACTTCCTAACTTAGGCATTTCATCAAACACCTACCAAGCACTACAAAAATGAAATGTGCTAATCTAGTAAAGAAATGAGCTAAAATGGGCAATGACGGATGAAAGGATCAAGTTGCTAACCCTCGGATAGATGACTGCCGCTAATCTTGACAATAGTGAGAAAAAATGGGGATAAACTTGAGTTAGAGAGCGGAAACAATGGAGCAAATGAAGATGAACTCGAGCTGAAAAATGGAGGGGCTGCTCTCGGGGTAGAAGATGATACACGGGGAGCAATGGTCCCAGGTGATATCACGACCCGGGACAAAAGCTCCACCTCTTGTCCCGGGTCGTGGCACGACCCGGGACGAGATGTTCTCACGTGGCCCACGCTCTGGGCAGCCCTGCCAACGCACATATGGTCCCGGGTCGTGGCACCACCCGGGACTAGAGCTCCCTCACGACCCGGGACAAGTGGAAAACGTTTGACCCGGGACTAGTGCCCCCCTCTAGTCTCGGGTCTTAAGCCACCTGGGACTAGAGGCAAAATCGGCCCTGGTCGAAAGGTCTTGTTTCTACTAGTGGTGTGCATGATGCAACTTTACCCCAAATATATTTTTTATAACATTCAAACATTTTGATAACCCGCTTGTGAATGAAGTCTTACTCTGTTTTGTGGGGTCTAGTTTGCCAAGTCCTTTGTGGCTGATCAAACCTCTATGTATTTGTAACAAATTTGTCTCCTTCATAAATAGCCATTTTCATTTCTTAAAACACAGTTAAGCTGTTTTTCGTCAAAAAAAAAGCACACAACACAAATGCTGAAAGCATATAGATGCGCATAAGTTTTCTTGGACAAGAAAAGGCAGATAGATACTCCCGCGTGACATGAAGCTCAAACATAGAGCCTATAACTATTACTTGCGCTTCAGCTTCTTCCTCCGGCGTGCAAGAAGGACGGTCAGAACGGAAGGGCAGCTTGCTTCGAGATGCTTGTACCCCTCCGTCGCCAATACAGCATCAAGAACCTCAGGCGCCCTATCGATGAACTTAATGCACCTAGCCTTGAGCTGCTCACAGCCGTGCTGCTCTGCTAATGCCAATGTCGCCGCCACGGTGTCAACGTGGATACCACCGGCAAGCCTAGACTCGCAGATTAACTTGAGCCTGCCCAGACCATATCTGTCCGGTGCCACCAGCAGATGCTGCGCCATCACCGTCGCCGCATCCTTCTGCTGCTGTCCAAAGTCTGGCGCCATGTCGGTGTAGATGAATCGGAGCAGAGCCTTGAACACCGCAGCTTCCATGTCCTTGACTTCGACAAGCTGTGAGCTTTTCTCCATCATTTGCCCGTAGAATTGGGCCATGAATACCGGGGATCTCGCAGCGAGTACCAGCTTGTGTGCAGCAATGGACTCGCTAGACATGAGGAATGTGACGTCCACTCCGGCGCCGCTCTGCAGGAGCTCGCCAAAGTGCGTGTGCAGGTTGGAGGATGGCACGGCAGGCATCGGGATTTCTTTGACCGGTAACGTCTGCACCGGTAATTCCTTGAGGACGGTGATGGTGCACTCCAGTGTCAAGGCGTCATCGCAGAGATAACCTGACGCCTCCAGATCACTTCTTTTCACCAGGGGCAATTCAGACGTGTAGTTTGAGTACATGAATCTTCCTGACACGGTCTTCTGTTTCGATGGTTTGAGAATTCCTCTCGGATCTACCAGTCGGCAGCCGAGATTAGCCCTCACATGCTCGTTGGTGCGGGATCGATCACTTCGAAAGTAAAGATCGAGTTGTACCGACTCTTGGAGATCAAGATAGATACAGATTTCCCAGTCATACCCGTCGACGTTCCATCTGGTTTTGATATTGTAGCTGCTGCTCGAGTCCACGGTGTTGGTCGTGCTATAGCCGTCGATATTGAGAAGCTGCACTAAGCGCGCAGCGTCAGTGATACTTGTTGCGCAGGCGTTCGCCATGGCCGCAAGGGAAGTAGGGGACGGGCAAGGAGTGAGGATGACAATTTAGCTGCTGCCTCCTTGCTTGAAAATGACTGTGGAGTACTGTAACATTTATACAGGGAGTTAGTGTAACAGGCGACTGCTCGGGTAGAGGACGTCTGAATTCGAAACGAACAGGTGACCAGTCAAACTCTTTTAATCACGAAGAGCCAAACCATCTGTTCGCCTCCTGTATTCAAAGTGCGTCTAAACAATTTTTGACTGGCTTGTTGGCCCTTTTCACTGTAATCTGGGCCATCTGGCGTCAGTCGAATAGACGCAACAAGCTGCATGCCTGCATTACTCCAAAACACGCGACGCGATCCGGTGATGTGTTCATTGTCATTCCGTAAAACCTTTGACTGATGACCTTCTCGTTTCGAGTTCCGAGGTCCGTCAGTTCGCATGCCTCTACTCTCCAGTCTCCACCCGAACACGAACAGTCGCTGTGGTTAAATTACAGCTACTACGCGCAGGTGCAGACCTGTATAAGTTGTACTTCACACTGCCACTCACACCTGAAAACAGTCTGATAGACCTCAAGCAATGAAGAAGCGAAACCCACCCTCACGCCCCCTCCTCCAGGACGACAAGATCACCGTGGAGAATTCCTGCGCTGTAAGCCTCACCGACGCTGCAAGCCTGGGGCAGCTTCTGAAGATCAATGGGTACTGTGCGACGAGATCTACGCGCGAGAATAGCTGCAAGGTCAGCTCCAGATGGCACGTCGACGGGTATGAGTGGGAGGTCCGTGTATGTCCGGATTACTCACAAATTCCGGGCACAAATTCGTGGGTAGCACTCGAGCTTATCTTCCTCAGTCAATCCCGCTCCGTCAAGCAGGTGAGGGCGAATCTCGGGTGCCGGTTGGTGGATCCGAGAGGGATTTTAGAGCCATCGGAAGAAAAGAGCCAGTTTGGACTATTTCTTAGTACAGGAAATGCGGCATCGGCTCTGAGGTTCATCAGGAGAGATGATTTGGAGGCGTTAGGTTATCTCCAGGGAGATGCCTTCACTCTGCAGTGCACCATCACCGTCCTCAAGGAACTGCCGGTACAAACATTCTCAGTTAAGGAAATAGATGTGCCATCTTCTAACTTGCACCAGCAATTTGGGGAGCTCCTGCAGAGTGGGGCCGGAGCCGACGTCACGTTTGCCGTGTCCGGTGAATTCTTTGCTGCGCACAAACTCATACTCGCCACAAGGTCCCCCGTGTTTATGGCGCAGTTTTACGGCCAAATGATGGAGAAGAGCTCGCAGCGTGTGGAGGTCAAGGACATGGAGGCGGTGGTGTTCAAAGCGCTGCTCCGTTTCATCTACATGGACATGGTACCGGAGTTTGACGGGAAGCAGGAGGAGGCGACGGCGATGGCGCAGCATTTGCTGGCTGCTGCAGACAGGTATGGCGTACAGAGGCTCAAGCTGATCTGCGAGAGCAAGCTCTCAGGTGGCATCAAAGTCGGCACCGCCGCGGCAACTCTTGCTCTGGCCGAGCTGCACGGCTGTGAGCGCCTCAAGGCTCAGTGCATCGACTTCATCGTCCGGGCTCCTGCGGTTCTAGACGCTGTCTTGGCGACGGAGGGGTATAAAAATTGGACAGGACTATGGAGCGGCGCCGCTCCCGTGTCGTCCCGAGCGGCGGTCCACCACTCAGCGCGTCCGACCGAAAAAATCTAGCTCCCGCGCCCGATTCCGCGCGTCCGTCCGAAAAATCAAGCTCTCGCGCGAGCGCGCGCGGAGGCGCGCAAGCGCGAGACGGGTTTCGCGCGCCGTCGTTGGGCCGTCGCTGGGCAACGTTTTGCTTCTTCCTGGGCCGTCGCTGGGCCGTTTCGCAAGCTTAGCCTGACCTAATAAATACGAGCCATCTCCCTAGCTCCAGACAGCCGCCGCCGATCACGGCGCTCTGCCTGGGCGATCGAAGAAATCGCTCCAGACCACAGCTACCATTGACGGCGCTCTGCCTGTGCGATCAAGAAAAACTCGAATTTGCAGAGAAAAATCACAGGAAAGAATTCTGGAGCAATATCAGGTTAGTACCACATCTACTGCTGCTTCTCTTCCTCAAGATCAAAACACAAAATCCAGACAAAAATTGAAGAACAATTGCTGTTCCCGTAGGAATCACAAGACATGACACAAATCGTAGGAAGCACATCCATGTATTCCATCATTCAAACAGGTAGCTAGGTTGCACAAAACAGGTAGCTAGGCAGCTCCAAAAGCATGGTAGCAAACACAAGAATTCCATGATTCTTTGCAGTGTCACATTCAGCAAGACAAAAATCATGCATGTTTTTGCTGCTCCCATAGGAATCAAGCAAATTTAGAGTACCACTAGCTAGTGGAGATTACAGATACTTCTACACATAGGTAGCTACTCCACAAAGCATGGTAGCATAAAGGACATGCAGGTGCAAACTTGCCTCTGTTACTCATACAGGCTTATATGCATGCAGAGTCATAGTCATAAAAAGCATAGGCTTGGTTCTTCAATCACAGCCAGAAAACATAATGGCATCAACTCTTTAATGACAGAAGAATCCAAAACATCTCCATTCACATCCTGTTGCATAAAAAAAAACATAGAATGCTTGAGTTAGCAATACTAACATGGTTTCACAATTCATGTCTGCAGGTAAAAAGAGATGGATATAGACAGAGCAATCGGTGCACAAAACGTTGCCATTTCTGGCAATATTATGTCAACCAACCAAGGTATCAGATACACCAATGGTTGCCAAAAATTGTTGAATCCTAGATATCAATTTACTTCTTAGTTACTACCAGAATCAAGTTAGTTCTAAAAAAAATGATATGTACACGTTTCAAATCAATGCAAAAGTATATTATGTGCTAGCTACCGTGTATTTTGAAGGACAATACCAATTTCATTGATGCTAGCTACCAGGTTAAATAATTGCTTGTTGAATCACTGGCAGTAGATATTAGAGGGAAAAATACTAGCTACCATATTAATTTGTAATACATATCAGAATAGGTGAGAAACAGATGCCATGTTCATTCATGCTAGCTAGCAGTAAAGACATAACAAAGCAGGTTTAGACTGTTCTAGCTACCAGAAATACTTATTTGCTTTTACCAAGTAGTTTATTAGGAGCTACCACATTATTTGATAGCAGATACCACCTATTATTTGAACAGTTACTTACACAAACTCTATTTGCATGCTATTAACTATAGGAAATGCAACTACTGGTGCTGATGGACAAGGTTTGGAGTTGGGACCAGAAGCTACTATTGAGATGGAGACTACCCACGCTACATCTAGTACTCATACGCCCAGAGCTGAAGGGAGCAACACAAACGACGGCGCAACAGAAGCAATGTCGACACCGCAACCTCCAGCGCCCCACATGAGGTTTGACACACTAGAGGAAGCAGAGAGACACTACAGGAGGTATGCAAGAAGGAAAGGCTTCGACATACGATATGACTACAGGAAACCATCTGAAGTTACATGGGAATTCATTAGAGCAGGCATTGTGTGCACCAGGGCAGGGCATCCGCCAAAAAGAAAGAGGACATGCAGAACCCGAAACCAGTTGTGCCTGAAAGAAAGAGGAACATTCAGTGCTAGAGACCAAATTAATAAACAATGGAGACACATTAGTTGCTAACAGATATCTCCAATCTAAGCCAAAATCACAACTGCACCAGTACATTTAAACCCCGCTCCCTCCACCACTCACCCCACCACACATTCACAGTTACTCTGGTTATCAATTAGTTCAATCATCGATTCCGGTAAATTCCAAAAAAAAGGGGTACACAACACAGAAGTAATTCCCCAAAACTGGTTACTCCAAAAATTCAGTTCGACAAAAAATGTTGGTGCAACCTAAGCCATAAAAACATGACTACATCAGAACATTTATGCACACTAGTCCCAACACACCATTTACAACTACACTTGTTATCAATTATATCAGTGCTAGCTAGCAAATTAATTGCTTGTAGTTACCAAATTAGAAAAACAATAGTTCAGAAAAATCTAAAATCACTGCTTGTAGTAACCCAAAATATTCAGTTTGAGAATCCAAGTAAATTAAATATGCTCACCACATTATATACTCTAACTAATGAAACTATCTAAAATCACTGCCCAAAAAATTCACTGCAACACTAACCCACAAATGAAACTACATCAGTGCATTTGCACCAACTTGACAACTACACTAGTATTCCCACCAAGAAAACAAAGGTAAGCAACAAGGGAAACAACTCACCTCACGCCTTTTCTTTATGGCTTTTGCTTTCACATCACCACCTGCTTTATTACGGCTGCCCTTCCTCCTACCCATCGCACTAAACCTGTTTAGCAAAACAGAACCATATTCATCATGTGTACAACTTGATAGAAACAGAAGCACAAATTAAAATAGATCATGCAAAGCTACATTAAATTAGCAAGTAGCAAAAACATAACCAATACCATGAACAAGGCCCCAAAAAAAGGATACACCAATAAAATACCACCTGGTTCAAAAAACATCAAACCACCAGATTCAAAAGCAAAGTTAGCTATCAGGTTATTTGAACGAATATAACAAGTTAAATGATCATACATACCAGGTTAAAAAATTAGCAAATCTAAACAAAAAAACAGCAAGCCACCAGATTCAAAGCAAGTTAGCTATCAGGTTGTTTCAAGTAATATATCAAGTTAATTGATCATACCTAGCAGGTTAGAAAAATAGCAAAGCTAACCAAAAACACACAAGCCACCAGATTCAAAAACAAGTTAGCTATCAGGTTGTTTCAAGGAATATATCAAGTTAATTGATCATAACTACCAGGTTAAAAATTATGAGCTAAAACAAAAACAAACAAGACAACATGTTCGACCAGGCTAAGATATCATATATAAACAAAGCTACTAACAAGTTAAATAACATTGCTGGTAGCTATCAGGACAAACAACAAACAACACCATAGCACTAATACACTACAATCAGCAGGATGAATACACAAAAAACCCAGCCTATTCTAGCAAATTGCTGGTACGTTTCACACTGCTTGTGCTGCAAAATGAAGCACACACCAAAAACAACAGCAGCACTACCCCCAAATGGGATTAACAAATGGAATTTAAGCATGCAATAAGTAATGCCTAGTACAAACACCACCTGCATAGGAACGGGGCTCGACGACAGAAGCTGTTTCTAAACTAAAAACCTAACTAAAGCAACAACCACACAATCGGCAGCACAAAGCGAACAACACGCCTAAAAACCCTAATCGCCTAAAAACGACACAAGCAAACTAAAAACCTAACTAAATCAACACCTGCATAGGAAACGACTAAAAACACGCCTACAAATAGATCATCGCACCCGCTCTCCCGATTTTAGATCCGGCCACCCTTGAACAACCTATGAACATGTACTAACAGCAGAACAACGAGGACGCTCACTGACGGAGAAACAGCATAAGGATGCGCGAAGGCGACGAACGGCAAATCGCAAGCTCACACCACCACCACATTGCGTCGCGACCGTAACAAAACACGAGCGAGGGAGACCCGTCTCCGCCCTGCCCTCAAAACCTCCTCCGCCTCCCCTCTCGCCTCTCAGTCTCTCACAATCCCCTCGAGAACTCGCCCACCCGCGGCGACGGCAGATCCGAGGGTCAAGCCGCGAGCCGCGTACCACCTCGAGTCGAGGGCGCGCCAGCCTCGACCCCACCGCAGGAGCGCCGGTGGGGGCGGCGAGTAGCCGTGCGCCGACGGGATCGAGGATCTCCGGGCCAAGCTCATGGGCCATCTGCGCGATGCCGCCGACCGCCTCCGCGTCGTGCCCCAGCCAACCCATCCCCTGCCCCAGCCGACGAACGAGAGAGAAATGGGAAAACTAGCGGCGGCGGAAGACTCACCACACACCGGAGAAGCAAGCGCGCGGTAGCCGGTCGCCGAGGAACCGCAGCACGCCGCTCGCAGCGGCGAATCGTCAGCGAATCGCCCGGAGCGGCGAGAGCGAGGGAGAGAGAAGGTGAGGAACGGTAATGAGATTACGAGCAAAAAAAAACCTGAAATTAATCCCCACTACACGAACGACTCCCCAAATTCAAACTCGGTGTACACCGTTATTTTAGATGTTACACTGACAAACGGGACCCACCATAACCTTATCCGCGCGGAGACAAACCGACCGGGCGGTGCGCGACACGGAAGGACGAGACGGTGCGAGTGCGCGACACGGGAGGACGAGACGGTGCGATTCTTTCGCACGAATCTCAGAGAGCCGCCGCTGGATGAGACGAGACAGCGGCGCCTTTGGTTAGATTTTCCCATAAAAATTTGGAGGCAACTTGCCCTTCCCTACGCAATGACCTGCTTATGCACGCGACGAAGAAAAGCGTTGTTTAGGTGCCGTGCTGACCAGTGTCCCCAGTATTTGGTGATCTTATATGTGCTTTATCTCTTCATCTATGTCCAGTTGATTGTAGCAGCATGTGGCCGTCTTTCTCTAAAATGAAAAGAAAAACTCGCCATTGCTCCAGGGCTCCGTATGCTGAGCTGATCTGCCCATCCGGGCTCACTGCTGATCTAGTACTAGTTCCAGACAAAATTTGCTCGTACGGGTTTGATGAACCCTGCTTGGCCGCTTAAAAAAAGGTGTCTATGTTCAAAGTCAGGAGCAAAATGACTCGGGTAATAGAAAATTTTGGAGCATCAAATTTGTTGTTTTATTCGTGTGAATTTACCTGCGTCTAAAACGGCAGCTTGTTAAACTACCTTATTTTCTATTATAACAAAACACCGTTTTTGCTTCAATAGTACAATACAAAAGCACTCCGTCACGGTCAGTTAGTAGAAATTATATTCCGAGCTCGTTATACATCACAAAAAGAAACAAAAACATCACATAATCAGTGCACATCAAACAATAGTACAATAACCAAAAGCCCCGTGCCAGCTCGCATAATGGAAGAGCACAAGAGTTACAATACTCATTTCACCAAGACAGAAAAAAAAAGAGGCAGATCAACAGAGGAAACATTTTATATTTCACTTTGTGTCCTATAGTTACATGTTTGTGACACATTTATCTTGTTACAAAATGTTTGTTATATTTTACCCCCTACTTGGTACATGGTGACACGTTTCAATAACTATAATTTTGTGAATCTCTCTCATTCTCACAAGTTGGGCCGCCATGCTGAGTACGCCTGTGGACATAGTGGTTATCGGAATCGTAAACAATGTCATTTCTTTGGTGGCTCATAAAGACCGAGAAATTCTCTGACTTAGTCCATACATTTGGTTACTTTGGACTCGGATTAAAAGCATTCGCAATGTGAGAAGTTCAGAAAGCAAGATGTCAAGAGCTCCTCGTCCTCTAAGATCAGTTTTCTGTTAATATTTTCTTATAACGAAGGAAAATACCCACTCAACAAAGAGGGCAGTTGTTGTCTTGAACATGATTCTTCTCACCTTGGGAAGTAAGCTAGCAGAAAGAAATATCTTTTCACTCGTCGCCATTTATGATTATAGCCGGTTGTGGAATAGACCCTAGGCAGTTAAGCTTTTCTAATAAAAAGAAAAGGTTGATCTTATTCCTTGCATATATTAGCATGCATGTCTGTCTGAGTAAAAATGTATGTACTTACACACCTTTATCTCACAAAATAGTCTCAGTTTCTTTCAACCTTACTTGGGTTTTATCAAGATTGAGAATACTGCCTCGACAGGTCACAGTAGGGCTTCCTGTGCACCAAACACATGTGATTCCCTGTGTCGAGGGGTCACCTCGGCAGATCCCAGGGTCGAGTACCCGTGTTGATTGAAGGGGAGAAGATGGTGAGTGCTGGTAGTTACCACGGCTGACAAACAAGACGATTTACCCAGGTTCAGGCTCCCGAAGGATAACACCCTACTTCCAGCTTGTCTGATCTGTATTTAAGGAGTCGAAGGTTACAATGGCGATCCCGGCGAGATGATGATCTCGCTAGGGTTTCGGTGGATAGTATGGACGTACCCTCGACAGAGGTCCCTCCTAGGCTTTATATGGAGGCTAGGTCTCAGGATATCGGTGTCGGTTAGGTTTACAGGATTTGGTAGGCTTGCACTGACCTAAACTTCGACTTCCTTTGGGACGTACGTTGTCCTTCTTGGGCCCTTCACGGGCCTGCAGTGGCTGATCTTGAGGCTTAGCGTGCACCAGGTATCTTCATAGTGGGGCACCCGAAAGGTAGGCCCATGTCAGGAGCCCCCGAGTACTTGGTCGAATCATAGAATCAGGTAAGGACTCCCTTCTCTGTGCACGCCTTTCTTCATGAGTCGAGAGTTTGTCGACTGCCTCGATATGCTTCGTCTTGAGTTGATGAATGCTTAGGGATAGTAACATAACCGGCTTAACTCACTCGAATGATCGAGCTCAGTCAAAGATTCAACCAGTTTTCGTCGAATTCGAGTCCCCAGGCTCGAACTCGGAAAGATAGCTAAAAAGCTTCGACTCTCGCCATTCAGTGCTTACAGAGCTATTAATCCCAGCAGCTTATGCGAAAAATGCACCTTGGGTATATGATGTATGGCTGAGCAGCCTGAGTCTTGAAAATTTCGACTGCAATCTATCGGGAGCGTGAACAGTGCTCCCGATGGGAGTAGCCCCCGAGATTAAGCTGAATTGCTTGTAATTGAGGTTAATCTCAAAAACCTCTCTCAGTCGAAAGAAATTTCTGAAACCCTCCCGATGGGAGTAACTTAGGAAATCACTGATAAATCAGAGTCCATTTTCAACTTTCTTTGGCTTACTATGTGTTGCACTTTCGAGTGCTCGCTCAGCCTGACGGCCTACTTATGGGACTCAAATGGAATTCGAGTGCTTGCTCAGCCTAGTGGCCTACTTATGGGACTCGAATGGAATTCGAGTGCTTGCTCAGCCTAGTGGCCTACTTGGTGGAGTCGACAAATGTGTCAAATTCTTGCTCAGCCGAATGGCTTACTGCGTTGCTTCTCCATGCTGACGTCCTGCTGTCAGTGTTGACCTACGGCGACGTTTGCAGTTCTTGATTTGACCACTCCGCGCGAAATTTTCGCGGCGTGATGATGGACCCTTCTGACCTAAAAACCGAGGGGGGTCGTCCACTTCATGCAGAAACTCTTCCGAACGCCGCCGCCATCGCGAAACCTATTTCGGGGACCAGAAACTCCGTTCTGGCACTCCGCCGGGACGGGGAATTGGAGGAGATCATCGCCATCATCATCACCGACGCTTCTCCATCGACCATCCATGTTTCCCCCATCCATGTGTGAGTAATTCCCTGCTGTAGGCTGAGGGGATGGTAGGGATTGGATGAGATTGTTCATGTAATAAATAAGATCATTAGGGCATGGTGCCTAGTATCCGTTGTTAGTACTTATTGATGTTGTTGCAACTTGTTGAGCTTAATGCTTGTCACTAGGGCCCGAGTGCCATGATTTCAGATCTGAACATGTTATTGTTTCATAATGATATGCACTGTTTATTGATCATACCTGCAAGTTGTATACACATATTGTTGTCCGGAACCCGAGGTCCCAAAGTGACAATAATTGGGACAGCCGAGGGGAATGGCTGCGATGTGAGGATCACATGTGTTCACGGCGTGTTAATGCTTTGCTCCGGTACTTTATTAAAAGGAGTACCTTAATTACCAGTAGATTCCCTTGAGGCCCGGCTGCCACCGGCTGGTAGGACAGAAGATGTTGTACAAGTTTCTCATTGCGAGCACGTACGACTATATACGGAACACATGCCTATGTTTACTTAGTACTTGGATGCTTTATCATTATTATCTGCAATGCCTATGTCTTGATTATTATATGAGCTATCTTATCCATGCAGCGCCCGTTCATCCATCCCTATGCCTACAGTGTTTTAATCCTACTGTTTACTGCAATCACTACTGCTGTCCTATTTACTGCTGCTATTATTTCACCGCTACTGCTATAAAACTGTTGCTACTGATAATCTGTGTCGAGCAAGACTATTCACAGGTGCAGCTGAATTGACAACTCCGCTGTTAAGGCTCTCAAGTATTCTTTGGCTCCCCTTGTGTCGAATCAATAAATTGGGTTTTACTTCCCTCGAAGACTGTTGCGATCCCCTATACTTGTGGGTCATCAAGACTATTTTCTGGCGCCGTTGCCGGGGAGCATAGCTTTATTTGTGAGTTCACTTGTGATCTATATTGCTCGCTGAAATTTATTCATCATGGGTAAAGCTCGTGATGAGAGGGTCCGTGTATTGCCATCCACTACAAGAAAAGGTACGACACTTAGTACCTCTGCTGCTCTTGACTCACCATCTGTATTGAGTCAACTTGTTACACCACCACAATCTTCACGTGTTGGTACTACTGCTGAATCTGAAATTGCCTCTGATAATTGATGATGCTTCTACTGTGATTGATGAGAATATTTCATTAGGTCCACTTTTAGATGCTGCTATTGCTAGTCTAAACAACTTGAAAATACTAGAACACCTAATGGAAGTCCTACTACTCCTGTTTATTCACCTGAGTTAAGGGATTATACTTGTGATGATCCTGATGAAACTTATGTGGAACTTGATGATGATTTTATTGATAAATGTAATGCTACTACTGGTGCAAGTAATATTAGAAATTTTCTTGCACAACATGCTGTTAAATACAAGTTGTCACCTGATCCTAAGTTTGCCACTTCTCCTATAAACATTAAAGATAAGGATTATGATTTTTCTCTTGATTTATCTCATATATCTATTGTTGAGAAAACTCCTTTTTGTGGCACTAAGAGTGAAAGTGCTGTAGAGCACATGAATGAGCTCTCTACTTTGAGTGGCTTATTTTCTGATGATATAAGAAGCGTAGCTACTTTGTTGCTAAGATTTTTCCTTTCTCATTAAAAGATGATGCTAAAGCTTGGTATAACAACTTGTCTCCTGGTTCTATTACTAGTCCTACTGGTTTGCTTAATGTTTTCTTTCAGAAATATTTCCCTGCTAGTGCTCAACATGATGCTTTGCAGAGAATTTATAACTTTGACCAGGAAGATGAAGAGAAACTTCCAGAGGCATGGACAAGGTTTTGCTCTCTTATCAGAGCTCGGCCTGGACATGATTTGGAAAAGCATGATCTACTTGATATATTTTACAGTGGACTAACTATTGAATCTAGAGCATATCTGGATAGTTGTGCTAGTTGTGTTTTCAGGAAAAGAACCCTGAAGAAGCTGAAGAATTATTGGCTAAAATCAGCCAAATTATGATGATTGGACTCTACCTGCGCCGACCCCACACCTACACCGACACCAATATCAAAGAAGAGGGGTATGATTGAATTGAATGATGAAACAATGAGGGAGCCAAGAAGACTCTCATTGAGAAGGGTATTAAATCTGAAGATGTGAAGAACCTTCCACCTATTGAAGATTTGTGTAAGCCAATTCCTCATCCATCCATAATTGAGGTTCACTCTCTCCACAGGTTCGATGAAGGAGATATTCCCTACTCTAAACCACCTGATCAATGCTTAGATGAATTTGATAATTATGTTATTAAGCAAGATAATTTTAATATGAGAGTAGAGAATCATTTGCATGAAAATTCTCAAGCTATTAGTAAGTTGCATGATATTGTGGAGAGAACCTCCAATGATGTTAAGATGCTTATTAAACATTTCCATATGGTTCAAACTCAAATTGATCAACTCACTAAAGTGCAACAAGACATGTTAGCCAATGCTTCTAAGAAAAAAAAACCTGTCTATGTTAGCACTAGAGGAGTGTACTCAGGATCCTTTATATCCTGAGGGACATCCTAAAAGAATTGAACAAGATTCTCAACTAGTTGAAAATAGTTTCTCTTCTAAGAAAAAGAAGAAGAAACATAAAAATGTTGTAGAATCCTCTGAAACTGTTAATGATCCTAATAGTATATCTATCTCTGATGCTGAAACTGAAAGTGGTAATGAACTTGATAGTGATAAGGATAAAAATGATGCTCTGATAAAGAAGTTAGTGAGGAACCTGAAAAGCATACTAAAAACAAAAGTACACTAAGGAAGACTTTCATTGCTAAGAAACATGGTAATGAAAGGGAACCTTGGGTTCAAAAGCAAATGCCTTTTCCAACTAAGAAACTAAAATCAAAGGAAGAAGAACATTATAATAAATTTTGTGATGGATGAAACCCTTGTTCTTGCAAATTCCTTTGACTGATGCTATTAAATTGCCTCCTTACTCAAAGTATATGAAAGATATTGTTTCTAACAAGAGGAAAATTCCTAATGAGGAAATTTCTACTATGCTTGCTAATTATTCTTTCAATGGCAAGGTTCCTAAGAAGCTTGGAGATCCAGGTATACCAACCATCCCTTGCTCCATCAAGAATAATTATGTTAGAACTGCTTTATGTGATTTGGGAGCAGGAGTTAGTGTTATGCCTTTTTCTCTTTATAAGAGACTCTATCTTGATAAATTGATACCTACTGATATATCTTTGCAAATGGCTGATAAATCTACTGCTGTTCCTGTTGGCATTTGTGAGGATGTCCCTGTTCAAGTGGCTAACAATTGTTTAATTTTGACTGATTTTGTTGTTCTTGAAATGCCTGAAGATGATAATATGTCTATTATTCTTGGAAGACCTTTTCTAAATACTGCAGGTGCTGTTATTGATTGCAATAAAGGAAAAGTAACTTTCAATGTTAATGATAAAGAACATACTGTTTATTTCCCCAAGAAAGTTGACAAGATTTATGGAGTCAATACCATCTCCAATTTTAAAACTATCAAAGTGGGAAGTATTGATTGCCCTATATATGATCATCAAGAAGGATATCAAAACATTATGATTGGATCCATATCAATACAATACAAGGTAACATGAGTGTTTCATGATGTTTAAATCATTTGTGTCATGTAAATTTATTTGGTGCCAAGACTTGATCAACCTTGTTAACAAATACATTTATATACATGAAAGTGCTAAACAGCATTTCTTTCTTCAACCTTGTTTTACCTACTGTAATGGTATAGTTTGTAAAAGTTTAGTCGTTTTGGATTTTGAAAATTATTTTTTCTGCCTGAGTTTTATTAGTTTAAGTGCCCAGTTTTCGTCCAATTTGAAAGTTTTCAAAAATCTGTAAAAATTATACCACTGGTCCTATTTTTGGAAGAGCATCGTGGGAGTGCCTAGGGCTGACCAAGGGGACCCACCATGGGCCCACACCCCCTGGTGGCGCGGATACCACCTAGGCCGCGCCAGGAAGGGGTGTGGACCCCCCTTGGCCCTCCACTTGCTCTCCCACCTACCACACCTTCCCTTTGCTTGAGCAAATACTTTTCCTCTGTTCAAACCCGAGTTCTTGCTGTTCTTCCTCGTGAAATTTGATCTCCTTGCTCATCCCATCTCAGCTGTTGAGATTTGGGGCATTTGCTCTCCGGTATGTGACTCCTCCGTTTATCCAAGTAGAACTAGCTGGGTGGCCCGCGCAATTGCGCGGCTAGTGATGATATATATATATAACATACCTCTTATATATAACTAATTATATTTCTTCTCTTTTTTATTTTCTTCAAATACATAGAAAACAAATATAAAATTAGAATGATTTATGATACTCACTTTGTTGAGATTCAAACTATTTCCACGTTTCAAGGTGTGTGATAAAACATATGTACATGCTGTAAATGCAAAACCTGAATAAATTTATTATTAAGTCTTCCATGTTATCTTATGCAGTGATAGACTATTCCACCATTTTTTATTGTGTACATAAAATTCCATCAATCAATTGTGTCTCGGCGCCCGTGGAGTGTTTTCAGGTCATGTACCTGCAGATCATGTCTGTATTATAGTCTCGCTAGTAGAAGCGTCCAATTTACTTATCAATATAATATAAGTACAGAAGCTAAGATATATCAAATTGCTTTTCATACATAGGGTAAATTATATAAGGTTTAAAAACCCATTATGTAAGGATGAATAAATCCACATACTAATCTATTGATCCTCTTTTGTTTTTGTGTGCGTCCCTTAAACTCCAATAATTTTTGGCAGACGGGGTCTTCTATTCCTTCAAAAGCCAATATGTTCAGTGTTGCTCTAAGAAAGTCAATAATGTCACGTACCTTGAAAATCATACATCGCAGATAGGGCGATCTATTCCTTCAAACGGCAATATGTTCTACTCTAAATCCATATGCTTTAATTAAGTGGTGGTTCCTGCTTCTTCTCGTACGGAAAAATTGATGATAACCCCCCCAGTTCGCGCCACTTTGATCATATGCCCCCCTTTGTGTCACTGACATGTGGGACCGGACCCCACATGTCAGTGACACAAAGGGGGGCATATGATCAAAGTGGCGCGAACTGGGGGGTTATCATCAAATCTCCTCTGTAGAAGTACTAATTGAGAATCAGTAAACTGAAGACCGTAGCTTTGGCTAGACGATCAAACCATGCAAGCTGCAGCTGGGGAATTGCAGAGCATCGGCCGAACAAACAGCGGCTAAAAGTGTCAATCTGGCGACGTCTTTGGCGACCATGCTCGAATAGCCGGGCTGCCATCTTGAGCATGGAATATGACCACCATTATAAAAGCTGGTTACATGGATCAATCTGATCGTCATCCTTGCCTGCAGGAAATAATGCACGTTGGACTATACTAACCTCTGTTCGTTCACTTTATCCCCGTTTAGATCAAGCGTTCTCATGAACTGCGGAAGATTGTCCGGGTGGATGGTATGACGGAGCCTTCTCCGGACGGCAGGGGAGATTAGGTTGCCGTCACACATCTAGCGGCATGTGGAGTTTAACCATGGCAACGTCCTCTCCTTCACCACGACCTAGATCTCCACATGGAAGGTTTCGCGACCTGATTTTCGCCAAGATATGTTTGCTGCCTCATTTGCGTCTCTCATAGCGGCATAGGAGAAATTGCAGGAGTCATTGAAACTGCGGTTGCACATTCGATCACCAAATCCCTGTCGTTGAGCATTCCACATGTGTTTGCCTCTTAGGGTCGACATCGATCCTTTTTCTCAGCTTGATAACTACACGACCTATCCAGCTAGGTTGTCGTTGTGTGTGCATTTGTTCAACACCATCAGAGACCGTGTACTTATGTCATCCTTGCTTTAAATTAATTAATATATCTTCTTGCATAATCCTACAAATAATCACTGTAGTTATCTTCCGAACGACATTGAATATTGAACTAAAATTGTCACCCTACAAATAATCATGTAGTTATCTAAACAAATGCTTATCACAGTGGTGACGCTAAATCTTTTCAGATTAATGTTTGCGCTCAAAACGTATATATGTTCAAAATTTAATATTCTCGATCTTTATTGATAGAAAAATAAAAAAAACAATAGATGATATTATTCTATTAATCGATCAGCAGATTGAAAGTGATATTCATTACTGACGAACATAAGAAGCGTCTCTTTTGTCATGTAATATTAAATACAAAATAAAAAAGGAATCAGTTTACCTGCCACCTGGTGGTGCGAGTTTGCATATAAGTTCTGACATGAATGACTGATGTTCTGTAATCCAAAAATTCACAATCAGGCTTCATTCTGTACCAAAAATATGAAAAAGAGAGGCAACATAAGGTATTAGTACCAGAAGTTACTTCCTGTGTGAACTTTAAATTATCAATGCAGTCAAGTGTGCTTGTCTTGAACAGATATACCAATAAGGATCTTAGGATAACAATGACTTACATCCAAAAATACTTGCACTTTGTACCTGGAACATAATACATAAAGATCAGTTTCAGCGAGGTACATTCAGTAGGTATTTCAAACAAAAATCCATGCATATGCAAAACAAAATTAATGCGGAGAAAATTGGAATAAAGTTTTATTTGTATCCTGTAGCCATCGTAATGCTAATAAAGTTGGAAGCTAATGCACAATTTCGCATGCGCCAAGACTGAAGTTTCAGTAAGCAGCAAAACTTGTCATCTCCAGTGTACTGCTGAAAAGTTCAGTAAAATCACCGTAGAGGATGTGTCTTGGCCATATATGAGTTTAGCTAGAGTATGGCACATACCCAGATAGGTATTTGAAAATAGGTATCATGCACACGCAAAAATATTGTTTCATGCAAATTCAGTCTTTCATGTCTAACTGGAGGATAGACTAAATTATCAGCACCTGGAACTAAACCTACCAAGGGTTGAATGGAAATATAGAACATCTTCAATAAATAGGTTCTGCCTTCCACAAAACCTTATCCTGTGACAAGAAAAATTTATATGTACACTGATTCGGTAGCAATTATGATACGATGAAGGAGAATTTATCAACATCACATTACTGATAAAAGAAGGTTTCTGTAGTCTCACCTGAAAAGATCCGTAGAATGTCCAGTGCAAATAGCCAGAACAACCTACAGTTCACCTGGAGTCGAATATGGAATTTCCTTGTTACCCTCGCCAAATGGGCTTCCTTTCAAGGTAGTGACAACTACAAATGTTTTCAGTCAATTCTCTAATTAAACACATCCTAGAAAACAATATTCAGTTAGTGCTGTTCATTAGCAGCACTAATCCATGAATAAAACTGTACGTGTCACCACACTGAGTAAAAGCATTTGGTCAGCTCATTTTACCAAAATCTTGAACTGATACGTACTTGGAACAAAACAAATGAACATGTGGGAACAGTACTATTTCTATGACCCATCCTTTAATCTTTTATGTTTAATTCGATGGAAGAGACGTAGATTGAAAAAAGCATACTGCCATTCTTTTCTTCAATGCCCGAATCTCCAGTGACCACTCCACGAATCCCTGCAATAATGGCCTCGAGCTTCAACCTCAACACGCACTGAATCGATGTGTAAATTTGTCAAATCCATCTCATTTGTTGCAAATCAACGCCAAATATTTTAACAGCCCAGCCTAGAACGTGTAAGAAAAATGCGTGCAGTTTGAACAAATAAGCAAAACAATGAATCCAAACCTATTGCGGGAACCACCATCTGTAAATATAGCCTATGCCTCTGTGACATCATTCCCTGAGATCCTGACCATGCAGCTATTATATGATGTCTTCCATCGTCTGATCGAGTGCTCCACACCGACGGTCTCCTCTCAAGTTCGTAACGCCAGGCGCCAACATATGACGGCAGATCGACTCTCTTCATCTTGTTGGCGTGGCTGACGCACTTGCACAGCAGAGAAAGTTGGTGTGGGGTAGATCGCCTGGCCGTGAGCTCCACGCCGACGGCCTCCTCTTTGATGCCTGCCGCGAGCAAAGATAGCAGATCGCCTGGCCGTGTTCTCCACGCCGACGGACTCCTCTCCGATGCCTGCCGTGAGCCAAGTTCGCAGATCGCCGCCCCGTTGAAATCCTCTCTATCCTCTCTGATGCCTGCCGCGAGCCAAGATGGCAGATCGCATGTGCTCCACGCCGACAGCCTCCTCTCTGATGCCTTCCTGCAAGCCAAGATGGCAGATCGCCGCGCAGTTGAAATCCACGTACTACTCCATCGTGCACAATATCTGGAAAGCTGAAATCTCTGCCAAGTTTTCTTGTTGCCAGGAAGCCCCATCACGGTTGAAAGAAATAAAGAGTTTCACATTTGTTCTCGTTATAGATGATGCATGTGTGTTACGTATCCTAGGAGTCCAACTCTACATTGCATACTCCCGTGTACGCAGACCTGATGGGTTACGGCTGGTACCATTAAGATTTTTCCTTGTAGCGTACGGACATGGTTTTTTGTGTCCTCTAATCTGTCGAAGTGTTGTCTTAATCTGAGCCGGTATTTTCTCTTGCTAGTTTCTTGATAAATCTGAGCCGTTGATTGTTTGTTGTTTTAATAATATAACTAGCTGGGTGGCCCGCGCAACTGCGCGGCTAGATTTTCTTTTGTATTTTACATTAGTTTTAAAATATTTGTAAATCAGTACATAATTAATAAATAAACAGAAAATAATATAGGCTATGTTTCTCGGCAATAATTTCCCTCACTTAAAAATTGATTTAATTCATCATGTAGAAATGATTTAGTCAATATGTATGTCTTAAGTTTACTGAACCGCTTGGATGAGGATCAATATTGCTTCTCAAGTGCGATAGTGGAGAATAGGACGGGAGCCGGTCAGGGACTTAAATTATATTTGATCCTATAGCGTGGATTAGTGCTTGCTCCTTGCTTCCCGCGGCCAGCCGTATGAGGGTCTTGCTGTCACTCCTGCCTATGTCCAAGGACAGTCAGAGCGCTCAGCTGAGACATTGAAGAAGCATGGGAGAGATGAGAAAAAAATGCTAGAAATATTCAAGATATAGGACTGTTGTATGTAAAGTGAATCGTGTCCAAGAAGTACACGTGAAGCATGGTAACCGAGCAGTAACATGCATCTTTACTCTGTGTTTTTAATCATGAGTCCACTCCATCAGTCATTGTAAATTTCTCGTACTGCACTATAAATTAGAAAATTAGATTATCTCCTTGTAACTAATATTGTTTTCTCTATCTTCACCTGGACACTCATTTGCCGCAGTTAGTAAATTCAATCCATCCGTTCTGGTCACTCCTAATAATTCCACATATACTTAACCTCGATGTATTTGTAACAAAGTTGTGTAAGTTTTATTCTCGTAACCTTACATAAACCTACAGCTTCGTTTATAACATACCTTCTGTTTAGCATATGGTCTGGAATTCCTGCGAATAGCAACTTACTGAGGAACTCGGTAGCTTAGATATTTTCCACTATTTGTTCTTTCAGACTTATTCTTATCTGTAGCATTAGGTCCGCTGGTATTTTAATTTTATCTTGTTTTGCCATCGCCAATTTGCACACTCTACAAATTCGGTGAAGTTTTGCTTTTGTTTGTGATCATCTAGAAAACACATTAGTCAAATGTTTTATGCTATCTCAAATATTTTAAAGTGTATCCACAAATATGACCTACTGATTAAAGCATTGATGCATCAAGAGATCTTACCGGCTTACCTCGTATCCATCTAATCTGGCGCAAATACAAATTATTGGCTGCAGGTTACATCAATCTTATTTGGTGTTGCCGAATTATAATCATCATACAGGATTACATGAACCATGTATAACCGACTTGCCGCTTGGCTTATCCTTTTTTGCTAATCAACTCGAAAATAAGAAGAAACGGACACAACTTTGAGCGTAAATAAGCACAACAGTGCTTATACCTGCTGCAAAATCAAAGATGGGAAAACCAAGGTGAGATCTCATGGTTAGCCAAGGAACATCAGGAATAATGATTGGATGATGTCCGCAAGAGGTAATTATATGCATCATGTACGAAGAGAAGATCCGTCGGACAGAAAATGGGTTTCCTACGAACTTACCCATGTTATTTTGTAGTGTGTGCATCAAATCAGAATGAGTGGAAGCATATCATATATCTGATCCAAGAAACTAATAGATTTGAGCATACAATCAACCATGGAGTACTTCTGTTTAGTGTTTGGTGCTGTGCAGAAATTTTTGTTCTGCAATTATTGTAGCTCCATGTTTGGTCTTCCATGTGGACATCACAGAGTTCAACGGGATGTGCACAATCCTTGCTTTACTATCTACTTTGACTGTAGATCATTTCAGTGTAGCCAAAAGAAACTCACATAAAACAAAAAATGAGACTGAGTAATGCGCTTATGAGCAGAGATATGTTTTGACATCACGTACTATGAGCAGAGCAACGTTTCACATCACATATACCACAATCTGCAGAAAGCTATAAAGTTCGAAACCTAAACATACCAGTGCAGCAGGGGACATCTAAAAGAAAAAGTCTAACATTTGCACATCCATATTAATACTCCATAATCGACGTAGATGAAAACGGCGAAAGCAAGGCTCTTTCCTGAATGATTTGAACTGATCGTGACGGAGCCAAAACTGATCTGATCAAACCATGTAACCTGCAAATAAATAAAAGTATGGCACTTAGATTGCTCTGAATTGTTATGAATGAAGACATTTAGCAAATCAAAATTGATCTTACAGTTTTAAGTAACACATGGATCAAATTGAATGCATATCTTTCTTGCAGAGAGTAGACGAAGTTACTAAGAAGTCTAATAAAAATTGAAAGAAGAAATAATCAGGGAGCCATATGCACTGACCGCCAAACCTCACTCCTCACGTCGGCGGTTGACCTCACCTCGTCGATATGCATCCGCCCGGGCAGGCCATGGTGCCGGTCACCATGCTTTCCATCGTGGCCTGCAACTGCATCCGCTAGGTAAACGGCAGATCGATCAATTAAGGTGCATGCCTGCCATGTACTCAGTATGCCAACTGTAAATCCATGTTTCAGAGACCAGTTATAAATTACTCCCGCCGTATCATAATATAAGATGTTTTACTATTCTATCATGGGCTATCACACATGAACTTACGTCTATATACATCCGTAGGTAGTTCATGCCAAATCGCTCAAACATCTTATATTATGATACTGATTCACCTAGGATTCGCTCTACCATCCAGTTCAAAGTCTTCAACTTCAGCCTCCACATTATTTCAACTACTGTGAGCACTAAATGGGTAAAAAGATTACCTTTGAGGCTTCGCCACATCTTCATAAGTGATTTTTGTTCGACTCACCATGACACTTCGCAGTAAGAAAGTTTCTTAGATAAATTAGATAGTAACTCAATAATTATGAATCAAAAGGGAGATATCTTACTTTCGTGCTCTCCATCCTGGTCCTTGCATGCATGGATGCAGAGATTTTACCAGCTCCATCCTGAATACATCTTTCCAAGCATTGTACTACCAATTCATAAGCTCCTGCAAATTTCTATGTAGTGTTTCAGGCTAACATCGATGGCGGCGGCAGCCGGCTTATGGATGTTAGCTTATCTTATTTGGTGCCACAAAACTCAACGTGCAGCCACTACTGCACGGGTCCTAGCTGGTGCCCAACCTTGTTTAGTTTCTTGAGGATAGCAAAAAACTAAATGAAGAAGTCGTACCATGGAGTATGCAAGCTGATATGAGCTAGTTGCGTGTGCGTGCATAAGTAGATTCGGTTGCCTGTACGTACCTAATACATGAGTACGTTAGATGGCGGAGGCAAGCTAGGATCGGTAGTCAATGGAGAGGGCCACCAGCGCTGTTTGTTGTCTGCGCCTTGCAGTTCACAGCGAGCTCGTCCGAGACCAACGCCGGCGTGCAGCCCGGAGTCTCATCCTTCCCTGCGCCGCTGGCTGACAGCGGCATGCAGGCCGCCGTCTAGTCCCCCACATGCCCATGCGACGCCGGCCGGCGTGCAGTTTCGCATTACGTCCTCCGGAACGCCCACTTTCGAGGCCAGCACCTCCACCTCAACGCCGTCTAGTCCGGCAGTCCGAGCCCCGCGTCGAGTAGCCGTGCGTGCTCGCGGTAGGATCAGCCCAAGTCGACGCCTCCACAGTCCATGGTGTACATCTCCGCCAAGCTCTAGTCCAGCAGTCCGACACCCGTGTCGAGTAGCCGTGCCTGCTCGCAGTAGGATCAGCCCAAGTCGACGCCGTCCAGTCCATGGTGTACATCTCCGGCAAGCCGTCGAATATGATGCCGTCGTTCTGTGGACGAAACATCGCACGCCGCCGGGGCAGATCGATCCATTGAGGTGGCTGTCTACTTGCTTATCTTAGTACCTGCGCGTGTCGTGGTCGTCGGCCGGCGTCGGCCCGCAGCTGATCTTTCAGTCGGGTCGATTTCCACGCAGGTGTCTTCGCTTGGCATGCCCTCGATTTCCCGTCGGCTTATTTTGTCGTACCATGTACTTTCCGGATTCTCAAACGTGTTGAGCCCAGACATCTAATACGCCATGTTTAGCTTCCATGTGAAATCACGTAGATTTGTATTAAATCTTCACCGTTTGTTATATTGTAACAAATCTCCACCGTTGGTTATCCTGTGTTTTAATTATATAATAGATAGATTTTGTTTAGTAAAGTATACCTTGAGTATTTTCCTGCTGTACGTGACTTGTTAAGTGAGTTTGCATGCTAGTTCTAAGTTGTAATTACTAATTTTGATGCATGTTTAGTCCTCTAGCAAGTTCATATAGTAGTTCCCCTCATTTGTATATCTCAAATCAACTTTTTATAATGTTTGTCAAAAATTTCAGAGAATGGAGGGGAATGTGTACCAACTAGACCAACATGAATTGGTGGTTCCTGAGGTCATGGGAATCCATCGTGAAGAGGGAGTGTTCCCCTCCATCTACCCATGCTCAGAGTTCATGAGAAGTGCAGGAATCCTGCAAGATTTTCAAACTCTTGTCTCTAATGCAGGATTAAGTGATTTCGTAGGAGGAGAACCATATCAATATGCAAAGCTAACTGTGTCTGTGGTGCAGGATTTTAGATTTGATTGGTCTTCACCTAACCCTATGGTTCATTACAAAATTTACAATAAAACTGTCCACTTGCCTTTTGATGATTTTTGTGCAGCAATTAGGGTGCCCCAATGGGGATCACGAGGGAAGATAATTGGGCAGCCCAAGCCATTGACAGATCTGTACAGGGCAGTTTGCCAAGGAAGAAGCTTCTCAGATGAGGATGGTAAAATTCGAAGTATTCAATTCCCATCTATTCGATATTTTGCTTACTTTATCTCGAAGTGTGTCCTTGCTAGGAGAGTTGCAAGGAAGTTATCTGTTCTTGATTTAGCTTTCTTAGCGGCAGCCTTGCAGCTTGATAGGAGCTATAATTTGAGTGTTTTGATAGCTTTTCGCCTTGCCACCAACCGTGAAAAAGGGGGATTTTGTGGGGGTCTCATTGCTTCCCGTTTATTAGCAATGCATGGTCTAGTGCCTCACCATCTTGATTTGCAGCTTCCCTTAGAGAAACTTGATATTGCTTCTATGAAAAGGCACGAATTTGTTCCTACTTGGTCTGACTTGAATAATCTATCTTATGAGATAACCTTTTCCAGGAAAGTGGTTTGGAAAACCATTAGGTCTAATCGAATAATTGCTTTGCCTGCACCCCGTTTGTTTAACCTTGGTTTCAGGACTAATTGGTCAATCTCTGAGGATGAATTCAATGCGTACATAAGAGAGCATGTCCAGCACACTGAGGATGATGGAGAGTGGGCTGAGGATTCCACTCAGTCCTATGGCACTGAGGGCTACTTGCACCCACATTCTGGGTATGCTGGGCCTTCTGCCTCATCTTCCTCAGCGGAGCCAGACTTCGAGCATGCCAGGTATGACCCGCCAGCTTGGAGTTCCTACCCACGTTACGATTGACCTCCACTTAGGCCAAAAGCCTAAGCTTGGGGGGAGGTATACCAACATCTCACTCATTTACATATCATATCTTGTCGATACTTTGTATATCCATGTTTCGATTTTCTTTCTTTTTGTTGTTTGCTTTTTATTCCTGCATTCCAAAACACAAAAAGACCAAAAATATTTCTGTTGTTCCTCTTCATTTGTTTCTTCAATCTTTTAGTATTAGTTTGCTTAGTTTATTAATTTCGGTTTGTTATTCAAAAATCCAAAAATATTTTGCTTCATTACTTGCTTCTTTTGCTCTTGTTTTAAAAACTCGAAAACCCAAAAATATTTGTTGTTCTTTTCGGTTTTGTATAGTTTGTTTCAGAGTTGGACAGCCTTCCGTGACTCCGGTGGAGCTTGGTTTTCATTCATATCATTCGAAGCAACACAAGTGAAAAAGCAATAAGGACGATCTACAACAATTCGAGTTGGGGTGAGAGGCTGGTATGAACTCTATTTGCTTTCATTTTTGTACATATACTCATCCATGTGAGCATGCTTAGTTGGTTCATGTGAGGTATATGTCATTTAGTGGATGCTTAGTAGTTCTTGTTTTCTCATGATCTGTTCCAATTTGTTAATAGTGGGTAGCATGTTATATTGATGTTTGCTTGCATTGTTCTATTCATAAAAGGGTATGACATTGTGGTATCCTCCTCTGAATAATTCATTTGAATTGACTTGGCACATGCTCACGCATGCATATGACTGAAAAATAAAAGTCAATTAAGCCTCGATGATTTATTTTGCCTCAGAGTTCTTGTATCACTTTTATGCCTCAGTTAATTTCATTTTGTCGCAAGCATGATTATGACGGTTATTGCTCTCTTGATTGTCGCTTCCCAGTCTATTGCTAGCCTCCACTTGTACTGAGCGGGAATGCTGCTCGTGCTTCCAAATCCATGAAAACCAAGTTATCCCAAAGTGTCCACCATAAATACCTATGCATGGCATTTCAAACCATTCAAGTAAATTTTCATGTGCTACCTTTAAAACCTTCAAATTACTTCTCATTTTGTGACACTGTTTTTAGCTCATGAGGAAGTAGTAGTTGGGTTTGTTATCTTCCATACTAGATTAAGTACCCAGACTTGCATGCTTCATCTGCTTGTCACTAATTTACAAAGAGCTGGTTAGACCATTGTAATATCAAAAAGCTTAAAACAAATAAAATAGGCATTCCTCCATGGTATGTGATTGTTGGAAGGCACCCGAGGATTCGGTTAGCCATGGTTTGTGTAAGCAAAGGTTGGGAAGAGTGTCAAACAATATATAAAGTGCATGATATACATGCTTAATATCAACATCTCGGAACCGCTCTCAACTTGTTTAGTATGGAAGATAACAAAAACTCTATTGCCATTCGTTGACAGGAACAACCACCTCCCAAAACAATTTTTGCATATGTTTTAAAAATAAAAAGCTCTAGCACATGATAATCCCTGCTTCCCTCTGCGAAGGGTCAATCTTTTACTTTTATGTTGAGTCACCATCCTTTCATTGAGCACTTTCTCGAGAGCATAGTTGTCATTCTTAGTGTAATGTGCTTGTCCCAGAATGTGGTTAACTGTGGTGTAACTTTGATGCTTTTATCTTTGATATCTTTACTTCTAGTCTTCCCTTGAACTTCAGAGGTGCCTGGTCATTTATGTTTTGCTGTACAAAAATGGGCAAGCGAGATACCACCTTATCATACCTTGTTATGAGCATTACAATCTTGTGAGTTGATATGTTTCATGTTGTTTGCTATTAGCATGTTGGCATCTTTTCATAGTTTACATGCCTATTAGGTGACATTATTTGCATTTGCCTCATATTGAATTACTTAAGCACTTATATAGTGGAATATATACATCATATGAAGCAAATGTGTTCGTGAAAGTCTCTTTTATCGCACTCAGTTGTTAACTGAATTGCTTGAGGACAAGCAATAAGCTAAGCTTGGGGGGAGTTGATACGTCCAAAACGTATCTACTTTCTCGAACACTTTTGCTGTTGTTTTACCTCTAATTTGTGTGTTTCGAATACAACTAACACGGACTAACGCTGTTTTCAGCAGAATTACCCTGGTGTCTTGTTTTTGTGCAGAAAGTCGACTTTCGGGAAAAACACCAGAAAAGATCGCAAAGCCCCTATGTTACCCGAAGACTCACGGAGCCAGAAGGGGAGACGGAGTGGGGCGAGGAGCCGCCCACACCCCCTGCTCGCGCGGCCAGGGGCCCCACCGCGCCGAGTGGGGGTGTGACCGACTCGGTCACGCCCCGAGCCCCCCTCTGGACTACATAACCCTTCTGACCTAAAAACCGAGGGGGTCGTCCACTTCATCTAGAAACTCTTCCGAATGCCGCCGCCATCGCGAAACCTATTTCGGGGACCAGAAACTCCGTTCTGGCACTCCGCCGGGACGGGGAATTGGAGGAGATCATCGCCATCATCATCACCGACGCCTCTCCATCGACCATCCATGTTTCCCCCATCCATGTGTGAGTAGTTCCCTGCTGTAGGCTGAAGGGGATGGTAGGGATTGGATGAGATTGTTCATGTAATAGACATAATTTCATTAGGGCATGGTGCCTTTATCCGTTGTTAGTACTTTATGATGTTGTTGCAACTTGTTATGCTTAATGCTTGTCACTAGGGCCCGAGTGCCATGATTTCAGATCTGAACATGTTATTGTTTCGTAATGATATGCACTGTTTATTGATCTTACCTGCAAGTTGTATGCACATATCGTTGTCCGGAACCCGAGGCCCCAAAGTGACAATAATTGGGACAACCTAAGGGGATGGCTGCGATGTGAGGATCATGTGTGTTCACGGCGTGTTAATGCTTTGCTCCGGTACTTTATTAAAAGGAGTATCTTAATTACCAGTAGTTTCCCTTGAGGCCCCGCTGCAACGGGCTGGTAGGACAGAAGATGTTGTGCAAGTTTCTCATTGCGAGCACGTACGACTATATACGGAACACATGCCTATGGTTACTTAGTACTTGGATACTGCGTCATTATTTATCTGCAATGACTATGTCTTGATTATTATATGAACTATCTTATCCATGCAACGCCCGTTCATCCATCCCTATGCCTACAGTATTTTAATCCTGCTGTTTACTGTAATCACTACTGATGTCGCTATTTTACTGCTGCTATTATTTCACCGCTGCTGCTATTATAAACTGTTCCTACTGATAATCTGTGTCAAGCAAGACTATTCACAGGTGCAGCTGAATTGAAAACTCCGCTGTTAAGGCTTACAAATATTCTTTGGCTCCCCTTGTGTCGAATCAATAAATTGGGTTTTACTTCCCTCGAAGACTGTTGCGATCCCCTATACTTGTGGGTCATCAGCGAGTCGCTTGGCGGAAAAACTAGTGACCATGTATGAGAAGCGGGTTGCTAAAGCTGCCGAAGCTGCGGCTCGGAAGAGCAGATCGATGTCCGAGTCCGTGTCTTAGAATCTCAACCTAGGACCTGTCTTTTCTTTACTTTGCGTTGTAATGAACCTTTAAGCGGTCGCATCTTTTGTAAAAAATGTTGCCTTTGCTATTACTCGTTCTGTTTGAGCATATTGAAATCGAACTTCCTTTCACTGAGTACTTATGTTTTGGCTTGTATATGCCCGGTTCCTTGGCGTTTGACTCCTTTGTGTTGAAACAGACGGAATGAATATGGACTCGAGGAGGGTTGACTGGCCGGAGACAGTCGCAACGCCCGCTACTACTCGAAGAACAGTCAACGTCGTCCTCGACTCACGCGAAGCCGAAATGACCAAAAGCTGATATCTTGGATGAGGAAATGGATTGTTGATTCTGAGAAGGCAATGAAGGAGAAGCAAAAGGAACTCCACCAGCTGAAGGCGTGACCTGCTCCCTCGACAGAGCTTGAGATGTACCTGCTTGGCGAGATGGACTTGATATGTCGACAGTTGCAGAGTGAGCACTCTAAACTGGATCTTTCGACTTGTGCAGCACTGTCTTTGAGTTTGAACCCTGACAACTTTGCTTGATTGCTTTACAGATGTGAACCCAGACTGGAAGGCTGAACAGCTCCGTGTGGAGCAACGTGTGGAGCGGGAGGCGAAGGGTACTGCCTCTGGTGCTCAATACTTCTGGTCTGACACGCCCAAGGCCAAGGTGTTGGCTTTGATGCTGGATCGCACTTGGCGGGCGGCGATCTTGCTTCTAGGGTGCTAGAAGACCTAGGCAAAATTGCATCAAGTGATGTTTCCAAACGCGCATCCGCAAGGGATATCTGCACTGGTGGATCAGTTTTGAGATGGTGCCAACGTCAAGCAGATTGTCCATGCTCAACTTGTTGCTGGAGCGAACATCGCCTTGGCATATTTCCGTAAGCATCGGCCAAATTTTCCACTCGACGGAGTTATTGGCGGCTTGCCTAACGAAGAGCATTATGCCGAGTCCTTGGCGTATGCGAGGCAGATGGTCGAACAGGTCCAACGCCACACTAAGCAACTTGTGGGACCACTGGATGCACCGAAGGACGAACCTAAAGGGTAAAGATAGAATAAGAAACTTCTTGTAAATTAGCAGCTTATAGATGTGAAGGTTGACCTCTAAATTCATATGTGAATATGATGTATGTAATTGCAAATGCATCTTCGAGTATGTCGATATTTTTTGCGTTGAACCTGTATGGCGCAGCCCCCGAGTGTTCGAGTGTGGCCTAGGTTTTTGTCTTTGAACCTGTGTGATGCAGCCCCGAGTATTCGAGTGTGGCCTAGGATTTGATTTGTGAACCTGTATGGCGCAGCCCCCGAGTGTTAGAGTGTGGCTAGGATTTGATTTATGAACCTCTACGGCGCAGCCCCCGAGCGTTCGGGTGCGGCCTAAGTTTTTCTTTTGACTTGTATGGCGCAGCCCTCGAGCATTCGGGTGCGGCCTAAGTTTTTATTTGGACTTGTATGGCGCAGCCCCCGAGCGTTCGGGTGCGGCCTAAATTTTTTATTTGAACTTGTATGGTGCAGCCCCGAGCGTTCGGGTGCGGCCTAAGTTTTTCTTTCGACCTGTATGGCGCAGCCCCCGAGCGTTCGGGTGTGGCCTAAGTTTCTTATTTGAACTTGTATGGCGCAGCCCCCGAGCGTTCGGGGGCGGCCTAAGTTTTTCTTTTGACTTGTATGGCGCAGCCCCCGAGCGTTCAGGTGTGGCCTAAGTTTATTATTTGAACTTGTATGGCGCAGCCCCCGAGCGTTCGGGTGCGGCCTAAGTTTTTCTTTCGACTTGTATGGTGCAGCCCCGAGCGTTCGGGTGTGGCCTAAGTTTTTTATTTGAACTTCTATGGCGCAGGCCCCGAGCATTCGGGTGCGGCCTAAGTTTTTCTTTCGACTTGTATGGCACAGCCCCCGAGCATTCGGGTGTGGCCTAAGTTGGCAACTCTTCCACCCAGGCTCCCGCAGCACGTCTGAGTGGCACGAACAAGCGTTTCTTGAGGCCACGACAGACAAGGCCGTTTGCTTTTTCGACTTGCCCAATCGATTGTGGATGTGCGACTGAGGCGTAGTTGAGCTTGATGTCTTGGTCTGAGCAGAACATCTTGAACTCTTCGGCTGTGAAGTTGGTGCCGTTGTCGGTGATGATGCTGTTGGGTATGCCGAATCTGAAGATGATGGACCTGATGAAGTTGACCGCGGATGAGGCAGTCAAGCTTGTGATTGGAACAGCTTCGATCCACTTCGTGAACTTGTCGACTGCGACGAGGAGGTGCGTGTGTCCGCCAGGGGACGATTTCTTCAATGGACCCACCATGTCGAGTCCCCACTGGGCAAAAGGCCAGGCGAGTGGTATCGTCTTGACCTCTGTCGTAGGCGCATGTGGCTTAGTGGCGAATTTCTGGCATCCGATGCATCTCTTGACCATGTCTTCAGCTTCTTGCATAGCAGTGGGCCAATAGAATCCTGCTCGAAAGGCTTTGGCGACTAGGGCGCGCCTGCTGGCATGGTGCCCACAGGTACCCGCGTGGATGTCGAGCAGGATGGCTTTGCCGTCTTCTGGGTCGATGCACCGCTACAGTACTCCTGCTATGCTGCGCTTGTAAAGCTCTCCGTTGATGATCGTGAAGGCCTTGGAGCGACGAGTGATGCGCTTGGCTTCTGTCGGGTCTGCTGGCAGTTCCTTTCGCAGCATGTATGCTAGACAAGGATTAGTCCATGTAGGTTCGATCAACAGTACCTCGATGGGTTGCTTCCCGGCGTCTCCTGGTCCTTTGCTGGCGAGTCTTGCGAGCCTGAGGTCGATGTCGAAGGCTCGTGTGGCTGCTTCAGCTTGATGGAGCATTGTTTGATGCACTCGAGAAAGACTCCATCTGGCACCTTGCCCTTCCGTGAGCAGATGTTGGCGAGCATGCCTACCTCCTCATTGCTTTCACAACCCACATGACGCAACTCGCAGCCTTCAAAGTTGCCCTCCATGATGTTGTATAGGTCCCGGTAGGCGATCATGTTGTCTGCGATGGCGTCGCAGTCCTTCATGGTTTGCTACACGACGAGGTTCGAGTCCCCGTAGATCATGAGGTGAGTGGCGCCCCAGTTCATGGCCATTCGCATGTCATGGAGGAGAGCCTCGTACTCTGCTTCGTTGTTCGTTGGCATTTTGAAGTCCATCTGCAGAACGTAGCGGAGCCTATCGCCTTTGGGTGATATCAGAATGACACCAGCACCCGCGCCATCGTACTTTTTGGAGCCATCGAAGTACATGGTCCAGGCGTTGGACAGGTTTGGGACAGATGGTAACTGAGCTTCTATCCACTCAGTCGTGAAGTCAGGGAGTACTTGCGCCTTGATTGCTCTCGGGTGTGCATACTTAAGGTCCCATGGACCCACATTTGGCGACTCTTCCCGTGGCATATGGGTTGGTGAGGATGTCCGAGATGGCCGATGAGCTGACCACAGTTATCGGGTGCCTAGAGAAATAGTGCACCAGCTTCCTTGAGCTCATGAAGACACCGTATGCTAGGTTCTGGTAATGTGGGTATCTCTGCTTGGACACGGATAGAACCTCGCTGAGGTAATAGATAGGTCGATGTATAGGGTGCCCTTTGCCTTCATCGCGCTCGACGACGAGGACTGTGCTGACCACTCGATTAGTTGCTGCAACATAAAGGAAGATGGGTTCCTTCTCGGCGGGTGCGACGAGGATGGGCGGAGTCGACAGGACGTGCTTGAGATGAGCGAACGCTGCCTGTGCTTCTTCCGTCCACTCGAATTTGTCTGTCTTCTTCATCAGTTGGTAGAAAGGGAGTGTGACGAGGTTATACTCTGCGGGTACCCCAGCGTAAGGGTACGTGGTGCACGTGATGACTAAAGAAGCCCAAGTTTAATCAAAGCCCACGAAGGAAGGCCCAAGACGAAGAGTGCTTTCCAAGTTAGATTAAGCTATAGTCGGTTAAAGCTTTCCATACATGTAAACCTAGTCGGTTACGTATCCCGAGACCCAGCCTCCTATATAAAGGCTGGGAGGGTGATCGATCAAGGACAAGCAATCCATAGCCACCTGAACCCCGACGAGGTCAGCAACTCGCCGGACCCTTGTAACCCTCATATTCACGACATCAAATACAGACAGGCAGGAAGTAGGGGTGTTACCTCACTCGAGGGCCCTGAACCTGGGTAAATCCCGCTTGTCAGCCGTCGATTCTACTAACACTATGCGTTCTCTACCACACAATCAACCCTAGGTACCTAAACCATGGGACTTGCCGAGGGCACACCTCGTCAATTGACGCCGTCTGTGGGAACAGGTAGTGTTGGGCTCACGGTTTCGCCGGTTTCATCATCAAGCGGCCACTCGCCGATCGCATCTGCACATGGCAACTCACCGGCTACATCATCAAACGGCAAATCGCCGATCATGGCTGCAAACAGCAACTCGCTGGCAAAATCGACTAGCATCAACTCAAGAGGCGATCACTCGCCAATCTCTCCAAGGAGGCTCAAGCCACACTCGATGGAAGCTCAAAAGACCTTTGCCGGTCTCGAATCAGGTTTGGATATTACAGTTGGAGAATTTATCTTCTTTGTCGATAAAGATGGTGTGCAGGACCTGCTGGATCCACTCGACATGGAGATACTCGACAACTTATCTGCTGCAACACCATCCATCTTGGCGGCAGCGTCATCACAGATCGTTCTGATCCAATCGCCAAGCGACTCCGCAACAACCATGAACTCGCAAGAGTTCCGCGACGAGGTAGCCAAAAGATTTGGAAGGAGCGAGATCGAATCTGCGTACCACCCAAACAACTCAGCTGAGTCACTCGACAACATCGTCGACTGCAATGACACCATGGGAAACAAGGAGGACATAGACGACAACATATACCTTACCGATCTCAACGGCCCAGAAATTCGTGCCAGCCACGAAATATTCACTTGCAACACAGGCAGCCTGGACAAAACACTCGAGGATCTTCTCGATTGTGGCGAAAATCTCAGCAAACAAAGCAACTCTGACATGAGCCTGGACAACGATGCCGAATCCATGATGCGCGTCAATAGCATGTGGACAGAAGATCAGGTGATGCCTTATCAGGTTTACACAGCGAGTACCGCAGAAACATCAGCGGCCGCAGCATGCCGTCGACCCACAGAATACCCGTGCACAGTCACTATGCCAGACGGAACGACCACGTTAACGATCACGGCAGAGATGGCAGAGAAAGTAAGCAAAATAATTGAAGACTGCACAATGCTGCCAGCAAACGCAACCCCAGAAGAGATATTGACCTTAAAGTACTTCCAATGGCAAGAATCAATAGGGCTAAAGAACTACAGAGCAGTGCTCGAGGAACGCAAAAAGCATGCCAGCATATCAAGTGCTCGACGAAGAGCGTTATCTGTAAGTTCAACAGGGAGAAACGACCCCGCAAACAGGTCGCGTGTCATAAACCTTGGAGACGCAGATCGTGCGGCGGTCACTCGAAACCTGAATCCAGCTTTCATGGCAGTAGATGCAGAAGGAGTCCCCATATCTACCGAACCAGTCGGGGCGCTGATGACGTTAGGCACTTATCTCAGAACAATCGAACCTCCTGCAGGAGACCCAAAGAGAGATCAGCACCTTCAGCTGTACAGGCAACTGGCGATAGCAGCAAAGGCCATACAGCCGCCGCAAGCAACTCCAAGGAGAGATACAGACCGGGACCATCGAAGTCGAAGCCCGTGAGGAGGAAGCAGTCAAAAAAGCTCACGCCGTCATCGCTCCAGCAGGAGCCGGTCTAGGAGATCATACAGCAGCAGCTCAGACTCAGAAGCAGAAATCGGACCCTGTGGAGCATTATGTTTCACTCGACGAATCCGGGAGGCTCGCATGCCAAAGAAGTTTTCATTAGCTTCCACGCCCAAATTCAACTCCAAACAAGAGCCGTCAGGCTGGCTAGAGGTCTACAGGCTGGCAGTCGGATGTCAGCGCGGCACTATGACCACAGCTATGCAATACATACAGCTCATGATGGAGGGAACAGCTCGCGACTGGCTCAAATCGCTACCCGAATCATACTACGATTCGTGGGAGCACTTCAGAGATGATTTCATCAAATACTTCGAACCTCTATGCGAGCGCCCCAAAACTTTTGAAGAACTTCGAACCTGCAAGCAAAGGTCAGATGAATCGCTAAGATCGTACATACGGTGATGGACCGCCATCCGTAACTCAGTAGGCAACGTATCGGAAGATAGGGCAATCGATGCCTTCAAGAACGGACTCTGGAGAGAAGACTTCAAAGAGACGCTCGGTAGAGAAAATCCAAGATCAATGGCAGCACTTATGGTACTCGCAACAAAGTGGGCGGATGGAGAAGACTCTGTACGAAGCACTCGACCCGTTTCTTCACACGACAACCATGAGAGTGGAAGTCGAGACCGCAGAGACAACTACAGAGATGATCGGAGGTGCAAACGCAAGCATCGTTACCACGATGATGACAAACCAAGCTTCGTCGGGGCAGGCTTTGCCAAGCCACGGGACAACCGCGACCAGACTGATAAACGACCCGATGATCACCACGACAGTCGAGACCATCGTATAGATGACCGTCGTGATAATCGAGACCATCGTACAGATGATCGTCGCGTCAGCCGAGATCGCTATGGAGACAGCAGACGCGACAACCGTGATAGCTACAAGAGGCCAGAATAGCGTAGGCGAATAGACAAAAAACCTAAGCGCTCAGTCGAAGAAATGATGGACGATTATTACAGATTCCATCTATACAAAGGGGATGACGGTAAGCTACGCTCCAACCATTCGCTGAGAAACTACAGAGAATTCGATCAACTTGCGATTGAACACCTACTGCGACTGCAAAGAGAGGGGCGCGCACCCCCGCAACTGACGCAGACTCAATCAATCGTAACACTTGCGCCACAAGCACAGCCTGCTCAGGTATATTCAGCGCCGCCACCATCTCAACAAACTCAGGTATACTCAGCGCCGCAGCAAGTACAACAAACTCAGGTATATTCCATACCACTGCAAACACAGCCTACTTAGGTGTATTCTGCACCAACGCAAGCGCAGCCGACACCAGTATACATGGTACCAGCACAACCCAATACGGGAACACAAATGGCAGCAGCCGTGCACCAGATGCCGCAAGGAGAGGAGCAAAAATACCCTGTAACCCGCGGGCAGATGAACATGATCCAGCGAGGGTGTCCATCCAATAGAGAGCAGAAATTACACACTCGACGCGTCAATATGGCAGTCATGGCACCACCAGTTGTCCCAGATTTTTTGAAAGGATCAGAAACTCCAATTGTCTTCAGTCGAGAGGACCACCCACCAGCAGTATATAGACCAGGGCATGCAGCCTTGGTACTCGACGCTCAGATCGGAGACTACGCCATGACCAAGGTCTTCATGGACGGAGGCAGCGGCCTTAACATAATCTTCACGGATACACTGCGCAGATGAACAAATCAGTCGAAAACCTGCCGAAGTCCACTAATACCTTCCACGGTATCGTCCCAGGCAAAGCGGTACTCCCGCAAGGTACAATACAACTCGATGTCACATGTGGAGATCCTACTCACTTCAGAACCGAGTCGATTGAGTTCGAAGTGGTCGACTGGAAATCACAATACCATGCAATACTCGGGCGTCCCCACTTTCGCTCGATTCATGGTTGTCCCACACTACGCCTACCTCAAGCTCAAAATGCCAGGACCAAAAGGAGTCATCACAGTCAACGGGAATTTTCAAAGATCAGATTCATGCGACCGCGACTTCAGCAAAATCTCCGAGATGTACAGGATGGAGCAGACACTCGCCGAACTCGAGGTCTCTAACGACCGCACGCTTCTGCCGGAACACAAGAGGCTGGCAACCGATAGAGAATTCAATGCCACCAACGACACGAGGAAGCACCAGTTGCACCCGACTGATCCCTCAAAGACGGTCAACGTGTCGTCGAGTCTTACTAGTGCATAGGAAGGCGCGCTCATCAAATTCCTCCGTGAGAACTGGGAAATATTTGCATGGTGTCCAGCCGACATGCCAGGTATTCCCAGGGAATTTTCCGAGCACTCTCTACAACTCAAGCCAGGTTCTAGGCCAGTCAAGCAAACTATGCGCCGTGTCTCCGGTCCCAAAAGAGGCCCAATCAAAGATGAAGTTGACAAGTTACTCGCTGCAAAGTTCATTCTAGAAATCAAAAAGTCAGACTAGGTTGCTAACCCTGTACTGGTCGAGAAGAAGCACTCGGACACCTTGCGGATGTGTGTGGATTTCACCGCCCTGAACAAATGTTGTCCAAAGGATCACTTCCCATTGCCACGAATCGACCAGATCATCGACTCGCAGCAGGATACGCTCGGTTATCATTTCTGGATGCATACTCCGGATACCATCAAATTCGGATGAAAGAAGAAGACGAAGACAAAACAGCATTCATAACCCACTCGGGGTCTACTGCTACACAACCATGCCTTTCGGGCTCAAGAACGCGGGTACAACGTACCAGCGCATGATGCAAAACTGTCTGCAAGAACAGATAGGACGCAATGTTCAGGTCTACGTCGATGACATCGTCATCAAGACTGAGAAGGAGGACACGCTAATCGACGATCTACGGGAAACATTCAAGAACCTCAATCGATACAACATCAAGCTCAACCCAAAGAAATGCACCTTCGGTGTTCCAGCAGGACAACTTTTGGGTTACTTGATATCTGCGCGCGGAATCGAAGCGGACCAAGAAAAGATACAGGCCATACTCACAATGAAGAGACCCACCAAACTCCACGAGGTGCAGCAGCTAGCCGGTCGAGTAGCAGCACTCAGCCAGTTCATCAGCAAACTAGGCGAAAAGGCACTCCCGTTCTACAAACTGATGAAGAAGGCAGACAAGTTCGAGTGGACAGACGAAGCCGAAGCAGCTTTCCTCGAACTCAAAAAGATGCTCACAAGTCCTCCAATCCTAGTAGCACCCAGGGAAAATGAGCCACTCTACCTATACATCTCAGCCACCAATCGAGTGGTCAGCACCGTGTTGGTAGTCGATCGCATGGAGGAAGGACACAACTAAAGCATACAGAGATTAGTATACTACGTAAGTGAAGTCCTCTCCCTGTCCAAACAGCGGTACCCGCAATATCAGAAATTGGCATACGCCGTGTTCATGACATCCAGGAAGCTGGCGCACTACTTCACAGAACACCCGATAACGGTGATCAACAAATCGGCGATTGGAGACATCCTCACAAACCCCAACGCAACGGGGCGTGTAGAAAAATGGCTCATCAGCTAGGGCCACTTGGAATCAAGTATAAGCACCCGAAGTCCATCAAGGCACAAGTCCTACCCGACTTTCACACCGAGTGGATAGAAGCTCAATTACCAGGAGTACCTGATGTGTCAAATTCCTGGACCATGTACTTCGACGGGTCCAAAAAGAATGAAGGAGCGGGAGCAGGCGTCATACTCATCTCACCAAAAGGCGATAGACTGCGCTATATCTTACAAATGGGTTTCGAGTTCCCATCAAACAATGAGGCTGAGTACGAAGCCCTAATCCACGGCATGCGCATGGCAAAGGCCATGAGATGCACTCGACTAATGATTTATGGTGACTCTAACTTAGTTGTGCAGCAAACAATGAAGGCCTGTGACGCAATCGCAGACAACATGATCGCCTACCGTGACTTGTACAACATAATGGAGGGCAGCTTCGATGGCTGCGAACTGCGGCACATAGGGAGAGAAAGCAACGAAGAGGCAGACAACTAGCCAACATTGCTTCCACAAAGGCACCAGTACCACCAGGTGTTTTCCTTGAGAGAATAGAGCATAGGTCAATCGACAAATGACCATCGACCACGACAGCAGCTACGGACAAGAGCAAAGCACCAAGCACAGAGGATCCTCCGATTGAGGTACTTCTCATTGAGCCAACATGGACTCAACCCTTCCTCGCATACATGCATCGCAACAAACTACCAGAAGACACAACGAGGCCAAACGTGTCACTCGACGAGCAAAAGCATACGCCATCATAAACGGTGAGCTGTACAAATGCAGCACTTCAGGTATGTTCCAAAGATGCATCGCACTCGAGGATGGCAAAGACCTCCTTCAGGACATTCATGCAGGTACCTACGGGCACCACGCCGACAGTCGATCACTCATAGCCAAAGCCTTCCGAGTGGGGTTTTACTGGCCTACAGCGCTAAGGGACGCAGAGGACATAGTCAAAAGGTGCATCGGTTGCCAGAAGTTTGCTTTCAAGCCACATGCACCCGCATCCGCGCTAAAAACTATACCATTGGCATGGCCCTTTGCCCAATGGGGACTCGACATTGTGGGACCACTCAAAAAATCATCGAAAGGCGGTCATACTCACCTACTGGTGGCAGTCGACAAGTTCACAATGTGGATCGAGGCTATCCCCATCACAAGCTCGACAGCTTCTACGGCGGTCCGTTTCATACAATCGATCATGTATCGATTTGGAGTAATGGACAGCATCATAACCGACAACGGCACCAACTTCACGGCAGAAGAGTTCAAATCCTTTTGCAAAGAGCAGAACATCAAGCTAAACTACGCCTCTGTGGCACGTCCACAATCCAATGGACAAGTCGAAAAAGCCAATGGACTCGTATGCAGCGGCATTAAAAAGAGACTCTTGGTGCCACTCAAAAGGGACGCGGGTGCATGGGTTGATGAGCTCCCGTCAGTACTATGGAGCCTAAGGACCACCCCAAACGCCTCTACGCAGTCCACACCGTTCTTCATGGTCTATGGTGCGGAGGCAGTGCTACCTTCCGATGTCAAGTTTAACGCACCGCGAGTGGAAGCGTATGAAGAAGATGATGCAAACAAGGCACTCGAAGACGCAACCGATTTGCTGGAAGAGGCGCGTAACACGGCCTTAGCACGAACGGCTGTTTATCAACAAGACCTCCGCAACTACCATAGTCGTCGATTGCGCACACGATCCTTCATGGTGGGAGACTTGGTGCCGCGGGAGAAGCAGAAGAAGGTCCACAAGCTCGCATCACCATGGGAAGGACCTTACATCATCACAGAGGTCATCGATGGCGGAGCCTATCGGCTGAAGAATGCGAAGACGGGGGAAGTAGCATCAAACCCATGGAACGTGGTGCACTTGCGTCGGTTCTATGCATAGGTCTCCTAGTCTCATATGTAATAGCACACAATGTCGGAAGAACCAGCAGGTTTCAGACGCACTCTTTCCCTTACCAGGGTACCTAAGGGGACTGGAAGGTTTTTAATGAGGCGGCTTGCTGGTCGAACACACAATTTGGAATAAAGATATATGTTCCTCCATATTTCTCATATATGTTTTTCATTATTTACCCCACTCAAATACTCGGGGGCTGGAGCATAAAAACATAGGCATAAAATCTAAACTCTCACTCGAATATTCACAATACACGAAAATTGCAGCCCAGTCGATAGACTCGGGGGCTGAATACCACAAACACTAAAAGCAAAACAAACCCTCTTGACAGGCTCGGGGGCTGGGTCAAACAGAAAACTCAACCCCACTTGACAGACTCGGGGGTTGGGTCAAACAGAAAACACAAACCCACTCGATAGACTCGGGGGCTGGCATAAATAAAAACGCAAAAGTATTTTGCCACATATACAGAAAGGAACATTTACACTCGGGGGCTGCCCCGACTACGCAAAGGTTTACAAACTACAGGAAACTAAGTTGTTGGCTCATCCTTCATATCCAACACTGGGCTGAAAAGTTGCTCCTTGCAGCGATTAATGAAATCTTCAACAGCGGAGTACGTCTTGACTAGTTGTGTTTGGGATATGAGTGTACCCATGGTAGGAGGGCGAATCGAAAAATCTGGTTTGCGACTACGAATGTGGGCCATAGTCGCATTGGATCCAAGAACTGCAAGTTGGATCAAGGATTCTTTGACTGAATCCGTCACTCGAAAAATATCAACCAAAGGAAAAAGCCCTTGTGGCTGAGGCCCTGATGGGAAGAGCGCGCAGTTTAGGTGAGTGAAAATACGCCTGCATATCTCGAGTACTTGGGCGTTTCGCCACACCCGATCCTTCAAAGTGACAAGGGTGCGAGCGTGCACCTTGTCCAAATAAAAATGCTGCCTACCAGTAGTTGGCACATCAACAGCATCATCAAGGAGTCGGGTGACCCTCCTATCTTCTTGCTTAAAATCAGGTACAAAACCTGCAAAAAACAAAATTACTGGTTCAAGGCATAACACAAAATATACAACTTTTTATAGCAAAAGCAATGGCATAAACTCACTCTCGAGTTGCCTGTTTATGTTGTACATCTCGCCAAGAACATAATCCTCGTGCTGGGTGGCAAAACTTGGTTTGGAACGCACCAGCTCCAACTCAGCTCGAGTACTCCTGAGCTCTTGTTCTAGCTGAATGACCCGATTCTTCGCAAGAGCGAGTGTCCTCGTGTCATTCCTTGCTTGGCCAGGTGTTCGAATACTGGCACGAGATAGGGATGGTCCACCAGACTCATGTTCTTGTGGATGGTTCATAAAGCATAACATTCAGACACCCAGATGCATAAACTCGCAAAAATTCAGGCGGATCAACAAACTTCATTCAAGCAGAACACCCAAAATGTATACTAGCACAAACATAAGTAGCAAAAGCATACATGCCCAGTTCGAGTAATAAAATTACAAAGCAGAGAATTCCTAGGCCTGCGAGATAGATTCTGCCCTACTCTTACATGACTGAGCCCTAACAGCTTCAGCTCGGCGTTCCATAGTCTGGACGCAGACCTCGCTCAGTCGTGTAGCTGGCTCGGTTACACCCCTGAATGATAGTGGCCTCCCATCAGACTTTCTCGGGTAATCCAACAAAGCGCTATTGAAGTCAGCCTCTACAAAGCTTGAGGGTGTACTCCGAGCCACGTACCGTAAGTTCACGGGCAAAATCCGCCATAGTCGATGATCCAGCGCCAAAGGCCGCAACAAGTCCTTCGGCAGTCGAATGAGCAGTTGTTGTAGGACACATCTCTTCGTGCAGACTGCCAAGAGTACTGGTCACTGATACGTCCATTTTGCATCACTATTTTATATCATAGTTTACTATTATTCATTGATATATTTCATATTTAGAGATGATACTTATGTTATTTTACCTATTTTGCATGTTTGATGATTATTGGAGAATTAAACACCAGAGTCAGATTTCTGCAGGAAAAAGGACCGTCAAGATACTATATTTCTGAAGATCAATAATTCGAGGAAAATACCCGAAGCTCCTATTTTATCAGATGACGGAGGCAGCCAAAAGGGGAGGCCAAGGTGGGCCACCATGGGCCCTCACCATGTCGTGGCGCGCCGCCACGTGGTGAGGAGGCTCTGGCCAACCTCTGTCAGTCCCCCTTCGCGTACATCATCCCAGGAAACCCTAAGGCACAGGGGGACGTCGAGAAAATATTCCGCCGCCTCCACGAGGCGGAAAACACCAGAGAGAGAAAAGCTCTCCGGCAGGGAGCAATCTGCCGGGGAAATTCCTTCCCGGAGAGGGGAAATCGTCGCCATCGTCACCGTCATCGAGCTGGACTTCATTGGAATCATCATCATCATCTCCACCGCCGACACCACCATCTCCACCGCTCCACTCCGTTCCGCTGTAACATCTAGGGTTGAATCTTGTCTAGTTCATAGGGGAAGCTTTCCCGGTGTTAATTACTCCTTGTGGTTGATGCTATTGAGTGAAACCGTTGAATTAAGGTTTATGTCCAGATTGTTATTCATCATTATATCACCTCTGATCATGTTCCATATGATGTCTTGTGAGTAGTTCGTTTAGTTCTTGAGGACATGGGAGAAGTCTTGATGTTAGTAGTGAATTATGTTGAGTAATATTTAATGGTTTGATATTTAAGTTGTGGTGTTATTCTTCTAGTGGTGTCATGTGAACGTCGACTACATGACACTTCACCTTTATGGGCCTAGGGGAATGCATTTGTATTCGTTTGCCAATTGTGGGGTTGCCGGAGTGACAGAAACCTAAACCCCCGTTGGTATATCGATGCATGAGGGATAGCAGGATCTCAGAGTTTAAGGCTGTGGTTAGATTTATCTTAATTACTTTCTTGTATTTGCGGATGCTTGCAAGGGGTATAATCACAAGTATGTATTAGTCCTAGGAAGGGCGGTGCATTAGCATAGGTTCACCCACACAACACTTATCAAAACAATGAAGATTAATCAACTATATGAAGCGAAAGCACTTGACAATATTCCCGTGTGTCCTCAAGAACGTTTGGTCATCATAAGTAAACCTACCGGCTTGTCCTTTGCTGTAGAAAGGATTGGGCCACTCGCTGCAATTATTATTACTGCATTTTATTTACTTGTATTTATTTATCTGCTATATCAAAAACTCTAAAAACTTGTCTGCGAGTATTTACAGTGAATCCTTATCAAAACTGCTTGTCAACACCTTCTGCTCCTCGTTGGGTTCGACACTCTTATTTATCGAAAGTACTACGATACACCCCCTATACTTGTGGGTCATCAAGACTATTTTCTGGCGCCGTTGCCGGGGAGTGAAGCGCTATTGGTAAGTGGAATTGGTAAGGAAAACTTTTACTGTACGTGCTGTTTTTATTTTTGCCTGCTGCTATATTTCATTATGGAGAGGTCTTCTCTTGAATTCCTATTTGGGAAAACCACTACCACTGCTAAGGTAGTAGAGGAGGCCCGCATGAATAGGTAATCCATTCAAAATACCTATGAAAATTGTTGAACGTGTTACGAATAACCGCTATGAAGGAGATGGAACTGTCCATCCTGGTGATCATTTATTATTCTACATGAATTATGCGAGTTATTTAAGTGTGCAGGTATTTCAATGGAAGAAGTTAAGAAGAAACTATTCTCTCTATCGCTGTCTGGTAGAGCTGCACATTGGTATAAACTGCTGAAGAATGGGCGTTCTCTTGGATGGGAGGAAATTGTACCTCTCTTTTACTCTAAATTCTATCCTCCAAGTGAGATTCACAAGGACCGGAACCTCATATATAATTTTTGGCCTATGATGGAGAGAGTATTGCCCAAGCGTGGGGGAGATTGAAGTCATTAATGCTCAAATGCCCCATTCATGAGCTTCCTGGTAATGTTTATTGATAACTTTTATGCAAGGCTCTCCTTTCAGGATAAAACTCTATTGGATACTACTTGTTCTGGATCATTCACTCGTAATAAAGAAGAGTTTAAATGGGACCTTCTTGATCGGATTCAGGAGAACACTGAAGGATGGGAGAACGACAAAGGTAGAGAGTCAGGTATAAAGTATGACTTCGAATGTGTTAAAACTTTATGAATACTGATGATTATCGTAATATAGCACTACTTATGGCCTTGACTCTCAAGTTGTTGCAAATTTTATAAAGCCTTTGCCTCTTATTTCGGTATGCCAAAGGAGGGTTTTAAGAATTATCATGAACCTTATAAAGATAAAGTTGTTTCTCCTATGGCTAGAAGTGTTGAGGTTAATACTGTTGATCACATTATTCCTGAACCTTATATTGAAAAGTTTTTTCCTGCCAAAATTAAGGAGCACTCTATTATAGCTAGTGTTGTTAAAAAAGTACAAAAAAGCTATAGAACCTGATGAACAAATAACGTTGAACCTGCTGTAGCAATGGTTAAAGACCTTGTCACTGAAAATTTAGAAGATGGACATATCATCTTTTGTGAAGATGCTTCTAATATTGTTTCACATCCTAAAAGTTCTAGGAAAACTAGTGTTCCTGTGCTTTCTGTTAGGATAGGTGATCATTGCTATTATGGTTTATGTGATATTGGTGCAAGTTCAGTGCTATTCCTTATGAGCTTTACAGGGAAATTATGCATGAAATTGGTCCTTGCGAACTTGAGGAAATTGATGTGGTTATTCAGCTTGCTAATGAGAAACTATCTCTCCAATTGGTATTGTTAGAGATGTGGAAGTTCTATGTGGTAAGACTAAATACCCTGCTGATTTTCTTGTACTTGGTTGGCTGCTAGTGAGACTTGTCCTATTATTTTTGGTAGACCTTTTCTGAATACTTGTGGTGCTGTTATAGATTGTAAGAAAGAGAATTTTTTTACTAAATTTGCTGGTGAATCTTATGAGTTCAATTTCTCTAAATTTGCTAAAGCACCTTATGAAACCGAATTGCCTAATAAGATTTTGAAGTTGCTCAACTTGCCTCTATTGCTCTTGCTCCTAACAATGCTTTGCAGCAACATATGGAGGATCATGAAAGTGAGGTCTTTATGGAAGAAAGGAATGAGCTTGACGAAATATTCCTTCGTCAACCTATACTCAAACACAATTTACCGGTGGAAGATTTGGGTACACGATGCCACCAAAGGAGGATCCTGTTTTTGATTTAAACCTTTACCTGATAATCTTAAATATGCTATATTGATGATAAGAAAATATACCCTGTTATTATTAGTTCTAAACTTTCAGGTAAGAAGAGGAAAGATTATTGGAAGTGTTGAAGAAACATCGCGGAGCTATGGGCTACACTCTTGATGACTTGAAAGGGATTTCCCCTGCTATTTGTCAACATGCTATTAATATGGAACCTGATGCAAAGCCAGTTGTTGAGCATCAACGTCGTTTAATACCAAGATGAAGGAAGTGGTAAGAAATGAGGTATTAAAACTTCTTGAAGCTGGTATTATTTATCCTATTGCTGATAGTAGATGGGTAAGTCTGTGCATTGTGTTCCTAAGAAAGGAGGAATTACTGTTGTGCCTAATGAAAATGATGAACTAATTCCTCAAAGAGTAGTAGTTGGTTATAGGATGTGCATTGATTTTAGAAAGGTTAACAAAGTAACTAAGAAAGATCATTATCCTTTACCTTTTATTGATCAAATGCTTAGAGAGTTGTCTAAGAAAACTCATTTTGTTTCCTTGATGGTTATTCTGGGTTTTCTCAAATTGCTGTGAGAAAGCAAGATCAAGAGAAAACACTTTTACTTGTCCTTATGGAACTTATGCTTATAGACGTATGCCTTTTGGTTTGTGTAATGCTCCTGCTACTTTTCAAAGATGCATGTCTGCTATTTTTCATGGTTTTTGTGAGGAAATTGTGGAAGTCTTCATGGACGATTTCTCCGTCTATGGAACTTCTTTTGATAATTGCTTGCACAATCTTGATAAAGTTTTGCAGAGATGTGAAGAACTAATCTTGTTCTTAATTGGGAGAAATGCCACTTTATGGTCAATGAAGGAATTGTTCTTGGACATAAAATTTCTGAAAGAGGCATTGAAGTTGATCGAGCTAAAGTGGAGGCAATTGAGAAGATGCCTTGTCCCAGAGATGTCAAAGGTATTCGTAGTATTCTTGGTCATGCTGGTTTCTATAGAGGTTTATTAAAGATTTCTCTAAAATTTCAAAGCCTCTTACTAATCTTCTTCAAAAAGATGTACCTTTTGTTTTTGATGATGATTGTAAGGAAGCTTTTGAAACTTTGAAAAAGGCTTTAATTACTGCTCCTATAGTTGAACCACCTGATTGGAATTTACCTTTTGAAATTATGTGTGATGCTAGTGATTTTGCTGTGGTGATGTTCTTGGGCAGCGAATAGATAAGAAGTTGAATGTTATTCACTATGCTACTACTGAAAAAGAGTTCTAGCTGTAGTTTTTGCTTGTGACAAATTTTGACCTTATATTGTTGATTCAAAAGTCACTATTCATACTGATCATGCTGCTATTAGATACCTTATGGAAAAGAAAGATGCTAAGCCTAGGCTTATTAGATGGGTACTTCTTTTGCAAGAGTTTGATTTGCATATTGTAGATAGAAAAGGTGCTGAAAACCCTGTTGCTGATAATTTGTCTAGATTGGAAAGCATTCCTTATGATCCTATTCCTGTTAATGATAGTTTTCCGAATGAACAGTTGGCTGCAATAAGGGAAAGTTCACGAGATAGTCCTTGGTATGCTGATTATGCTAACTTTATTGTTTCCAAGTACTTGCCTCCAACCTTTTCAGCTCAGCAAAGAAGGAAATTCTTTTATGACTTGAGGCATTATTTTTGGGATGACCCACACTTATATAAAGAAGGAGTGGATGGCATTATGCGAAGATGTGTTCCGAACATGAACAAGGAGATATTGAGAAAATGCCATGGTAGTGCTTATGGAGGACATCATGCTGGAGATAGAACTGCACAAAAGGTTCTACAATCAGGTTTTTATTGGCCTACCCTCTTTAAGGATGCAAGAAGTTTATTTTATCTTGTGATGAATGTCAAAGAGTTGGTAATATCTCTAGACGCAATGAAATGCCTATGAATTATTCTCTTGTTATTGAACCATTTGATTGTTGGGGATTCGACTTCATGGGTCCTTTTCCTCCTTCAGAAGGTAATACTCATATACTTGTTGCTGTTGATTATGTTACTAAGTGGGTAGAAGCTATACCTACAAAAAGTGCTGATGGTGAGACCTCTTTAAAAATGCTTCAAGATGTTATTTTTCCTAGGTTTGGTGTACCTAGATATCTTATGACTGATGGAGGTTCTCATTTCATCCATGGTGGTTTTAGAAAGACCCTTGCTAAATATGGTGTTAATCATAGAATTGCTTCAGCCTATCATCCCCAAACTAGTGGACAAGTAGAATTGTCAAATAGGGAGATTAAATCTATCTTGCAAAAGACTGTTAATAAATCTAGAAAAATTGGGCTAGTAAGTTAAATGATGCTTTATGGGCTTATAGAACTGCTTATAAAAACCCTATGGGTATGTCTCCTTACAAAATGGTTTATGGTAAAGCTTGTCACTTGCCTTTAGAATTAGAACACAAAGCTTATTGGGCAGTGAGAGAGCTTAATAGAGACTTTAAACTTGCTGGTGAAAAGAGGTTGCTTCATTTGAGTTCTTTAGATGAGTGGAGAAGTGAAGCTTACGAAAATGCTAGACTCTTTAAAGAGAAAGTTAAGAAATGGCATGATAGGAGAATTCTTAAAAGAGAGTTTAATGTTGGTGAGAAAGTTCTATTGTATAGGTCTCGTCTCAGGTTTTTTGCAGGAAAATTACTCTCAAAATGGGAAGGACCTTTTGTTATTGTGGAGGTGTATCGTTCAGGTGCAATAAAGATTGCTTCACTCAAAGATAACTCTAGACAAGTGGTGAATGGTCAAAGACTCAAACATTATATTTTTGGAGATTCTTATAATGAAGATGTTGATACTATTCAAGTGGTGACTCCGGAAGTTTTCATCGAAAGCAATTCCATGAGACTGAAGAGTCTGATTTCGAATAGGTAACAGTTTCGGTAAGAAAAACCACGCGTATAACCCTCCAATAGATATTTTCGTCGTTTCTATTAAATATGGAAAAATAAGAGACCGAACCGGATGGGAGACGGTGCCTGAGGGCACCTCACCACGTGGCGGCATGGGCCCACCCCTGGCCGCGCCACCGTATGGTGAGGGCGCCTCGGAGCTCGTCTCCGACCAGGTTTCCTCCAGTGCCTTCCTTTTGACGATAAACTTTTTGCTATATAACTAACCCGAGCCCCCGAGGTTCGTATATCGCATTTTCGTCGTGTTTCGTTTCAAATTGTTTCTATCCAGATGTCGTCTCAAGGTTCATCCTCAGAAGACTACGTGCTGCGTCGTAAACGTGAGCTTCTCCAAGACCTTGATCAAGGAACTTTCGTCGGATGGGCGGAAGAGGGAAGAGTCACGGCAAGGAGCAAGGACATGGATGAAAGCATCAAGAAGGAAGTGAAGAAGATGTCATCAACCAAAAGAGAACAACCAGATGCAGGATTAAAGGCTAGCAAGCCCACCTTTGTGGGATAGGTTAACACTCAACGTGCTTTTTCTCATAACTTGCAGGGAGCAATACCACCTATTCTAGATTTTAGCTCTTTCCCGGCGGTGACTGAAGCACTTCGAGTTACCGATGAGTTCTGTGATCAGTATCGAGCCCTAAGGATGGAGGTGGAAATACTCCAAGATGAGAACATCAGGCTTCGCCGAATGTTGGAGCGGTTTCTCACCCCACTCCAAGTCATCCCACCATCACCGCCAAAGGAGTAATTCATCATTGGCATTGGCATCCCCTTGGCTTGCTCCAAGCTTGGGGGAGTGCCACGGTATCACACCATTATCTTTACCTTTTTACCTTTCCATAGAGACATATCGTGAGTAGGGAAGTTATCTTATAGGATGGTTTGCAATGTGGAAGTATCTCTCTTTTAGTCGGTTATCTATGTATCCTTTGGTGTGAGTTGCCGTTATGGAATATTAATGAGAAGTTTTATCATTTACTTTCTGCATACTTTATTTTAGTTTGCAATTTCTTTCATGTTGATGATCTTGTTATTAGTATGGGTGTAACTTTTGGAGCATTAGGTATATCTTTTTGGTTTTGGCAAACTTAGCATTGGTCAATAGTAACAATACTTTGAGGCTTAAGTAGAGAGAGGGAAGTACATGTAGATATATTATTCCATGATCTTTCTTTCTTGTTGGCTCATAAGCTTAGTATTCTCAAGTTAAATTATTTGTGCTTCCAAGGAAGATTGCATTATTGTTCTTATCACTTGTATAATTGTTTGTATCCCTCAACTCTTATGCTTGCTACATAACCATGCTAGCCAAAAACTCGTATTGAGAGGGAATGCTTCTCATACATCCAAACCTTGAGTCAAACCATTGCCATTTGTGTCCACCATAACTACCTACTATGTAGTATTTTGCGCCACTCCAAGTAAATACTTCATGTGCTACCTTTAAATTATTCAAAACTCTATTACTCCTCATTTTGTGTCACTGTTTATTAGCTCATGAGGGCTATGTAGAGTTTCTCTATCACTTTTGTCAGACAGACTTTCACCATTAGACTAGTGGCATATACATCCGCTTATCCAACAATTTTGCAAAAAGAGCTGGCAAATGGGGTGCCCATTCCCAATTAATTATAACTTTAACTATTTGATTCTCTTCACATGCTTGCCAATAATTTATCAAAAGCAACTTTCAAAATGCTAAACAATATAAATAGGCACTCCTCCATGGTATGTGATTGTTGGAAGGCACCCGAGGATTCGGTTAGCCATGGCTTGTGTAAGCAAGGTTGGGAGGAGTGTCATACCAATTTATAAGTATGCATGTGTAAACAAAAGAGAAGAGGGATGATCTACCCTTTGGGTAGAAATAACGTCCTTCATGGGAGCCGCTCTTGAAAGTCTGGTTAACAAGGGGTTAGTGTTTTCTTTACTGCGATTCGTTGACAATGACATACATAGCTCAAACAAATATTTTTATACTCTATATGATTTCAAAACTTAAAAAGCTCTAGCACATGATTTCATCCCTGCTTCCCTCTGCGAAGGGCCTATCTTTTACTTTCATGTTGAGTCAGTAAACCTATTCCCCTCTATCTCAAGCAAGCATTTGAGTTGTTGTGATTCAACCTTTATATGTTGATAGTTCCAATCATATCTTTTGTGTTTCCTTGTTTAGCACAAAGCTTTTATCTGAATGAATATAACTTTGAAGGTTATCAATGACTGTAAGGAGACTGTTATGATTGAGCATGTAAGTTCTGCAATATAAGCTCTGATATAAAGACTCTGCTCGAAAGATAAGTATGATCTGTTAATTGTTCTTTGACCAAAAACTAAAGTTTGCCATCACCAATTATGATTTTCTCTATGCACTTTATTGTAGCTCCCTTTACTCGTTTCAAGTTAAGTTATATGAAGGGAAGTTGCTGTCTAGAATGACTTATGTATTAATAAATGTGATGCTTCTTGTCCGTATTTTGTTTATTGACACTTCACTCCATAAACCTGTGGTCTTGTTTACTGAGCTCAGTTTTCGCTTGGGGACAAGCGAGGTCTAAGCTTGGGGGGGGGTTGATACGTCCATTTTGCATCACTATTTTATATCATAATTTACTGTTATTCATTGATATATTTCATATTTAGATATGATACTTATGTTATTTTACCTATTTTGCATGTTTGATGATTATTGGAGAATTAAACACCGGAGTCAGATTTCTGCTGGAAAAAGGACCATCAAGATACTATGTTTCTGAAGATCAATAATTCGAGGAAAATACCCGAAGCTCCTATTTTATCAGATGACGGAGGCAGCCAAAAGGGGAGGCCAAGGTGGCCCACCATGGGCCCTCACCATGTCGTGGCGCGGCCCACCTTGCTGGCGCGCCGCCACGTGGTGAGGAGGCCCTGGCCCACCTCTGCCAGTCCCCCTTCGCGTACATCATCTCCAAGAAACCCTAAGGCACGGGGGACGTCGAGAAAATATTCCGCCGCCTCCACGAGGCGGAAAACACCAGAGAGAGAAAAGCTCTCCGGCAGGGAGCAATCTGCCGGGGAAATTCCTTCCTGGAGAGGGGAAATCATCGCCATCGTCACCGTCATCGAGCTGGACTTCATTGGGATCATCATCATCATCTCCACCGCCGACACCACCGTCTCCACCGCTCCACTCCGTTCCGCTGCAACATCTAGGGTTGAATCTTGTCTAGTTCATAGGGGAAGCTTTCCCGGTGTTAATTACTCCTTGTGGTTGATGCTATTGAGTGAAACCGTTGAATTAAGTTTTATGTCCAGATTGTTATTCATCATTATATCACCTCTGATCATGTTCCATATGATGTCTTGTGAGTAGTTCGTTCAGTTCTTGAGGACATGGGAGAAGTCTAGATGTTAGTAGTGAATTATGTTGAGTAATATTTAATGGTTTGATATTTAAGTTGTGGTGTTATTCTTCTAGTGGTGTCATGTGAACGTCGACTACATGACACTTCACCTTTATGGGCCTAGGGGAATGCATCTTGTATTCGTTTTCCAGTTGTGGGGTTGCCGGAGTGACAAAACCTAAACCCCCATTGGTATATCGATGCATGAGGGATAGCAGGATCTCAGAGTTTAAGGCTGTGGTTAGATTTATCTTAATTACTTTCTTGTATTTGCGGATACTTGCAAGGGGTATAATCACAAGTATGTATTAGTCCTAGGAAGGGCGGTGCATTAGCATAGGTTCACCCACACAACACTTATCAAAACGTTGAAGATTAATTAACTATATGAAGCGAAAGCACTTGACAATATTCCCGTGTGTCATCAAGAACGTTTGGTCATCATAAGTAAACCTACCGGCTTGTCCTTTGCTGTAGAAAGGATTGGGCCACTTGCTGCAATTATTATTACTGCATTTTACTTACTTGTATTTTATTTATCTGCTATATCAAAAACTCCTAAAAACTTATCTGCAAGTATTTACAGTGAATCCTTTATCGAAACTGCTTGTCAACACCTTCTGCTCCTCGTTGAATTCGACACTCTTATTTATCGAAAGTACTACGATACACCCCCTATACTTGTGGGTCATCAGTCACGGTGGCCAGATCACCCTTGGTCTTGGATAGCACAGACTCGAGTTCCATGATTACACTATCGAGTGACAATGAGTCACTCGATGGCTCAGTGGAAGTCGATGCGCCTTCAGACCCTTCAAAATTCAAAAAGCAGAAGTTATGAGCAAAAGCTACTAAATGATCAAAGAGCTAATAATCGCAAAGTCAGATCACTCACCTCTGGCAGCACGGGCCATAGTCGACAGACGTGCAGCAAACTCCTTCTCGCGGCGAGTGGCTGCGTCCTGGGCATCAGCAGGTGCTTTATTGGAATCAGTCTGTTGTGCAGAGAGCTTGGCCTGCAGGTCTTTTACTTGCTTCTCCAGGCCCTCCACTTGCTCCTCAGCCGGTTTCTTATTACCTGCGGGGTTCACAAGCATTTCCGATTAATGTCACAACTTCAAAAGTAGAGCAAAGCTTAGTACAAGCAACAATGCTTACTCGCAAGCTCAGTCGAGGTAGACTGCAGGGAGTCTCTCTCTTGCTCCACCCGAACAAGGGTCTGAACCCAAGTAGCCATCGCGGCATACATAGGCTGAAATAGAATACTCATGGTATCGTCGAGTGCAGAAGTAATTTTTTAAATAAAAAAAGCATGAGTGAGGTCAAAAGCACTCACGTGATCAGTCCAAGAGGTGGACTTAGAGGAAGAGGCCATGCCATCCGCAGTTGGGGTAGCCTTCTCTTTGTTTAGGTCGGCAGCCATCACCCAAGTTGTGTCCTTGGCCGCCTCAGGAGTAGTGTCATGTGCTGCCTCTGGAGTGGTAGATGGCTGCGCAATAAGCGACGCATCCGCAACTGGAGGTGGAGATGGCGATTTGGCCCTAGCACCATAAAAGCAGAGGCATAAACAATCAAAAAGCAAGATCATAAAGACACTACCTCGAGTAAAAGAATAGGTCATAAGTCGAACCTTGGCTCGTCCTCTTCGTCCGAGTCAGGATCGTTACCAAGGGCAAAAACACCCAGTTGGGAAGCGCCACTCGAAGCAGCAGGAGGACGAGACGCTAGTAGGGAGACATTCAAAGGATGACTTTTAGCAGGAGAGAGGGTACTCGAGTTACCAGTATCCCTCTGCTCATCCTCTTCGGACTCCGAACTCGACGACCCCGTAAGAACCAAGCGCTGGCGCTTAGCCTTGCGAGTGACCGGCTTAGCGTCGGAACCGAGCGCAGCATCCGACACAACTTGCTCCACCTCTTCCCCTGTTTCTGCATCAGGATTGTCCACAGGAGTGGTATGTGCAGAAGCAGGGTCAGTGGTGGGCAGCTTGGGCTCCTCCTGCATCGCCGTCTCTAGAGTAGGCCCGACCTCGGGTAGAGGAGGCAGAGAGCCAGTAGTCGAGTGACCCTGTGAAGTAAACACAATTCATAATTATAAGAACATAAACAAAAAAGTCGCAAAGGCAAATGGTGAATCATAAAGACAGCAAAAAGAAGCACTAACTGCGGGTAAGGCATTGTCTGGCCCGTATGGGACGTGCGAGAAGTTGAAGTCGATTTTTTCAGAAGCTTTGATGCTCGTGATCTTCTTCACTTGAGCACTGAGCTCCTTCTGCGTCAACTCTACGGCACTCATCCTAATGTCGTCGAGTGGGCCCTCATACTGCCACATCGGGTGGGCACGAAGGCACAGGGGCCACACTCGCAGCTTCATATAAGTGCTGATCAACTGAACACCAGGAACAGTCTTCAGCAACTTGCCAATCTGATTCAGCAAAGGGGTGGCTTCCTTCGCCTCCGCAGGAGAAATAGGGTGATCCCAGGCCACCGTCTTCTGAGGAGGACTCTCAGTCAAAAATGCCGGAAGCACCACCTGGTCGACTGGCTCATAGAACCATTTGGTTCGCCAGCCTTGGGCGGAGTCGACTGCCTTCAAGCTGAAGTAATGCGAGTCGCTCCGCACTTGGACCTGAAATCCGCCAACCGGGCACAGACGTTTACCCGGCAGTTGTGGCGCACCTTGAAAATATGCTTCCACAACGCCCAGCTGGGAGACACCCCCCAAGAAACACTCGCACAACACCATAAAACAGGCGATGTGCATAATGCCGTTGGGGGTGAGATCATGGATCTGCACGCCATAGGCGTACAGTAACCCTCGCACGAAGTCATGCAAAGGGAGAGAGAAGCCACGGGGAAGAAATACAGCGAAGCAAACGCGCTCGCCGTCGCGAGGGTCAGGGCGTACCTCCAAGCCCGGAGCACGCGCAGCCAGCTGATCAGCTGGCGGCAGCCAACCCTTCTGACGATATTCAGAAAGGGTGTCCTCGGTGATGCAGGACCTCGTCCAGTCACCGGGAATCTTCAGTAGGGCATCGGCAGGCTCGCTCGCCATAGCCAAATCCTTCCCCTTGTCCGCCGCGTCGGCGGCGGGAGCAGTCGCAGCAGCAGGACACTTGCTCCTCTTCGGCGCCATCGAAAATGGAGCGGAGAGCAAGGAGCTTGAGATGCAGAGTAATGGTGGGCAGTTCGCAAGGAAGAAGAAGAGCAGAGGAACACGAATGGCAAGTAAATCATGAATCTTGCGCAAAATCTGCTATTTACCGCACCAAGAAAAACTTAGTCACAATTGTCCGTGAAAAAAGGATAGCATCTGGCCATTCACGTGGCGAGCGCAGAGAGCAACCGTCTCATCCCACGCCGCCCACTATGCACAAAAACCTAGGAGGTTATGATGGCACGGTAAAAAATACGCCACGTCCGGTCAAATCAAAGCCGAAGCGGCGTCCTCTGCAGTCAAAACTCTGACAATGGGCCTACACAGACACGTCTTGTCAAAACAGCGAGCGCACGCCTAAGATGTCACGAATGACGTCAGAGAGCATACATTTTCGATTAAAGGATACAAAAACTGCAATCGACAAATGATTCAACTGACAAGAATGCTCTCATGGGAATATATCAAAAATTTCTTGTAATTATGAAAAACAAAGTTATTGAGATTATCCTCTACTTCAAGTGAAATAAAGCATAATCTCGGGGGCTACTCCCAGTGTGATTGTTCCTACGGGTAGGACTGCTTTCCCGGGTACTATGCCGTGGAAGGTGCTTTCTGATGCGGGTAAATTCGTCGTGGATCTGCCCATCTTTCGGAGGGTGTCGGCGAATATAATGTTGATGCCACTACCCCCATCCAAGAACACCTTGGTCATCGCGAAGTCGCCGATATGCGCCTCAACCACGAGTGCAGCGTGGCCTGGCCATGGTACTCTTGGCGGGTGATCAGCTCTCGAGAAGGTGATGTTAGTCTCGGATCCTCTCAGGTACTCCGGGACTGCTGGTGGACAAGTGACAGCTTGGTAGACCTGTCGACTGATCAGCTTTTGGCACCTGTTTGATGGGCACCCCTTCTGGATCATGTTCAGCTGTCCGCGTACGACTGGGTACTGGTCTTTCGCCACTTGAGCCTCTTCTTGCTGGGGTTGCGGCTACGCATACGCTGCTACTGCGTGTGCTGGTGGTGGTGCGGCCGCGGGTGGAGCCTGGAGAGCCAGCTGTCCAGCGGGTTGCACTGCGGGTGCCGGGGGTTGGACCTTCTTCTTGATGGCCTCGTGTATCTTGAGTGCTTTTCTACAATCCTTCAGTAGGTGGTTGGCACCCCACTTTCCCGTCTCAGGGTTCTTGAACATGTGGTGTCTGCATGGCTGTTCGAGCTCCTCCTCGGGTGAGAGGGTGCGACGCTTCCACTCGCGTTTCTGCCCTCCATCATTGCAGTAGTTGTCTTGATTTCGACTGTACTGGCCTTGACTGTACTGGCGACCGCTGTCGCGGCTGCCATCCTCGCGGGGGCTATTGAACCCAGCCGCTACTAGTTCGATTGTGTCCCTACCATCATACCATAGTTTCTTCTTGCGGCGGTCGTCTCTCCAATTGCTTGGGCCACCTTCTTCTTTCAACGAGTAAGGTCGGTCATCTCGCACAGAGTCTTCTCCGTCTGCCCATTGATTTGCTATCTTCATGACTTCCACCATGGAATTTGGTTGGAGTCGACCAAACGCTTCCCTAAGGTCTTGGCGCCACACGCCGCGCTGAAAGGCGTCCATCGCCCTGTCTTCGGAGACGACTCCGATGTTGTTGCGCAGCAGGGTCCATCGTGAGATGTAAGAGCGCAACGGTTCGTCCTTTCCTTGCTTACAAGCCTGCAGCTCCACGAACGTGCCAGGCCGCGAGTATGTTCCGATGAAGTTCTTGATGAAGGCTTCTTCGAATTGCTCTCACGAGTTGAAGGAGTTCTTGGGCATGGTTTGGAGCCACCCGCGTGCAGATCTAGTGAGCATCAACTGAAGATACTACATCGCTGTAGTCGTGTTGCCTCCCTGACAGTTGCAGGCGATGAGGTAGTCTTCGAGCCAGAGCCTCGGGACTTGTGTCCCGTCGAACTTGGCTGCCTCGGCTGTGAGCTTGAAGCCTTTCGGCATCCTTGTGTCACGGACGCTGAGGGTGAACGCCGCTGGAGTAGAGTTCTTGGTCTTGGGTGCTGCTTGCTCGCTTGGCGCGGTTGCGGTCGAGCTACCGTTGCGTGATGTAGTTGCGTGCGTCTTCTCCTTCTTGAAGGTGTCGCGTGGGCCGCTCCACGTGCGCGGCAAGCTCGCGGTCACGTCGACCTGGGTCTTCTGGTGGTTTATCGGTTGCGCCTGACTTGAGTAGAGCGTCTTCCGCCAGCTTGAGTGCCCTGATCTGCTGCTTGTGTACGTTAGCGCGCGGGTCACCCTCCGGAGGTTGTGTCAGTTGCAGATATGTGCCTATCGACATCAGAGCGGCAGAGGTTGTTTTTGGGACCGGAATCCTTTCCGTGTCTTCTGTCACGTAAGATGACTCGAGGTTGCGGGTGGCTCCCGCTCTGTCTGCGTCCGTCATCCGGTTCAGGCGCGTTCTATGGCGCCCTGCTCTTTGTGAGACTGCGATTTCAGAGGAGGCGAAGGAGTAAGTTGCGCGTCGGGCACTCGAGTTGTCGGCAGCTTCCTTGTGCCGAGCTAACTTAGCCTTTTCTGCACGGAGCCTCTCGGTGTCCTTCCACATCAGGTACCGGTACGCCATCATGTCTTCCTTGGTTGCATCTTCCGGGGGCATGGTGTACTCATCCATGTGCTTCAAGGCCTTGATTCCCATCTCGCGGGTGATGGTGAGCTTCGTCACTCCGTCTGGCATGGTCACCTCCATGGGGTACGCCGGGGGTTCCTCTCGACGGTTGTTCGGAGTTGCGGTTCCGATCATGAAGACTTGCACCGGACGCGACTGGGCTGTCGACTGCGCGTCGCTGTCGTCGGAGTTTTCCCCGGAGTCGAAGATGGAGGCGACGTGATATACGCCGCAGTCGTTGCAGAACTCGTCGGGTGAAGAGTTGATGATCTTCGCAGTCCCCGTTGTTGATGGAGGTGCGGCGGGTGGGGTTGACGCGGATGAGACTTTCACAGTCGATGTTGTGGACGCAGGTGCGATTGCCGTAACCGACGGAGACGTGGTCGACGTCGTTGAAGCAGATGCGATCTCCCTAGTCGACGGAGACGTGGTCGATGTTGTTGAGGTAGATGCGATCTCCGCAGTCGACGGAGACGTGGTCGGTGTCGTTGAGGCAGATGCGATCTCCGCAGTCGACGGAGACGTGGTCGATGTCGTTGAGGCAGATGCGATCTCCGTAGTCGACGGAGACGCGAGTTCCGCGGCCATCACAGACGCGAGAGTAGAGGGTCGAAAGACTCCCCACTTGTTCACATGAAGTTGCATGTTACCAAAGGTCAAGCACATACCTCCATAGAGATCGGCGTACATCGAGCGCTGGGCCGGCGGGTGCGGATCGTAGGTGAAGGAGCCGAAGCAGATTCGCTTCTCGATGGTCGGGGCGTCGATCTTCATTGCCGATGGAGCCGGTGCAACCATGCTTCCAGCATTCGTCTTTCCCACAGACGGCGCCAAATGTCGAGGGGTTACCTCGGCAGATCTCAGGGTCAAGTACCCGGGTTGATTGAAGGGGAGAAGATGGTGAGTGCTGGTAGTTACCACGGCTGACAAGCAAGGCGATTTACCCAAGTTCAGGCTCCCAAAGGATAACACCCTACTTCCTGCTTGTCTGATCTGTATTGAAGGAGTCGAAGGTTACAATGGCGATCCCGGCGAGATGATGATCTCGCTAGGGTTTCGGTGGATAGTATGGACGTACCCTCGACAGAGGTCCCTCCCAGCCTTTATATGGAGGCTAGGTATCAGGATATCGGTGTCGGTTAGGTTTACAGGATTTTGGTAGGCTTGTACCGAACTAAACTTCGACTTCCTTGGGACGTACGTTGTCCTTCTTGGACCCTTCACGGGCCTGCAGTGGCTGATCTTGAGGCTTAGCGTGCACCAGGTATCTTCATAGTGGGGCACCCGAAAGGTAGGCTCAAGTCACCCTGTCACTTCAAAAGTAGCCAGTAGTCAGAGTGAGCCGGGTCTATCAGCAAATTAATCTAAATGTCATTTTGTGCTTTGACTTGTAGCCAAAGTATTCTAGAAACAGACGTGGAATTTAACTTTCATGTGTCATGAAGAACAAGCATGTCCTGTTAAGCTAATTCGGACATCGATCCGTTCGAGCCCGGAGCATGTTGTACCAACAGCCGATGGAGACGATGTATGCGGCCGGTCAACACCAAACTAACGCACGTTCGTCACTTGTCTCGCATGCGCGCATTTTACAAGCATGCTAACAATGGACGTCGTTGCAACATATAATTTGCCCGTTTAAACAAAAAAAAATGTAAAGAACGCTTGTAACAGTAGCAACATTTCAAAAATAAGCATGCAACAAAAAACTCCACAATGGTTTTGGCCTTGGGTTTTCTTTTCTTTATGGATTTGGTTTGTCTTTTTTAATCTTCGGGGTTTTTAATCGTGTATATATGAACTCTTTCGTCCATAACAAAGAGAGGAATCACGTGAGTATTGCACTAAAAAATGTCTAGATACATGTGTGCAGAAAAGGCAATAAAGTCTTACATTTTAATACGAAGGTCTGGTCGCATTGTGTGAATGAGCTTTCTAAAGTTTGTTAGGAAGTGTTGTGCATTGTAGGTGGACCATAGTTTGGTCTTGCAGACTAGCCTATCTATTTCTTTGTTCATACCCTTTTTTAAATAACCCAGCCTAGCTATATCTATTATATAATTAAAACACAAGACAATTAATGGCTCGGATTAAACGCTTGAAAACAAATGGCTCAGATTTAAAAGATCTATTATTGGAAAGAAGAAAAAAACACGACTCAGATCGGTTTTGGAAAGAGCGTAATTCCATATTCGGGCAAGTCATGGACTCCTAGCAAACATGAGGGCGTCCATGTATTCCTTCGTGCAAGTCATGGACTCGATCCCTAGCAAACATCAGGGCGTGCATATATTGGCAACGATGGACGGAGATATGAAATCATACATCCGAAGGTTCTGTTCCTGGATAAAGTCTACAACGAGCCATGGAAGCAAAGTATACGACAAGCTAGGTTTCGATCAGATTCCCTAGGATCGAAAAGCAACCCAGCCTATGGCGTAGCGGCTTGATCGTATTCTGAATAGAAAGCCGGATACACGCAGGGTCAGAATCGATTAGTAGGACTAAACGACTTTCTCTGGCCGAGAACATCCATTACGATCATGCAAGAACAGAAGATTTCTCCATCCGTGATTGCGGTTGTGCAAGACTAGAAGATTTCGCCGGCCGGCCGACTTAAATTCTTTCGGTTTCAAGGCTGCTAGAGCCACGGGCAGGATCTTGAGACATCACCTACTTATCAGTCTCGTGACTCGCGGGCGGCGATCTCCTGTCATATACTCGCCGGAGGCACTAAGAGGACGCCGGAGGCCTGAAGCACCAGATGATGTAAGTCGTCGCAGAACAGCCACATGACCAGGATTCGCACTAAGATACATATAGGTACGTATGCTGTATTGAAAGCCGGAATAAAAGACAGTCAAGACCGATTTTGTCCGGCCAGAGAACATCGGCTGCGATCGTGAACACGGCGATATCTCCGGCTGTCCAACTGACATACGCTGGCTTAGTTTGGCTTTCAGGTTCCTAAATTGATTAGCAGAAACTGTGACATCACCGTACGTATACATGCATCGCCATCACGCCGGTGGCCGCCGCACAACGCTTGGGCGGCTGCCTCGACAGCGGCATACTACATACCTGCGTTCACTCCCTAAATTAACTTGATTTATTACCACACTTCAGGTTTTGAACTATACCAACGATTTTGAATGATATGGAAGTAGTATTAGCGGACATGGCCTGCACTGGAGGAGGATTACAGGGATAATATCATCGTACAGTAATGGGGTCGACTAATCATGCATGGTGCGTATGTTTAGCTGCAAGCAGGTTTTTTTTTTTTTGAAACAAAAGGTATGAGCGTTTTAAGCATGATCGTACCAGCTACCAAGTACCTGATCTTTTGTATGAAAGCTTCACTCCATCGATAGCTCATATGTGTTCAGTTAAGGTACAGTTATATGGTGGAGAAAAAACGTCACATAGATTCAAGTCACCATGGCCTCGAATGTAGGTTTATATTCGTACTGTCGAGGTTTCCATGCATAAACTCTAACGAACTCCATGTGATATACAAAAACTGACAAATAAAATAAAATTAACATTAGCATGAGAGTGGAAGCATGATTGGAGTTATCAAAAAATAAGACCGAAATATGGCCATTGATGCATCATAGAGGAATATATCACAAATTTTAAGTACGTGGATGTAAGGCAGGGACGGAGCCAGCCTGTGACATTGAGGGGGCTAAATAGATAGCTTTAATGTCATAAACTTCATGAGGAGGGGATTTGACCAAATTACTAAGAATTAAGAGCTCTAATGGCTAGTAATGGTCACAAAATCTGAACCATGGGGGTGGCCAAGCCACCCCTCGTCCCCCTTGTCTCCGTCCCTGATGTAAGGTACACACCAGGGATGAGGATTTGAAGATAGAACTGAATATTTGTATGGCATAATCTATGGTGGCATGCAGCAAGCAGATCTTAGCACCGCTAATCTTCTGTTTTCACCACAAAACGATCCTTAGAAAATATTGAATACAGTAAATGGAAATATTGCTAATATCGAAATAAAATCCTGTTTCTTGCTACACATCATCTTATATGTATTTTTAAAATTTTAAAACACAAACGTAGTAATGCATTGAGCTATATAATAGATTTCGTAGAAAGAGGTGGTACAAAAATTCATGTCAGAACATGAATATATACAAGACAAAGGACACATTTGTAAGACAATACTAAAACTTTTGGACGTACTTACATCACACACCTATAGTCCATAAGCATATATATGTCTATCAAGTATTCTTTTATATTAATCTTTTCGCCAGTGCGTTCAAGTAATAACAAGCCAATGATGTTTGGATCTAATTCTTAGTCGGGGATTTCTCAACAGAATATTGTTGAACAATAAACCACAAACAGAAGAGAATCAGTGGACAAAGGAGGGAAAATACGAATATTTTCATGAAACTCTATAATGGCTTAGCATCCATATTTTACAGTCACATAGGTATAAACAATCACTTAAATATGTCTGCAATTCTCGGGACTTCGCACTTTCAGTTCACTTCTTTGATGTATAGTTACTGTTGAATTCAAAATTATAGTTCAGTTTGAGGTGATATAGTTGAAAGACAATATATTTCAGAAGATAAAGTCAGAAATCTAGCCGCGCAAATGCGCGGGCCACCCAGCTAGTTATCTTGCAAGAGAATATATATCTTTTCTCTGCTTTTGAGATTCCCATAAGATTTTCTTTCAATCAATGCGTCTTTAACTCTTTTCTCTTTCATGATTTTGAACGCGTTGTCTGAATGTCAGCAGCATGAATGGCCTTTTTTGTTGAGTATACATAATTTGGGAAGTGGGACTATCTCCATCACAGTTAAGAAAGCATCTTAACTTGTTCCCTTGTGTACTGCTACAGCAGAGCCTCAATCCACTTGGCCCACCAGAGTTCTTGCTGCCACTTAAGCCAGCGAAGTGACTGGAGATAGATTTTTCCCATCATGATTTTATTGGCAAAGGAAACATCATAGCCACTGCCGGAAAGTGTATATAAGCCATGTCAGGCACGCGTACATGTCTGCTAAATGTCTTCCTTTCCATAATTTGTGTATGTAGAGGAGAAGCTTCAGCGCCTGGAAGCTCTCGACGCAACGAATGCAAACCGAAGAAGGTAAGGAGCTTCTTTTAAGAGGAGCATGCTCTACCGAAAGGATAATGATATTGCCTAGAGGAGGTGAATAGACGGTTTAAAACCTTTTCGGTTTAGGTTTGATAATTGCGAAATAAAACTAGGTGTTTAAATTAATAAGCCGACAACCTAAATAAACTAGTATCACCTATGTGCACCAACAACTTATGATAAGCAAGACAAACAACAAGGTGATTAGCAATAGAATACTTCAAGCACGAAGGCTATCACAATGTAAATTGCATAAGTAAATAGCTCGGGTATAGAAATAACCGAGCCACGCGGAGACGAGGATGTATTCCCGAGTTCCTCCTTGTTAAGGGAGTACGTCACGTTGGAGAGGTGTGAGGCACCACAAATGTTGATCTCAACGCCACAAAGGCTCACCCTATTCTCCGATGAACCGCACCACAAAGGTTTGGTTCACCTTCCACTATCGGAATCCTCTGAGGCGGAATCCGGAGCCTTTCAGCAACAATCCGGGGCACAACCCACATCGGGATCGGGGGCTCCCGAACGGCTTACAAGTGACCACAAAGGTCTTAACCACCACATGGGCGTCTAGGGTCCCGAAGACCCAAGAGTAACAAGCTCACAAACTTCAACGTCCACGAATCCTCGTGGAGAGCACAAATCGATGCACAAAGCAAATGGCAAGAGCACAAGTGCTCAAGTCCTCCACTCTCAAATTTCAACAAAGCAACAAATGCTTATGGGGAATAAATGGAGGAAAAACAAAGAGGAGATGCACCAAGAACTCCAAGATCAAGATCTACTAGGTTCCCCTCACTTAGAGAAGAGATGAATCGGTGAAAATGTAGATCTAGATCTCCTCTCACTTTTCCTCAAATATTTGCAAGAATCATGCGAGGAAGGCAAGCTTTTCCGAAGATCAACAATGGAGGAGAGAGAGGGGAAAAAGTTGCTCAAGAAGTGTGTTTAACATTGGGGAAGAAACCCCCTTTAAATAGTCTACAAGAAAAAACACATTGGGCTGAAAAGGCAGACGGTCGAGCTGGCCAGGAGCCGGCCTAGCAGTGGCCTGGGTGCGCCGGCCTGGGCCGGCCTGGCAGTCGGCCTGCTACCCGAGGCGCCCGGCCTGTGGCCCGGCCTGGGCCGGCCTACTCCCCGGGCCGCCCAGCCTGGAGCCCGGCCTGGGCCGGCCAGGGAGCCGGCCCGCCCAAAAATAAAATTTCGGAAAATTATATCTTTTTCATTAAATCTCCAAATGAGATGAAACCAACTTTGTTGGAAAATAACGACGAGTGCTTTCCTACAAAAAGCTAACAATGAGATGAAACCAACTTTGTTGAAAAGATAACAATGAGATGAAATATTAAGAACCATACATAGAGTCAAGTTTACACACATGGAAAGGTGTGAAACTCTCCTCAGGGATAAACCGATAATATTTCCAACACGAAAACGCAACAAGTTTTCCATATGAAATCCGTTTTCGAAGAACTTGGGCTTATCATGAAGATCACGACAAGCACCAAAACCCAACAAGGAGAAAAGCCAAATAAGAATCAAGAAAGATGAAATGACAAATATGTAAAGGTTTGAGCTCTCCACAAAGATGTGATCAAGTACTCCCTTGAGAGCCCCTCTTGATAGTACGCCGTCTGTCCTATAACCCGGTCTCCCACTAACACCATGAGACATGTAAAATAGAAAACCTATCAAGATCATACCTTTGCCTTGCGCATTTCACTTGAGCTCGATGATGACGATCTTGACTCTCTCAAGTTGGAACACCTTTCTTGATTGTGCTTGCTAGCACATACTTGATGAAAACTTCTCCAAATGCTCCCCCATATTCCATTATGGAAGAGCCTCGTTAAGCTCCATCTCCATGTCTCCTTTGCAAGCTTCGTTCAAATGATATCTTCCGAGATGCATCATATTGAACTTGCACTTCATCTTCTACACATGATCATTCTTCATATAAACCCTTGAATAGAGCATTGGTCATCATGTCATCTTCAAGAGTTCAACACATGAACTCCTATCTTTTCCCATGGACAAGATCTATAAGAATATCTCAATGTAAACATTAGTCCATAAGGATTGTCATTAATTACCAAAATCACACATGGGGCAACATGAACTTTCACCTACCCTCTACATCGAGGCGATGCATATATCCATAATATAGTTACAAATTAAAGTTCACAAATTCAAAGTAAACAAATCCAAGGTCTTGTGCCATGACAACATAGAGAGAATACACAATTCCTAGGCAAATCCTTCAGGGAATAATCGCCACACGTGCGGCGATGGTGAGGAGTCCAACCATATTTCGAGGCACTAACTTTAGAAAGGCTACGAAGCAACCGCGCGTCGATATTGGCAAAACAAAATTGAGTGTTTACACTGAAGTGCGCAAACTAGCTGTTGTGACGAGAGGTTGGCGGGGATGAGGGTTTGGGGTGGTGCTTAGGGTTCCCCAGCTCATATGCACTTGGAAAAAAATTAAAAATGAGTATTTCCAACCTTTAAGAATAGCAAATAGAAAATATGTTGTGCACATAAAAATATTGTGCTGTCCTACCGCAAAAGAAAATCCTACATACTCCTACAATCTGTTAAATATATGGACTTGTGTTTCAGGCTTCTTCGATGATCCTTCCCCAAGAAAATCAAATCAAGGGATTCAAACCCAAGCCTTGAAAGAATGGAATATCCAAGCATAAAACACAGAGATACCGAAAGAATATACATGATTCCTTCAGGTTATACCTTGCCTCGTTAAGCTTGCTTCCGCTCTTGCCATTTCTACCACAAAATTGCAGGTTGATCCAAGTTGATTTGCTGAAAATACTTCGCTAATTAAATTAAGTTGTGTTGCGTTATCCTCTCTTACTTCGCCATGATGTGGGGTCACACCATTGGAGAGCTTCCATGCATATGCTTCCCCATATTCTCCCTCGCAATCACTGATTCCACAGCTTTCAGATGAGCAGCGGGCGACAGCCGCTTCCTCAGCTCTCTCCCGCCAGTTGGACTGACCAGAATAACCTTGCCAAGAAATCTAAAACATAGTTTTTGAAGAAAAAAAGTTCCTCGTTGGTTTGGCTGGTTAGTTTAGTCGGAAAGGCTCAACACAAATGACAGTACACGCAAGCTTAAGAACATACAGGTTAGGTTAACACATATAATTTCCTCAAACTAAGCTAATAAATCCCATTATTGCTGTTTGGATTGGCGATTGGCTAGCATACTTCAGGCCAGTTGATCAAATCCAGAAATTTGATTAAAGTCAAAACCCCAGAATTAAGTTGTCTAATTTATGTGGTTAATCAGTGATAATCAACTTCATCATGAAACCACATTAAAACCAATTTATTTGGGACTAATCAGGTGCATCCTAGCTAGTAGCTTAACATGGCTAGCTCCATTGTAGGGTCTTATCCAATTAGCATCATGTAGTCATGAAGAGAAGAATATGATGATTGCAACATTTTATTAAGATGGATTAGCAATTCGACAAGTAGAAGCTATGAAAAGCTAAACTAAATGAGTTAGCTTAAAAAAAATTAGAGTACTTATCGTAGCTAGATCATTTTCTACATGGCTATTTTGCATTTGGGGTTCGATCCATGTGTGTCTATTTAACATCTTATAGTAGTGAAATAAGATTAGTTGATAATTTATTATGCCTGATTTAATTATTTACCTACCTTAAGTTGAGTCGGTTAGACAACGTATATAATGTCGGTCTTCATCACAACAATTTTGCGAAAAGGCCAACCGATCTATTGATTATCAACAACGGTACAAAGAATTTTAAAAGTAATGAAAATTACAAATAGGTCTTCAGACCACCTAGCGATGACTACAAGCAGTGAAGCGAGCTGAAGGCGCGCTGCCATCCTCACCCCTCCCTCACTGGAGCCGGGCAACGCTTGTCGTAGAAGAGCTTGTTGTATTAGACAAATGGGAAGTCGTCGTGCTAAGGCCCCGAAGGACCAACGCAGCAGAGCAGCAAACATCGCCAATGATGACAACCGTAGATCAGAAAAGCCAGACCTACAACCACACGAACGAACACAAAAACGGACTAGATCTAAGAAGATCCACCGGACACACAACTCCACACACCCTCCGTTGATACTAGACGTATCTCCGGAGCGAGGATAGGATGGGGAGGACCTTATTCTGACTTCAGGATGTCGCCGCCGCCACACCATCCTGAAAAAGACACTCGAAGACCTTAAAAAGGGAACAGAGACCTTCCCGCCGGCGAGGGGCTGCGGTCCGCCGCACCTCCGGGGCCAAAGGCGCCGGAGGCAGGAGGGCCAGCAGCTTTGCCGGTGGGAGGGAGGATGACCTGATGCGATCTACAGATCGCCTGGGAGGAGGAGGAGGAGGAGCGTACCGGTCTTCATCACAACATTGACACGAGATCCAGACATGTAAGTGCCATTATTCTGTTATTGAAAACACATCAAGACGTACTCTCAAAAAAAACACATCCAGACGTAAAACCTATAGATTAAGCTTGAGATCGAAGTTGTGACCCAAGATTTCATCTACAAAGAAGAGAGAGCCAAAAAAAAAAGAGAGACAGAAAAAAGTAGTCGTTGCTGTGCCTGGACGAAAAGTAAGACAACTCCCACTCCTGGTCGTAGCAAAAGGTAGCGCCTGACCTGAAGCAAAAACCCCAGGGGCAAAAACGTCTTTCATCCACATCCTCCCTCCAATTTAGCCATTCCCCTGCCGGCACGGCAGCCCCGAGCTGAAGCAACGTCCTCCCCGTTTCCTCTCCGGCTCCCTCCCCCTTCTACCGCTCTACTCTCCCCCGCACGCGGCCTTGTTGCTCCGATGGGATCGCCGGGGGTGGCGGGCACGGCGGTGCTGGTCTACCTGGTGCTGTCGGGGCGGCTCTGCGGGGATGGCGACCGCGCCGACGGGAAGGGCGCCATGGAGGACGAGATGATATCCACCGCGGAGGAGGGGGGCCGGAGGAAGGATGAGGCGCGGGCGCGGCGGAGTCGGCGGTGGCCGGAGCGGGCCCCGCAAGGGTGGGGCGAGGCGGTGGTGGAAGCCGCCAGGACCGTGCGGTTCGCCTACGGGGAGACGCTCGGCAAGTGGTCCCTCGGGGACCTCGCCTTCGGGATCAACCACTACATACGCCAGCAGGTGCGCGCGTCCTCTGCTGATCAAAGACTCAAAGTAGTCCCGTAGCATTTGGTCTCGTTGTGTAATTGTGTTCTTGCGCGAGTTTTTTTTTTCCTCTTATTCGTTGTTGGTAGTGCGGTCCAAGGTGCTAGCTAGGTTGCTTTGGATATCGAGATTTTCGCTGTTTTTTTGTCGGTCAAGATTGTCGCTGTTTCGATGATTAGAACCTTCCTTCTATTTTTTAGAAGCTTTTAGAGCTTACGTGGGTGCCCATGCCTAGCTTGCAAGATGGATATGACTGGGCTAGCTGTGATTAACTAAATTTAGTTCGCTGATGATATGAGAATCTATGAGAATTATCATTAAGATACAGAAGAGCTGACCACCTATAATGTCTATTTAATTGTTTGATTTCTTTTTTTTTAGATAAAGAATAGTTTGATTTCTACGTGCTAGCTGTGAAGCATCTAGGAACGGAATTTCCACCAACTAAATAATTAGCTACTCGTGAAGCTTCTAGGAAAGGAATAGAGGGAGAGTTGTGATTGAGCACCATGACAGGAATAGACCGTGGAGAAATCACTGTGAGGGTTCAGTGTGTTCTTCTCTAAATGAATAAATGTTACTTTTGGTTTTTCCCTCATTTCCTTCCACTTTTGTATCTCCATATTTAGTAATTTTCTGTTGTTTACCTATTTTGTTTGCTGGAAGGAATTTCAACCTCAATATTAGCTTTCATAGTTTCATTGCATTGGGAGCTGGGACTAGCCTCCTGTTAAATTGGACTCGACGCGGTTTCATAGTGCACAAAATAGAGCACTAAACTCTGATTGCTACTTTGCTTAATTTAGGCTACAGTGATTTAATGTGAAGCAATTATTAGTTTGAAACTGAATACTCCTAACTTCAGAGAAGATGCCAGTGGCTTTTGGCTGCACGAAATATTTTACACTCTAGAGGATTCAGATCAACGCATCAAAGTATTTTCTGGAATTCCTTTTTTATCAGCTTTCATGTTGGTAAACTGCAAATGTTGACATGCACATGACGCATAATTTTACCGTAACAGGGTAATCTGCAGCATGAGTATACTGGTAGTGATTCTCTACCACTGCGAGGGCCTGGGGCAAGGGAAGAGCTGATGTCATTACTCAGATATCTGAAGCTATGCATGTATTTCTCAAAGAAGCCATACAAAGTGTTTTTGGAGTTTGGCGGCTGTGATCAGACTGATGTTCTTATTAAAAAATCTAGGGCGAGGGTGCGTAAGTACCGGTCAATGCTCCATCATTTAAATTATTTACATACCAAACATGGTGCGGACAATAGTTTTGCTGTTCCTTCTGGTACAGATTATGAATCCGGAGCACTTGGTTGAAATTATGTGCTATTGTGCAGTTCCTGAAGCCTGCTTTCACAGTTGTTCGTGATAGAAGTTCCAAATGCTTTCTCCTTTTTATTCGGGGGGCTATTAGTGTTAAGGAGCGGTTGACGGCAGCAACTGGAGCAGACATTCCATTTCATCATGTTGTGGCTAAAGGTGGCCGTGTATCCAACCTAGTGTTGGGATATGCGCATTGTGGAATGGCTACATCGGCTCGGTGGATTGCAGATCAGGCCAGTCCTTGCCTCAGTAAAGCAGCCGAACAATTCCCAGACTACAAGATTATGGTACTTTATTACTGTTTTCTTACTCTACAGATGCTCTTTCAGTGTTCTGCGGTGCACATGTTCTTGAAAGATAATTGTGGTTAGAGCCTATTCTTTATTCTCAGAAAATGTCCAGGGAGAAAATAACAGTGATACACTGCCAAAAGTTCCATGAATTATGAAACTGCAACTTGTTGCGGCCAAGTTTAAAACAATTAATGTACTCGCCTGTCTTAAGGATTTGCTAAGATTCTCCAGTGCTGAGCAAGACAGGTACAAATTAAGCGTGGCTCACAAAGCACACTAAGGTTAACAACAGTTATGTCGGCACAAGTACTACCTCCGTTCCAAAATATAAAATGTAAGCCTACCAAAACGCCTTTTATATTGGAACAGAGGTAGCAGACATTAGTGGAAACAACATTCAAAAATGTGTAACTTACCATATTAGGCCTGATAATCTTCTTTGTGCACCTAGTAAATATGCGATAAGCCGTGTCTTTTTGTCGAAAACGTATCTGTTAAGCAGCCTAGAACACTAGAACGATAAAATAAATTATTTAAAGATATATGTACTTTAAGTTCTATCAAACTGACTATATATTGTATTTTGTTCTTCATGGATATGCAGTGTGGCAGTTCCCGGTATAATGTTTTAACGAAGTACATGATGCTTGCTACTTGTGCAATGCATATGAACCTTTTTCTAATTCTGTTTTCTTACTCACATCACAGCATTTTGTTGATAATTTAGATCATTGGCCATTCAATGGGTGCTAGTATCGCTGCATTGTTGACATGCATTCTACGTAAGAATGATAGGTTATCATCATCTACATGTATCGCATTTGGTCCAGGTATGCTTTCTAAGATGTGTTTACTACTTAATACTGTACGTCAAGAAAAAAACATTGTACTGAATTTTCTCTTGAATTTGTCCTCCACTGAAATACTGTATTGGCCTCTTGCACAAACTTGTAATGACAACTTTCTTGCGTTCACATATTGCGCCTGTAATTCATTCTCAGAAACAAATTTCTCTGACATTAATCCTGAAGTGAAAACCAAATGGTGACAAAAAGAACAATAGTTTCACATGCATACTTGATTTTATGGCAATTAGGCTAAGAGTTGTTGATCCATAAATCTGTGGACTATGAGTGGGTATCCAAATAACTAACTCCAGATTGAAGTATGAGCATTAAACATCCGTAAGAAACTCATTTTCTTGTCTTGATGCTGCAAAATTATGATCTATGTAATTACAAATACTCCGTGTATATTAACATTTTCAACTGTTACTTCTCAGCTGCTTGCATGACATGGGACTTGGCTGAGTCTGGCAAAGACTTCATTACGACCATTGTCAATAGAAATGATGTAGTGCCATCTCTTGGCAGAGTTTCGACTGCCAGGCTCCGTACAGAGGTACCTCAGTCACCTAGACTTATGAGCTTATATAAAGAATGATGGTCAAATTAAAGTTAGAAGTTGGAACCATAAATGATAGGCATTCACATCCCATAGTTGATATGCACTTCTTCATATCAAAGAGAAAATTCAGTCCTGTGAAATATCTTTTCCTGGTAGAAGATATCATATACTCACCGTTGCAGTCAATGATCTCAGGTTATGGCATCATCATGGGTGCATGAACTTCGTGAACAGATTCAACAGACTAGATTCTTAGGTTTCGTCAATCGCTCTGTGAGCTTCATGCGGTCTCATGTACCCTGCATATCTGATCCAAGATCTAAGATTGTAGACGTCGATATGTTGCAGGCTCACACTTCTGAGGTATAAATAAGTATATCTTGAAAGCACTAGTTCTTGAAACAGATGGGTATTGCCGTTACTGATTGTCATATATGATCTGCCAGGCCGAGATTAAGCCTTCAGAAGAAATCCATTGTGATGTGAAGAAACGTCATTCACTAGTTTGCTGGTCACGTGGTTCTGACGAGAAGAAAACTATTGACCCTGCAATACAGACTCAGGACAGGACAAATCAAACTGATGTTGAGAAGGTAGTTTCAGATTCTCTTGGAGCGTCAGATAATGAAGATAACAACAGAGAGGAGGATAGATCACCTCCGATAGGAACTGGCGAAGGAGGGGCTAAGGAATTCCTTGAATCCTTGACCGGCAAGCAGCAGGAACTGTCATCGTCAAGCCCTTCCGAAGATCACCTCCAGCTATATCCTCCGGGAAGAATACTGCACATGGTTGCATTGCCAGCTGCAGAGCCAAACACAAGTGAGCAAGGCGGCCAGGAGGAGGTTGTCACCCTATACGAGACACCTCGACATCTCTACAGCAAGATTCGCCTGGGGAGATCCATGGTAGGGGAACATTACATGCCCAAGTATATCAGGACGATGGAGCTGTTGATTGAGAAGCTTACGGTGGAGGACATCGACCGCGACCAACTGGACTTATTGTAGTAGCATTGACTGGTGTACAGAATAGTTGTACAGGTCGTGAAAAGAAAAGTTAGTGTTTCAGTTTGCTAGTACTACCTTAGATCTGAATTTTTTTTAGGGTTTGTCATAGCAATGATTTTAGACCGAAAGTTTTCCATAGCAATCAAGAAGCTGTACAATCTCTTACTGACACTTTTCTGTTTTTCTGTTGGCGTCTCCCGTTGACAATCATCACAGCATCAGCTCAAAGAGCAGAAGCTTGGTGATGGTTTTAGTAATTCAGCAGTGCGGTTGTTCTAAGCAGTGGATATTAATCTCTAAGTGAGGTTGTCAAACCCAATATACTCGTATAAAATATACCAACTGTTTGGCATGCGATACAGAAGTTGAAGCTGTATCGGATCCTTAAATCGTCTGAATCTGTATAGGATCTTGTTTCCCTACCATGGTGGTGTTAATTGCCAGATTGTTACACAGGGAGCGGCGTTTTGGCTCCCGGGAGCATATGCTCCCGGTATTTTCGAAAAAAATATAAAAAATTGAAAACTTATCAATTCATGTCAGCATTTTGTCATTTTTTCCCAGGGCGCATACGATGTCATTTCGGTGCGAAATTTGTCACGGTGGTGCATACCATGGTCAGGTACGTGCACGATTTTTTTCGGAATTTTTTGAAAAGTTTTCCAAAAAAAAGTATGCTCTCGGAAATACCGGGAGCATATGAGCCCGGGTTCCAAAGGGAATTTCCGCCACATTATGCACTACTTAGTTGCCCCACTAAAATAACTTCGTTGCTGGTTTACTATATTTCATCTTTTAGATATTGGAAACACTTCAAGGTCGCTCTCTAATTGTGCACATCATTACGATGTCCAAAAACATGTAAATAGTTACATGATAGCTATGCACAATTATTGTGGAAACAATGAGATCTACTCTGACAGCCGTGGTATCTTACTTTGGCGAATGGTGCAACGAGAACATCAACCATGATAACTAACTCAAGGATGCAAAGGAGACGCTAATCGGAATTACGGTTTAACAGATAAATCATTTTAATTTTTGGATTTAGCTATGAATGTGATGTCTTCAGTATAAGGTTGGCGACATGCATGAGCATTCTCTATAGTGCACCTTTAACTTCCAACACTCTTTCGAATTTTTGTTTTCTATAGAAATGGAAGGCTTACAAAGATGGTTTTCACCTGGAAGTGAATACATAGACGTTCAGAGACGATTCTGACCTGAAACCGTCTAGTTTTCCTCCTAGAAATGTGAGCGGTTAGATGTACTAGATGATAATCGCTTTGGTGGTTCCCGATCAAAGAGAACACCCTCGTGAATGAGTTTGGACAAAAACAGCTAAATTTATGCTCATAGGTGCCCGATAGATATGACTCAGAAGTATTGGCCCTATACATACACTTTTATGGACAGAGTTTTATGAAGCAACATCAAGTTGATAGAATCAAAGCATCCTTAATCGAGTATCCACGTGAGGTAGGTTGTTACTATGCAAAATTCTACTCATTTGAGGAGTTTGAAATGCAAAAATTATGAGGACCTTAAAGAAGAAAAGGTCTTGGCCTTGCATGTATCGATATAGAATGACAAATATGCACTTAATCAACAAGAAACCTGCCACGTACCAAAATTTGGGCGTCTAAGCAAATGCTATGTTTATTCGAGATGGATATGAGAATCAATTAAAACTTTTGTGTTTTAGACATTTATTTAGATCATGCTTGAAATTGATTAGTCGACTTAATCACGTTTTTTATGAAATTTATCATCAACAGATGTTTTGCCTCCGGTGAATACTTAAAAATGGACACGACTCGAATATTCCGCAACCGGTTGCGCTTGCACCCTCATTACTGGATGCGTTATTCTTGAGTTTTTAAAAACTGTGAAATAAATCACATACATCGATTGTGTTGTTTCTGGTGCATCCAAAAAATTCATGTGATCATATGTGCCATGTGCAACAAAGATAAAACACAAGTGAATAGTATCAGGCACTATTCACACATCATTTTGGTTTATTTTTTGCAAAGCTACATGTTGCCAAATTTTCAGATGCAAATTTGTAAATGCACGAGAAACAACATAACCGATATACACGATTTATTTCACAATTTTTAAAATCATGTGAAATAGGTCGCGGCCCAACTAGTGGCAAACATTAGTTCCACTCGGTTTGACTAACATACCCGTAGACGCCGACACAGTTGGCCCACCACGACGGTGTCCGTCTCCGACCCGTTACCCACCCGACCCGCTAGAGCGCCTGCCTTCGTCTGGTCTCCACCAAACCCAACTCCGCCACCACTCCCCTCCGAATCTCGCGACTCCCCCGCCTCGCCCCGTCCCTGCCTCCGGCGACCTCTCCGGCGGCGGAGCGCTCGCCGCATGGATAATTAGCACCAGCGCAGCACCTAACCCCTCGCCCCCGCGTCGGCCGCGGCCATGGCGAACTACCTGGCGCAGTTCCAGACCATCAAGTCCTCCTGCGACCGCATCGTCATCGCCGGTACGCCGCCTCCTCTCTATATAAACCCTACCCCTAGCCCCTACGATCTCATCCCTACCATGAACCGCGCTCTCTGCGCGCGCTGCCGCGGCTCGCAGTGTAGCGCGATCTGCGCAGCCCGCGTGATCTCGCTCGGGTGTCGCCCGATCGCGCAGCTATTGGGAGTGAAATCGTGATCGTTCTCGACAATTGAGCTGCAATGGAGGTCTCAGGTCTGCTGTGGGCATCTTTTTTAGTGAGATTCATGGTGGTGTGAGGGTCTCAAGGCTGTGTTTAGCTCCCTGCTGATCCAGCGTTTCAGTTAGTGTCTAGCAAAATTCGTAGTGCTTAAGCTTATAACTGAAAATGAGTGCTGGTATACAATTTTCTGTTTTGGCCGCATAATCTTGTTTCGCATGAAAACCACATAATGCACCAGCATATGGGCACAAACCGGAGGAGTGCACCACTGAAAGTTGACTCACAGAACAACTTTAATTTATCGATGCAAATGCTGACAGTATGTGAGTTCAAGTTTGTATGTTTGTTGTATAAATTATTTCTCATGCAACAAATAATCTTTTGTAACAGTTGAGGATGTGAGCGACTTGTGGCTCAACGTCAAAGAGAGTTTTCAGCAACGCTTACCGCTCAAGAAAGCCTGTCTCAATAACAAGGCGAGGAACCCTGTCTTGGTGGAAAACCTACCAGCTGAGTTTATACAGACTACTGACTCAAGGCTGCGTAGTCGATTTCCGCAGGAACAATACTTGTTTTGGTTCCGCGAACCATATGCTACCGTGGTTCTTGTCACTTGTGAGGTACTTCTCTCCACATCCTTTTTTCATGTCATGCTGCTCTTTCTGATTTTGTTTTTAAATAACATCACTGCTCATATGGACCATTCTTCATATGTAAAATGTACAGGATCTTGATGAGTTCAAAACCATTCTTAAGCCTCGGCTCAAATTAATTGTGCAAAATGATGAGAGAGAATGGTTTATTGTATTTGTGTCGAAAGCCCATCCTAGCAATGATCAAGCAAATAAGATGGCAAAGAAAGTATATTCTAGGCTTGAAGCTGATTTCAACACCAAAAAAAGAGAAAGGTATTTTTTGCCACATCTCAGGAGTAGAGTTGGCAACACCCATATCTGTGTTTTGAGTATTTATATGTATTTTTTGTTTGAATGCAACATATTGACATCGCCTGTCATCTTGCACTGTTTGTTTCTTATGAGGATGCTTCCACTTTTGAATTCTCAAGGAACTCTATTTTGGGGGTTTTGGTTAATTGTTACTGCAAATAATACTGTGTTATATACAAATACTAACATGCCCACTTACCATGTAGATGCTGCAAATTTGATCTTCATGGATCTGATACTGAATTCTGGGATGATTTTGACTCAAAAATGGTGGACTGCATAAGAAACACATTGGATAGAAGGGTTCAGTTTTATGAAGAGGAAAACCGTAGGTTAAGTGAGCAACGATTCACTCCAATATGGAACTTCTGCAACTTCTTTATTCTGAAGGTATAACATGCAACCACTTATGATTCATTTCAATTGTTGTAATTATTTCATTCTCCGTGGCACTGAATTTTATTTACCTTTATGTTTTTCAAACATTATTTGCCTTTATGCTTGTGTGGATCTCTTGCGCTTACACCTTTTATTTGTTCAGGAAAGTTTGGCGTTTATGTTTGAGGTGACTAATCTTCATGAAGATTCACTCCGTGAATATGATGAGCTTGAACTATGCTACTCAGAATCAGGTTTTTCTTGAGCTTTTATCTGACTTATGTTGCATGACTTTTGAGCTTTACCTCTAATTAAATTTGCATAATCAAAGGACTTCCTTTCCAACTGATCAGGGTTTTATTGTAAGGTGACTTCAAGAGATGCATTTTTGGTGAACTTACAGTAACTCCATGAGGTGTCCGTGATTGTTTTGTAGGTTGTAGGAGTGGGACACCAGTAGCCAAGGCTAATGGTGGTGGTTTGTCACCAGTGCTGGCAGTACATAAATAGGACAAGAGAGTTAGAGGGGTAGGGAAGAGAGTTTCGGGAAGATGGATTTTTCTTATCGCTGCGACATAAAATGTACAGTGCTGATTGACCTAGATAGCATAAATTCTAGAACTGGGCAGACATTCCAGACGAGAAAAGTAAGGTCGGAGTCCAGTGGAAGAGATTAGGAGCGTTTCCAGTTAGAAGAGTTCAAGCAGTTCTTCTTGAACACAAATTGTATTTTCTATTATGATTTTGTATTGTAGTAGTCTGCTGTGGTGTAGTCTCACCTGCAGGGTGGCAGTGTATCGAGCCCGTTAGTTCTTCCTCTGCACCAGTGATTCCTTCACCTTGTTGTTTTTCCCGATAATGTTGACCCCAATATGAACCTACAACAGTTCATATTTGTGTAAGCTAACATTAACATATGTTTTCGGAACTACTGCAGGACTGGTTCCTTGTTGCACCATAAACTAGGTCTTAAGGATTTTCTGACTCCGTATTGATATATAGGGGCATTGAACTGATCTGATCAGCTAGATACAATGAACAGAAAATATGATCATAAATCGTTGGTACTACATCCGTCCATAAACTTACAGGTCTACTTGTGCAAGTTTTTCTTGTTCTCTCTGGAGGCGCGTAACTGGTTATTATCCAAACTGTTTGTCACGTGTCTTGCCTCAATACTATAACGGAATGCCATCAGCTACATTTTTTCTTCTAAAAAATTAAATAAAAAATGTTGTATTCCGATGTAAAGCTTAACCCATGCCACTAGACTTCATACATGTCTGGAATGATACACATCACATATATGCTTTTTATAAGATAGTTTGCTCATTGGCATCCATATCATTTTGTTCACGAATGCAGTAAATCTCCCAGGGAAACCTCGAGAATTTGGAGGATTGGATACTGGTGATGAGCAGGCTGCACTGCTAAATCCAGGGTTCAAAGCGTTGACCCAAATCGTTCAGGATGATGTGTTCAGGGAATTTGAGTTTAGGCAGTATATATTTGCTTGCCAGTCTAAGGTATGTGCATAATGGATTCTTTGGTTGTTGAAGTAGTCAAGTAGTTCATGCAGTATTGTACTACTGCTGAGTGTTTTATGTAAGTACGGAAGCACCTCCATTTGTTACCTTAGAATTATATAACATTTACAATTAGATTAGAAGAAGAGTATGAAAGAACATAAATTATTTGTAATTTCGTACACACATGAAAGAACCGACACATATTCCAACTAATTAATTAGGAGATGAGTATGCTCTTGTTGTGCTTGTTGTGCTCAAATGGGTGGCTTATATAAAACTGCACTCCTGGTTTGTTTGTTTATGATAAATTTATTCCATATTTTCTTAATGATTCTAGGGCAACTTTGTTGTCTTCTATTATTCATTTCATTGTACCTTTTTCAGTTATTATTTAAACTGTCTCGCCCAGTTGAGGTTGCTGCAAGAGGATATGCTTTTGTTGTCAGCTTTTCGAAGACACTAGCCTGGCATGAAGTATGTTACTGTGGTTTCACTATTTACGTCCTCTGCAAGAATTATTTGTATACTAGGAAGACTACCTTTACAAAGTACCTCTTGTTTATTTATCCTGAATGTTCTTTCTCTCTTCCCTTCAGAATGCTCTTCCATTTTGTTTCCGTGAAGTATGGGTGATAACTGCATGTTCGGGTTTAATAAAATCTACGAGTTCACAGTATGATGGTGGAGTTGTTGCTATTGACTCAGAGAAGGAGTTCTACCGTCTTCAGGGTGACCTTTATTCTCTCTGTCGTGCTAAGGCAAGCTTTAATTCTTCTGGTGTCCCGTTATTGATTTGTCTGCTACAATTTGTCCTTGTGTTCTGACTTCTGAGTTTTCCATTTACCTTTCTGCAATTGAAGAACTTAAACCATAAACTTGTATTGTCGGTTATTTGTTTTAGGGTTTTAAAGACTGTTGTCGTGTCGTGTGCAGCCTGTTATTGGACCAACTTGGTAGTGTTCTCACACATGGTACTTGTAGCATGAAGTGCATTGTTCACTTGACAGCCAAGTGTTGGTTCGATTTTCCTTAATGCTAAGATTTTAAGATTACATTGAATTGTTAGGATAATCTATTACCATACTGTCAGACATGGATTTCTTATGAGTCAGTCCATCCCATCTATACAAGGATGACGCTGTATGTTTTTCAGAGGCAAACAATGAGAAATATATCAAGCTAGTCCTAGGCTTCTTCTTCCTTGCTCTAGGGTATGGTTGCCATAGCATGTTAACTGTTTGGTCAGGCTGCTCACATCCATGGACTTGACATATTTGGGCATTAGAATAGATGGAATATATTAGTAAACCGGATTAAATGTTTCCAGGGTCAATGAATGACTAAGGACCTTGAGATGACTAGTGACTACTGAGTGTCGCAATTAAATGAATAGTAATGAAACAGTGTGGAAAGTCATTGTGTACAGGAGTTTTGTATACAGTACCATGTTGTGGTTTATTTAAATTAGTAATAACTAGCAAAATGCTCGCGTGGTGTTACGGTGAAACAAATTTAGACCTACATATGTGGACAATAAATTAGTATCATAAAGTTGCACAAAACATATCTCCCGGTGCATGTAGCTCCCGCTTGTGCAGGGTCCGGGGAAGGGTCCAACCACTTTGGATATTTTGTATGCAGCCTTACCCTGCATTTCTGCAAGGCTGTTTCCAGGGCACAAAACATATCAAGATGTCACAAAAACATATAGGGAGCTCTCGAGTTTAGGAGGACATAAAGAGATGAGCGAGTTGGACGACGAAGAGGAGAGGCGCTAGGTATCGCTCGACGGGTGGTGCTTTGGAACTGGGAGCGCTAGGTCTCTCGACAACGTGCCGGTAGGGAGTGACCGCGTGTGCATTACAGAGGAGATGCAACCATGGACTCATTAGCCACCACCCCCGTGAACTCAGGCAACCACCCCTTTTCCTCAGCCCTCCGGCCCAACGTGCTCAGCTCCTTGTCCCAGGCCCCCGCCGCCATTGATCTTCAGGTCGCTATCGGCGCAGCAGCCTCATTCGCTCGCGCAAGGGACAGAGGGGAGAGACGAGATGACAGAGAGAGGGGCTTGTTGAGAGAGATGAGGGAGAAGGAACCAGAATAGATCGCCGGCTCCGCTATCCTTTCTCCAGCCACCGTCGCGCTATGTCTGCCTCCGCCACCGAACCACGAGAAGAGAGATGAGGGGAAGAAAGAGAGGTTGGGACTGCGGGGTAATTGCCCAATTCCTGAGGGTGTAAAATGTAAATGTGGACGACGGATAACATGAAACGTTCCTGCAGGTATCAGGTCATATATCTTAACATTAGGCATAGATAAACAACAGCAAAATATGTGTATGCCTAAAATAAAAATCAACCCGAAGCAACGCACGAGCGTATTAATCATGTCTGCACACTTAATTTGTAGCTTTTGCAACAGAGGACACTCAGTTTACCTATAACTCTATGGAGTATCATATGTGCCTTAATGCCAAGTGACAGTCCACAGTTCAGTCCATCACTACCAGCATGGAGCAATATCACGAATAGTTAAGTGTCATTAGTGGAAGTCAGTACTAACAGTTCATCATGACGATGCTACATATTTTGAGTGAGATTTATTTGGAAGTATTTCGCTGCAACAAGGAAAGTCGATTAGCAGTAAACAAATCGTTTCAGAAGCTCACCCATTGAAAAATTATCAGAGTTCTGGTATTTGGATTGGACCTTCTAGCCATATCATGCAAAAGATAAGTTTCCCTGTTTAAAGGCAAGAACCATGCATATTAGCCGCAAGTACAGAACTAAAGATGGCACCATGCAATAACATAGCAAAACATGGTGATCGATGGTTATAGCGCAAGAAGGAAATCTTGCAGCAGGTGGGCGTGACGACGAGGCAGCCGGTGAGCCGCGACAGCGAGACCTCTTTGGTTTCAAACCCGAGGGCGTGGAGAGCGGCGCGTCCAGGTCCTCCGTATTGGTCTGCGAGGAGGCCATGGCATCGCCCAGCTGCACTGTGCAGCGTGACCGGTTTGATTGTTTGACAGAGGTGTGGTGGGCAGGTGACAGAACCGGGGAAGATGCCCATGCGATCTCCTTGGCTCTTGCTGTTGAGAAGTGTGGATCATGGCAGGGAGAGCCGAGAAGCGGTTCTTTTTGTGCGGGATTGATCCAGGTCGGTGCAGGGCGGAGTGCGGGACAATGTATGATGTAAACATGCTGCTACGTATGAAAGAGAAACAGACAAACACACTATGTGTGGGAGCTAAATCACTTAGCTTCATCCAAAATGGTTGTGCTTCACACACACACACACTAACATATATGCATATATGACAGACATATATGCTCTATCTATTTGATACATATGCTTGGGGCTACATCTTGGCTTACAAGCTTCGTTCTCATATGAAGGGGATACATCCTTATATAGGCTCTCTAGGTCGGTTAGTGTTCACTGAACAGTAGGCTGGTTACTTTTCTCGAGAAGCTACTACAGAACTGCTGACTTTTTCTTCTACTAGGACCCCTACATACTCTAGATACTTCCTGACTAAGCTAGAAACTTCATGCATAGATATGACAAGATTACTTCTAACAATCTCCCCCTTAATCTTGGCATATCAACTAGATCCTCTAATCCAGATCACCTGGAGCATGCAATTAATCTTGTGACGGCTTCACACCGCCTCACGGCTAGTAATGGTATCTCACCTTGTCAGCCTCACACTGAACTGATGTCGGTCTCACACCAACCTTCCATGTGCCAATGGCATCAGGCCACAGTTTATGATGGGCAACCCTCACAGTTGCTACAGGCCAATGCATCACAATTAAGCCAAATATATGTGGTCCTCCTCATCTATTTACTGATGGGCAACCCTCTTCCTAATGTTCCGTAGATAGTCTGAATTTCAAATGGATCCTAGACAATGCAATTGATGCGTCGTGTTTTCATGGTTTATTAACTTCTTGCTGTCACCAAGTCCAACTGTGTCATCAACTCCTTTTTGCTTATATTTTAGATTACATTTGCATAATTTGTTGAAAACCTGCAAAACTCTTGTCTTATATATTATTCTTGATGGATATGGCAGTTTATGAGGCTTGCTTATTTAATTGGTTATGGGGCTGAGATAGAAAAGAGTCCAGTCAACAGGTATAAGATCATGTCACTATTCATCACTTGAATTCACATTCCTATCCAGTTTTACTTCGAACTGACATGTTTAATGTATCTGTAGTGCATCTTTAAGCATGCTATCTTGGCCAAAGCCAGCTACTTGGCCTTCAATTCCACCTGATTCATCGGCAGAGATAATGGCAAAGGAGAAGGCAAGCATTTTCAGCTTTGTGTCATGCCTTCCTATTATGGTTCATCTGCAAAAAAAATTGGTTCTTTTGCATCAAAGTTGTCTTTGCTCTTGTGGTCTAATTGGGCCATACCCATACGGAGTGAAAACTTGTTAGAAATCAGTCACTAAATCTAGCTGTCCCTTCCTCCGATTCAGTATGCTAAAAAATCAAATCTTTCTGTATGGAGTGTCCTGAAATGAAGCCTGGAATATGGAAACGGACAATGGTATTCCATGCTAGTGATTAGTACTATTTTTAGTTTTTTGTTCCAATGAATTTACGTGAACATGCAACTTTCCATAGACAGATTTTTTTTAGGTTCATCACAAATATAAATTACGCATTTAGACATGTAGTGGTGGTGTAGAATGAAAGAGAAAAACAGGACATACCAAATTAGGAGTTGGAAAACTGGAATCGCTGTACGGTCTTTTCCCTCTATCTTGGACAAAAGGAAATGCAAGGAAATGCTTGTACTGTTTAGCTGCCTATTACTCCCTCCGTTTTTAAATATAAGATGTTTTAGACTTTGTCCATATTCACTTGTACACAAATGTATCTAGACAAATTTTAGTGTGTACATTCACTCACTTTAGTATGCATCTAGACAACATGTGACATAGCTAAAACATCTTATATTAAAAAACGGAGGGAGTACATGTTTAATGCAAACTGTGGCTTGAAGTTGTGAAATGTTTCCCTTATGCAGACAATTCTTCAAGCAAAACCAAGAGAAAAGCTCTTTGATATTCAGAGGAAACCATTGCCATTAGAACCTTCTTTTCTTCTACGGGAGGCTAACAGGCGTAGAGCTTTTCTTTCTGTTGGAAATCTTTCTGAATTATATGATTCAGTTGATGGGTAAGAGTGGTCAGTTCCCCATTTAGTGATGCATTGATATGTGGACTGGAGATTTCAGCATAAACTGTATTGTCTTATTTATATTTTTTTTCTGGCAGTTCAGGTTTAGAAGCACACTCAAAACTTTCTCCCAACAAATCTTCTTCTAACTTGATGACGAGAACTATGTCCGGGCCAGCAACTTCTGAGACTTCTCTACCAGTTGATAGACCCATGAGGTTGTCAGAAATTCATGTTGCAGCTGAGCATGCATTGAAGCAGACGGTATCTGATCCTGATTTTATGGCATCACTCTCATCACCGGAAAATTTTAAGGTATTATATTTATTCGGCCATCATGCTGCTATTTTTTCTTACTCTAGAGATACCAATTCTATACCATGTTATTTACAAAATTTCCTAAGCAATAGATAAAAAATAAACTGCAAGAGTAATTGTTTTTCTGTTACCAGATTAAATATATGGAGCTTACTGAAGGTGCAGCTTACAATTATCACCGTTCTTGGTGGAAAAGGCATGGAGTTGTGCTTGATGGAGAGATCGCAGCTATATTTTTAAGCGTGGAGATCACAACTTGGCTGCAAAATCCTATGAGAAAGTTTGTGCTCTCTATTCTGCAGAAGGCTGGGAAGAGCTATTGGCAGATGTTCTTCCTGATCTTGCAGAATGCCAGAAGATTCTTAATGACGAAGCTGGTTATCTGGCTTCCTGTGTAAAGTTACTTTCTCTAGAGAGTAGCTTGTTTTCATCTAAAGAGCGGCAAGCTTTCCAGTCAGAGGTTGTTCGGCTTGCTCACAGTGAAATGAAGCATGATGTGCCCCTCGATGTTTCATCTCTAATTACATTCGCTGGAAATCCTGCTCCGCCACTAGAACTATGTGATGGAGATCCTGGTACACTATGTGTAGCAGTTTGGAGTGGCTTCCCAGATGACATCACACTTGAGTCCCTCAGTTTAAGTTTGTCAGCTTCCTCTAGTGCGGATGAAGGTATTAAGGTACTTGCTGCCACATTTTTTTAACTGAAGTTTCTGTCACATTACGGGTTGCTTTCTCTCTTTCGGGGGATGTAGACTTGTTATCTATAGTCTGATACACTAGTATGTTTCCAGTTCAAATTCAGCTTCATCAGTGTAAGATAACTTTCAGAAGTAAACATACAGAGTATCTAGGTAACTGCACCGGTTCTTTGCAATATCCTAATGGATTAATGCTGCCATTTCATGCAGGCAATAAAGAGTACAGACGCACGTGTTCTTGTGCCAGGTAAAAATAGTATTACCTTCGACATTCCTCCTCAAAAGCCTGGTTCCTACGTGTTGGGTGCTCTCACTGGACAGATTGGCAAGCTATCATTCAGATCGCATGGATTTTCTCAGGACGGTCCGGTGGACACTGATGAATTCATGAGTTTTGAAAAGCCAACAAGACCTGTTTTGAAGGTAATGCATTAAAATAAGCCAACTAAGCATCAGTCAGATAGCAATATTTTCAAAATTAAATAGGAGACCTAATAACAGCATATACCTTTATTGTACTAAGTAACATACTGTAAGTTCTATTGGGCCGGTCTCACATTTTTGTGTGTGCTCATTGTAGGTGAGAAAGCCGAGGGCTTTGGTTGATATTACTCCTGCTGTGTCATCTGCATTACTTATGAATGAGCTCCAGTGGATCGGGTTGATTGTCAAGCCTATAGACTATTCTTTGAGAGGTGGAATATTGCATATAGATGCTGGTGCTGAACTGAAAATCGAGGAGTCACAGATGATTGAGATAGAAAGTTACAGAAACGACGGGGGGAATTCTTGCCCTACTGATGCTTCAAAGGCATTATCAAGCTCCACTGATACTGGACGGGTTGAGAAGGTCCCTATCGAAAATGGGAAGATTAAACTGCCAGATTGGACTAGTGATGTGATTACTCTTGTTTGGTTTCCTGTTCGTGCTATCGACGATACAATTGCAAAGGGAACATCCCCAGGTTCGTATGAAATAGGTTATACGTTGGGTGTGGTAGTGTTTTTCAGCCAGTTGGTTCACGTTTTTGTTTTTTCTATATTTGTTCAGCATCCCCTCAGAAACATAGCATAGTAGATGGAATGAGAATGATTGCTCTCAAGCTTGAATTTGGAGCTTTCCATAATCAAGTATTTGAAAGGTATTACCCTCAAGTGTTTGTGCTCTCACTTTTTCGATATGCCGACTTGAAAGTTTACATTGTGATTGTTTTCTAGGACCATTGCCGTACATTTCACTAATCCATTCCATGTGAGCACACGTGTTGTTGACAAATGCAATGATGGAACCCTACTTCTGCAGGTATAGTACTCATGTTTACACAATTGTTAGCTGATACCTTGTCAAAAAAGGCGCGTAAAACATGTTCTCTATCTTGTATTGGACATCAGCAACAATGCTGCCAACACTAATACCGCATTTGTGCAGTGTGCAAATGTATATAGTTATTGGTAAATTCCCTTGTATTCTTAAATCCCAGTTTGTGTTTTGTTTCACGTCCAGGTGATATTACATTCTGAAGTGAAGACTATTCTGCATGTAAAGGATGTATCGTTAGACCTACAAGCTGGATTTGAGCACTTAGGCAAGGATGGACGGCCGACTTCAAGTTTGTTCCCTCTGGTTATCGCTCCTTCTTCCAGAGCTGGAATTTTATTTGTAATACGTTTAAGTGGCACAAAAGGTACGTTCTTTTTTTGAAGTCCACTTTTCATCTTTTGCTGGCCCTTGCAATCCACGATTGCCCGCGTCTGATACTCTTCACTGCAACTATAAGTCATATACTTTCATTATAACCAAAGTTAATTGTATATTGCTGTATTTTTTTATTAAACCATGAAACTATATTTGTCCTATGGTTAAATAGAGTAAGATTAGTGGCCACAATGACCATCTGAAAAAGTACAAAGTAAACTCCATTTCCAAGCTATAACTCTTAAACATGAATCATCCAGTTTAAGCTTTCACATTTTCAGACCTAGATGAGCTGGAAAAGGCAGACAGCATGTTGAATATTAAGTATGGGATATCCGGTGACAGAACAACCGGAGCACACTCTCCAGTTCCTGTTAAACCTGATGATTCTGAAGAGCTTCTATTCAAGATTTTACTCAAACTGAAGCGCCCTGTTCTAGATCCATGTCTGGCAGTTGGATTCCTTCCATTTTCTACCGACTGCCTAAGGGTTGGTCAATTAGTGAACATGAAATGGAGGGTTGAAAGGCTGAAGGACCTGGAGGAGGCATCTCTGTCTGGCGTAAGTCTGCAGAACATTCATTCTTGTTCTTTCTTGCATCTTGTACCGTGCTATCGATCCAGTTCACTAGGCATCATGTTTATGCAGAAGATAAGCACTGAGAACATAAGATATTGATTTTTTTTCTTCACAGCTAAACCTGAAATTTGTTTGGCAGGATGAGATACTTTATCAGGTCGATGCTAATCCACAAAACTGGATGGTTGCTGGGAGGAAATCCGGTCACATTTCGTTCTCAGAAGCACCAGGTTAGAGTCAGACACATATGCGGTTCAGTTTGCTTGCCATCCATTTTGTCCAACCCCAATCAATATACAATCATCATGTGCACCATTTTAACAGTAAGCATCCATTTTACCCACAGGGTCAAGGATCGAGATCGCTGTGACATGCGTCCCGCTGGTGTCTGGGTACGTACACCCACCGCAGCTAGGCCTGCCGGATGTAGGCGATGCTAACATCAGCTGCAATCCAGCTGGTCCGCACCTGGTGTGCGTCCTTCCTCCCACCCTTAGCACCTCTTACTGCATACCGGCTTGATTCGTGATCCATCTCTGTGTTGTTACATCAGCTACTTAGAGGCCACCATTTCCCCCATATGAGATACACGGTGCTATGTTTTTTGCCTGGAGATTCTTCTTTACATGTACAATGGTTCAATTCTTGGTGTATATTGACTGGATGGAAATCTGAGTTCCGTGATGTGTTGCTGTGTGTTTGTTGGACTCGGATGGAAATCTTGCCTTTGTTTTCAAAATGAAAGCAATGCACATGTGGTCTTTGTTGGTTGTTTTCTAGCACTTGCTGGCGTTGTAACCGTGTGCCTTCTTCTTAATTGAGTAGTCACCTGCTCCTATCAATTTTCCCAAGAGTTTTGGGGTACCATGGTTTTTTTGGGAGGAAAAGTTAAAGGGACCAGAGGGAAAGAAGCCCTCGGCTTAGTTTTATACTGTAGAATTTGTGTGTATCTAGTTATCTGCTAGCATCTAGAATTGCGAGCACGGAACCCTTGCCGGCAAGCATCAGCCCATGCCAGCCCGGCTATGGCACTGTCCTTTGTTTTGGAGAAAGACAACGAAGGAAATGCGCCGTGTTTGAGAGAAATAAGCAATTTTTTTAAGCACTCGTTTTTTTGTTTTATGTAAACCCTGGTTACAACGCCAAATGCACTTGCTGCTCAAAACCCTTATATGGAGAGAGTGATATTACACTGTTTGTACCAGAAGGGTCGTTTTTCTTAACCAGCATTTTGGTGAAGCTGCAGGCCATTTGGCCGAGCTCGATTGTAGTTCATATGTATGTATGTAGGCAAAAAAATGTACCGCTAATTTGCTAGGTATTGAACTCTGGTAGGCTTCAATTTTAGTTCAACGATAGCTAATTCATTAACAGAAAAATAAAATAATAATGAAAAACAATATCCTGAACTATCACCAATCTTCAACAAATGAGCTACTCGCTCCGTTCTTTTTTTGAGAACACAGTACAACACAGACGCTCACAAATACGCACGTACACTCACCCCTATGAACGCACACACGCACACCCTACCCCTATGAGCACCTCCGAAGCACTGAGCCGGCAAATCTTGAGGTTGACGAAGTCACCACAGGCGCCTCGCTGTTGACGGGCACGCCACCTACCACTGAAAGAATAGCGCCGGATAAACCTGGAATAAATCCAGGTAAATGCAAACGCCCATGCCAAGTCTAGGACTTGAACCTGGGTGGGCTGGTTCCACCACAGGGAACCCAACCATCAGAGCCAAGCTCCGTTTGCCTACTCGCTCCGTTCTAAAATAGTTGACTTGCATTTGTTCAAATAAGGATGTATCTATACTTGTTTACTGTCTAGATACATTTGTTTCTAGCCTTTTTCGGGGTGTGGGACATGCACCCGCCTTATTTTGGGTGCACCTACAAGGCCCTAGTAATTTTTCTTTTGAGTTTTGTTAGTCATTTTGCAACAAACCAAAAAAAAACTAGCCGACAACAAATCTGTCGACGAAATGAAAGTGATCAAATAAATGTCTCACCAACTCAAATACGGCCAAACATCAAATAAAAGTCTCGGGTAACACAATTCTGGGCACGTGAGTCTTTCATAATATTACAGAGAATTTTGCTGATTTATTTGTTGCAAAATCTATATTGACGCCTGCTCACATTGTGTTCACATCGATTAGACTACACCTACTCGCAATATGTCCATCACGAGTGTCCTCCAGACATGTTTAAAGGCCACCAATGGACACACTTGGTTACTTTCCAATTGTACTTTGAATTTAGAATTGATGGCAAACAAAGGGTCACTGACGTGTCAATCTTGTACATCGATAATACGTGCAAAAAGTGACAATAATGGGAGAGGGATTACATAAATCGTTGAAAGTGTACAGAAAGACACCTTCCACCTAAAATGTCTCAAAACTCGATTGCATTTGGATCTTCTCATCAATCGCATTCATACAATTCTCACAGACAGGTCATCACAACTTCATCATCAGAGTAGTTCATCACAATGCTCAGACTGAAACAGCTAGTTACTAGGTGTACAAACACAATACAGAGAGATGTTCAAACAACCCTTCAGTAATATCTTCATGCTCTTGAGGCAGATGCGACTGGCTTGTATCTTTAGAGTTCTACACTTGGTCTATCCAGCAAGATAGGTTTGTGACTAAAATTAGATGCATGATACCCTGTTCAAACAAACATCAGTGACAGCAAAACTGAAAAAACAAACAAAAGTACACAACACAATAAACATTCACAGAAAGGAAAACAGATCAATTTTCATTTGAAAAAGCAGGAGGATGATCAGATTCAGTTCATTATTTGGGCCATCATATCAGCCAATCAAACCAATAGGGAAATTAATCTCATTCATCATCTCATCGCTTTCCTACTAAGGATAATAAAAATTAAAACAGTGCTAAAAATAAAGATTAATGAGAAGACGCATCAGATCTCCAAGGTGAAAAGAGTGTGACATCACAGAAATGCCTCAGACGCAAATTACCCATAAACTTTTGTCTCCTCATATGCATCAACCATTTGAACCGTAGTAAAAAAAGGTTTAAATGAACATCCAAAAGAACAATTTAAATGAAAGGTTTATCAACAAAGTAAAAAAACCTAGCAGGGGATTTGATCAGATAGAGCTAATACATGATTCAGTGGACATCATACCATCCATCAATAAGTTAATTTCATCCTCATCTCACCCAAACAAACAAAAACAGGAAAAAACAAAATAAAAATAGAACAAAGAAGGATGCATCAGATCTCCAAGGTGAAAAAGGGTGTGACATCAAAGAAATGCCTCAGACGCAAATTACCCATAAACTCGTGTATCATCATCTGCATCAACACCAGATATTCAACTAAAAGGAAAGAGAACCTAGAAACTCTAGACAATTTCCTATCTGCATTAACACATTGTACCAGAAGACAGGTAACACGGCGCGGTTTAATAGAGCGTCGTGCTGTTTAATGCTGGCCGGTGTTTCCGTTCATCTATGCTTCCCTCTACAGGATGACCAAACTGTTAGCATCAGGCCATTCTTCCAGATGTGAAGCAACAACAACCTAGAAAATATCATAACTAAAAGCGAAAAAGATCTCTAAGAACAAGAGATATAAAAATGTATTTCCTCAGTTCAGGTCTCCAAATTGCTTCCGCACCGCGCCATGAGATAGCGCATCAGAAGAACGAAAGTTATTTAGTTTGATCATCATCGGACAACATTGAAAACTAGATCTAAAGAAAGATATAGACGGAAAAGGAGATTAAAACAGTGCCAAGGCAACCTCAGAACATTTGCATAGATGTATCAACAGATTGATATTCTTCAGACAAGGCTGAAACTTAAAATTGTCCAGTCATCGGGAGAAACCAAAGCAGAACAAGCAATAGTTTCATCTGCAATTAAGATCGGGTAAAATAAAAACAAGGTGTGCTGGTTGTTTCAGATCCCTCTGGGTGATAATAGATCTCATCAACGTATGAATCAGGCCACTACTTTAACATCACAGGTCATCACCGGGATCCTTTTAAACCAACAACCGATTTGTAGAAAAAAAAAACGAAAAAACAGGTATACTCAACAGAGAAAGTTGAGATGTCTCCTCAGTTCAGGTCTCCAGTTCTTCCACATTGTGAATTTCAGAAGAACGAAAGTATAATTGGATCATCAACGGAGACAGGGCAGATATTGAAAACCAAAAGCAAATCGAAACATAACTGGATGGAAGAGATCGATGAAAAGGAGGGGAAGGCGGGCTGCTGCTGCTGCTGCTGCAGGCGGCGGCGGCGGCGGCGGCGGCGGCGGCTGGGCTGGGCTGGGTTTGTTTGGTGGTTTGGCGAGAGGATTTCTTTTGGATTTATAGGCTCCCAGTTAGGGTTGGGACGGTCGGCGTGCACCACCAACGTAATCTGCACCGTCCGATATCCATCTGGGAAGGGAGGGTTATTAGGACCGCGGAGTCTAAATTGGGTAACCTCGATATCTTTTTTTTTTACAAGGATAACCTCGATATCTTTTTTTTTTACCGGTAAAGAAAAGTAGAAATTAAAAAAAAATCGAAGCTGACATCGGGACCCATACAAAAAATCTTCAGATAATGACTTCCGTTAATATTATGGGACAAAGATTTGCCTAAAGAAGCACTATTTACACACTATATTCGTCATGGTTTTTTTTTCAGAAGTTAATGAGCATCACTTCCTTGAAAAAAAATTACACGAGTAAAATACTTAACCGTCTTAGAGCGCAAAAAGATTCAGAATTTTTTGAATTTTTTTGAATTTCTAAAAAAATGACACATCACGTGTGTTGGTACCCACGACTCCACGAGCCAGTGTCCCCTCTTTCCCCTTTTTCCTAACAAAAGATGGGCAAGAAAATTTCTCATTTTCAATCCAGTAAAAATTCCAACAAATTACACCCAGTCCCATAAACTTCTAGAAAGTACATTGGACAAAGCATGAAGGTAGAATCAGGTCCATCTTCCACGTCCCCGCAACGCCATACCAAGATCTTCACCACCGGGGATAAACCACTTGGGATGAAGGTTTCGTCATCTCTTTGCCGGAGGAGGTGAAAGTGCATGGTTGGCCCCATGCGTGGTTTTGGAAATTAATGACAATCCTTATGGACTAATGTTTACATTAAGATATTCGTATAGATTTTGTCCATGGGAAAAGATAGGAGTTCATGTGTTGGACTCTTGAAGATGACATAATGACCAATGCTCTATTCAAGGGTTTATATGAAGAATGGTCATGTGTAGACTTGATAGGTTTATTGCAAGTATGGCTTGGAAAAGAAGATTGAGTGAACAATCATGTTTATCTCATAGCCATCATATATATCAACAAAAGAAGACGAAGTGCAAGTTCATTATATCTCGGTAGATATTATTTGATTGAAGCTTGCAAAGGAGACATGAAGATGGAGCTTAGCGAGGCTCTCCCATAATGGGGTATGGGGAAGCATTTGGAGAAGTCTTCATCAAGCATGTGCTAGCAAGCACAATCAAGAAAGGTGTTCCAACTTGAGAGAGTCAAGATCGTTATCATCGAGCTCAAGTGTAATGTGCAAGGCAAAGGTATGATCTTGATAGGGTTTCTATTTTACCGGTCTCATGGTGTTAGTGGGAGACCGGGCTATAGTATAAGCGGCGTACTATCAAGAGGGGCTCTCAAGTGAGTAATTTGATCGCATCTTTGTGGAGAGCTCAAACGTTTGCATACTTGGCATTTCATCTTTCTTGGTTCTTATTTGGCTTTTATCCATGTGAGGTTTTAGAGCTTGTGTTTATCTCCATACCAAGCTCTAATTCATCAAAAACGGATTTCATTCGAATATCTTGTTGCGTTTTTTATGTTGGAGGTTTTACCGGTTTGTCTTTTCTAAGCGAGGTCAAACTCTCTCCTTGTTAGTTCCTCCTCACATGATGGACTATGATGTTTATCTGCATAATCTTGTAGAGCTCTTCGTTGCGATTCCAACGAGCCCAAGATTACCGAAATCGGAGTCCGGATGAAAAAGTTGTTGCAGTTTTCATTTTGATGTTTCTGTCAGTTTCCAGAAAACCGGATAATCTGGTCCAAACTGGACCGGAATATCCTGCTACCACCAGAAGGTTTTCTTTGCGCGGCTTGGGGCGGAAATTTTGGTCCAGACTTGACCGAAATATCCGGTTCGAGTTTTTCTGCAACGGCTCTTTGTCTTGGGGACCTATATAAGGCCCCCTTCTTCCCCAAAGGGTTAAGCTTCTTCCCCTTCTCTCTCCACCATTGTTGACCTTGGAAAAGCTTGCCTCCTCTCTATTCCTCCATGATTCTTGCCTCAAATTAAAGGGAAAAGAGAGAGGAGATCTAGATCTACATTTCCACCAATCCATCTCTCCTCTAAGTGAGGGGAACCTAGTAGATCTTGATCTTGGAGTTCTTGGTGCATCTCCTCTTTGTTCTTCCTCTCTTATTCCCCCATAAGCATTTGTTGCTTTGTTGGAATTTGAGAGTGAAGGATTTGAGCACTTGTGTTCTTGCCATTTGCTTTGTGCATCGGTTTGGGCTCTCCACGAGGATTCGTGGAAGTTGAAAGTTTGTGAGCTTGTTACTCTTGGGTCCTTGGACCCCCTAGACGCCCGTGTGGTGGTTGGACCTTTGTGGTCACTTGTAAATCCGTTCGGGAGCCCCCGATCCCGTTGTGGGTTGCACTCCTTAATTTTAACTATTTTTAGTTAGCTGACAGGGTGATCATTAAGCTATGTTGGCCGAAAACTTGACCTTTTCTTTGTTCCCTCCTTGTTCGACAGATTGCTCTCTCCTCCAACAAGGAGCTCTTCCAAGCCCAAGAGGCTAAAATTAAGGAGTGCCGCCAACTAAAGCAAGACATCGAGCTGAAGGATGCGCAAATTGCGAGCTTGGAAGAGGCTCACAAAAAGGATGAAGGTGACAAAATTGATTTTTCCTTCAATTTTTCCGTCTTCTTTTGCACTTGCCGACAACTTTGCTTTAGTCGGGCTTTCCTTTTTGCAATTTTTTTTGTAGAACTGTTAAGCACTGCCCGAGAAATTCTTGCAAACTCAGGTGACATGCAAGCGCTAATGAACGAAGCTGCAGATCTTGCCAAAACGATTATCAAGCTGAAGGCGGATCATGCCAAGGAGCTGGAGAAGCGAGATCTGGAACATGGCCAAGCCCTCAGCAAGCTGACTGAGCAGCTGGAAAACCTGGGCAACAACTTGGCGACCGTCGCCCAAAACTCCAAGAATCAGCAAGAGCTTCACGCCGAAGCCGTTCGACAAGTTGAAGAGAAACTTGCCAGCACGAGGAAGAGATTGCCGCCCTACAGGAGCATGTGCTTGGTAAGATTCGTCAACTTGCTTGTTTCACCATTTACCAGATTTATGCCTGCCCTAACAGTTTGTCCATTGTCTTCAGTGCCGTCTGGTTTTGATGACCAATCAGACTCCGCTCCGCGCCCCTCACGTCTCCGTCAAATTGGAGGCTTAATCCGCCGCGCCGTCAATGTCGGTCAAGCTTTGGCCAGTAAGTTATACCCAAGCAAGGAGAGCGACCCCATTGACTTGAGTTCCTGCCCGAGTTTCTTGAGAAACTTAGCCAGGAATACGAGGGCAACATGCGGTCGGCTGCACAGGGAGGTGCAAAGAAGGCGCTCGTGCTGACCAAGGCCTGGTATCCGGATGCCGACATCCACCAGTTGACAGAGTTCATGCCAACTGAAGATGAAGACGGCAACACCATTGACATCGCGCAAGTGCAAACCTCGGTGCAGGGGTATGCCAAGCGTGTCGCCAACATGGTGGACCTTGGCAAGTTCTACAAGGCACATCCGGACCCCCATGCCGACGCAAGCACTTCAGCAGCCCCAGCCCCAGGCGTGGCGGACGAGGAGTTGGCGGACAAGGAGGGTGTTCCCGAAGGCATCGCCAGCCCCAAGACCAATCCGGCACCAGCTGTTTAACCTGCATGAACAATTTAACATTCCTGCATTAGTCTGTAATGAAGATGAAACTTGTCTAGCGTTGTAAACTTAATTATGTTTTGTTGGGCCAACTTTTTATGCTACACTTGGTGGTAGGCTAACTTTAAGTGGCCCGCCTTAATATGTATTTTGTGTTTATGCACTTGACTTTTTCGTATGTTGGCGGTACCTCATCACAGTTACTTTAGCTGTGTCAACCAGGTGCTATACAAATTAGTTTAGACACAGAGACCAAAGCCGGCATATTGGTGCCAACTACATACTACTAGGCGACCCATGCATAAACAAACAAAACAGACAAACTAGGCGGCACAAAATTCTTTTGCTATAAATTTGTTGCCGGCAGGCGGCAGATGTCAAAAGTTGTCGGAACCATTAGCACTGAGCCGAGAAAAAATCTTTTGGTAACTTTTTTGACATGGCATGAAAATAAATGATGACAAGAAAAGACAAAAGATGGCAAGACTCTCAAAACGGAAATGAGCACCACAAACTTTTATTTCATGATCATAGTGTACTTGTTACAATGTGGAAATTGCTAAGTGTAAAAAGGGCGTAGCTGCTCAATATTCCAAGGCCTCTTGGTTTCTTCATACTTGTCGGAGACTCCTCTCTTGCGCTTACGACCATGAACTTTCTTGTAGCCGTCTTTGATGTCCACCAAGTAATAAGATCCATTGAGCAGCACCTTGCTGACCACAAAAGGTCCTTCCCATGGCGGGGATAACTTATGCCCTTCCGGTCTTGGATTAGGCGGAGGACTAGATCACCTACTATAAAGTTGCGCTTCCTGACCCTACGGCTGTGATAGAGGCGCAGGCTTTGCTGGTAAATGGCTGATCTTGCCAAGGCAACGTCTCGCTCTTCGTCAAGGAGGTCTAGTCCGTCTTGTCTTGCATCTTCTACATCTTCTTCGACGTAGGCTTGCATCCTGGGGAATCGAACATCATGTCGGATGGCAGTACTGCTTCTGCACCATAGACTAAGAAGAAATGAGTAAACTTGGTGGATCTGTTTGGGGTTGTTCGCAAACTCCAAAGGATAGATTGCAATTCGTCAACCCAAGCCCAGCTGCTCTGTGCAATGGTACTTCGAGACGAGGCTTAAGCCCCTGGAGGACTAGGCCTGTTGGGGGAAAGATAACCCGATATACCCAAGAAGGTGAAAGAAGACCCGCCAGGCAGGAGGCCGGGCTTGGCCTGCTTTCAGCATCATGGGCCAGATTCAGACATGGGCCGGGGAATTTGGCGGTAACCCGGCTTATGGAAGGAAAGGTCCAGAAGATTCAGAGGCGGTAAATAACATGGAGTCCAAGATAGGAAGATCAAGAAGAGGTGGAGATAGATAGGAACTCCGAGTACGGGTATAGCCCGGCCTTACCATGTAAAGACACCAGGAGACCCGAAATCTATATAAGGGGCTCCTGGGTCTCAATTTAGGTGAAGCTTTTCATAATACACAAGTCCCACGAGAGAGAACCATTATAACCCTAATCGAGATCCGGCTCTGTTGTCGTAGCCGGGTTATCGACATCAAGATCAATAATAGAATAGCTGGAAGTAGGTCTTTATCTCCAATGGAGAGGCCGAACCAGGGTAAATCCTTTGTCCCCTCCACGCAAAACAATCTCCCTGACACCTGTTTCGCCTGGCCCCCAACTCAAAGTTACCCTATGGTAACATATGCTGTGACAACCCCACGACATTTGGCGCCCACCGTGGGGCCTGCGGCCAAGAGTGTCATCATCAAGGGAGCTGCGCTGGAAGGCATGAAGAATCTGGTGATAGGCTGGATCGTCATCAACATGCAAGGAGAACACATCGTCGATGATTCTGGCTGGTGGGCGGAGTCAGATCTGCTTGAATCAGGTGATGTTATTCCAATTGGTCAGATTAATGTTTTTGTTGGTATGATACGTACAACCGGGTCTGCTAGTAATCAAGAGTATGATTCTGTGTCAGGAGCTGCTACCCTTGTTCAATCAGATGGGGAAGAGTCCGTGGGGACAGCAGAACACACGGACCTGGTGGTCAGACACGTGGAACAGTAGGTAAACCCCGCACGGATCCCGGGTGACGCACCAGGCAGCGAGGACGACACGGAATCGATCTTAGCCCTATTTGACGGAAGATATGGATATGACCCGGAAGAAGAAGAGGATGAAGATCAGTTCGAGATGGAGTCAAACCCAAGTCCAATTTGGCGGGTGGCAGTTTACACAGCGCCCTCGACGAATTTGGATCTCGCTTTGGGAACTGGAGGGTCAGGAGCAGCACCTTCGCCAAACGTCAACGATCAACAACAGCTAGGCCCGGTGCTTGAGTTAAATCAAAGGTCGGTGGACGGCGAGATTGCTTCAGTATCAGAGGAAAGCGAAGGCCGGGCACACTACAGGAACACCTTTGGTTTCCTGAATAACCGGGCCCAGGGATAGGTTTTGGACCAAACGACGCTTACAAGGATTATCACGCCAGAGAACGCGGCAACCCGGGCGGTAGAGTTGGACACAGTGCGCAGAGCTTTGGAGCAGAGCCGGCGGAACGCAGCGGCATATGAGCAACAAATAGTAGCAAGGGCAAAAGAGATTGAGGAAAGAGAGAATCGCCTGAGGTAGAACGAGGAGATGTTACAAGCTTGCCAGAACGATCTGACCGCGCAGCATCAGAGGAGGCACCAGAGCCGGCTGGCTCCCGGAGAGAACGTCATACAACCAGCGGTACTGTTTAGAACCCAAGTGGACCAACCCATTGGCGCGGTTCAAGCAGCGCCTGTAATTAGAGCAAGTGCAGAGGAAAATAGGAACTCGGGAAGAGCAGTTGGAAGGACGCCGGGTTTTCCCGCCGGAGGAGCCGGGGGAAACCCGGGTCACGTAGCGGCAACACCAAGGTATCACACGCCAGAGGGTCATTTTTCTAACCCGGCGGATAACGTTTACGCAGCGACCTTGGCTCTAGATCGTATCCCATTGGGGAATTCACCTGCGGAGTTGGAGGCTCGGAGAGCCATCGATATGTTACACACGGCCGTGGTGCAACAAGGCCAATATTCCAAGAACAAGAGCGCATTGCACTCAACACCTTACAATAGTAAACGTACCCACAGTAGACACGGGAAACGCTGCCACCACAAGTCGGGCCAGCTGCGTCGGGACAGCACAATGTTCAACAGCCTCAGCAGAATAATCAGCAGTATCAGCCGGCTCCTGCTGTTTCAGTTGCGCATCAGATCGTAAACAGGTCAAGGGCAGGGCGAGCCGCGAGTGTTCACCCGATCGTCCCTGCTCCAGTAGTAGTTCCAGTACAACAAGTTGTTCAACCTGCAGTTTCGGCGAGTTCGCCGGGTCCTAATCTTCAAGCTGGAGGTTCCGGGTTAGCCGGGCCCAAATGTTTATCAGAATTAATCAGATCCGAGCCTTTTCCTGAGAAGTTCAAAGAACCAAGCAAAGTGGCCAATTATGAGCCGAGCATGGACCCGGCAAGTTGGTTAAGCAGTTACGAGATGCCCATGTGTATTCGCAACGCAACAGAGAATGTGTGTGCAAAGTATATGTATTTGATGATGAGTGATGGTGCGGCAAAGTTGTGGTTCGAGAATTTACCTGAGAAATCGATCAGCAGTTGGTCGGAGCTTAAAGCAATTTTATCAAGCATTTCTTGGGCACATGCAAACGTTTGTTTTCGCTGGAGGACCTAGATAGATGTGTACAAAGGAAATGGGAGTCAACCCAGCACTGGATGGGCCGGGTCACTGAGATTTTGCATGCATCAGCCGGTATTGAGCCTAAGGACGCAATTTCAACGATGGAAAAGACTTGCAAGTATACTCCATTAGTCCAGAAGATGGGATGTCTGAAAGAAGTCACAGGGTCAAGCCCGTCTCGATGGCCGAGTTATTAGAGGCCTGTAACAAGCATGCAGCAACGGACAAGACACAAGATGACCTTGAGGAGGAAAAAGGCAAAAGCACAGCGAACAATGGTAGGAACAACAACGGTAACAACAACAACAACAACAACAACAACAACAACAACAAGAGGGCAAATGATGGGGGTTCAGAGTTCGTGGCAAACACAAATACCGGGTTTCAAAGGCCCAGACTGATGGCGGATACAATGATGGGAATAGAGGAAACAATGGAGGCTATAATGATAACAACAGAGGAAATAATGGGGTTACAACAGTTTTAGTGGACCACGACCCATGAGTACGGAAGAGGCGTTCAGAATGCCGTGTCCTCGTCACAGCAGGAACGGTAAGCCGGCAAATCACTCGCTGGCTCAGTGTGCAGATCTTAATAGATGGAAAAACAACGAGATTCAGAGGGCGCTTCAAGCAGCAAATAGGGGTGGAGGACCGGACGGGAGCAAGCCCGGCCGCGGCCCGCTCACAGGAGCCAATGCAACACCAACCGGCCCTCCAGCCGGCTCAAGTTCTCAAGGACAGGGCGGGTTCAACACTCAGCCCAAGCAGCTTGGTTCATATCATGTTTACACGTCCAACACTTCCAAAAGGGAGAGGAAGGTAATTTAAAGGGTTGTTAATGCGGTGTCTATGGGAGCACCCAGGTATTGAGATGGTCTGAGCAAACAATCACTTGGAGTAGAGCAGATCACCCGGATCATGTGGAACACCCGGGTCTGCTTGCTTTGGTTGTGGCCCCTCAAGTAAGGGCTATGAGCTGAAAAAGGTCCTGATGGATGGAGGAAGCAGCATCAACATCTTGTATTGGGAAACTTTCTTGCATATGCGTCTCAAAAAGTCTCAGTTGCAGAAGACATCACAGTTTTTCATGGTATAGTTCCGGGGAAATCAGCAACTCCATTGGGGAAAATCACATTAGAGGTGGCTTTTGGCGAGTCTCGGGAAAACTTCAGGTCAGAGATGCTAGATTTTGAGGTGGTAGATTTTCACAGTCCTTATCATGCATTGTTGGGAAGGCCGGCCTACGCCAGGTTTATGGCCCGGCCTTGTTATGTGTATTTGCAATTGAAGATACCGGGTCCTAAGGGGATCATCATTATGCATGGAACAGACAGATTGCAGGAATGTGATGAAGGAGACACGCCATGGCAGAGCATGCGTGTGCCAAAGAGGAGTTGAAAAGTTACAGGGCAAATCTAGACCCGGCAGTAATACGGTCCTGAAAAGGCCAACCACAGAAGATGATAGGGCAAAGTTCAAATCAGCCCAAGATACAAAGATGGTAGATTTTGTGGAGGGGGACTCTTCAAGCAGTTCTCCATAGGGTCAAACCTGACTGATAAATAGGAAAGCGCGCTCATCAAGTTCATCCGTGAGAATAGGGATGTTTTTGCATGGACACCTAGTGACATGCCAGGTATCCCAACTGAACTTGCTGAGCACAAATTACATGTTGATCCTAAGCCCGGCCAGTAAAGCAGGGTATGAGAAAAATGAACTGAAAGGAGGAAGGCCATTGGAGAAGAGATAGCCGGCTCTTGGCAGCCGGCTTTATCATGGAAGTTTTTCACCCAGAGTGGTTGGCAAACCCGGTTCTAGTGCTGAAGAAAACAATGAGTGGAGAATGTGCATAGATTTTACAAGCTTGAACAGATTCTGTCCAAAAGACCCGTTTACTTTGCCGCGTATAGATCAGATTGTTGATGCAGTTGCAGGAAGTGAGCTCTTGTGTTTTCTGGATGCTTACTCAGGTACCATCAAATCAAGTTGGATAGAGATGATTGGGAGAAGACCTCGTTCATCACACCTTTTGGGGCTTTTTGTTACAAGACCATGACTTTTGGGCTAAAAAATGCGGTGCCACTTATCAAAGGTGCATCCAGAACTGTTTTGCGGATCAGATTGGGCAATGTCCATGCTTATGTTGATGATGTGGTGATCAAGTCAGAAAAAGCCGAGTCATTTATCAAGGATCTCACAGAGACATTTGCAAACTTACGGAGATACAACATGATGCTCAATCCAACAAAGTGTGTGTTTGGTGTTCCAGCTGGGAAGCTACTGGGTTTCATCGTGTCAGAGCGTGGAATTGAGGCAAACCCGGACAAAATCCGGGCTATACAAGCTTGGAGAAGCCAAAAGAGTTGAAGGATTTCAGAAACTCACGGGCTGCGTGGCAGCCTTGAGCCGGTTTATAGCCCGCTTGGGGAGAAAGCGATACCGATGTACAAGCTTTTGAAGAAAACAGAAAATTTCGTGTGGGATCAAGAGGCAGATGATGCATTTGAAGCTTTGAAGGTCCAGTTGTCCAAAGCACCAGTACTAGCAGTGCGGGTCCCAAGGAACCCATGTTACTGTATGTTGCTGCCGGGCCTCAAGCGGTAAGCGATGTGGTTGTGGTTGAACGCAAAGAGGAAGGGAAGGAACACCCGGTACAAAGGCCGGTTTATTATGTTAGCGAAGTTTGTCAGAGACAAAGCAAAGATATCCTCATTGGCAGAAGTTGGTGTTTGGAGTGTTCATGGCAAGCAGAAAGTTGAAGCCATATTTTCAGGAGCATCCCATTACGGTGGTGAGCTCGATCCCACTTGCAGACATTATACGAAATTCTGAAGCTACAGGAAGAGTGGCCAAGTGGGCCATTGAGATGGGAGATTACCATATCAACTATGCGCCTAGAACAGCAATCAAGTCTCAAGCTTTGGTGGAGTTTCTCAATGACTGGACACAGTTAAGTGCACCGCAACTAGTTCCAAAAATTCAGTCTTGGGTCATGCATTTTGACGGGTCTAAACAGGAGCAAGGATCAGGAGCCGGGGTTGTGCTAACTTCCCCAAAGGGCGAAAAGATGAGTTATGTTTGCAAATACACTTTGATTGCTCCAATAATGTGGCTGAGTATGAGGCTCTGTTGCATGGTTTGAGATAGCCCGGGAGATGGGCGTCAAGTATATCAGATGTTATGGAGATTCAGATCTTGTGGCTCAGCAAGTTTCTGGCACTTGGGACGAAAAGATGCAAAATGGCAGCTTACAGAAGAGAGGTGGATAGAGTTGCCGGGTTCTTTTCTGGATACCAGGTGGATCACATAGACCGGCGCAAGAACGATGCAGCTGATGCTCTGTCAAGACTCGGCTCCAAGCGAGAGCCGGTTCCACCCAATACTTTCCTAGATGAGTTGCGAGTTCCATCAGTTAAGCCTGAGGATGAGGAAGATTATGCTATCTAGGTAACCCGGATTCTCAGTTGGTAGCAGCAGTGCACGAGATTCCTGAGTGGACAGAGCCATACATTGCTTATCTTATGAGGGGGAGTTGCCCCAGCAGGAGATTGTAGCCCGGCAAATTGTGCGCCGGGCCAAGGCTTATGTGGTCATTGATGATGAGCTTTACAAGAGAAGTGCTTCTGGTGTTTCAACGATGTGTCTCACCAGAGGAAGGCCGGCAAATTTTGAAGGAGATACATGAAGGAGATTGTGGTCATCATGCTTCTACAAGATCATTGGTCGCAAAGGCATTCAGACACGGCTTTTACTGGCTCACATCAAATGAAGATGCAGAGCGTTTGGTGAGTAGATGTGATGGGTGTCAGAGGTACGCCGGCAAATTCATGTGCCGACTCAGGAGTTGCGAACTATTCCTTTAACTTGGCCATTTGCAGTATGGGGAATGGATATGGTTGGGCCTTTTCAGATGTCCCCGTGCAAGAAAACTCATCTCTTGGTGGCAGTTGATAAATTCACTAAGTGGGTTGAGGTGATGCCAGTCACAAATTGCGAGGCGGTTACAGCAGTTGTGTTCTTGAAGAGGATCATCCATAGATTTGGGTATCCACATAGCATTATCACAGATAATGGGACCAACATGTCACTTGGAGAGATGCAAAGTTTTGTGGAAGAAATGGCATTAGATTGGACGTAGCATCCGTGTCTCACCCTCAGGCCAATGGGCAAGTTGAAAGATCTAATCAAGAGGTGCTCAAAGGGTTGAAACCAAGGCTCCGGGTCCCATGCATCAGAGCAGCTGGAGCTTGGGTAGAAGAGTTACCATCAGTAGTTTGGGGCATCAACACAACACCCAACAGATCCACCAATATGACTCCTTTCTTCATGGTTTATGGGGCAGAAGCTGTGTTACCAAGTGACATAATTCATGACTCGCCGCGCGTGGTGGCTTATGTTGAGACAGAAAACGAGAAGAGCCGGCAGGATTCACTGGACCTGTTGGAGGAGCATCGTGAGAAAGCACTGGAAAGGTCGGCAATTTATCAGCAAGACCTGAGGAGATATCATGCACGCCGGGTTAGAACTCGCACCTTTCAGGAGGGAGATCTAGTGTTGCGGTGGACACAAAACAGAGATGGGATGCACAAGTTATCTCCCCCATGGGAGGGACCTTTCATTGTGAGCAAGAATTTGCACAATGGGTCTTATTATCTGGTGGATGCGAGAGAAAAGTCAGAAACTATCAATGACACTACAAGATCCACATTTTCGATGCAAGAGCGTGAGCGGCCATGGAACATTGCCCACTTACGCCCCTACTATACCTAGCGATAGGCCGGGTCTTGATATGTAACACACGATGTAACAGGCAGCAGGTTTCAGACGCGCTCTTTTCCTTACCAGGGTACCTAAGGGGACTGGAAGGTTTTTAATGAGGCGGCTTGCTGACCTAACCTTTTCTATCAATAAAGTTAAGGTTGAACAGAAATTTGTGTCTTTCCAGTTATTTACTTTTCATGTTATTTTTATGTTTATTATGTTAGGCCTTGGGGGTTAACCATTGAAGTCTCACAATGGTTCACCCCAAGACCCGGGATTATGTTTGTTTGCGCTCAAGTCTCATATATCAGGTCTTGGGGGTTAGCTGTTCAGAAAGAACATCTAACCCAAGATTCTGGTGATCCACTTCATTCAAGTATCATATGTTAGGTCTTGGGGGTTAGCTGTTCACAGAGAGAACATCTAACCCAAGACTCGATTTTTCTAGCTTGATCAAGTTTTACAATTTAGGTCTTGGGGGTTAGATGTTCCTGGAGGAACATCTAACCCAAGCCCGATTTTACTATCTCAGTTGAAATTGATATGTTAAGGTTGGGGGTTAGCTGTTCAAAAGTGAACACCTAACCGCACAACCCGGCCTTTATTTCTAAGCGATTTTTATGTGTTGGGCTTGGGGGTTAGCTGTTCAAAAGTGAACACCTAACCTCATAACCCGGCCTTTAGTTGTTTCTTTTATAAAAGTTCCAGTTATTATATATTCGAGCAAGTTAGATATTTGGGTCAATGGGGTAAATGTGCGCAGTAAGCCGTTACTTTCCAGAACATTGACCCGGGTCTTGGGGGCTCTTGCTAAAATAGCCTGTAGCTGAAATCTCAAGACCCGGCCTTGATGCCATTAGTTTAATTCTTGGTTTTCTTGTTATTGAGCTCGATGTGACTCACACTTATATGGTCTGATCGCTCACCTGAGAATTCAATCAATCATGATGCCTAAAAAGGACTTGATTTGACCCTGTTTTTTCAGAGGAGTTGCGACAGAAGTATCCATGCGAAAGTCGGCTCATAGTTAAAGAAACCAAAAGGGTCATCTAAACCATTCAAAGATTGAAAATTCAACCATAAGTTTTACCAATATTACAGAATAAAGTGGCATACGTGCACAGGCGCACGATCAAAATATGAGGCTCAAGTATTAAACGTTATTACATCATGCCTAGGGAGGCCAAATGGACAAGTGTTCGATAAACTTAAGACTCGGCATTTTTGGCCGGGTCATCTGTTGCTGGAATCTTGCTTGGTTGCTCTTGGATCTTGGAGGCTTCTCCTTCTGCTGCAGGCTCGACCTCTGTAGATTTCTGAGGTCCTGCTATTTCCTGAGCCGGGGTCTTCCAGCAGATCAAGGCGAGGCCTTGGTTCTTGGGATCATCATATGTAGCTATATGCCAGCTCGGTGGAGCTATCGTAGGAGTTCCAATGCTTGCAACAGTAGATTTTTTGCTTGGAGCGCGAACAAGCTGCGGTGGAATCAGGATGGCAGGGACGGGCTCTGGCGTGTCAATGCGTCGGCTCTTCTTGTCATAGCCTTGTTGAAATTTCTCCAGGTTTAAGCCTTCCGCGATCAAGGTGGCAGCATACCGGGTCTCCTTGCTTATGGCAACGAGGTCCTTCCCACCAAGTTCTGTGTTATCCAAGTTAAATTGGGGGAACCCACCAGCAAGTTTTGCCGGGTCAATGTCTGGATAATGCGCCTTGGCCAAGGCCATTACGCGCATCGCACCTTTGCGACAGCCAAAAAGCTTCCACCGGGTTATCCATTCAGGAATCGTGGATAGATGGCCCAGAAATTGTTTGAGTTGGCTTGGGGGCTCTTCTAGGCCACGAGCTGTTGCGATAGCACGCCCGGCTCCGTAGTACAATTGCCTCACCAAAGTTAAAAGGGCTTGGAGCTTCACAGCAGGAGCTTCCAGGTTCATGCTGTTGCGAGGACCTGAAATAAGAGTGATTACAGAAGTATTAAGTTAGTAAAATATGAGATAAAGGCATTGACAGATATGCGTAAAGAAAATAAGAGGGCAATTTACCCCAGACAACAGCAACAATGTCTGTGAGAAGCTGCTTGAAGGAGTTAAAGATTTTCTCTATTTCAGCCAGTTTCTTCTCAGCAGTTTCAACCCGGTTCGTCCAGTCTTCCTCATGTTCTTCCATGTCCTTTTTCAAGGACATGTTTTCTTCTTTTGCATCTGCAAGGGAGGTCTTGAGGTCCCGGGTCTCCTTCTGTGCCTCGGCCTTGAGCCGGGTCTCAGTTGCCAGTTACTCCTTGAGCTGCTGGACTTCAAGTGTGGCTTGGGACACATATTGCTGAAAAACTAGTTAAACATTCAGTTAAGTAAAAGGTTTTGGTAGAGAAAAATTTATTCAAAGAAATTCAGAATTACAAGTCCCGGGTTGCTGCGAGCATGCAACCCGGCACTTGGGGTCTATCAGATTTGAAAGTTCTCAAGGCAAGTACAAGTCTTATAGTATCAAAGTTGAAGTTCTTACAAAATTAAGACAAGTCCCAGCTTACTGCAAGCATATAACCCGACACTTGGGGGCTGGGGAAATTTGAAGTTCTTACAAAATTAAGACAGAGTCCTAGTATGCTGTAAACAGACAAACTAGCACTTGGGGGCTAATTTTTTTTTTGCAAATCACCAAGCTTATTAAACAAGATTAAATAAACTTGGAGCTTGGGGGTTAGGGAATAAGGGAAGAAAGTAAGGTTACCTCATGACGCTGCTTGATGGCGGTGACAAGTTCAGCTTCAAGTCCTTTGTGTTGTGAGAGCCGGGAAAAGTACTCAGAAAGAAGGGCCGGCAAATCCATATTTGCTAGAGCCAATGGCTCAGAGTAGATGATAGGTTCCTTTCCATGGGCACCAGCCTCAGCTTTCACTTCTGGCTCAGAAATTTTGGCCACCACCGAGGATGCAGCTTCAACGGTTGTTTTCTAGGTGCGCAAGTATTGCACCTCTTCATTGGTGCCTGAACCAGACCTGGGAGACTTTTCTGGAGTTCCTTGAGTGGGTTCGGCGGTCACCAGGGGAGACCCGGTAGTATCATTTCCCGGGTCTGCCCTAGGTGGAGAGGTTGGAGGTGTAGGCACCTTCTCTTCCATTACTTGTTCTAGAGTCTCCTCCACAATGGTGTCATGTACAGGGGCCTCTGTACGAGCAGGCTCGGGCATGACATCATAAGAGGATGACCCGGCAGCATCCAGGGGTGTAGCTTTGGCACTGTGTAAAAGGAAAGAAAAAGGATTCAGATGTGATAGAAAGAAGTGGAATAAAAAGTGTTAGGAAAAATCGAAGGGAAAGCGAACATACCCAACATTGATAAGAAAATCATCAGGCAGGTTCACGCTGTCACCTGAAGAAGCTGACAAAGATTGGGATTCTGAGATCCGGTAATTGCCCGCCTTAGGGTGAGAAAGGCTGGGAGTCTTTTGTATGGATTTGGTCCAGCGAGACAGAGAACACGAGGGGATACCTGTGTTCAGGGAATCTTCACTTGCGCTGGACCGGGTCTTGTGGCGTTTGCTTGACTCGGCATCCTTGGCAGCGTCTTTTTCCTGTCGAAGTGCTTGAGGTTGAGAGGTGTTCATCATATAATGAGTAATGCGAGAGTACGGCACCTTCTGTACTGCAGCTCTGGTCCTCTTGTGGGAAGGAGCGGTGGTAGTGCTAGGAGCTGGTACTTCTATAACATCTGGAGCTGGCAAATTCTCATTAGCCGGCTCAACAAGATCTGATTAAGGAGAAAGTAGATTGTTAATAAAACCTGAGTGGGCTTCATTCTCGATTAAGTTAATGAAGAGCCGGCCTACGAAGTCAAGCTCACCTTCTTCTTCCTCAGAAGCTTCAGCATCGTCATCAGCTGGGGAAGGGGTGGGAGTGAAATCCACCTTCCACCAGGTTTCGTCCTGTATAAGGTGAAAAATGAAACATCTAGACAATTGAAAGAAAAGTGAGCAAGTAAATTGATGTAAGGAGTAAGTTTTTACCACGGGAGCAGGATTGTTAGTAAAAATCGGGGCAAGCCCGGTTTCAGCAATTGCGGTTTTGTTTTCACCAAGCAGGGTCTTGGCGTTCTTCACAATCTGGTTATCAAGGAGCGTCACCTCAGAGTAACGCAGGTCATCTGTAGCTGACCCGGTATACTCATGGATCAGCCGGGTCCTAATGCTGAGTGGCTGGATCATCCAGCCTATCCAGCACTTCACCAGATCAGTGCCACGGAGGCCATGACCCAGCAGGGCTCTGACCCGGGCACGAAGAGGCTCGATCAGGACCCGGTCCTCGTCGCTTGCATAACTGTTCATTTGTGGCTCGAATACCAAGGCCGAGTTACGGAAGGCCAGGTAACGAGCTCCGTCGGTGATGGGGGAGGTGTCTTTACAATAAAAATATGTGTTTTGCCACCCCTTAGGGTGGCTGGCTAACATGAGAGACGGGAGATCTGCCGTCTTACGGCGTTGGATAGAAACGCCGCCGTAAGGGCCTAAGGATTTGGTTTTGCTAGAGGGATTGCAATAAAAATATTCTAAGAATAGCTCTAAGCTGGGAGCCATCTGTAAGTAATCTTCGCAAAGTACTACGAAGTTGCTCATATTTAAAATGCAGTTGGGAGCAACATCTAATGGGGTGATGCCGTAGTATTGGAAGACTTGGCGAAAAAAGAGAGACCCGGGAGGACGGAAACCCCGGGTTACATGGTCTAAGAGACACACGATTTCACCGTCACGAGGAGAAGGCCGGGTCTCTTCCCCAGGGGTGTGCCATTCGATTTCGCTCTTGGGAGGAAGCTCGCCTTGATCTACGAAGGTCTGAATCGTTAGTTCAGAAGCAGTGGATCGTGTCCAGTTCACTGGAACAGATGCTTTAACAGCACTAGAACCAGATGCCTCTTTGGGCCCCTTTTTTGCCGCTTTAGGGCCACCAGCTTTAACCGCTCGACCTCGATCATGAGCTCGATTGGACGTGGAAATGGCGGCGGCAGCTCGAGGAAGAAGACAAAGCGAGCGAGGTGTGAATGGGGAAAGAAACGCAGGGGTGAACCCTAGCGCTCCTTATATAAGCACCACGGTTGACCGAAGGGTAGTATGGCAAAAAGGCAAGGAGATAAGGATATTTGACCTAGGTCAACGACAAACAGAACGAGACAAAAAGGGGATATTCATGATTGCGATATCCGGGGATAGATTTGGAGAGAGAAAGATAAGATCTTTGACTACGAGGTTGACTGACGTTTCGGATGCTCGATGGTGAAATTTTTGCTAAGTGTCGAGAAGTAAAATGAAGACTCGGGAAGAAAGTTGGGTTATAGAATGGCCGCCAAGATGAGCCGGCCTGGAGGCAAAAACACATTGAAACTAATGAACTGTATATATACCCATATGTTTTGTTTTCAGGGATTAACTTGAATAGCCCGGATGGCAATGCTTAAGCAAAAGGCGTAAAGACATCTCAAGAATTTACCATCCTGTTGTCCAAGCTAATCTGGGGGCTAATGTTGGGGGAAAGATAACCCGGTGTACCCAAGAAGGTGAAAGAAGACACGCCAGGCAAGAGGCCGGGCTTGGACTGCTTTCAGCATCATGGGCCAGATTCAGACATGGGCCGGGGAATTTGGCGGTAACCCGGCTTATGGAAGGAAAGGTCCAGAAGATTTAGAGGCGGTAAATAATGTGGAGTCCAAGATAGGAAGATCAAGAAGAGGCGGAGATAGATAGGAACTCCAAGTACGGGTATAGCCTGGCCTTACCATGTAAAGACACCAGGAGACCCGGAATCTATATAAGGGGCTCCTGGGTCTCAGTTTAGGTGAAGCTTTTCATAATACACAAGTCCCACGAGAGAGAACCATTGTAACCCTAATCGAGATCCGACTCTGTTGTCGTAGCCGGGTTATCGACATCAAGATCAATAATAGAATAGCTGGAAGTAGGTCTTTATCTCCAATGGAGAGGCCGAACGAGGGTAAATCCTTTGTCCCCTCCATGCAAAACAATCTCCCTACACCAGTTTCGCCTGGCCCCCAACTCAAAGTTATCCTATGGTAACATATGCCGTGACAACCCCACGACAAGGCCGTTTGTACGCTCTACTTGGCCATTTGCATGTGGATGTGCAACAAAAGCTAGGTCGAGGCGAATGCCATGCCTGTAACAGTATTCCTCAACTTCTCCTTGGGAGAGGTTCGTGCCATTGTCGGTGATAATGCTATGAGGCACCCCAAACCGAGCGATTATTCCCCACAGAAAATTGGCGGCGATGGCGCTGTCAAGCTTTTTGATAGGCTTAGCTTCAACCCATTTTGTGAACTTATCTACGGCCACAAGCAAGTGTGTGTAGCCGCCAGGTGCCGTTTTAAACGGTCCAACCATGTCCAAGCCCCAGACTGCGAAAAGCCAGGTGATGGGTATTGTCTTGAGCTCCTGAGCCGGCATATGCGGTTGCCGAGCATAAAGCTGGCAACCTTTGCATTTCTTCACAGTGTCTTCAGCATCTGCCTTGGCCGTCAACAAGTAGAATCCTTGCCTGAAAGCTTTCGAAACAAGGGAATGTGATGCGGCATGGTGACCGCATACACCAGAGTGTATTTCGTCTAACAAGTTGCGGCCTTCCTCCGGTGAAATGCAACGCTGGTAAACTCCGGTGGTGCTACGCTTGTATAGCTCACCACTGATAATTGTGAACGCCTTGGCTCTTCTTATGATTTGCCGCCTTAATACCTCATCATCCGGCAACTCTTGGTTCGTTAAGAAATCTATGTAAGGGGTTGTCCAGTCCGGCTTTACCAAATAGACAGCGTAGCTAGCTTCTTCTACTGGTGCTGCCGATTCTGGATCCATATGGTCGGCACCTTCTATAGACGGCTTGTAGAGGTGTTACAGGAAAACATCTTTTGGCACCTTTTTGCGCTCAGATCCAAGCCTGGCAAGTGTATCTGCTGCCTTGTTCTGAGCTCTTGGAATGTGGCGCACTTCGTAACCTAGGAAACATTTGACGAATTCGTCGGCCGTGGCTCTGTAAGCCGCCATCGTCCCGCTTTTTGCATCCCAAGTTCCACGTATTTGTTGTGCCACCAAGTCGGAATCACCGTAGCAGAGGATGCGCTGGATGCCAATTTCCTTGGCAATGTGCAAACCATGAAGGAGCGCTTCATACTCGGCAACGTTGTTGGTTGCCTTGAAATGAATTTGGAGCACGTAGCTCAACTTGTCTCCTTGAGGATTTCTGAGCACAACCCCAGCCCCAGACCCTTGGAGCATCTTGGATCCGTCAAAATGCATGATCCAGTTGTCGTGGGGCTACCCTTCGATTCGACTAAGCACTCAGGGGCTCCTGTCGTGGGGCTACCCTTCGACTACCCCACGGTGAGGATACCTGGGGCACGCCAAGCCTATCAACCTTATGACGAGGGCCCAAGGAAGGCCCAAGGAGGACGACGTGCAGCCCAAGATAGTCGACGGATAGGTCATGTGACTCCTACCATGCTTGTAAGCGCCATCGGCACCGTTCACCTGAGACCTAGCCTACTATATAAAGGCTAGGAGGGTCTTTCGTCTAGGGTAAGCTGATAGCCGCCACCACAAACCCTAGCGAGATTGCCACCTCACCATTGTAGCCACAACTCGCCAATCAATACTAGACAAGCAGGAAGTAGGGTGTTATCCTCTGGGAGCCTGAACCTGGGTAAAACACCTTGCTTGTCAGCCGTCGTGATCACCAGCGCTCACCTCTCCCCCTCAATCAACCCGGGGTACTCAACCCAGGGATTTGCCGAGTCCACACCTCGTCAATTGGCGCCGTCTGTGGGAAAGAACGAGCGCTAGAACCATGGTTGCACCAGCCCCATCGACTTTGAAGACCGACGTCTGCATTTGGCTCCTTCGAGTACACCTTCCACCCGTCGGCCCACCGCTCGGTGTACGCCGATCTGCATGTAGGTATGTGCCTCACCTTCGGTACCATGCACTACTTCGTAGACAGCTATGGAGTACTCAGATCCACGACGATCACACCGCGCGCGGCGGTGGCACCCGCATCTACCGCGGCTGCCCCAACCACGCCCCCACCTGCTGCGGAGATCGCATCTGCTGCGACTACGGAGACAGCATCTTCGACTGTTGAGAAGATCGCACCTGCCTCGACTACATCAACCGCCCCCGCTGCAGCAGGGATTGCGCCCACCACGACCCCGCCATCCGCGTCCCCGGCTGTCAAGGAGATCGCGTCGGCTACGACTACGTCGACCACTTCGGCGACCACCGCGCAGATCGAGTCTACTTCGACTACCTCGATCGTGTCGCTGGCAAGGCCAAGATCTGCATCTGCTTCGACTACGTCGACCACACCTTCGCGAGCGACGAAAGTCGTGCCGTTCTCACCCACGCCACTCTCGCGTCTCCATCGACTTACAAGATCGTCAACAAGCCAATCGCGCCCGCGTCGACGACAGCGACATCACTCCTCATGTCCGTGGCGGAGATCGCGAAACTCTAGGGAAGGAGCCTCGGCAGCAACTGTGGTACCCACCACGTCGCATCCATTTTCGGCTCCGAGCACGGCGCGGACGAAGGAAGCAGCAGTGGCAGCGTCCGTCCCACTGCCCAGATATACCCTGCGCAAGTCTTCATGATCGGCCCGACGCCGCAGGACAACGACGACGAACCCGCAGACCCACTGGAGGTGGTCATGCCGGACCAGGTGACGCGACTCACCATCACCCGCGACATGGCAATCAGAGCCCTGAAGCACGTCGAGGACGGCACGTACCCCCCACCGGACACACCCCGGGAGGTCCTTATGGCGGTCCAATACCTGCTACGGAAGGAAGGCGAACGACTCCGCGCAGAGAAGGCCGAGCTACTCCGACGCAAGGAGGAGGCTGACGCGTCGAGCGCCAGGAGGGCCGCTTACTCATTCACTGCCTCAACAGAGGTCTCACAAGGAGCAAGGCGCCACAGAGCACGCGTGCCCCTGATGACGGAGGCCGACCGCAAGAGTCACCCGCAACCTCGAGTCATCATACATGAGCGAAGACGCAGACGGGATACCCGTCCCCAAACACCCGGAGCCGCGCTCATGGCAGTCGAAACATACCTGCGGCTGACGCAGCCGCCCGAGGGCGACTCGCGCGCTCTCCTCCACAAGCAGCATCATGTCTATCAAGGCAGTCGAAGAGCTCTGATGAACAAGGCGCCGACAGAAAAGCGCGAGAAGATCGGATCGCCGCGACCGCGAGCCCGCAGCACTCGCAGGCCCGGCGGCAAGACAACTGCGACAACCGCAGCCAGGCGAAGACCTCCGCAACGTCATCACACAGAGGACGTGGACCGCAGCCGCACCCAGCGGACGGTCAGCACGCCCAACTGACGACCGCAATGACGGCGACTACGAGCCGTGCGGCGCCGCATGCTTCAGCTTCAACATCCGCGACACAAGAATGCCCAAGGGCTTCAAGCTCACGGCAGAAGCAGTCAAGTACGACGGGAAGCAGGACCCGAGACTCTGGCTAGAAGACTACCTCATAGCCTGCAGCTGCCAGGGCGGTACTTCGACTACGGCCATGCAGTACATCCAGCTGATGCTCACGGGCTCTGCACGCGGGTGGCTCAACACTCAACCCAAGAACGCCTTCAGGACGTGGGACGAGTTCGCGGAGGCCTTCGTTAAGAGCTTCCTGGGGACGTACTCGAGACCGACGACTTCGTCGAGCTACAAGCATGCAAGCAAGGACGAGACGAGCCGCTCCGGTCGTACATCCAGCGTTGGACCCTGCTCCGCAACACCATGGAGACCGCCTCGGAGGACCGAGTGATGGATGCCTTCATGCACGGCGTCTCCCGCCGCGACCTCCGCGAGGAGTTTGGTAGGCTCCGGCCGAAGAACATGATCGAGGTCATGAAGATAGCCAACCAGTGGGCAGACGGAGAGGACTCGGTCCGCGATAGTTCACGCTACTCCCCGAAGGACGAAGCCGGACCAAGCAACTGGCGAGAAGGACGCCACAAGAAGAAGCCGCGTTACAACGGCAACGACTCAATCGAGTTAGTAGCGGCGGGATTCCAAACCCCCCGTGAGGATGAAGCGCGCGACAGCAGTCGCCAATACAGCCATGCACATACAGTCGAAGCGGCGGTGACCAGAGTCGCCAATACAGCCAGGGCATACAAGGGCATACAACCGAAGCGGCGGCAGCAGCTACCGCAGCGACGGAGGCCATAAACGCGAGTGGCAGAAACGCACACTGAGCCCAGCGGAAGAGCTGGAACAACCCTGCAGGCACCACATGTTCAGGAACCCGGAAACGGGCAAGTGGGGATCCAACCACCTGTTGAAGGACTGTCGAAAGGCACGCAAGATATACGAAGCCATGCAGAAGATAGTCACTCCAGCACCCGCAGCGCAGCCAGTCGCGCAGCTGGCCATCCAGGCAGCACCCGCACCCGCAGTCGCTAATCCAGCACAGGCGGCGGGAGCCTTTCCACAGCAGCAGCAGCAGCCGCAGCAAGATGCCCCACCAGCGACAGGACGCATATCCAGCGGCACGCGGACAACTCAACATGATACAGAAGGGGCGCCCCTCAAACAGGACCCAGAAGATCATCACTCGCCAAGTTTTCCAGGCCATCACCTGTCCACCTGCAGTACCCGACTACCTGAGAGGGTCAGAGACACCAATCACGTTCTCCAGAGCAGATCACCGCCTGCAGTACCACGACCCGGGCACGCCGCTCTGGTAGTCGAAGCTCTGATCGGAGATTACACCCTGAAAAAGGTGTTCATGGACGGAGGCAGCGGCATCAACATCATCTTTGCCGACACCCTCAGAAGGATAAACAGGCCAACGACAAACTTGACGGCATCAGAGACCACCTTCCATGGCATAGTACCAGGGCAAGCAGTCACGCCCATGGGAACGATCACACTCGACGTCATCTTCGGCACACCCGAAAACTTCAAGAGGGAGTCGATCGACTTCGAGGTAGTCGACTGGAAGTCGCAGTACCACGCGATACTCGGGCGCCCAACCTTTGCCAGATTCATGGCGGTACCTCACTACGCCTACCTCATGCTCAAGATGCCTGGACCCAAGGGCGTCATCACGGTGCACGGCGACTTCGACCGCTCCAACAGCTGCGACCGCGAGTTCAGCAAGATCTCCGAGTTCTTCGGAATGGAAGAGCACTTCGAGGCGATGGCAGTCGACAACGACAAAACCATCTTCCCGCCACGCAAGAAGCAGCCAAGGACGCCGCCTTCAACACGACTGACGACACAACAACTCATCAGGTCCACCCGACGGACGCAAACAAGACAGTCAAAGTGTCGTCGAGTCTGCCTATCGCATAGGAAAGCGCGCTCGTCGAGTTTCTACGTGAGAACTGGGAGATCTTCGCCTGGCAACCTTCTGACATGCCAGGCATACCCAGGAACCTCGCCGAGCACTCTTTACGCGTCCACAAGGACGCCAACCCGTCAAGCAGACCATGCGACGCTTTTCAGGACCCAAACGAGATGAAATAAGCAAGGAATCGATCGACTGCTCCACGCCAAATTCATCCGAGAGATCAAGGACTCGGACTGGGTAGCGAACCCGGTCCTGGTGGAGAAGAAGAAGACGAAGAAACTCCGCATGTGCGTCGACTTCACCGCCCTCAACAAATGCTGCCCCAAGGACCATTTCCCGCTCCGCGGATAGACCAGATCATCGACTCGACTGCAGGCTGCGCACGCCTATCCTTCCTGGACGCCTACTCAGGGTACCAGCAGATCAGGATGAACGTCGACGATGAAGAGAAGACTGCATTCATCACACCCATGGCGTCTTCTGCTACCAGACGATGCCCTTCGGGTTGAAGAACGCTGGAGCCACGTACCAGCGCACAATGCAAGCCTGCCTAAAGGGGCTAATCGGAGATCGTCCAAGTCTACGTCGACGACATAGTCGTCACCACTCGAACGGAGGACACTCTCATCGCCGACCTCCGCAAGGTCTTCGCCGCCCTCAACGAGTATCAGATCAAGCTGAACCCGGACAAGTGTGTCTTCGGCGTGCCAGCCGGAGAACTGCTCGGGTACCTCGTCTCTGCAAGAGGAATCGAAGCCAACCCCGAGAAGGTGCAAAACATACTCGCAATGCCAGCACCGACCAAGCTTCATGAGGTGCAACGCCTAGCCGGCCGAGTCGCAGCTCTCAGCCGGTTCATAGTAAGTTGGGAGAAAAGGCCCTGCCTTTCTACCAACTGATGAAAAAGACAGACAAGTTCGAGTGGACAGAAGAAGCGCAAGACGCGTTCGACCAACTCAAGAAAACCTCACGACTTCCCCAGTACTGGTGGCGCCACTGGAGAACGAGCCGCTATACCTCTACGTGTCAGCCACAAACAGGGTGGTCAGCACGGTACTCGTAGTCGAACGAGAAGAAGAAGGACACAGTCACCCTGTTCAGCGACCCGTCTACTACCTCAGTGAGGTGCTAACCTTGTCCAAGCAGCGGTACCCGCACTACCAGAAGCTAGCATACGGAGTCTTCATGACATCAAGGAAGGTCGTCCACTACTTCTCCGAGCACTCCATCACGGTAGTAAGCTCCTCCGGGCTCTCCGACATCCTCACCAACCAAGCCGCGACAGGACGAGTCGCCAAGTGGGTTGTTGAGCTAGGGCCCTGGGGGCTGAAGTACGCGCACCCGAAGTCAATCAAGGCCCAGGTGCTTCCAGAGTTCACCACCGAGTGGATAGAGGCCCAGCTACCAGACGTACCCGACTGTCCAACGCATGGACAATGTACTTCGACGGCTCCAAGAAGTTCAGATCAGCAGGGGCGGGAGTCGTCCTCATCTCACCAAAGGCGACAAGCTGAGGTACGTGCTGCAGATGAACTTCCCAACACCCTCCAACAACGAGGCAGAGTACGAGGCCCTGATCCACGGCATGCGGATGGCCAAGAACTGCGGCGCCACTCACCTCATGATCTACGGAGACTCCTACCTCGTCGTGCAACAAACCATGAAGCAATGTGACGCCATCGCCGACAACATGATCGCCTACAGGGACCTGTACAACCAGCTGGAAGGCACCTTCGACGGCTGCGAGCTGCGGCATCGGCCGCGAGAGCAACGAGGAAGCCGACACCCTCGCCAACCTGGGCTCAAACAAAGCGCAGGTGCCACCCGGGTCTTCCTCGAGTGCATCACGCAACGCTCCGTCAAGCTCCGGCCCGCGCCGGGATCCTCTACATCAACAACGAGCACCGCCGACCCGACCCCCCAGCACGGAAAGGAGCCTATGGAGGTATGCTGATCGAGCCCACATGGACGAGCCCATACCTGGCTTACATACTGCAGCAGAGGGTGCCAACAAACCCAGTCGAAGCCAAGCGCGTCATCCGCCGCTCCAAGGGCTTCACCGTCATCAACGGAGCTCTACAAGCGAAGCATCTCGGGAGTCCTCCAAAGGTGCATCGACCCAGTCGACGGTCAAGCCATCTTACTCGAGATCCACGCTGGCATCTGCGGGCACCACGCCAGCAGTCGAGCCTTGGTGGCCAAAGCCTTACGAGCCGGGTTCTACTGGCCCACCGCAATGCAAGACGCAGAGAACTCGTGAGGAAATGTCTCGGCTGCCAGGAGTTCGCCAACAAGCCGCACGCACCGGCATCAGCACTGAAGACCATCCACTCGCCTGGCCCTTCGCTCAATGGGGGCTCGACATGGTGGGTCCACTCAAGAAGTCCTCGCCGGGAGGACACACGCATCTCTTGGTGGCAGTCGACAAGTTCACGAAGTGGATCGAAGCCGTGCCTATCACAAGTTCGACTGCCTCCTCGGCAGTTAACTTCATCAGGTCGATCATCTTCAGGTTTGGAGTGCCGCACAGCATCATCACCGACAACGGCACGAACTTCACAGCCGAAGAGTTCAAGGACTTCTGCTCTGAGCAAGGCATCAAGCTCAACTACGCATCTGTCTCGCACCCGCAGTCCAACGGACAGTCGAAAAGGCCAATGGCTTAGTCTGCAAGGGCATCAAGAAGCGCCTGCGAGTACCATTGAGGCGCGCTGCAGGCGCCTGGGAGAAGAGCTGCCATCTGTGCTGTGGAGTCTGCGCACTACGCCAAACAGATCCACTCAGTACACGCCATTCTTCATGGTCTACGGCGCAGAAGCAATCATGCCATGCGACATCAAGTTCGACGCACCCGAGTGGTGGCTTACGACGAGTCCGACGCAGAAGAAGCACTCGAGGACGACATGGATACCCTGGACGAAGCACGCGACATCGCCCTTACCCGCACAGCCATGTATCAGCAAGACTTACGCAACTACCACGGGCGGCGACTGCGGCCCAGAGCGTTCGTCCCTGGCGACCTTGTCCTCCGCCTCAAACAGAAGAAGGTGCACAAACTCGCCTCCCCGTGGGAGGGTCCATACATCGTGACAGAGGCAATCGGCGGCGGAGCTTACCGCCTGAAGGACTCGAAGACGGGGACAGTCTGCCACAACCCGTGGAACGTTGCGCAACTGCGCCGCTTCTACGCCTAGTCGACTCCCCCTTGTAACAAAGCATACATGTCAAGAGGCGGCAGGTTCCAGACGCACTCTTTCCCTTACCAGGGTACCTGAGGGGACTGGAAGGGTTTTAATGAGGCGGCCTGCTCGCAAAAATCAATGAAGTGATTTGTGGAACAAGCTCTCCCCTTTACTTTTTTAGTCAAAAAGCAACATAAACCTAGGCCGTCACCCGACGCACTCGGGGGCTGCCATACAGGTCAACTCGAAAAACCTCGGCCGCCACCCGAAGCACTCGGGGGCTGCGCCGCACAGGTCTAAGTCAAACCTAGGCCGCACCCGACGCACTCGGGGGCTGCGCCATACAGGTCTAACTCGAAAACCTCGGTCGCCACCCGAAGCACTCGGGGGCTGCGCCGCACAGGTCTAAGTCAAACCTAGGCCGTCACCCGACGCACTCGGGGGCTGCGCCATACAGGTCTAACTCGAAAACCTCGGTCGCCACCCGAAGCACTCGGGGGCTGCGCCGCACAGGTCTAAGTCAAACCTAGGCCGTCACCCGAAGCACTCGGGGGCTACGCCGCACAGGTCTAAGTCAAACCTAGGCAGCCACCCGACGCACTCGGGGGCTGCGCCATACGGGTCTAACTCGAAAACCTCGGTCGCCACCCGAAGCACTCGGGGGCTGCGCTGCACAGGTCTAAGTCAAACCTAGGCCATCACCCGACGCACTCGGGGCTGCGCCATACATGTCTAACTCGAAAAAACCACGGTCGCCACCCGAAGCACTCGGGGGCTGCGCCGCATAGGTCTAAGTCAAACCTAGGCCATCACCCGACGCACTCGGGGGCTGCGCCATACAGGTCTAACTCGAAAAAAACCTCGGTCGCACCCGAAGCACTCGGGGGCTGCGTCGCATAGGTCTAAGTCAAACCTAGACCGTCACCCGGTGCACTCAGGGGCTGCGCCATACAGGTCTAACTCGAAAACCTAGGTTGCCACCCGACGCACTCGGGGGCTGCGCCATACAGGTCTAACTCGAAAAAAAAACCTCGGTCGCCACCCGAAGCACTCGGGGGCTGCGCCGAGTTAAACCTAGGCCGCACCCGACGCACTCGGGGCTGAGCCATACAGGTCTAACTCGAAAACCTAGGTCGCCACCCGGCGCACTCGGGGGCTGCGCCGCACAGGTCTAACTCGAAACACCTAGGCCGCACCCGAAGCACTCGGGAGCTGCGCCGCACAGGTCTAACTCGAAACACCTAGGCCGCACCCGAAGCACTCGGGGGCTGCGCCGCACAGGTCTGACTCGAAACACCTTGGCCGCACCCGAAGCACTCGGGGGCCGCGCCGCACGGGTTTGCCTCTCAAAATCCTAGGCCGTACTCGATCCGCTCGGGGCTGCGCCATACAGGTTTACAGAAGTCTACAAGATACAATTTATTCACTCAGGGGCTACCCCCACCTCGGCATACATACACTCATATTTCCACTTGGAAAAATTGTTTTTACAAGCTAACGCTATACAACAACAGTCGACTACTCTTATTCTACAGGCTCACCCTTTGGCGCATCAAGTGGCCCTACAAGGCGCTCACTCCAGCGCTGGACCTGCTGAATCATCTGACGCGCAGCCGCAAGAGTCTCGGCATATTCATCATCTCCAGGCAGGCCGTCAAGCACCTTGTACAGTGGAAGATTAGGCCGGTGCATTCGGACGTACGCCAGGGCCACATTCGCCCCACCAACAAGTTGAGTGTGCACGACTTCCTTCAGCGCACCGCCTTCACGGAACCTCTCCAGCAGCGCAGCCAGTCCATTAGGCTGCTCGTTGTGTGGAAAGTACACCCGGTTGATCTGCCAGAGGGTTTTTCTGCAACCTTCCAAGAGCACAGCAGCCCGCCAAGTGCGATCCAACATGCACGCCAGTATCCTACCTTTGGATTTATTCGACCAAAACTGACGCGCTTCGAGTGAGTCACCGGCGGCCTCTTTTTCCACCCGCTCATCCACTCGAATCTGCTCAGCCTTCCAGTCAGGGTTAACATCTGCATCAAGAACTCACAATAAGCACAGTAAAAGGAAAAAGAAGTCGAAGCAAAGTGCCAGAGGACCAACCTTGCAGCTGCCGACTGATCAATTCCATCTCGCCTAGCAGAAACTCCTCTCGCTGGGAGAATGGAGCAACGGGCCGCGACCTCAAGCACTCCAGCTCCAACTCGGCACTCTTCAACTTCGACTCGAGCTCAACAACCTTGTTCCTCATGAAGGTGATCACTCGTTGGTCATTCACACTTCGCACAGGAGCTGGAGGAGCTCGACGACGATGAGTAGGTGCAGCCAAAGAGGTGTCCTCCTCGTCGTCCGCACCAGTCATTCCAGCAACCCCGGGAGCTTCGCCCATCTCAGACTGCCAAATTCGACAACGTCAAGCCAGGAAAAGAGTCACCACAATTCATTCAAGCTAGATATGAAAGAACACTCGAAGGCTACACCCCCGAAGGCACAAATTCACATTTCAACGTCAGCATGATCGCGGCCAGAAGACCCGCAAAATATATAGTTCATTACAGACCAAGACCCAAAAGCAGAAGAAGAATCCTAAAAGAAAGGAGTCTACATCACAGACTCCGACTAGGAACGGCTGTTCCTAGCAGCCAACTCTGCAGCCTTGGCAATCCTCTTCTCGAAGGTGGCGATCAACTTTGCAGCCAGCTGACTCGCCTGCGCCTTCACCCGCTAAGGGACGCGGTCTTGCCATCAGGCTTCCGAGGAAAGTCGCTGACAACCTTCTCAAAATCACCTACGACTTGGTGACCAAGAAGTAGCTGGAAGGTGAGCTCTGAGCCGCGTACCGTCTGCGCGCGTGTGTAGTCCACCAAGGTAGTCGTGTTGCCTTCAAACGGAGCTGCGAGCGCGTCAACAGCAACCGACGACGGCTTGTTGGGGAAGATACTCCGGTGCACAGTCGCCAAGGCGCCTGTCGACTTCTGCAGCGTCGCCGACGCATACGCGCAGACACGGTCGATGAAGCGAACAGCCTATGCCAAGCCGACGTTCTCGCTGGAGGTCCCTTCTGGAGGAGCACCTCCACAAGTCTCTGAGCAACGAAGAAAACCAAACACACCCATAAGACATCAGCAGTCGACAAGGGGCAAAGTAGGCATCGAGCCGAAACACTTACTTCCAGCAACATCGACGAGTGCGAGCAAGCGGTCGATCTGGGTCTTCTCCAGATCATCCCGGGCTTATTCACGCTCTCGGGCCTCACCCAGCAACTTCTCCAGCTCCGTGACTCGCTTCTTCGCGCTCTCCTTCTCGCCTATACGGATCACCAACAGAGCAAGGTTAGTCATAAAAGGCAGTCGAAGCACCCCTCGAACACAAGGGTTCACACTCACTATTCGCCTGCTCCAGAGCAGTGCGGAATTGATCCCTCTCCTGCTCCATGCGAACGAAGGCTGCGGCTCCCTCCATCTGCTGGCGATAATATGGCTGCAGAAAACACAAGAAATATCAATCTGCGCCTGACTATTCTAGTCATGCACATCTTCGGGGGCTACTCCCATCGGGAGCGCTGTTCGCGCACCCGATACAAATTCCGCAAACTGAGTCAGAGGACACTTACATGCTCAAGCAGCCCAACGTCAGCCGGAGTCGCATCAGCAGCTTTCTCTGGCGCAGAGGAGGTCGAAGCCTTCAAGGCCAAAGGGTCACCCGCCTGAGCCTCCTCTCCGGTCGTCTTCGCAGTCTGCTCGACCGTGGGAGCAGAAGTGTGCTCCATCTCACGAGGGGAAGAACGAACAACGCCAGTGCGCTCGCTGTGACAAGACACAAGGCAATTCAATTCAAGGACTCGCAAATCAAAAAGCAAACTCGACAAAACAAGGCGATGGTTATGCGACTAACCTGGCGCCATCCACATCATCCTCGCTGCCCAGGGAGACGGAGGCCATCCTCGCAAACTCAGTCGGCGGTGCAGAGCTGAGGGGAGGCGCGCCAAAGGATCGGCCAGGTCACTCATGTGCCTAGCGCCCGAGGACGACTCACTCGCCTCCTCCTCGTTCTCCACACCCGCCCCCTTCACGGGCGACGAAGCCGAAGCAGAGTCGCCACTCCTACGCCTCTGCCGCTTCTGCAGCGGCTCCTCATCTTCATCATCGTCCTCCAACTCTTCACTCGGAGAGAGGCGGAGGGTATCTCATCATCATCATCATCCTCGTCCTCCTCAGGGAACTCTGCCTCTTCATGAGGTCCGTTCTCCATCAATGGAGGAAGACTAACAAAGCTCGAACGACCCTGTCAGCAAATAAAGAAGTCGAGTCAGGCAAAGAGGTTCGACAGAAGAAGATACAAGACAAAAATCAAAGCAAACAAAGCTCACCTCAGGCACAGGGTTATTAGGCCCATACGGCTCGACCGGGCGCTTGACATTGCACGGGTCAGTGGCTCGGAGGCTAGTGATGGTCCACACCTTCGACACGACTGCGTCATCATCGAGCACATCGCCAACACCCTCACACGCCCACATCAGGTTGACGCGAGCGCAGAGCGGCTGCACCCGAAGCCTGAAGAAGGTGGCAATAAGGTGAAGGCCACCTGTCTCGCGCCCCAAACTTTTCAGCAGGCCACGAAGAAGCATCAGCAAAGGCTGAGTCGCCTCCCTGTCCTCCTTCGACAGCGGGTGCGCCCACACGTTCGACTTCCGCAACTCGCGATCAGCCGCGAAGTCGGGAAGCCCTTACTGGTTGCACCTGATGTAGAACCACTTCTTCCGCTAGCCCTGGACAGAGTCGGACTTCTTCATCTGAAAGTAGGTGGTGTCGCCACGCACCTGGATGCCAAAGCCGCCGACTGGATACACCTGCTTGTTCTTCCCCACGTTCCTCCTCACGAGGAATAGCGACTTCCACAGAAGCCAGTTGTGTGCGATTCCTAGGAAGCACTCGCAGAGCACGATATAGCTCGCGATGCTCAAGACGCTATTGGGAGTCAGATCGTGGATCTGAATCCCATAAGCGTATAGGAGACCATGGACGAAATCGTGGAGAGGGAATCCGAAACCTCGCGGCAAGAAATCCACGAAGCAAACGCGTTCCCCCTCGCGAGGAGCGGGGAATACCTCTTTCCCAGGAGCGCGCACCATCGCCTGTTCTGCCGGCGGCAGCAGCCCCTGCGCGCGGAGGGCCTCGAGGTCGGCCTTCTTCACCGACGACTTCACCCAGTCGCCGTCGGGTTTCTTCATCACGCTAGCCTCCGCAGCGGCGACGGCGCCAGCAGCAGGCTTCCCCCTCTTCATCGCGGCCTTGCTCATGGAGGGTGGAAAAGAAAAAGGAGGAACAAGAGCAACAATGGCGGAGAGCAAAAGGTGGGAGACGACGGCAGAATGGGGATGGAGTGAACCCTTCGCCGCCGCGGTGAAAAATATATACCGCACGGCCGGTTAATCCAGGCCATCCTCAGCGAAACCGCACTCCATCATCAACATCTGGCCGTCCACGTGTCGCGTGGAGAGAGCAACCGTCGCTAGCCACGCCGCCCACTACGCACGGGAATCAAGGTGTCATCATCACACAGCGAAATTTTCGCGCCGAACAGCCAGTCAAAAGCGGCAACCGCTGTCTCCAGTCAATACTGACAGTGGGACCGCACTATCACGTCCCATCGGACACAGAGCGTGCCAAAAACGTCAGCGCTGACGTCAACCGCGCAGGCGTAGGAAGTAAGCCAACGAGCTGAATGAGAACTAAAACAGTTCATTCGAGTGCAAAAAGATTCAGTAAGCTCCAAGAGCTGAATAAACTCGTACAGTAAGCCAAACCGGCCGAACACACAAAGTAAGTCACACAAAGCCAGGCGCGACTCCAACAAGTCGAGTCCCTACTTTACTCCCATCGGGGGCGGGCTTTTCGACTGAAGGAAAAATTGAGTTTAACCTCAATTGCAAGCAATTCAGCTTAATCTCGGGGACTACTCCATCGGGAGCGCTGTTCGCGCTCCTGAGTGACTCAGAACAATAGCAGTCGAAAAATCACCAACTAAGGCTGTACTCACAGTATTTTACCCTGCAGTCGGCAGTTCGACTAAGGAATCCTCCATAAGCCCTGAATGGCCGGAGTCGACTAATTTTACGTGTTCCTTTCGGGAACCCAATGGCGTGCCCAGGAGGAATGAGTCCTTTACCCGACTCTACGATTCAACTAAGCACTCAGGGGCTCCTGTCGTGGGGCTACCCTTCGACTACCCCACGGTGAGGATACCTGGGGCACGCCAAGCCTATCAACCTTATGACGAGGGCCCAAGGAAGGCCCAAGGAGGACGACGTGCGGCCCAAGATAGTCGACGGATAGGTCATGCGACTCCTACCATGCTTGTAAGCGTCATCGGCACCGTTCACCTGAGACCTAGCCTACTATATAAAGGCTAGAAGGGTCCTTCGTCTAGGGTAAGCTGATAGCCGCCACCATAAACCCTAGCGAGATTGCCATCTCGCCATTGTAGCCACAACTCGCCAATCAATACCAGACAAGCAGGAAGTAGGGTGTTATCCTCCGGGAGCCTGAACCTGGGTAAAACGCCTTGCTTGTCAGCCGTCGTGATCACCAGCGCTCACCTCTCTCCCCCTCAATCAACCCGGGGTACTCAACCCAGGGATTTGCCGAGTCTACACCTCGTCACCAGTACTCTGACTCAGGGAGAGGGATTTCCTCCATACTTTCTGTCCAGTCTGCCACGAAGGCGGCAAGTGCCTGGGACTTGATGGCATTCCTGGGACTTGATGGCATTCCTGGGCTTATACGTGATGTCGAACGCAACAAGTTCAATGCCAATAGCCTCAGCATTGTTTATGATGTCACCCAAAGGTGCTTTGCTTACAACCGAGATGGAATGTTCCTGGAAGTAATGTCTCAATTTTCTGGCGGCGAAGAATACGCCGTATGTCAGCTTCTGGTAATGCCGGTAACGCTGTTTCGAGGCGGAAAATACCTCACTAACAAAGTAAACAGGCCTTTGCTCAGATATTTTCGAGCCCTCTACCCTGCGTTCCATAGCCAGGACGACGCTAACAACCAAGTTGGTTGCAGCGATGTAAAGCAGCATGGGTTCCTCTGAATGAGGTGCAGCCAAAATTGGCGGAGATGTTAACGCGGCCTTAAGCCGTTCTAAGGCGGCATCTGCTTCATCTGTCCACTCGAAGTTGTCGGATTTCTTCAACAGTCGGTAGAGGGGCATTGCCTTTTCTCCAAGGCGGCTGATGAAACGACTGACGGTTGTGGCTGAACCAGCTACGCGATGCACGTCTTTTAGGCAACGGGGCCTTTTTATGTTGAGAATTGCTTTGATTTTCTTCGGATTCACCTCAATTGCTCGTTCGGAAACGATAAAGCCAAGCAACTTGCCGGCAGGAACCCCAAAAGTGCATTTCTTTGGGTTGAACTTTATCCTATAGACTCAGAGATTATCGAAGGTTTCTCGCAAATCGTCGAGCAGGTCCGCCTTTTTTCGAGTCATGACGGCAATGTCGTATATGTAGACGTGAACATTGCGACCAATCTGCGCATTGAGGCATCTCTGCATGCAACGTTGGTAAGTTGCGCCGGCGTTTTTTAGACCGAAGGGCATCGTTACATAGCAGAAGTTTCCTACGGGGGTAGTGAATGACGTTTTCAACTGGTCCGACTCACGCAGTTTGATTTGGTGGTACCCGGAGTACGCATCCAAAAAACACAGCAATTCAGAGTCGGACGTTGAGTCGACAACCTTATCTATACGAGGCAAAGCAAAGTGGTCCTTAGGACAGCACTTGTTCAAACCGGTATAATCGATACACACACTAGTACAAAACGACACATCGGATACCCCTCTATGGAAACGGCACGACTTAGGCGACAGAGAATTGCGAATTTAGCGTTGCGGACAAGGCCTGGCAGAGGCTGGTCCGTCAATATTGGTTACGGAGGATTTTATATCTCCGTTACCAAATATACCGGCAACGGTCATAAATTCGTCTCCGTTTCCTATATGTGTCTCTATGGCAATGGTTGTTTATATATATCCGTTTGCGATGTGCTTGGGAAATTGCAGTTGCAAACTGGAAGCGCGTCTGTTCAATGCGGCTTAATTCACGAGGGATTGGAACCGCCTGCTCGACGCTAACAAAATGTGACTGGAACCGCGTGAAGTCCCGCATTCTCCCCTTCGTTCTCTCCCTTCGTTCTCTCCCACGTTCTCTACCACACTAGCAGAACCGCCATGGAGGAACCCTGGTGGCAGAACGAGGAAGTCCCGAGCGACGACGCGAGCGCTGAAGACCGCGGTGAAGTTCCATGGTGGGATCAAGACGGGCCGCTGGACTCGGACCCCGATGACTCGGACCCGCCATCTTCACGCTCTGTAGAAGATGACTCGGACGACTCGGACCCGCCGTCTTCACGCGAAGGAGAAGACGACTCCAAAGAGGACGAGTTGCCGGCAGAAGAGGAGCCGGAGGACCCGCCGGAGCCGTATTCTAGCCAGGAAGAATACGACGCCGTCGATGAGGAGGAGGAAGAGGCGCCGGAGGAGGAGGCGCCGGAGAAGGACGCGCCGGAGGAGGACGCGCCGGAGAAGGAGGATCACGCTCCGGAGAAGGAGGCGCGAGAGGAGAATTCGCCGGTGAAGGACGCACGGCCGGAGAAGGAGGAGCACGAGCCGGAGGAGGAGCACGCGCCTGAGGAGAAGGCAACCGACAAGAAGCAACTCCGCGCCGCGGATGACAATGGCGCGGAGGCAGGGCGTAAGAAGAACAAGTAGAGTAGAGTAGATAGATAGTTCAATTCTACCGTATCGATCCTTCGTAAGTAGGTCCAGTGTGTCAGTGAAGAAATAAAAGGCAACGGTTGTTTATTGCCTCCGTTTGCGATGTTAGTGCTATATATGTGCCACTGCGGCAACCCTAACGCTCTCGCTCTCACTCTCACTCCACAGTCACAGTGTGGCGGCGGCTTCAAGCAGCACACCAGATCTAACCCTTATCTCGCAGATCTGAGCGGCGCGTCCGGCCGGCATCACCGCCGTTCATCTTCCCCCAGCGGCGCGTCGGTGAGCTGCCACGCATCTTCCCCCAGCGGCGCGTCGGCGAGCTGCCGCGCATCTTCCCCCAGCGGCGCGTCGTGAGCCGCCGCGCATCCCCCTCCCAGCGGCTCGTCGGTGAGCCGCCGCGCATCTTCCCCGAGTATGTCGCCGACGCGGATCTACTGGTCTATTGCCGTGCATCTTCCCGGGTATGTCGCCGACTTGATCTTACATTTTGTTTAAAGTAGCACAGAAAACTTGTCTAGTATTTGAAGTCTAGTATTGTGTTATGTCTAGTATTGTAGTACTGCCGATGATGAATATGCCCCTCGACACTAGATCTTACATTTTATTTAAAGTAGCATCTACCGATCTAGTATTGTAGTACTGTCTAGTATTGTAGTATTGTGTTCTGTCTATTATTATAGTACTGCCGATGATGAATACACCCCTCAACACTAGATCTTACATTTTATTTAAAGTAGCATAGAAAACTTGTCTAGTATTGTGTTGTGTCTGTTTTTAGTACTGCCGATGATGAATACATCCCTCAATACTAAATCTTGCACTATTTTAAGTCTACTAGGGTAAATTAATTTCAACGCTTTGTAGTACTACCGATAATGAATAGATCCCTCACTACTAGCAGTACCGATGATGAATAGATTAATTTCAACCCTTTGTCAATGTGCTAATCCTCGTTATGGTTTTGTGTAGCTAGTGTATGAAGTAATAGTATATTTCGGCGACAATGCATAAAAATGGTGAGGCAATTGAAGGTAACATCACCTTCAATTTCTGCCTCCAAATCGTTTCGATCGGACAGCAAGCACACGGATATAGGCGCTTAAGCTGTAAACTGTTTTCATCTTAAATTGTATTTTATGTCATGTAGCATCATATTTTGCTCTTTTCTAACTAGACATCCATGTATTTTATATGCAGAAATGCCATGCAGATCCAAACAAGCTTTAAAAGAGCTAAATACAAAGTGGGATCATATCCGTGAACCGTCGCTGTTGTGACGTTTCGCTGCACTGTTCAAAACACTTTTTTAATTAAGAGTGTCTTGGACAGTGTGGCCGAAATGTCACAGCGGTGACGCTATTATATTTTGGCGACACCGTCCAAGATGGAGCAAGCCTCAGTACGAAGAATTTGGCAAGATTAATTTGCTAAGGAGGCTTGCGAGCTCGGTGTGGTTTCTGTTTTTCAGTTTCTCCATCTATTTTGTGTATGTGTGTAGCAATTTGGCTGCATATGTGATTTGGAGAAGCATGAAACCGCTACTCGAGTCTTTTGCTAGGTCGAATTCCGTTTTCGGCGCTTCGGAGCTGAGGAAGAAGATGGAGCTGGAGAAGAGTGGAGTGTCATAAAAGTTAAGTTTAGGGAGTCATGAGAATGATAGGATTAGTGAGGCATGTGTAAATCATCTTTTGATGCTATGTAATGATGACAATTCTTATATACGTTATGAATGGATTTGCTAGCAACTTTGTGCTTCTGCTGTGAGATTTTGAATGTCAATTGGCAACCGCATTGCTGTTGTAGGCTTCTGAACAAATCTTAATGCAAACGAGTAAAACAGAATCTCCGTTTCTGATGTCCCGATACATCGGTAACGGAGACTGGATGGCAACCGTAGCCAAAATCATGCCTCATTGGTGACGGTTTTTTGCCTCCGTTACCGATGAAGGCTTTCACATCAGTGACAGGGTCGGGGACACAGACCCTTTCTCCGTTGCCAAAGGGCTTTTTGGCCTGTTTCCGATGTGTCGTTCTGTACTAGTGACACTCTTAGCTCTTTATTAGGTTTTGGAACCATTACAGGATTTGCCAACCAGTCTGTATGCACTACTTCCCTAATGAAACCAGCATCTTGTAACTTGATGATCTCCTTTCCTATTGCACGGCTCTCTCCTTTCCTTGGCGCCGCGCTGCTTGCTTCACCGGCTTGGATCCTTCAAAAACATTGAGAGAGTGCTCGACAAGTTCCCTGGGTACACCCGGCATGTCAGCAGATGTCCATGCGAAGATGTCCCCGTTCTCACGGAGGAACTTGGCGAGCATGCTTTCCTATGCGTCAGATAAGCCGGAACCAATGGTGACTTGCTTGGAGCTGTCGCCCGGTACCAGGTCTACCTGCTTTGTGTGCTCCGATGCTTTGAAGGTGCTTTTGTTGTCGGCAGTTTTGACACTAGCTGGCAACTCATTAGTTTTGGCTTCCATCCTTAGCATCTCCAGTTCTTCAGCATGGAGGACTGCCCCGGCGAAGGTGGCGTTTCCTCTTTCACACTGCTTAGCTTTCTCGAAGTTGTCGTTGATGGTGATAGTACCATTGGGTCCAGGCACCTTCAACTTGCTGTAGATGTAGCATGGGCGAGCCATGAACTTGGCGAAAGCTGGGCGGCCAAAGATGCAGTGGTAGGCGCTCTTGAAGGGGACTACCTCGAACCGGAGAAACTCCATTCGATAATTGGTTTCTGTGCCAAAGGTAACCTCCAGCCTTATGCTTCCCATGGATTTTGCCTGCTTTCCCGGAACGATGCCATGAAACTTGACCTTGCTGTAGTCAAGCTGGCCTTCCGTCAAGTTCATGCGCTTCAACGTTTCCTCGTACATGATGTTGAGGCTGCTACCACCATCCATCAACACCTTGGTGAGCCTGAAGTTGTTGACAATTGGGTCGACGACAAGAGCGTACTTGCCGGGGCTAGGTACGTGATCGGGGTGATCCTCTCTGTCCCATGTGATGGGTGCCTCGGACCAGTTCAAGTATTGAGGGACGTCTGGCACCGTGGCATTGAGCTCACGGAGTTTCGCCTTTTCCTCTTTTGCCGAAGGAGTTCCCAGGAAACAGACCAAGCTGCCGTGTACCTTGGGGAACTTCTTTTCCTTGCGTGGCGGCTTGGGGTCCTCGTCTTCAGAGATGGACATTGCCTCCTCGTCATCTTCCTTTTTTGCCTTTGCCGCTTTCTTCAGCTTCTTGGGTTTCCACCCCACCTCAGAGTCTTTCTTGGCCTCGTCCATGAACCTGCATTCTCCCAACATGTGGTTGACTTTGCCTTGTCCGGCGTGGATGGGGCATGGTAAAGCTTTGGCTTGTTCCCATGACAAGTGTTGCTTGCCTGCGTCGTCTGTCTTGCCCTTCCACTTGTTGTTGCCGTTACCACCTTTGCCTTTGAAGGCGGCGGCCACTTCATTAGAAGTTCCGGCTTTGTCTTCATGGGGAGCCTTGCGCTTGTTGTTGGCACGCCTGCCTGGTGCCATGTCGTGGATGGCGTCAGTCTCGCGGGCGTCGTCATCAGCCTACGCATACATGCCGGCAACTTCCAGCATAACTCCGAGGCTTTTGCACTGCATCCGTACGAGCTTGTGCCTGAGGCTTGACCCTTTGAGTAACCCTGTGGTGAAGGCATGGATGGCCTAGTTGTCGTCTACGTTCTCACAACTTGCCTTTGTCTGGATCCAACCGGCCAGAAAGGCGGTTGCTGACTCGCCGGGGCTTTGCACACATCTTGTCAGATCGGTGTACGTGCCAGGTCTCTTATACGTTCCCTGGAAGTGTTGGGTGAACACACGTTCCATGTCACGCCAACAATGTATGGACTTTTCCGGCAAGTTTTCTATCCAGCTCCGGTCTGTTCCTTCCAGCATAGGGGGGGGGAACGAGCCGCGACCAAACAGTCGCCACCGGCAATCTGGACTGCCAGCGCGTAATCCGAGAGCCAGGAGTTTGGCTTGTCCAAACCACTGTACCTTGACATGTTTTTGACACTGATGTCATGTCCCTTGGCACTAAAGCGGTGCGAACTGCTGGGCCAAAACACACAGGTCCTAGATACGACTGTTCTTTTCCAGCCTTGATGTCATTGAGGCGATGCCTTGCGTCTTCCGGCTCGAGCTGACAGATGTTTATGTCGACATTCGGCTCGTCCTGCGCGGCTCTCCCTCTGCTGAGCCTGGGCTCTTCGTTGTGGACACTGTGTTCGCCTTCGTACGTAGGCGTGGGGGACGGGGAACGCGTGCACTCTCTGCTTCGTCTTGGTGGTGGTGGGCCGTTGTTACGGCTGCCGCCACCTCTTTGATTGTTTCCATGACTGCCGCCTTCTTGCTGTCCGGCTGGGGGGTGGGTGTCATGCTTGCGGTTGCTGGTGTGAGATCCTTCGTCGCGTTGCCTTTTAGGGGGTGACGCCTTGCGAGGCTCCTTATCCTTTCCTTTCCCATGGCTGCTAGAGGCTGAAGGATCCTCGGGAGGCCCTCCAGCATCCGCCTTGCACGCATTGGATTTGGACTCTAACCTTCCTCCCAGCGTGCTTGCAAACTCAGCGCGGGAATCAGCACGTGCCTGTTGCTCCAGAGCCTTTTCCACGAGGACTGAACTGTAGTACAGCTTCTCGTCCTTCGAGTAGTCGTCTCGCGTCAGTATGTCGAGTGCCGCGGTGGTGTTGAGCACAGGTATTGCGAAGATCGGAGCGCCATCCTTGTTCCGACGCTGCGGTGCCGTGGCCCACTCAAAGCCAAGTTTTTTAGCAAGGGACTTGTAGTCAGCTGGAGGTGGATCCTCCTTTTTCTTGCTTTTCTTCCCAGCCCCAGGAGCTTTGGCGGCTGGGGTTGTGGTGAAGAGATTTCTGGCGGCGGTAACCTTGGCCTGCTCTGCTTTGGCTTCGCTGATTAGGTTCCTGACCCTGCCCTCCTGTTCATCGAGAACACAGGTTTGCTTTGCGACAGAAGCGCGGAGCTGCTCCCAGTATGCCGGGTCGGCATTGTCGGGAACCGGCTTGTTCAAGATTTCGTCGAGAGGTGGGTCATCCTTGCCGCTGGTGCCACCTTTCTCCAGATTTGATTTCTTTTTGGGAGCCGGTGGAGGCTCGAGATTGGCTTTGTCCACTGCGGTCATGCCGGCGCCGTTGGCTTCCGCCTCTTTTGCCGGATCCAAGACAGTGACATCCGCCACATAAGCCTGTTGCATGGTTGATGCCGAGCTTGCCGCAGCCTCGGAAGGCGTGGGGTCGGCTGGTGCGAAGCACTTTTTGACCTGCGACTCGAACATGCTAGCAGAATCTTCTTCGAAATCCGAATCTACGTTGACATGAACGGTAGATCTGGATCCGGCATCTAACATCGTATCGTCCTGAAGGGCAGGGAGGATTGATTCAGGATCGCTGCTATGCGGCTGGGAGTCGGATCCCATGCCGGCAACGCCGATGAAGTGGGAATCTGAATCTGCGGACTCCCAGGAGGAGGCGGATTCATATCCATCTTGCGAGTAGACGGACTCGGGGTGGCGGGTGGGTCCCCAAAGGGTGTGGTTTTTTGGGAAACCCATGGCCTCCGGTGTGAAGCCGATGAAGAGCTCGATGCTGCCGATGGGGACGAGAGTGTACGCGATGAGCCCATCGTTTGCCGGCATCCAAGATGCGTCATCTTGGACATAACCCATCAAGCCGACGCGCATGGAGCGGCCTACGGCGATGGTTTCGCCGATGCCGCCAAGTGTTCCCTCCTGGAACGTGACGCCTGACGCCTTAGGCCCCACGGTGGGCGCCAACTGTCGGTGTATCGGCATTGGAGATAGGAGACGGGGGTCCTCTAGCCGAGGGTGAATTGAGGGGAAGAAGGTGGACGTCGTCAAGGTCGGGATCAAACACGGCGGATTACCCAGCTTCAGGCTCCACGGCGGTGGCGGAGCCCTACGTGCTGCTATAACTCACTGCAAGGCAAATCTTCGTGTTACAGGTTACAATGAGTTGATTGGATCTAGGATGAGTTGCCCTAAAGGCTTCCCTGGTCCGGCTTATATAGGCGGCCGGACCTAGGGTTACAGGAATATTGCGTATCCGGCAAGTATTCAGAGTCCTAAACCTATCCGCCAAGTCCACCGCCTTCCGCCTTGGGCTTGATGGCGTCGTGGGCTTCGGCCTTGGGCTTCTCCTTGCTGGCGTCCGCTTCCTTTGTCGTCAGCTATCTGGGCCGCCCGGCAGGCAAAGGCCTTGCCACCACAGCGGGCCACCCGGGACTAGCCGGATTACACCATGTTGATTGTACCCCCTTGTGATACGACCCCAACAGAAACCTTTGTATGTTGGTGTGTTGCATGTATGCTTGTTCTTTTTTACCAATGCTAGATTACGATCATACCAGAATCAGCAAAGTAAAGGTTTATTTGACCCAAAGGAAGACCAAGGACATATTTATGAACCAGGCAAGCCATCTTGAGGATGATCAAGCCATGTAGATGTGGGAAAAAAACATGGGCAATACTGTGAGTCCAATAGGTTTAGGTAACCTTAGGTGTGTCTCATTCAAGAAGTTGCTGAAAGTAAGTTTTATAAAAAAGATGGAGGATGTGGAGTACGAAGAAGTTTTGGAAAGGACATCGTGTGAAGCTCCCCCCCACCCCCATATATACAAACCATACATGTGCAACCATGTTTTCCCCAATATGGGACGGGGCTCTACCTTCGGTCACACATGTGGATGGTTTGATTGTGAACATCATACCGGCATAAGGTTTGTAATATGAGATACCTTAATGATGTAGGTTTTCCGTGTTTATCATAGTCATCAATATGCTCTCGAACTGGACCTTTTGTATTCTTAGGAATGCCACCATATTACGTATGCTCGGGCACAACTATGAGTCCTCACACATTAGGTGGTCAGTATGTTGACATCCGGGTGACAACGACATAATCATAGTGCGGGATCATGTACTAGGGCAGACAAGCGAAATGTTATAATTGCTTGCTTACATCGCTCACCTCTTGTTTTACGAGACGAGTTGGTTAAGGTGAAAGTATCGGATGGCGCGTCCGTAAAGTGCACAACCTTTGTGGTGTGTCAAACTATTTGAATAGTCGTATCCACGATCATGAACAATCGGGTTGCCTTACACTTCTCCTATGCCAGACTTTGGTTTTGAAAGTGTTTTCAAATGAAGAGTAGGATGTTCGGAGTCGTTTCACATGTTTGTTACGATTTGAAGATGATGAGTTTCTCTTGTTGATATAGCATGAGTATATAAGTGGCTTAGCATCCTTGGTTACACCCAAACAATGCAAATTTTGGTTTTAGAAAGGCAAACTTTTGTTTATAGTGACGGAATGAAACAAAAGCCATTTATGATAAGCACCAAGCTATTATGGATCCTCGCAAAATAATTAGCTCCAAGTTAAGCAAAGAATCAGACAACACATTTCTTAACTAAAGCTATTTTGGTTAAAATAAAATAAGAGAACTTAACTTGTCGTTCAACATATCTTCCGATAAATCGGCCAATTTATTGTTTTTCAGTGTCTAACAGATAAGATAAATTGGTCAATAGATTCGCCGATAAGCCGATAAACCAGCCAATTATTTCTTTATTTTCCGATACCCAACATTGACGTATAATTACAAATTCCCCAATGACGAGAGGATACTAAACCACAACTAATTCATAGACCCTTGGCGAATTTGTTGTGGTTCCATTTCACATATGGCAACCAAAGTCCACTGCAAAAAATATGCCTTAGAGATATAGTAACCGAAGTCCAAGGCTTCACTACAGTGCAAATTTGCACTGGCATGGATTTGGTGTAAGCTTTGGTGTAAGCTTTGGTGCAAATTTGAACTACAGGGACGACATGGCATGGATTTGGTGTAAGCTTTGTTCATTTGAGTCTGAATACTGGCATGGATTTGGTCTAAGCTTTGTTCATTTGAGTCTGAATACTGAAGCGGTGACCACAAACAAACTGAAGAAACATAAACGATGCATGAAATTGGCTAAATTAAGCCTATTTTCATGCTACTTCTACATTTAGGCACCAAACAAGCACTGCACGAAGCCGAGGCATTGCCCTTTCCTCGAAGCTTATCGTGGAGTTGATGATCAGAAGGCACCCAGCTCTTTCCACTGTCCATCTCAAATAACCTATATGCATAGCATTTCAAAATCAGAGCATGAGAAGCGAAGAACAAATATCCATGACATATATTATTACATTAATATGCAATGAACTGGAATAGAATTCAAAACTAAACTATCTTACTCTCGAGTATAGGTGACACATACCAAATAATGGATGCCAAGCACAGTCCACTGCAAACAGACGCTTCTCAACTGCGTCCGCTGATGATTGATGTTCTCCAAAATATTTGAACAGATCAGCAAATGTAACAAGTCTGGGTGATATGGATATCTTGCTAATACAACAGCAATAGCATTGAGATCATTGGCTGATTCGGCAGCTTCAAACAAATCCTGCATGTGGCTAACGTACAGAAGGATCTACCTACACATGCATTCAAAGTAGAAATAAGGATAACACTAATATATCACGTTTGTTTTTTGGTCAGGTGGTAAGTTAATCCGAAAGCAATACTTTGTATATCACCATTTGCTTTTTTAAGACGTATAGGCCATGTTTGGACCGTAGGAATGCAAAGTAAGAAAAAGAATGCATATGTAATAACACATGAAAATATTACAATAGCTCTTTGGAATGCAGGAAAGGAAGAAACACAAGAAATTAGGTTCATACTATTGAAATTCTTTCTAAAATCAAATTTCTTTTACTACTGATAAACTCTCTTGCCAGAAACTGATCCATTGCAGGTGCGGTTGAGAGTAACATGAAACTGTTGGAGTCTTATTGCTAGGCTTTGGCTCCTCCCACCGTATCAAACTATCAAGTTGGATGCGGATGAAGACTAAGCATACATACCTTGGCTACAGGAAATAGAATGATACAGTTGATCAAAGAATTTCCACCACAGCAGCAGATGGGTGAATTCCAGGGGAGATGGCAAGTGTGAAAATGCAAATACACAGCGCTTTGCATATGAGGTGCTAGAGAATGAATGTAGGGTCACATGGCTGAAAATAAGGAATACAGTAGAAGGGAATGCAACCAAAAATAACTACTTTCAAAACTCTTGCATGTCTAGTCAACCAATGGACCGACCGCCTAACACTGAACTGAAATACAATTATAGCAAGTCATCGCCAAGCCATTATAGAAGTTAGGTGGGAAACATATAAAAATGAAAGCCGATTTACATTAATTTTTGGCTGTGCATGCAACAACACACAACAAAGCCTGAAAAAAAGGACCCTAAAAAGTTAAGAGATTGTGCAGTAAAAAAGGGAAAAGGAAACATTCGATTCTCAAAATTGAAGAGATCATGCAGTAAAAAAATGGAAAACAAGAATATTGCTATGAATGTTAACTATCCACAGGTCTTGCTGGTAATACGGTAAATATGTGTACAAGGGAAATCTCATTAGAATCGTAGATGCATGTTACAGAGTTCATTATATTCCAAACTTATTATGAATACTTTTCCAGAACTAGCTGCGTCCTGGTTTGTCGCTCAATAAATGACGAACACAAAGAGGTCTTGCTGGTAATACGGTAAATATGTGTACAAGGGAAATCTCATTAGAATTGCAGATTCATGTTACACAGTTCATTTTATTCCAAACTTATTATGAATACTTTTCCAAAACTAGCTGTATCCTGGTTTGTCGCTCAATAAATGACGAACACAAAGAGACTAGCAGCTAATGCAACGTAACATAGCAGCATTTCATAGTAAGCAAAAATTGGTTAATGGGGACTAGCAGCTAACGCGACATAGCTGCATTTCATAAAAAGTACACAGCAGTTGAAAATCCATTCTCACATAAATTTCATTAGCTCCAGCAGTACTTAAGATACAAAACAACGGTTTACATGGGACAAAGCAGTACTTAAGATACAAGGAATCATCTTCCAGTTTTCAATGCCAGACATATATTCTTTTGCATGAACAAAGTATCTGCTAAAGGTTAACTCATACCGAGAATTTTCCATTCATTTCCTTGTATGCAAATGACAAACTGCAGACTTGATTCAGTGAGAGCCTTCAGCATCATCTCCAATGGTGCCATCATAAGCAATCAAAGAAGGAGGCCAGGCCATTATATACGGATAGACAGAGTAATCATCAAATTGCCCCTGAACCAGTAACTCAAGCTTCGAGCTCTCCAAGGACAGGGAGAAGAACGAGCTATGCAGTATACCAGCAAGGGTCATGCGCGTCATGGACAAGTACACGTATCCAGATCTAACTTGCACAATTTTGATAGAGCCATGCATGTTCTGAGTGATCCGATCAATTTCTGCACTAAGAGAAACTTCATTCTGCGGCACCCATATCTCAGTTCCATCACTATCCATACCACGGATCCAAACATGGAGGAGTAATCCAGATTGGTAGACAATGCAAAGCTCACCGTCCTTAGTATCCCCAGCCTTGAAATTGAGCCCATTCACCTCCTCCACTTGCCCGGGTAGATCTACAGTGGTAGTATCAAAGGTGTTGGTATTGATCCTAATCACGCGTTCTTCGCCATGGTAAGGCCAGTAAATGGAACCATCCACCAGTGAACCAGCATTGTACTTTAGGCTGTTGTCTCCACCGATGTAAACCCACGGCTGGATGACCCAATCCCACGTCTCCGACGAGAAGATGGCGGCACGAACCCTACACTGATCCGCGCAGAAACAGATCACCCGGAACAACGAGGGGTTCTCATCGGTGAACTGCAGGTGGACACCAAGTATAGCGAAATTCTGTTGGCTCCCATCCGCGATACCGTCCGGCAACGTGAGGATGTCCACGGCCCAGGTCATGGGGTTCAGGGTAGCGAGGCTATCACACTTGTTCCACAGGAGGATGTAACCGTCGCGGCAGTCGGTGACAGTCCAACCAAAGAAGGCGTGTGGGAGGGAAGTGAGGAAGAAGTCCCCGCGGCGAAGGGCGGCAGTGACATCGGAATCAGAGGAGCGCACGGGGACGAAGAACGGGTTGGCCTTGCCGCCTAATTCGAGGAAGAGGCCAGTGAGGGGCGACGCGTGGAGAGCGCGAAACATGCGGCGGAAGGCAGGGGAGGAGCGGACGGCGCCGAGCCATGAGCGGCAGGTGAGGGCGGCGCGGACGAGAGCCGGGAGGTCCGGCAGGCGGAGGAAGATCTCGCAAAGGTCGTCTTCACTGAGGGAGGATATAGTGGTATCGCTCGACGTGGCGGTGGCGGATGTGGTGGCGGCGTTGGCGATGGCGTTGGAGGTGGTGGTGGTTGTTGTGGTAGTGGTGCCGTTGGCGGCGGTGGAGACGGTGGTGGTGGTGGTGGTGGTGGTGGTGGTGGTGGTGGTGGTGGTGGTGGTGGTGGTGGTGGTGATGGTGCCGTTGGAGGCTGCGGAGACGGTGGTGATGATGGTTCTGGTGGTGCCGTCGGCGGCGGTAGTGGTGGTAATGGCCGTGGTGGTCGTGGACACGATCGACGGAGGATTCGGCGGCGCCGCCGCCGCCAGCAGTTCACTGGCCATTGCTCGAGGGTGGAGTGAGAAAGCTTCTGGATCCCTAACTTGAAGGGCTCGTGTCTTACTCAGGGCCCAAGTCCATAATGCGCTGCTTGCTTTGAGCCCAACGGAGTTATCCAAGTGCCTGTTTAAGCTTGCATAATACTGGTTTCTCTTATAATCTGGATCATTTTTTTCTGCTATAAAGAGCCCCGGTGATTGCAAAAAGAAACATTAACAATTGCTATTGAAAGTCCCAATTTATACGTTGCACTTAATATAAGACGTTTAAGCTTTTGTTCCGACCATGTGAAAACATGAGAAAGTTGTTTCTACCCCTCATTATAGATCGTTCACTTTGAATCGACCGTAGATCGTCTTCCTCCTCACCTCGCTCATCACCACCACATGCAAGTGCCAAGGTCTCGTCGCCTTGCCCAGTTCTCCATGCGCATCTCCCCCTCGCCCTCGTGTGGATCTACTCGGGCAGTACCTTCTTGCCCTTGCCCAGATCTCCTCGGGCGGTTCTTTCTCGCCCTAGCCCAAGATCTCCTCGCGCAAAGATCTCCTTGTCCAGGTGCCATCAGCAGCTCCAGAAGATCTCCAGCAGCAGTAGCACAAAGTTCTCTCCTCGCACAGGTGCTCACCCAGTAGGAGTAGGAGAAGAGGGAGACAGCGACATGAGCGCAAGAGGAACGAGAGAAAGAGAGAGACATGAAATGGAGTGGCTATCGGTGAGGAAGATGCGAGCGAGTGGCTGAGCGATAGCGAAGGCAAAACGGGAAATACGGAAATATTTTATGCATGAAATCCTTTAACGTCATATATTACGGAACGAAGGGAGTAGTAGAGAAAGGTAGCCCATCATTGGGAATTTCATCGAATATACAAAATGACATCTCACATTCTCACCTTCATTTACTCGAGCTATGTTAATCAAAATTAGAATAGCAATTCAAGACATAAACTCAATTTATGGCTCAAATAAGCTATTTTAAACTTGCACACAAACTATGTCATAATGAATACATGATATTAGAACAAAGAAATCATCTTTTCAATACCTTTCTACTCCCTCAGTTTTTTAATATATGATGTTTTAGTTTTTTACCACATTCACATGTATATATAGACACATTTTAATGTGCACGGTCACTCATTTCAATCCGTATCTACACAATATGTACAATACCATTTAAATAAAAATTTGGAACACATTCAATCCACATTTAGACCTGACTGAACCAACATGATCAAATAACTAAAGAACCTCGAGATTTTGCTACATCTAGAGATGGTATAATCATAAATTTTGTTTTTACTAGATTCACTACTCAAATGACAATGATATCGCCTAGAGGGGGGTGAATAGGCGGTTTAAAACTTTTTCCGGTTTAGGCTTGATAATTGCGAAATAAAACTAGGTGTTTAAATTAACAAGCCGACAACCTAAATAAACTAGGCTCACCTATGTGCACCAACAACTTATGCTAAGCAAGATAAACAACAAGGTGATAGCAATGGAAAACTTCAAGCACGAAGGCTATCACAAAGTAATGTGCATAAGTAAATAGCTCGGGTATAGAAATAACCGAGACACGCGGAGACGAGGATGTATTCCCGAGTTCCTCCTTGTTAAGGGAGTACGTCTCGTTGGAGAGGTGTGAGGCACCACAAAGGTCGATCTCAATGCCACAAAGGCTCACCCTATTCTCCGATGAACCGCACCACAAAGACTTGGTTCACCTTCCACTATCGGAATCCTTCGAGGCGGAATCCGGAGCCTTTCAACAACAATCTGGGGCAGAACCTACAACGGGATCGGGGGCTCCCGAACGGCTTACAAGTGACAACAATGGTCTCAACCACCACACGGGCGTCTAGGGTCCCGAACACCCAAGAGTAACAAGCTCACAAACTTCAACTTCCACGAATCCTCGTGGAGAGCACAAACCGATGCACAAAGCAAAGGCAAGAACACAAGTGTTCAAATCCTTCACTCTCAAATCCCACCAAAAGCAACTAATGCTTATGGGGGAGAAGAGATGAAGAACACAGAAGAACTCAACAAATGGAACTCCAAGATCTAGATCCAAAGGGTTCCCCTCACTTAGAGGAGAGATGGATTGGTGGAAATATAGATCTAGATCTCCTCTCACTTTTCCCTCAAAGATATGCAAGAATCATGGGAGGGATTGAGAGGGGACAAGCTTTTCCAAGGTCAAACAATGGAGGAGAGAGAGGGAAAAATGAGGTACTCAAGGTTGAAGAAGGGGAGGGGTATTTATAGCCCTTCCCACCAAAATAACCGTTGCAGCCTCACTTAGGCCGAAACTTCCGGTTCCAGGGCCGGAACTTCAGCCCAGAACTTCCGAACACCCAGAAAAACCACTAAAAAAGGTACTACACTTGGGCTAGAACTTTGGCTGGAACTTCCGGAAGGCCAGAATTTCCGGCCAAAATCCGGAACTTCCACCCCTCAGAAAACTGCAGAAACACTGAACATGAAAACAAAGATATCTTGATCATCCGGACTCCGTTTTCGATGTTCTCGGGCTCGTTGGAATCACAACGAAGAACTTTACAAGATAATGCAGAGAAAAATCATAGCCCAACAATGGAAGATAAAACCAAATGGAGAAAGGTAAAACCTCTCTGAAAAGGAATAACAGGCAAACCTCCAAAACTGAAAACGCAACAAGTTTTCCATACGAAATTCATTTTCGGTGAACTTGGGCTTGTCGTGAAGATCATAACAAGAACCAAAACCCAACAAGGAGAAAAGCCAAGTAAGAACCAAGAAAGATGAAATGCCAAGTATGTAAAGGTTTGAGCTCTCCACAAAGATGCGATCAAGTTACTCACTTGAGAGTCCCTCTTGATAGTACGCCGTCTATCCTATAACCCGGTCACCCACTAACACCATGAGACCGGTAAAATAGAAAACCTATCAAGATCATATCTTTGCCTGGCGCATTCCACTTGAGCTCGATGATGACGATCTTGACTCTCTCAAGTTGAAACACTTTTCTTGATTGTGCTTGCGAGCACATGCTTGATGAAAACTTCTCCAAATGCTCCCCCATACTCCATTATGGGAGGGCCTCGCTAAGCTCTGTCTTCATGTCTCCTTTGCAAGCTTCAATCAAATGATATATTCTGAGATGCATCATATTGAGCTTGCACTTCATCTTCTTCTCTTGATATGTATCATGGCTTGGAGGTAAACATGATTGTTCACTCAATCTTCTTTTCCAAGTCATACTTGCAATAAGCTCAACTCTACACATGATCATTCTTCATTGAATAGAGCATTGATCAATCATCATGTCATATCATGTCATCTTCAAGAGTCCAACACAAGAACTCCAATCTTTTCACATGGACAAGATCTATAGGAATATCTCAATGTAAACATTAGTCCATAAGGATTGTCATTAATTACCAAAACCACGCATGGGGGCAACATGAGTTTGGTGGTGGCTGTTGTGGTAGTGGTGCCATCGGCGGCGGCGGTGGTTGTTGTGGTAGTGGTGCCGTTGGCGGTGGCGGCGGTGGTTGTTGTGGCTGTGGTGTCATGGCAGGCGACGGAGACTGTAGTTGTGATGGTTGTGGTGGTGCCGTTGGCGGCGGCAGTGGTGGTAGTGGTCGTGGACATGATCGACGGAGGCTCACTGGCCATTCCTCTGGATTCCTAACTTGAAAGGGTTCGTGTCTTCTGGGGGACCTCCTATGAACGGGTAAATCCTATAGGTCGCGTACCGCGACGTTAGGATAGCGTCGCGTACCCCCCAACAGGTTTTGGGCCAGGCCCAGTTATCGCGACTCCTTCCTGCTTCTTCTCCGTTCCCTCGCTGCTCATCTCGCTTGGCGGCGGCGGCGCTTGCTCGCTCTTCCTCTGGTGATGTGACGCCTTCCTCCAGCCACGTGACGCCTTCCTCCGGCGAGAGAGACCGACTCCCGACCGTCCCCTCTCTGGCCGTTTGCTTCTCCGTCCCGAGACCAGGAGCTCCGGCGACCAGGAGCTCGACCTTGTACACTCCGGCGACAGCGACGGCTATGGACCAGCGGTAAGGATCTCAGGCTTTTACGAAGGTTAGCATCCTTCTCCCCACATCCTTTTTTCTCAGCTCAGGCTTATCCGACATAGCAACGATGGGCTTATTCTCCAGATCTGCAGCTGCCGACGCCGACGAGATTCACATCTAGGAGCGTGATTTCAACTAGCTCTGTTGATTCATGTGAGAAACTCCTTCGCTCTTCTCCTTTTCTTCCCAGTTCAACTAGCTCTGTAGACTCACGTTTGTGTCACTTATATTATCCGTGCCAAAGAGGTCGCCCAAGCCAAGCTTGCGGAGGCTATTATTTGCCAGAAAGCAGAGGAGGTGACCATGGGGAGTTCGGATAAATCGGATGCTCAGTGTGAGCAAGTTGACCCCCCAACCAGTGTGGTTGTGGGAGGCTCGGTAGCAGAAAAGAGCAAGCCCGAAGAGGAGGGAGGCGATGTCCTCATCTCATCCCTGATCAGAAAGGAGAAGAAGAAAAAGGCGCAGATGCCTTTGGGCCCGCGTACTAACCTTCGTAACACTCCAGCCCGCCAAGCATGGGCCGCACACGAGGTGCCTCAATGAGAGCTTTGGGCTGGAACTCAAGGGGTTTCGGACGCAGAGGGCGCCGGACTCAAATCAGAGACTATTTGCATGATGAGAAGATCGATCTCTTGTTTATTCAGGAGACAATGAAGCAGGAGTTTACTGATCAGGAACTGAACAGCTTGGAGAGCGAAGACAAATTTTTCTGGCACTGGAAAGCTGCGGAGGGTCGTTCTGGAGGGATGCTGCTAGGTTTCAAGGATACCGCGTTTGAAGTGGGCAGCGTTGATCAAGGGCAGTTCTTCCTTAGTGCTTGTGTCTTGCATCGTGCCTCCAATTTCCTGTTTGAATACATTGGAGTTTATGGTCCGGCAGACCACTCACGCTCTGGGGAGTTTCTTGCGGAGTTGGAAGCCAAGGTAAACAGGAGCACGCTGCCGGTGGTGGTTGCAGGAGATTTTAATCTCATTAGAGGGGCTCAGGACAAGAATAATGCAAACATTAATTGGCCCAGAGTGCGTCTTTTTAACGAGTGCATCGCGCGTCTGGGCCTTAGAGAAATCAGGAGATCGGGAGCGAGGTTTACTTGGTCAAATAGGCAGCGGAATCCAGTCAGATGTGTTCTTGACCGGGTTCTTGTATCCCTAGAGTGGGAAGCGAAATTCCCGTTAGTTTCGCTCAGAGCGGAGGCGGCGATAGGGTCGGATCATACCCCCTTGATCTTGGACACCGGCGGCAGTGCGCCCAGGAGATCGCCAAGGTTTTTCTTTCAAACCAGCTGGCTAGCGTCCGAGGCTTTTAAGGACATGCTTAGGGAGAAGTGGGCAGAGCTCGAAGCTCGCATGAGCAATTGCAGGGGTCCGGTGGATTTCTGGAGCTCACAGTCCTCATCTCTCCGTCAATATCTCAAGGGCTGGGGTGCCAACCAGGGCAGGCAGGAGCAAGTGCGTAAGCAAGACATCCTGTCCCAAATCCAAGAGCTGGATCGCCTCACAGACTCGGTGGGCCTAGACGATGAAGGTTGGGCTTCCAGGTACTTCTTAGAAGACCAGCTCATGCAGTGCCTGGAGGCTGAGGAAGAGTACTGGCGACAGCGGGGTCGTCAGAACTGGCTGTTGAAAGGGGACGCGAACACGGCGTTTTTTCATGCTTATGCGAATGGCCGCAGACGCAAGTGTGCGATCTACAGCTTGGAATCAGCAGAGGGGGTGCTCTCGTCCGAGCCTCAGATTATGAAGCATGTGTATGATTTTTACCTGAAGCTGATGGGAGCAGATGAGCCTAAGTTGCTAGCGCTTGCAGCTAGACCATGGTCAAGGGAGCATATGGTCTCGGCTGAGGAAAATAGCAAATTGGCGGCCACTTTCGCTATGGAGGAACTGGAGGATTGCATGAGGGACACGAAAGCCAACACTGCCCCGGGACCAGATGGGTTCCAAGTGGCCTTTTTCAAGCAGTTTTGGCCGCAGTTAAAGGGGCTAGTGTTACACCTTCTGAATGGGTTCATGCTGGGGACAGTGGATATGGCAAGGCTGAATTATGGGGTTCTATCGCTGCTCCGAAGGTCCCTGGTGCAGTGTGCATCAAGCAATTTAGGCCGATCGCCCTGATCAATGTCATTTTCAAAATTGTGGCAAAGGCAGTAGCTTCTAGGCTGACTCCTATTGCGCAGAGGGTTATCAGTCTGGCACAGACTGCGTTCATCAAAGGGAGAAATATCAGGGATGGCCCTCTTGTGTTGATGGAAATTATCCACGAGTTGAAAGTAAAGAACCTGCCTGCTATTCTTCTGAAGCTAGACTTTGAGAAGGCTTACGACAGGGTCAGCTGGCCTTTCTTACAGGAGTGCTCCTGAAGAAAGGGGTGGTGCCAGATATGGTGCTCAAAATTATGCAGCTGGTCAAGGGAGGGCACACGGCCATCTCAGTTAATGGGGAGTTAGGACCATATTTCTGTAATAAAAGGGGGGTTAGGCTGGGGGGGGGTCCTCTTTCCCCCTCTTGTTCAACTTCGTGGTGGAGGCTCTGGATCTGATGTTGACAAGGGCTAGAGCAGCTGGGCACATCAAAGGGGTGGTTGCGCATCTTATCGCGGAAGGGGTCACTCATCTACAGTATGTAGATGATACCATGATCATGATCGAGAGCTCGAGGGCTGGGGTTGCCAACCTGAAGTTTCTGTTGATTTGCTTTGAGATGCTCTCTGGCATGAAGATTAACTTCCACAAAAGTGAAGTCATCGTGATGGGCGCACCTCCAGAGGAGCAGGCTAGAGTGGCTAACCTCCTGAATTGCAAAGAGGGGGCGTTTCCGTTCACTTACCTGGGCTTTACTATAGCAGATCATAGGCTGTTCATGGCAGATTTTGAGCCAGTCGTGGCAAGAGTCGGCTTTAGGACAGAACCGTGGCAGGGCAAGTTCATGTCGTCGGCAGCCAAACTGACTTTGGTGGATGTTGCATGTCAAACATGCCAATGCACACCATGGGGCTGTTTCTCCTTCCAGATGGCACTCATGTGGGCTTTGACTCGCATAGGGGGAGGTTCTTTTGGGGAGGGAAAGGAAATAAGAGGAAGTACCACATGGTCAGGTGGCCAGAGATTTGTAGACCCAAAGACCAGGGCAGTCTAGGGGTAACCAACACCAAGCTGCTAAATAAGGCGCTCATGGCCAAGTGGATCTGGCATTTTTTCGATGAAGAAGAGCAAGATAGCCTATGGGTTAGGCTCCTGAGGGCCAAATATCCTGGTGCAGCGGATTTTTTTGGCTCTACCCCGGTTGGGGGTTCTCAATTCTGGCATTCGATGCATAAGGTTAAAGACGTGTTCAGATTGGGTGCGCGCTTTGAGCTGGGAAATGGTGAATTCATCAGGTTCTAGTCTGATCACTGGGTAGGGGGTGGCCCTCTGTGTGAGAGCTACCCCAATCTCTTTGCAATAGTGGTTCACCCTGAAGCCAGGATAGTGCAGGTGCATGTGGGTTCTGGCTGGGACATCAGGTTTAGGCGGTGCTTCGGCCCTATTGAGGTGCAGCAGTAGGAGGCGCTCTCACTGGAGATTGGGGACGTGGAGCCATCCCAAGAGAGGGATGGGGTATGGTGGGGGCTTGAGCCCTCTCAGTCCTTCTCCACCAAGTCCTTATACAAAAAATTGTGTCAGTTTGAACTGACGCCTAGGGCCAAGGACATTTGGAAAGCGGAGGTGCCACTGAAGGTTAGGATTTTCTTGTGGCAGCTAGACAGGGGGCGCCTACCGTCGAGTGATCAAGTAGCGCTGCGTCATGGTCCTTCGAATGGGCAGTGTGCCCTTTGCGATGGTCTGGAGGACGGCAATCATATCATGTTCAACTATGCGTTGGCTGGTTTTGTGTGGAGCGGGATCCGGGACATCCTGAGTGTGCGATGGAATCCGAGGGATTTTGCCGAGATGATCCAGATTTTAGATGGATTTAAAGGGCACAAACGTAGAGTGCTACGTGTGCTCTTTGCAGCTATTTGCTAGGGTCTTTGGTTGATTCGTAATAAGTTCACCATTGAAGCAAAATTCCCTAGGCAACCGGCTGACTGTGTTTTCAAAATTATCATTCTCTTGCAGCAATGGAGACCGCTAATCAAGGCCGAGGCCGCGCTGCTGCTGGACGTCATTCTCGTGGCGCTTAAAGGACTCTTCGCAAGGACCTATTCGCCTCCAGTCCCTTAAATGGAGGAGCAAATTGCTGCTGCGTCAGCCTTGGGCACTTGTGCCAGAACATTTCTAGTCGTGTTATAGTTATCGTTATCTTCATCTATGCTAAAACTTGCGCTTTGGCGCATAGTGTTAGGCCTGGTCTGTAACCGCCTATGGATCGTTTGCTCCACCCATGTGTACTCTTCCGTCGTGGCTTTATTAAGTTCAAGTCGGGCACGTGACGCCTTATATTTAAAAACTTATATTATCCGTTCTTGCACTTTGGCAATTAATCATTGTTGGTAGCTGGATGATGTTCTTGTGTAAATCCAAATGTACAAAATCTGTATGTTAGTAATATCTAGCAGGTAGTTCAAAATCTGTCCAGAATTTGATTCTCTCCTGAATTTGATATATTTATCTATCTGATTGTTTTGTAACATGTCCCATGGAGTTTTAGAAACTTTCATCATAACAATATCTTGTTAGTCAGAACAGAATTGATGTGGTCATCAAATTAAATGTTCGGGGTGCTGCCGCTAGATAACATTGCTAGAATAATTGTTACTTTGTATGTTAGGTTTGAAACTGCTGTTTCAATGGTTTTATTTTCATATTTGTAATAATCCAAAGTTGGGATGTATTTTCTCTTGTAATTCTAAGCTTTTGCATGCTGATTGTAACATGATGCAAGTTCTGGATATGTACTGTATGTCAACGGTGTATATGTTTAGTTTGTGTTTCTAAGATTACTAGTCGGTTTGATTGTGCTTAGTGCAGGCCATTCAGTTTATGGTACCTGAAGAAGCACTATGTACAGGATAATCCATCTAGGTTATGGACACGCTAATCCATCTAGGAAGTGGGCTAGAAACTTCACCTTTCTAGCATCATTTTCTGGTTGTTTTTTGTCACTTGAACTGCACTTCTATACTTGCTTGAACTATACCAAGAATGCTAGCATTATCATCTGGCAGTTTTTATGTCATATTGGATGGTGATACGTCTCCAACGTATCCATAATTTCTGATGTTCCATGCTTATATTATACCAATTGCTACATGTTTTATTTACACTTTATATCATTTTTATGCATTTTCTGGGACTAACCTATTAACAAGATGCCACAGTGCCAATTCCTGTTTTCTGCTGTTTTTGGTTTCAGAAAAATTGTTCTGGAAATATTCTCGGGATTGGACGAAACAAAAGCCCAGTGCCCTATTTTTCTGTCATGTACACGGAGTCCGGAGGAGAAACGAAGAGGAGCACCGAGGCGTCCTCACCACGTGGCGGCGCGGCCCCACCTTCTGCCGCGCTGTGACGTGGTGAGGGGCCCACGGGTGTCCACCGACGCTGCCCCTTCGCCTATATATTCATCTATTCGGGAAAACCCTATATACCCGAGTCAATTTCCACGAAAAGTTCCAGAGCCACCGCCGCCGTCAACCCTAACTCGGGAGGGTTCTGAAGCTCTTCCCGGCACCCTGCCGGAGAGGAGAATCATCACCGGAGGGCTCTACATCGCCATGCCTGCCTCCAGAGTGATGTGTGAGTAGTTCATCTTTGAACTATGGGTCCATAGCAGTAGCTAGATGGTTGTCTTCTCCTCTTGTGCCATCATGTTTAGATCTTGTGAGCTGCCTATCATGATCAAGATCATCTTATTGTAATGCTACATGTTGTGTTTGCTGGGATCCGATGAACTTTGATACTATGTCAAGTTGAATATTGAATTATCATGTCTATGTCATTTATGATCTTGCATGCTCTCCGTTACTTGTTGATACTCTGGCCAAGTGGATGCTTGTGACTCCAAGAGGGAGTATTCATGCTAGATAGTGGCTTCAGTCTCCATTTAATCTGGGGAGTGACATCAACCTCTAAGGTTGTGGATGTGCTGTTGCCACTAGGGGTAAAACAGCAATGCTTTGTCTAAGGATAAATGTGTTGTTTACATTATGCACTTTACTTAATGCAATTGTCTGTTTCTTGCAACTTAATACTGGAAGGGGTACGGATGTTAACCTGAAGGTGGACTATTTAGGCACAGATGCATGCTGGATAGCGGTCTGTGTACCATGTTGTAATGCCCAAATGAATCTCATAGTAGACACCACAACTTACACATGCATATTATGCACTTTTCAATATTGTCAATTGCCCAGCTGTAATTTGTTTACCCAGCATGTTAGTTATTTATTATGGAGAGACACCACTAGTGAACTGTGGACCCCGGTCCATCCTTTTACATCTGAAATACAACCTACTGCAATTATTGTTCTTTTTCATTCTCTGCAAACAAACATCATTTTCCACACTATACGTCTAATACTTTGTTTTCAGCAAGCCGGTGAGATTGACAACCTCACTGTTAAGTTGGGGCAAAGTAGTTTGATTGCGTTGTGCAGCTTCCACGTTGGCACCGGAATCCCTGGTGTTGCGCTGCACTACACTCCTTCACCCACAACCTTCAAAAGTGACTTCGATCTCCTACTGGTCCGATTAAACCTTGGTTTCTTACTGAGGGAAAACTTGCTGCCGCACTCATCATACCTTCCTCTTGGGGTTCCCAACGAACGTGTGTCTTTCACGTCATCAGATGGGCATTGTATATTTGTTGCTGCACTACTAGCTGCATATAGCTCGATCATCTGGTTGTGTTTATGTCACTAAAATATTGAGTTCTTTTATGTTGAAACTTGAAACCCGAATCTACTCCATGTCTTTTTTATGTTGGATGTGTCCTGGAACTGCACTTGAACTCTTGAAAACTTGCACATCATGATCAACCTTTCTGACCTTTGTTTGCATATACCTACAGATCTTCTGCACTACTAGCTTGGAATCTGGAGTTGAAGAACATATTGGATCTTGATGATTCTGTTGAGAATTTATAATTTATAAATTATGTATTGTTGCATAAGAGTAATGTACTGAAGTTCGTGGAATCTGGAGTGGGAAAACAAAATGGGCTGGAGTGCTGGACTGAAATCTTAATTGTCAGCTTTGTAAGATATGCGCTGGATAAATCGTGGATGCTCTTGATTACTTTGTGTAGTGTATGTGGTATATTTGCTGCCAAATTGTTCAATAATTCATTCTGGGATTTATTGTTATTTTCTGTAAATATGTGATCCAATGAACTGATGTGGAGTCACATCTTATTTCGAATTTTCTGCGTTTTATATTACATAATTTATCTATATTCTGGTACGAATTCTTCTTTTTTTAGATTCGGGTATGAATTGTACTAGCTGATCATGCTCCCGTGATTTTCTCTCCCCGTGCATCACCGGTGCAGCCAAACGAACCAAGGGCTGGGGCAGACCAGCCCCGCCTAACCCAGGGATTCTAGCGATCGTCGCGGAAATTTTAATTGGTTCCAAAATTTAAAATGGTTCCGAAATCTAATATGGTTCCGGAAATTAAAATGGTTCCAAACTTTAAAATGGTTTCGAAATTTAAAATTGTTCCGGAAATTAATGGTTCCGGAATTTTTAAAATGGTACCACAATTTAAAATGGTTCCGAAGTTAAAAATGGTTCCAAAATTTAAAATGGTTCCAAAAAAATAAAAATGGTTCCGAAATTTGAATTGGTTCCGAAATTTGACTTGGTTCTCAAATTTCAAAATGGTTCCGAAATTTAAAATGGTTCTGAAATATAAAATTGTTCCGAAATTTGAAATGGTTCCGAAATATAAAATGGTTCGAAATTTAAAATGGTTCCAAAATTTGAAATGGTTTCAAAATTTATAATCGTTCCAAAATTTAAAATGTTTCCAATATATAAATGGTTTCGGAAATTTTAAAATGGTTCCAAAATTTAAATGGTTCAGAAATTTAAAATGGTTCCAAAATCTAAAATGGTTCCGAAATTTAATATGGTTACAAAATTTAAAATGGATCCAAAATTTAAAATGGTTCTGAAATTTAAAATTGTTTCAGAAATTAAAATGGTTCCGGAAGTTTTAAAATGGTTCCAAAATTTAAAATGGTTCCGAAGTTAAAAATGGTTCCAAAATTTAAAATGGTTCCAAATTAAAAGAATGGTTCCATTTTTTAAAATAGTCACGAAATTAAAAAATGGCTCTAAATTTGAAAATGGTTCCAAATTTGAAAAATGGTTACATATTAAAAAATGGTTATGAAATTAAAAAATGGTTCCAAATTTGAAAATGGTTCCAATTTATAAAATGGTTCCAAAATTCAAAATGGTTCCAGCTTTTAAAATGGTTCCAAAATTTATAATGGTTCCGAAATTTATAATGGTTCTGAAATTTGAAATGGTTACAAAATTTAAAATGGTTCCAAACTTAAAAGAATGGTTCCATTTTCAAAAATAGTTACGTAATTAAAAAATGGTTCTAAATTTGAAAATGGTTCCAAATTTGAAAATTGGTTCCATATTCAAAAATGGTTACGAAATTAAAAAATGGTTCCAAATTTGAAAATGGCTCCAACTTCTAAAATGGTTCTGAAATTCAAAATGGTTCCAACTTTTAAAATGGTTACAAAATGGTTCGAAAATGAAAATGGTTCCGAAATTTATAATGGTTCCGAAATTTGAAATGGTTCCAAAATTTTAAATGTGAAAGTGCATGGTTGCCCCCATGCGTGGTTTTGGTAATTAATGACAATCCTTATGGACTAATGTTTACATTGAGATATTCTTATAGATCTTGTCCATGGGAAATATAGGAGTTCATGTGTTGGACTCTTGAAGATGACATGATGACCAATGCTCTATTCAAGGGTTTATATGAAGAATGGTCATGTGTAGAGTTGAGATCATTGCAAGTATGGCTTGGAAAAGAAGATTGAGTGAACAATCATGTTTACCTCCAAGCCATCATACATATCAAGAGAAGAAGTTGAAGTGTGATGGCCCTTGAAGAGGTTGATCTACAGCTCAAGAAAATGGTTTGATCTCCGGTGCATAGTTACCTGCGTTAAAAGTAAATGGGTTAGGTTGAGACTCCAAATGCAGAGTGTGTAGTAAGTGGAAGACGTGTTTTCCCCACGAGGGTGACTCGAGGGTTTAATATCGAACTCTCGGGGAATCAGTAGTGAAAGATTTATCTCCTTATCCTTCTTTTTGGTTACCTACAAAACAAGGTTAAATGTTTTGATCCTCAACCTCACCTGTGGTTGTCAAGCACAAGGTGTATGAATGATATCAAGATAATTATGAAATGTAAACAAGAAATAAATATACAATGATGGTGGTAAATAAATATGCAAGGATGATGATAACAATGATAAATGATATTTTTGGGTTTTTAATGATGTATGCAAGATGTAAAAGTGTTTTTCTATTTTCGGATTTAATAATTGCAGAAAATGGAAAAGTGATAAAAGTTGTTGGAAAGGTGTTTCTTATGATTAAAAATGGACCGGGGTTCATGGTTTCACAAATGCACTCTCTCTTTAATGAAGTGGCAGACAATGGATACATAGAGTTGACATATGAGATTGCAACACAGGGTTTGATATCAAGTTACTAATTATATGGGCATCACGTCCTAACATAGAGATCTTTTGGTTATTAATCTCACTTATACTCCACCAAGATGCGAACTAAATCATAACACCTTAGTAATTAAGATAACTCAGAGTATAGCTTTAAGTATCATGACATGAAGTTAAAATAAGAACATGCTAGATCTAGTCAGGGAGAAGTGGCAAGTCACCCACAACCCTTGTAGCATGGTATTTTTGTTTATCCCTAGTGAGGTAACAAAGTAAGGTAAAACACCCAAGTGGATCGCGATATTACAGTGATCAACTGATACGTCTCAAATGTATATATAATTTTTGATGTTCCATGCTGTTATTATATCAATTGCTACATGTTTTGGTTACACTTTATATCATTTTTATGCATTTTCTGGGACTAACCTATTAACAAGATGCTACAGTGCCAGTTCCCTGTTTTCTGCTGTTTTTGGTTTCAGAAAATCTATTAAGGAAATATTCTCGGAATTGGACGAAACAAAAGACATCGTCAATAATATCACGAGGAGATCACGGAGTCCAAAGGGGAGTCGGAGCAGACCCACCAGGGGGCCACGCCACACTAGGGCGCGGCCCAGGGTGGGCCCGCGCCCCCCTATGGCGTGGTGGCCCCCCTCGGCCACCGACGCCGCCTCTTCGCCTATATATTCTCCGCGACACGAAAACCCTATTACGGTCGATCATATTCCACGAAAAGTTCCGTCACGGCCATCATCGTCAATCTCAGATCGGAGTAGTTCTGAAGCTCTTCCCGGCACCCTGCCGGAGGGGAGATCATCACCGGAGGGCTCTACATCACCATGCCTGCCTCCGGAGTGATGCGTGAGTAGTCCACCCCTGGACTACGGGTCCATAGCAGTAGCTAGATGGTTGTCTCTCTACCTTGTGCCTCCATGTTTAGATCTTGTGAGCTGCCTAACATGATCAAGATCATCTTATTGTAATGCTAGATGTTGTGTTTGCTGGGATCCGATGAATATTTATACCATGTTTATTCAAGTTGTTTATCTATGTGCTCTTGATCTTGCATGCTCTCCGTTGCTAGTAGATGCTTTGGCCAAGTAGATGCTTGTGACTCCAAGAGGGGGTATTTATGCTCGATAGTGGGTTCAGTCTCTAGATATCTGGATCAGTGACAGAAAGGTCTAAGATGGTAGATGTGCTGTTGCTACTAGGGATAAAACATTGGTGCAGTGTCCAAGGGCACTTGTATTGATTATATTACACACTTTACTTCATGCAATAATCTGCTGTTAGCAACTTAATACTGAATGGGATGCGGATGCTGCCTTGAAGGTGGATTATTTAGGCATAGATGCTGTTGGAATAACGGTCTATGTACTTTGTTGTAATGCCCAACTAGATTTCATAGTAGATATCTTGGCATGTATTGCATTGTTATGCCCTCTCTATTTGTCAATTGCCCAGCTGTAATTTGTTTACCCAACATGCTAGTTATCTGTTCTGAGAGAGACACCACTAGTGAACTGTGGACCCTGGTCCAATTTCCTCATACTGTTTACACAACCTGCTGCAATCATCTGTTTCCTGTTACTTGCTGTTTTTCCTGCTGTTTTCCACACCATATGTTTAACTCTTTGTTTCTGCAAGACCGGAGAGATTGACAACCTCTCTGTTTCGTGTTGGGCAAAGTTCCGATTTGTGTCTGTGCAGATTCCACGTTGGTGCCAGCTCCCTAGCGCCAGGGGGAGTCAACATCAACAACCTTCCGATAGATCATCAAGTCCTACTGGATTGATAGCTTGGCTAGATTTCTCAAGGGAAAACTTCTGCTGTCTACATCATAACCTTCCTCTTGGGGTTCACCAACACGTAGCCATCATCAACTTACCGCACTCACCACCCCCCGTTACTCCAACTAATGCACACATCACCCCACACACGCTCTCATAAACATGCTTGATCATAACAAGTAGATAAGAGCGGGGTACATAATATGTATCTATACTCATAACTGAAACAAACATTGCAATCTCAAACATATATTAACTCACAAAAAGATCCACCACATAGGAATTACAACGATGACCGTAATCATGTTCAGCAGCTCATACGAATTAGTGAAGCTCAAAGAGAGGAGAGATACATAAGTTACTTCCACAAACCCATAGTCCAGAGGTGGACTACTCCCTCTTCATCATGGAGACGGTGGAGATGTCGATGGAGAAGATGCAGACCACGCCGGCAGCGCCCCGCCGGAGTTTTCCCCCTCCAATCTGCAGCTCCAGATCTCTGTTTTCGTGTTTCTGTCGTGTGGCGGCGCTTCTTTTCGAGAACGCCGTGGGACTTCTTTTATAGGCATTTTTAGGTCAAGACGAAGGCGGTGGAGAAAAGATCGACGACAGCGGAGCCTCGAGGGCCAGAAGAGTGGGCCCCACGCGGCCAGGTACAGAGGTCGTGTGGGCCCCCCCCTCTTTTGGGCTTCCGGCCTCCGTTCGCTTGCTTCCTTCGCTCCCAAGTCTTCCTCCTTCCAAAATAATGACGCCTATATTTTTCCAAATTATTTGGACGTCGTTTGGGTCCCTGAAACTTAAAAGGAAAAAATAGGGTTTTCTGCTTGCGCAGGGTTAATTCCATAAAAATAGGAAATAAATATTTTATTCCCAAAAATCATTATATAACAGTGATATAACCCTTATATGATGCAAATATGATTGGAATATGAGTGATATAGTGCAAAGTTCATGTATGCATTTTACATGCATCAAAGTGCAAGTTCAATATGATGCATCTTGGAAGATATCATTTGATTGAAGCTTGCAAAGGAGACATAAAGACGGAGCCTAGCGAGGCTCTCCCATAATGGAGTATGGGGAGCATTTGGAGAAGTCTTCATCAAGCATGTGCAAGCAAGCACAATCAAGAAAGGTGTTCCAACTTGAGAGAGTCAAGATCGTCATCATCGAGCTCAAGTGGAATGCGCAAGGCAAAGGTATGTTCTTGATAGGTTTTCTATTTTACCGGTCTCATGGTGTTAGTGGGAGACCGGGTTATAGGATAGACGGCATACTATCAAGAGGGGCTCTCAAGTGAGTAACTTGATCGCATCTTTGTGGAGAGCTCAAACCTTTGCATTCTTGACATTTCATCTTTCTTGGTTCTTACTTGGTTTTTCTCCTTGTTGGGTTTTGGTGCTTGTCGTGGTCTTCATGACAAGCCCAAGTTTTTCGAAAACGGATTTCATATGGAAAACTTGTTGCATTTTCGTGTTGGAAATATTATCGGTTGATCCCGAGGAGAGTTCCACACCATCTTATGTGTGCCAACTTCACTATATTCATGGTTCTTAATATTTCCAGTTTTTGTAGGAAAGCTCTCGTCGTTAGCTTTTTTTGTTGGTTCCGTTGCATTTGGATTTTTCTAGATTTATTTATGATTTTCCGAAGTATTATTCTGCGCAGGCCGGCTCCCTGGCCGACCCAGGCCGGCCGCCAGGCCAGCCCAGGCCGGGCCACAGGCCAGCGCGCCTAGGCCAGCCCAGCTCGCTCGATCGCCTCTCGCCCACGCGCTCGCCTCGCTGGTCCAGCTAGCTGGCTCGCCTCGCTCGCCGAGGCCTTGCTTCCCTCGCTCGCGTGCACGTCCGGCTCGGTTCGCTCCCAGGTTGGCTCGCTCAGCCCAATTTAGCCAACGGCCATATTTCTCGGTTGACCTATTTAAAGCCTCTTCTTCCCCATTTGACAAACAACACTTGAGCAAGTTTTTCTCTCCTCTCTCCTCCATTGTTGCTCTTTGAAAAGCTTGCTCTTCCTCTCAATCCCTCCCATGATTCTTGCTTATATTTGAGGGAAAGTGAGAGGTGATCTTGATTTACATATTCACCGATCGATTTCTCCTCTAAGTGAGGGGAACCTAGTAGATCTTGATCTTGGAGTTCTTGGTGCATATCCTCTTTGTTCTTCCTCTCTTATTCCCCCATAAACATTTGTTGCTTTGTTGGAATTTGAGAGTGAAGGATTTGAGCACTTGTGCTCTTGCCATTTGCTTTGTGCATCGGTTTGTGCTCTCCATAAGGATTCGTGGAAGTTGAAAGTTTGTGAGCTTGTTACTCTTGGGTCTTCGGAACCCTAGACGCCTGTGTGGTGGTTGGACCTTTGTGGTCACTTGTAAAGCCGTTCGGGAGCCCCCAATCCCGTTGTGGGTTGTGCCCCGGATTGTTGTTGAAAGGCTCCGGATTCCGACAGTGGAAGGTGAACTAAACCTTTGTGGTGCGGTTCATCGGAGAATAGGTTGAGCCTTTGTGGCGTTGAGATCGACCTTTGTGGTGCCTCACACCTCTCCAACGAGACGTACTCCCTTAACAAGGAGTAACTCGGGAATACATCCTCGTCTCCGCGTGCCTCGGTTATTTCTCTACCCGAGCTATTTACTTATGCACATTACATTGTGATAGCCTTCGTGCTTGAAGTATTCTATTGCTATCACCTTGTTGTTTGTCTTGCTTAGCATAAGTTGTTGGTGCACATAGGTGAGCCTAGTTAATTTATGTTGTCGGCTTGTTAATTTAAACACCTAGTTTTATTCCGCAATTAGCAAGCCTAAACCGGAAAAGTTTTAATCGCCTATCCACCCCCTCTAGGCGACATCATTGTTCTTTCAAAATGGTTCCCAAATTTAAAATGGTTCCAAATTTTATAATGGTTCTGAATTTTAAAATGGTTCCAAAATTTTAAATGGTTCCAAAATTTTAAATGGTTCCCAAATTTAAAATGGTTCAAAAATTTATATTAAATGGTTCCACAATTTAATATGGTTCCAAATTTCAAAATGGATCCGAAAGTTGAATTGGTTCCAAAATTTGAATTGGTTCCGAAATTTAAAATGGTTCCGAAATATAAAATGGTTCCGGAATATAAAATGGTTAAAAAATGGTTCAAAATTTAAAATGGATCCGAAATTTAATATGGTTCCAAAATTTAAATTGGTTCCAAAATTCAAAATGGTTCCGAAATAAAAAATGGTCCCAAATTTGAAAATATTTCCAAATTAATAAATGGTACCAAATTAATAAATGGTACCAAATTTGAAATTGGTTCCAAATTAAAAAATGGTTCCATTTGTTAAAATGGTCCCAAATTCAAAATGGTTCCAAATTTGAAAATTGTTACAGATCTTAAAAATGGTTCCAAATTTGAAATTGGTTCCAAACTAAAAAATGGTTCCATTTTCTAAAATGGTTCCGAAATTCAAAACGGTTCTTTTTCTGGAAAAAGTTCCGTAAACAAATAGTTTTAGACAACGACGATTAGTTTCCTTCCAGAAGCAGTCAAACGAACCAAACAGCGTAGGAAGCAGTCAAAACGACCGACGAGCCACTTGGCCGCGGCCCATTATCGCGTCGAAGGGAAGGACCTACGCGACGCGACGCTAACGTCGCGTACCATGACCCAAAGGAGGGTAAACCCTATATATCGACCAGGTCAATGATAGGGATAAATCGCACACCCCCTCGCGCTTATGGGCCTGGCCCAGTTACCTTCTTCGTAGCTTTCTTCCCCGTTCTATCCCCTCTGCTTCTTTCTCGTGGCCATTTCCATCCCGACAGGGGGCGACCGCTCTTTCCTCGCCGCGGCTAGCCATTGTTCGTCGACGTCCTCCACATCTCGTGCTGGTTCTTTGGCAGATCTTCGCCCTGGTTCTTCGATCTGGTTCTTCGCACTGGTTCGGTGCCGTCCGCGACTACTGGCCGTCCGCGACTCCTTGCCGTCCCCGATTCCTCGTCGTCAATGGCGGCTGAAGGTTTGTTCTCCCATCCATATCCAGGCATCCTCCTATACCTCTGTACCTCGCGGACCCCCCAGTTATTATGTAGTAAATCGATCTCGCGACGAGCTAGGGTTTCGGGGGGGGGGGAGCTAGCCGCATGAACTCAATGGGGTTTCGCGATGAGCTAGGGTTTCGACCAGTTTTTTCTTATACATTTAACTGATGCATAGATTTTCGCGTCTATTCGGTATAGCTTCCTGGTTTGAAGTTCTGTACCATAACTAGGATGACTACTTTTTTATATACGTGAGGCAATTAGTAGTCAATTGTTTCTTTTTCTGTTGTAGTTTTTTTGAAGTAGTTGGTCATGTGGCAATTAATAGAACTTTTTGTCTGTGAACACACTAGTAGTTGGTCATGTATGTTTTTTAGCACTAGATAATACACTGGTTTATCATTTTAGGCCGGTCTCACTTCATCTTTATCGTTTTACATCTCCGAATAGTGTGTCTTTTGTTGTTCACAGGCATGTGTAGTGACTTTATTTTCACTTCATTTATTTTTCACTTTACTATATATGTAGGAGTTAATATGCTGGAGGAAGTACCTCGATGTAAAGCAACTATTACAAATCGATTCTCATCCATGAGGTTAAGTAAAGCTGTGAAAAAGTTCAACCCAATTCAGAAGGGTCACATCATTCGTCACAATCTGACAAACATGATTACTATCAATGATCACTTGATGATCCCACCTACCATCCTTCAGTGGTTAGTTGATCACACCTCATATGGTGGTACTGGGAAATTCTTCTTCAAACACAAAGAAAAGGAAATTTGGTTTACCAAAGATATTGTCGACAAGGTTTTCGGTTTTCAGAATGGTTTTGTCCCATATAAGCTTGAGAGTAAGAATCCAGAAGCTGTCAGGGAAGTGGAATTTCTTCGCAGCCAGTATCTCGAGCCAGGGGAGAACACAATCAAAGTTAGCAAGGTCGAGTCCATCATGTTGGGGTCCAATGATGAAAAGGTGTTTCTACGGAGCTTCATCTTGTTTTTCATTACAACTGTCCTCTGCCCATCAACTTATAATTTTGTCAATCCTAAATATCTCCACTCACTGAGAGATGATGACATACTGTTGGTTGAGTTTTATGATTTTGGAACTCTCTGTCTCCACATTTTGTGGCAAGAGATGGATAATTGGAAGGACAAAATCTTCATGAATGTTGGTGATTTTAATAGGACATCTTGGATCGGTGGATGCCTTCCACTTCTGGGGGTATGTTTTAAATCATAACTTTTTCATTTTCATGCTGTATTATTTTTATGCTTTCTTCGTGGCAACATACTTTTTGAATGAACATATTTTTCTTTATTTTGGCAAGTTGCTTACATTGACTTTGTTGATTTCAATGGGAATGCTGGCAATATTGATTATACCCTGCCAAGGATGCAGCATATCACAAATGCTGATTTCAAGCATCTGGACAATGTTGATCGTAATAGGAGTTCGCGCAAGGCATATGGTGTTCTACCAGTATGTGCTTTCTTAAAGCTTTCTGTTTGTTTTTCGTGTCTGCGTTTCAGTTTTATACATCTTTTTTCTTTATTTTCTTATTCTTTTTCTTATTACTTCCTAAAAAGTTTCGAGACATTGCATCCACACCGTATGGTGTACCCATGTTGGTCAATGAGCTACCTGTACCACAATTACAAGAGCCCAACGAAGCCTTAGTTGATGATGCTATTGGTATTTTTTGTACTTACTCCACAGGCTATAAACCTGAAGTCTGTCTTTAAGGAGCTCAACTTACAGTGCAAAGACTTAGAGGAGTTCAAATTTTTTACGCCGCCTAACTATCCAACACATTCCTTGTTGTAAGTTCAATAGCATCCCTTTTTTTTTCAAAAAACACCACACATAATGATTCTTTCCATTTCTGGTGATTTTCTAGGCACGACTGCGGCCTTTATGTGATGCTTTATGCGGAAAACTTCAATGGCAAGTTGGTGAAGCAGTTCTCAAATGTATGTTTCTTCACTTTCTTCTACCATACACATATGGTTTCTTTCAAATCATGGGGGGATAATATGTTTTGGTCTATACAGGACATCATACCAAGTTACAGGATGTTGAAGGCTTACAGCATGTTCCACTCTCCCAAGAATGATGTCAAACTTGGAATGGTTGAAAGGACAAACAAGAGGAGGAAGTTGTAGGACATAAGCATGTGATTGTATTAGTACAGAATGTTTTGTTCTTACACTTTAGTAGCTGAAGGTTGGCAGTAACTCCAGAAACCACCTAGAATGAATGATGTCTCTTGCCTAGACAAAATGAGATGGGAGTGAAGTTTGTTTGCTAATGCTTGAAATTTTTATTTTGTCATGGAATGTAAGAAATGAACTTCTTTTGAATGTTTTGTGGAGAAATCTGGAATATACATATTAGCAGGCTACTCAATTTTTTTTTGCAGTATCTCGAAAATCTAGAGAACTTTTTTTTCTATCTCTGTCTATCTTCACTCTATTTTTGCACAAGAGAATATCGTTCCACGGAACAAACCGTTCAAGACCAAATACCGTTTTCCAAAATAACATTATCGTTCATGACTTTTATTCCTTTCAAAGGTTTTCAAAAATAGTCGTTCACCCCTAAAAACCGTTTCTAAACCGTTCATGTCTATATTCCGTTCTTTTTAGGGTTTTGAAAATATTGTTTAACCATAAACATCATTCAACGGAATAGACCGTTCTTGAGGAGGTTTTCGAAAATATAGTGCAACCCTATACCTAGTTCTAAGGAATAAACCATTCTTTTCCAAGTTTCGAAAATATCCTTCAACCCTATTTTCAACAGAATAAAACGGTCAAGACCAAATCACGTTTTTTAAATTAACATTTTTATCGTTCATGACCTAATTACGTTCAAAGCTTTTCGAAATAAGCGTTCACCCCTAAAAACCGTTCAACGTAGTTAACCGCTCATGACCAAATCGTTCACGGATGCATTCCGTTCTTTTCAGGGTTTCTAAAAATATCGTTTAACCCCTAAACCTCGTTCAACGAAATAAACGGTTCTTTTCCGAGTTTTCAAAAATATCGTTTAACCCGAATCCTCCTTCAACGGAATAAACCGTTCAAAAAAAATCCATTCATGACTTTATTCCGTTAAAAAATAAGCGTTCACCCCTAAAATCCGTTCAACGTAGTTAACCGTTCATGACCAAATCGTTCACGGATGTATTCCGTTCTTTTCAGGGTTTCGAAAATATCGTTCAACCCAAAACCTCGTTCAACGGAATAAACAGTTCTTTTCAGGGTTTTCAAAAATATCGTGAAACCCTATACCTCGTTCGACAGAATAAACCATTCAAAAACAAAATCCGTTCATGACTTTATTCCGTTAAAAATAACCGTTCACCCCTAAAATCCGTTCAATGTAGTTAACCGTTCATGACCAAATCGTTCACGGATGTATTCCGTTCTTTTCAGGGTTTCGAAAATATCGTTAAACCCTAAACCTCGTTCAACAGAATAAACCGTTCTTTTCCGAGTTTTCGAAAATATCGTTTAACCCTATACGTCGTTCAACGGAATAAACCGTTCAAAAACAAAATCCGTTCATGACTTTATTCCGTTCAAAAATAGGCGTTCAAACCATATAAACCGTTCAACGTAGTTAACCGCTCATGACCAAATCGTTCACGGATGTATTCCGTTCTTTTCAGGGTTTCTAAAATATCGTTCAACCCAAAACCTCGTTCAACAGAATAAACCGTTATTTTTCAGGGTTTTCAAAAATATCGTGAAACCCTGTACCTCGTTCAACGGAATAAACCGTTCCAAAACAAAATCCGTTCATGATTTTAATTCTGTTAAAAAATACCCGTTCACCCTAAAATCCGTTCAATGTAGTTAACCGTTCATGACCAAATCGTTCACGGATGTATTCCGTTCTTTTCAAGGTTTCTAAAATATCGTTCAACCCAAAACCTCGTTCAATGGAATAAACCGTTCTTTTCCGAGTTTTCGAAAATATCGTTTAACCCGAAACCTCGTTCAACAGAATAATCCGTTCAAAAACAAAATCCGTTCATGACTTTATTCCGTTAAAAATAAGCGTTCACCCATAAAAACCGTTCAAAGTAGTTAACCGCTCATGACCAAATCGTTCATGACTATATTCTGTTCTTTTCAGGGTTTCTAAAATATCGTTCAACCCGAAAAACCTTGTTCAACGGAATAAACCGTTCTTTTTCCGAGTTTTCGAAAATATCGTGAAACCCTATACCTCGTTCGACGGAATAAACCGTTCAAAAATAAAATCTGTACATGATTTATTCCGTTCAAAAATAAGCGTTGATGACCCACAAGTATAGGGGATCGCAAAAGTCTTCGAGGGAAGTAAAACCCAATTTATTGATTCGACACAAGGGGAGCCAAAGAATATTTGTAAGCCTTAACAACGGAGTTGTCAATTCAGCTGCAACTGTGAATAGTCTTGCTCGACACAGATTATCAGTAGCAACAGTTTATAATAGTAGCAGCGGTGAAATAATAGCAGCAGTAAAGTAAAGACAGCAGTAGTAATTGCAGTAAACAACAGGATTAAAATACTGTAGGCATAGGGATGGATGAACGGGTGTTGCATGGATATGATAGTTCATATAATAATCAAGACATAGGCATTGCAGATAAATAATGAAGCAGTATCCAAGTACTAAGTAACCATAGGCATGTGTTCCGTATATAGTCGTACGTGCTCGCAATGAGAAACTTGCACAACATCTTCTGTCCTACCAGCCCGTTGCAGCGGGGCCTCAAGGGAAACTACTGGTAATTAAGGTACTCCTTTTAATAAAGTACCGGAGCAAAGCATTAACACCCCGTGAACACACGTGATCCTCACATCGCAGCCATCCCCTCCGGTTGTCCCAATTATTGTCACTTTGGGGCCTCGGGATCCGGACAACGATATGTGTATACAACTTGCAGGTAAGATCTTAAAACAATGCATATCATCATGAAACAATAACATGTTCAGATCTGAAATCATGGCACTCGGGCCTAGTGACAAGCATTAAGCATAACAAGTTGCAACAACGTCATAAAGTACTAACAACGGATACTAGGCACCATGCCCTAATGATCTTACATCTATTACATGAACAATCTCATCCAACCCCTACCATCCCCTTCAGCCTACAGCAGGGAACTACTCACACATGGATGGGGGAAACATGGATGGTCGATGGAGAGGCGTCGGTGATGATGATGGCGATGATCTCCTCCAATTCCCCGTCCCGGCGGAGTGCCAGAACAGAGTTTCTGGTCCCCGAAATAGGTTTCGCGATGGCGGCGGCGTTTGGAGGAGTTTCTGGATGAAGTGGATGACCCCCTCGAGTTTTTAGGTCAAAAGGGTTAAGTAGTCGAGAGGGGGGACTCGGGGACATGGCCGAGTCGGCCATACCCCCTCTTGGCGCGGTGGGCCCCTGGCCACGCGAGCAAGGGGTGTGGGCGACTCCTTGCCCATCTCGTCTCCCCTTCTGGCTCCGTGAGTCTTCGGGTAAAATAGAGCTTTTCCATCTTTTCTGGTGTTTTTCCCGAAAGTTGACTTTCTGCACAAAAACGAGACACAGGGTAATTCTGCTGAAAACAGCGTTAGTCCGTGTTAGTTGTATTCAAAACACAAAATTAGAGGTAAAACAACAGCAAAAGTGTTCGGGAAAGTAGATACGTTTTGGACGTATCAACTCCCCCCAAGCTTAGCTTATTGCTTGTCCTCAAGCAATTCAGTTAACAACTGAGTGCGATAAAAGAGACTTTCACGAACACATTTGCTTCATATGATGTGTATATTCTCACTATATGAACAAGTGCTTAAGCAATTCAATATGAGGCAAATGCAAATAATGTCACCTAATAGGCATGTAAACTATGAAAAGATGCCAACATACTAATAGCAAACAACATGAAACATATCAACTCACAAGATTGTAATGCTCATAACAAGTATGATAAGGTGGTATCTCGCTTGCCCGTTTTTGTACAGCAAAACATAAATGCCCAGGCACCTCTGAAGTTCAAGGGAAGACTAGAAGTAAAGATATCAAAGATAAAAGCATCAAAGTTACACACAGTTAACCGCATTCTGGGACAAGCACATTACACTAAGAATGACAACTATGCTCTCGAGAAAGTGCTCAATGAAAGGATGGTGACTCAACATAAAAGTAAAAGATTGACCCTTCGCAGAGGGAAGCAGGGATTAACATGTGCTAGAGCTTTTTATTTTTGAAACAGAAGCAAAATTGTTTTGGGAGGTGGTTGTTCCTGTCAACGAATGGCAATAGAGTTTATGTTATCTTCCATACTAAACAAGTTGAGAGCGGTTCCGAGATGTTGATATTAAGCATGTATATCATGCACTTTATATATGTTGTTTGACACTCCTCCCCACCTTGCTTACACAAGCCATGGCTAACCGAATCCTCGGGTGCCTTCCAACAATCACATACCATGGAGGAGTGCCTATTTTATTTGTTTTAGCTTTTTGATATTACAATGGTCTAACCAGCTCTTTGTAAATTAGTGACAAGCAGATGAAGCATGCAAGTCGGGGTACTTAATTTAGTATGGAAGATAACAAACCCAACTACTACTTCCTCATGAGCTAAAAACAGTGTCACAAAATGAGAAGTGATTTGAAGGTTTTAAAGGTAGCACATGAAAATTTACTTGAATGGTTTGAAATGCCATGCATAGGTATTTATGGTGGACACTTTGGGATAACTTGGTTTTCATGGATTTGGAAGCACGAGCAGCATTCCCGCTCAGTACAAGTGGAGGCTAGCAATAGACTGGGAAGCGACAATCAAGAGAGCAATAACCGTCATAATCATGCTTGCGACAAAATAAAATTAACTGAGGCATAAAGTGATACAAGAACTCTGAGGCAAAATAAATCATCGAGGCTTAATGACTTTTTGTTTTTCAGTCATATGCATGCGTGAGCATGTGCCAAGTCAATTCAAATGAATTATTCAGAGGAGGATACCACAATGTCATACCCTTTTATGAATAGAACAATGCAAGCAAACATCAATATAACATGCTACCCACTATTAATAAATTGGAACTGATCATAGAGAACAAGAACTACTAAGCATCCACTAAATGACATATACCTCACATGAACCAACTAAGCATGCTCACATGGATGAGTATATGTACAAAAATGAAAACAAATAGAGTTCATACCAGCCTCTCACCCCAACTCGAATTGTGTAGATCGTCCTTATTGCTTTTTCACTTGTGTTGCTTCGAATGATATGAATGAAAACCAAGCTCCACCGGAGTCACGGAAGGCTGTCCAACTCTGAAACAAACTATACAAAACCAAAAGAACAACAAATATTTTTGGGTTTTCGAGTTTTTAAAACAAGAGCAAAAAGAAGCAAACAAAGCAAAATATTTTTGGATTTTTGAATAACAACCGAAATTAAAAACTAAGCAAACTAATACTGAAAGCTTAAAGAAACAAATGAAGAGAACAACAGAAATATTTTTGGTCTTTTTGTGTTTTGAATGCAGGAAATAAAAAGCAAACAACAAAAAGAAAGAAAGAAAATCGAAACATGGATATACAAAGTATCGACAAGATATGATATGTAAATGAGTGAGATGTCGATATACCTCCCCCCAAGCTTAGGCTTTTGGCCTAAGTGGAGGTCAATCGTAACGTGGGTAGGAACTCCAAGCCGGTGGGTCATACCTGGCGTGCTCGAAGTCCGGCTCCGCTGAGGAGGCGAGGCTGAAGGCCTGCATATCCAGAATGTGGGTGCGAGTAGCCCACAGTGCCGGAAGACTGAGTGGAGTCCTCTTCAGCCCACTCTCGTCATCCTCAGCGTGCTGGACATGTTCCCTTATGTATGCATTGAATTCATCCTCGGTGATTGACCAATTAGTCCTGAAACCAAGGTTAAACAAACGGGTGCAGGCAAAGCAACTATTCGATTGGATCTAACTGTTTTCCAAACCACTTTCCTGGAAAAGGTTATCTCATAAGATAGATTATTCAAGTCAGCCCAATTAGGAACAAATTCGTGCCTTTCATAGAAGCAATATCAAGTTTCTCTAAGGGAAGCTGCAAATCAAGATGGTGAGGCACTAGACCATGCATAGCTAATAAACGAGAAGCAATGAGACCCCACAAAATCCCCCTTTTTCACGGTTGGCGCAAGGCGAAAAGCTATCAAACACCCAAATTATAGTCCTATCAAGCTGCAAGGCTGCGCTAGAAAGCTAAATCAGGAACAGATAACTTCCTTGCAACTCTCCTAGCAAGGACACACTTCGAGATAAAGTAAGCAAAATATCGAATAGATGGGAATTGAATACTTCGAATTTTACCATCCTCATCTGAGAAGCTTCTTCCTTGGCAAACTGCCTTGTACAGTCTGTCAATGGCTTGGGCTGCCCATTATCTTCCCTCGTGATCCCCATTGGGGCACCCTAATGCTGCACAAAAATCATCAAAAGGCAAGTGGACAATTTTATTGTAAATTTTGTAATGAACCATAGGGTTAGGTGAAGACCAATCAAATCTGAAATCCTGCACCACAGACACAGTTAGCTTTGCATATTGATATGGTTCACCTCCTACAAAATCACTTAATCCTGCATTGGAGACAAGAGTTTGAAAATCTTGCAGGATCCCTGCACTTCTCATGAACTCTGAGCATGGGTAGATGGAGGGGAACACTCCCTCTTCACGATGGATTCCCATGACCTCAGGAACCACCAATTCATGTTGGTTTAGTTGGTGCACATTCCCCTCCATTCTCTGAAATTTTTGACAAACATCATAAAAAGTTGATTTTGAGACATACAAATGAGGGGAACTACTATAGAACTTGCTAGAGGACTAAACATGCATCAAAACTATAATTACAACTTAGAACAGCATGCAAACTCACTTAACAAGTCACCTACAGCAGCAAAATACTCAAGGTATACTTCACTAAACAAAATTCTACTTGGATAAATGGAGGAGTCACATACCGGAGAGCAAATGCCCCAAATCTCAGCAGCTGAGATGGGCTGAGCAAGGAGATCAAATCGCAGGAAGAACAGCAAGAACTCGGGTTTGACAGAGAAATGTGTTTGGTCGTGCAAAGGGAAGGTGTGGTAGGTGGGAGAGCAAGTGGAGGGCCAAGGGGGGTCCACACCCCTTCTGGCGCGGCCAAGGTGGCACCCGCGCCACCAGGGGGTGTGAGCCCATGGTGGGTCCCCTTGGTCAGCCCAGGCACTCCCACGATGCTCTTCCAAAAATAGGACAATGGTATAATTTTTATAAATTTTTGAAAACTTTCAATTTGGACAATTTCTGGGCACTTAAACTAATAAAACTCAGGCAGAAAAATAATTTTAAAATCAAAACAACTAAACTTTTGCAAACTAAGTACATTACAGTAGGTAAAACAAGGTTGAGGAAAGAAATGTTGTTTAGCACTTTCATGTATATAAATGTATTTGTTAACAAGGTTGATCAAGTCTTGCCACCAAATAAATTTATATGACACAAATGATTTAAACATCATGAGACATCATGTTACCTTGAATTGTATTGATATGGATCCAATCATAATGTTTTGATATCCTTCTTGATGATCATATATAGGGCAATCAATACTTCCCACTTTGATAGTTTTAAAATTAGAAATGGTATTCACTCCATAAACCTTGTCAACTTTCTTGGGGAAATAAACAGTATGCTCTTTATCATTACATTGAAAGTCACTTTTCCTTTATTGCAATCAATAACAGCACCTGCAGTGTTTAGAAAAGGTCTCCCAAGAATAATAGACATATTATCATCTTCAGGCATCTCAAGAACAACAAAATCAGTTAAAATTAAGCAATTGTTAGCCACTTGAACAGGGACATCCTCACAAATGCCAACAGGAACAGCAGTAGATTTATCAGCCATTTGCAAAGATATATCAGTAGGTATCAATTTATCAAGATAGAGTCTCTTATAAAGAGAAAAAGGCATAACACTAACTCCTGCTCCCAAATCACATAAAGCAGTTCTAACATAATTATTTTTGATGGAACAAGGAATGGTTGGTATACCTGGATCTCCAAGCTTCTTAGGAACCTTGCCATTGAAAGAATAATTAGCAAGCATAGTAGAAATTTCCTCATTAGGAATTTTCCTCTTGTTAGAAACAATATCTTTCATATACTTTGAATAAGGAGGCAATTTAATAGCATCAGTCAAAGGAATTTGCAAGAACAAAGGTTTCATCCAATCACAAAATTTATTATAATGTTCTTCTTCCTTTGATTTTAGTTTCTTAGCAGGAAAAGGCATTTGCTTTTGAACCCAAGGTTCTCTTTCATTACCATGTTTCTTAGCAAGAAAGTCTTCCTTAGTGTACTTTTTTTTTAGTATGCTTTTCAGGTTCCTCCTCAATTTCTTCTTTATCAGAAGCATCATTTATCATTATCATTATCATTGTTATGTTCATTACCACTTTCAGTTTCAGCATCAGAATAGATATACTATTAGGATCATTAGCAGTTTCAGAGGATTCTACAACAGTTTTATGTTTCTTCTTCTTTTTCTTAGAAGGAGCACTAGTTTCATTAACACGTTGAGAATCTTGTTCAATTCTTTTAGGATGACCCTCAGGATATAAAGGATCCTGGGTCGAAACACCTCCTCTAGTTGTTACTTCACAAACATGTTTCTCTTTATCCTTAGAGGCATTTACTAACAGATCTTGTTGCACTTTAGTGAGTTGATCAATTTGAGTTTGAACCATATGAAATGTTTAATAAGCATCTTAACATCATTGGAGGTTCTCTCCACAATATCATGCAATTTACTAATAGCTTGAGAATTTTCATGCAAATGATTCTCTACTCTCATATTAAATTATCTTGCTTAATAACATAATTATCAAATTCATCTAAGCATTGATCAGGTGGTTTAGAGTAGGGAACATCTCCTTCATCAAAGCTTGGAGAGAGTGTACCTCAATTATGGATGAATGGGAATTGGCTTACATAGCTCTTCAATTGGTGGAAGGTTCTTCACATCTTCAGATTTAATACCCTTCTCATGAGAGTCTTCTTGGCTTCCCTCATTGATTCATCATTTAATTCAATCATACCCCTCTTCTTCATATTGGTGTCGGTGTAGGTGTGGGGTCGGCTCAGGTAGAGTCCAATCATCATGATTTTGGCTGATTTTAGCCATTAATTCTTCAGCCTTCTGGAGTTCTTTTCCTGAAAACACAACTAGCACAACTATCCAGATATGCTCTAGATTCAATAGTTAGTCCACTATAAAATATATCAAGAAGTTCATGCTTTTCCAAATCATGTCCAGGCCGAGCTCTAATTAAAGAGCAAAACCTTGTCCATGCTTGGAAGTTTCTCTTCATCTTCCTGGTCAAAGTTATAAATTCTCTGCAAAGCAGCATGTTGAGCACTAGCAGGAAAATATTTCTGAAAGAAAACATTAAGCAAACCAGTAGGACTAGTAATAGAACCAGGAGAAGTTGTTATACCAAGCTTTAGCATCATCTTTAATGAGAAAGGAAAAATTTAGCAACAAAGTAGCTACGCTTCTTAATATCATCAGAAAATAAGCCACTCAAGTAGAGAGCTCATTCATGCTCTACAGCACTTTCTTTTAGTGCCACAAAAAGGAGTTTTCTCAACAATAGATATATGAGATAAATCAAGAGAAAAATCATAATCCTTATCTTTAATGTTTATAGGAGAAGTGGCAAACTTAGGATCAGGTGACAACTTATATTTAACAGCATGTTGTGCAAGAATTTTTAATATTACTTGCACCAGTAGTAGCATTACATTTATCAATAAAATCATCATCAAGTTCCACATAAGTTTCATCAGGATCATCACAAGTATAATCCCTTAACTCAGGTGAATAAACAGGAGTAGTAGGACTTCCATTAGGTGTTCTAGCATTTTCAAGTTGTTTAGACTAGCAATAGCAGCATCTAAAAGAGGACCTAATGAAATACTCTCATCAATCACAGTAGAAGCATCATCAATATATCAGAGGCAATTTCAGATTCAGCAGAAGTAACACGTGAAGATTGTGGTGGTGTAACAAGTTGACTCATACAGATGGTGAGTCAAGAGCAGCAGAGGTACTAAGTGTCGTACCTTTTCTTGTAGTGGATGGCAATACCGGACCCTCTCATCACGAGCTTTACCCATGATGAATAAATTTCAGCGAGCAATATAGATCACAAGTGAACTCACAAATAAAGCTATGCTCCCCGGCAACGGCGCCAGAAAATAGTCTTGATGACCCACAAGTATAGGGGATCGCAACAGTCTTCGAGGGAAGTAAAACCCAATTTATTGATTCGACACAAGGGGAGCCAAAGAATACTTTGAAGCCTTAACAGCGGAGTTGTCAATTCAGCTGCACCTGTGAATAGTCTTGCTCGACACAGATTATCAGTAGCAACAGTTTATATAGTAGCAGCGGTGAAATAATAGCAGCAGTAAAGTAAGACAGCAGTAGTGATTGCAGTAAACAAGGATTAAAACTGTAGGCATAGGGATGGATGAACGGGCGCTGCATGGATAAGATAGTTCATATAATAATCAAGACATAGGCATTGCAGATAATAATGATAAAGCATCCAAGTACTAAGTAAACATAGGCATGTGTTCCGTATATAGTCGTACGTGCTCGCAATGAGAAACTTGTACAACATCTTCTGTCCTACCAGCCGTGCAGGGGCCTCAAGGGAACTACTGGTAATTAAGGTACTCCTTTTAATAAAGTACCGGAGCAAAGCATTAACACCCGTGAACACATGTGATCCTCACATCGCAGCCATCCCCTCGGCTGTCCCAATTATTGTCACTTTGGGCCTCGGGTTCCGGACAACATATGTGTATACAACTTGCAGGTATGATCAAAAACATGCATATCATTATGAAACAATAACATGTTCAGATCTGAAATCATGGCACTCGGGCCCTAGTGACAAGCATTAAGCTCAACAAGTTGCAACAACATCAATAAGTACTAACAACGGATACTAGGCACCATGCCCTAATGATCTTAATCTTATTACATGAACAATCTCATCCAATCCCTACCATCCCCTCAGCCTACAGCAGGGAATTACTCACACATGGATGGGGGAAACATGGATGGTCGATGGAGAGCGTCGGTGATGATGATGGCGATGATCTCCTCCAATTCCCCGTCCCGCGGAGTGCCAGAACGGAGTTTCTGGTCCCCGAAATAGGTTTCGCGATGGCGGCGGCGTACGGAGGAGTTTCTGGATGAAGTGGACGACCCCCTCGAGTTTTTAGGTCAAAAGGGTTAAGTAGTCGAGAGGGGGCTCGGGGACTTGGCCGAGTCGGCCACACCCCCTCTTGGCGTGGTGGGCCCCCTGGCCGCGCGAGCAAGGGGTGTGGTCGCTCCTTGCCCCTCCCGTCTCCCCTTCTGGCTCCGTGAGTCTTCGGGTAAAATAGGAGCTTTTCCATCTTTTCTGGTGTTTTTCCCGAAAGTTGACTTTCTGCACAAAAACGAGACACCAGGGTAATTCTGCTGAAAACAGCATTAGTCCGTGTTAGTTGTATTCAAAACACACAAATTAGAGGTAAAACAACAGCAAAAGTGTTCGGGAAAGTAGATACGTTTTGGACGTATCAAGCGTTTCCCCCTGAAATCCGTTCAACGTAGTTAACCGTTCATGACCCAAATCGTTCACGGATGTATTCCGTTCTTTTCAGGGTTTCGAAAATATCGTTAAACCCTTAACCTCGTTCAACGGAATAAACCGTTCTTTTCCGAGTTTTAGAAAATATCGTTAAACCCTATACCTCGCTCAACGGAATAAACCGTTCAAAAACAAAATCCGTTCATGACTTTATTCCGTTAAAAAATAAGCGTTCAAACCATATAAACCGTTCAACGTAGTTAACCGTTCATGACCAAATCGTGCACGGATATATTCTGTTCTTTTCAGGGTTTCTAAAATATCGTTCAAACCCAAAACCTCGTTCAACAGAATAAACCATTCTTTTCAGGGGTTTTCAAAACTATCGTTTAACCTGAAACCTCGTTCGACGAAATAATCCGTTCAAAAACAAAATCCGTTCATGACTTTATTCCGTTAAAAAATAAGCGTTCACCCATAAAAATCGTTCAACGTAGTTAACCGCTCATGACCAAATCGCTCATGACTATATTCTGTTCTTTCCAGGGTTTCTAAAATATCGTTCAACCTGAAAAACCTAGTTCAAAGGAATCAACCGTTCTTTTCCGAGTTTTCAAAATATCGTTTAACCCGAAACCTCGTTCGACGGAATAAACCGTTCAAAAACAAAATCTGTTCATGACTTTATTCCGTTCAAAAATAAGCATTCACCCATAAAAACCGTTCAACGTAGTTAACCGCTCATGACCAAATCGTTCATGACTATATTCTGTTCTTTTCAGGGTTTCTAAAATATCGTTCAACCCGAAAAACCTCGTTCAAAGGAATAAACCGTTCTTTTTCCGAGTTTTCAAAAATATCGTGAAACCCTATACCTCGTTCGACGGAATAAACCGTTCAAAAACAAAATCCTTTTATGAGTTTATTCCGTTAAAAAATAAGCGTTCACCCCTAAAATCCGTTCAACGTACTTAACCGTTCATGACCCAAATCGTTCACGGATGTATTCCGTTCTTTTCAGGATTTTGAAAATATCGTTAAACCCTAAACCTCGTTCAACGGAATAAACCGTTCTTTTCCGAGTTTTCGAAAATATCGTTAAACCCTATACCTCGTTCAACGGAATAAACCGTTCAAAAACAAAATATGTTCTTGACTTTATTCAGTTCAAAAATAGGCGTTCAAACCATATAAACCGTTCAACGTAGTTAACCGTTCATGACCAAATAGTTCACGGATGTATTTCGTTCTTTTCAGGGTTTCTAAAATATCGTTCAACCCAAAACCTCGTTCAAAGGAATAAACCGTTCTTTTCAGGGTTTTCAAAAATATCGTGAAACCCTATACCTAGTTCAATGGAATAAACCGTTCAAAAACAAAATCCGTTCATGACTTTATTCCGTTAAAAAATAAACGTTCACCCCTAAAATCCGTTCAACGTAGTTAACCGTTCATGCCAACTTGTCATTAACAAATTCAACGAAGTTCAAATCCCAATGGCAAAACAGTACATGAAGAAATATGTGAGCACTCAACTGTACAATCTAGATTTTCTAGCTACAATTCCACACATCAAATTTTAATGTTTCATCTCATTAACAGGCACCACACCTACTTCACTGACTGAATAATGACAGCAGCATTTTGCTTATGAGTAAGTTTCTTTTACTCATTTTTATGTTAACTTCCTACCACTGAATAATTCTCATATTTCATTCCCATACTAATTTTCTCAATCTAATTTTGCAGGAAACAAGAAACAAGAGGGAAATGAACACAGAGAGCTTTTTCAGATCTGAAAAGGTTTTTGATGGAACAGTTGAATTATTTCAGAATCATGATTTATCATTCACGAAAATGATTTCTCCATGAAGCACGCATGAGATCGATATTTAGAAAAATAGGAGTTTTTGGTATCATAAACATGAATTTCTGATGCCTTTCTGTGTAACCTGGAGGGATGCCATCTTTTTTTGTATCAAGAAGTTCACCAGATGATTTCTCTGAACCTTTGTTACATATTTTAACCATCTGGAGCAAACGAAATTGAGGAAGCAGCTGCTTTCCTGTTTTTTCCTACTCATACATATTAATATTTTCACAGCATTGGTATAATTTGTATAATTCAGCGAAATATGTGCTTCGCTAAAGATCGCTGGTTTTTTAAACTGATGCTTCGCTGGCAGAGTATACAACGAGGGGAATCGAACTCGCGGCGCGCGAAACAGTCGAAGAAAACATTCCTGGGAATCAAACCAGCGACGCGCCGCGCGAAACAGTCGAAATCGAACCAGCGACGCGCCGTGAATGCTATTACTGGGCCAGGCCCAGTTAATCGCCGGGGTGTGCGATTCATCCCTATCATCGACCAGGTCGATGTATAGGGGCGTCCCAAAGGAGCTCCCCTTTGAACGACAGGGCTAGTGTCAACAAAGCAGCGATGCAAACGCCGTCGTTCTTACTGGCCGGCCCAACATGAGGTCAGTGCTTTTTATTTTTCTGTTTTCTTTTTTCGTTTCAAAATTTCTTACCATTTTCATTTTATAAATCTCGAAGATAAATATATTTTGTCATGATTGTTTTAGTAAGTTTGCAATTTTCATAGATTTAAATGTTTTACGCAAATATATTTAACTATTCAAATAAATTGTTCATGAGTTTCAAAAATATTCGTCGGCAGAAGAAAATGTTCACATACTAACCATTAAAGTGTGTATAAAATTTTACAAGATTCAAAATATGTCTCACATGTCCAAAAATGTATTTGCGCAATGTATAATAATATGTTCACAGATTCGAAAATATGTTCACTAAGGTCAAAACAATTGTTGGCATGTTTCAAAACTATTCACATAGTTTAAAATAATTACTTGAAAAAATTATTCACCCATTACACATAGAAATAAGCATTTCCTATGTTTTTATTTTAAATAAACGAAAAAAAATAAAAGACATGATGAAACAAAATATAAGGAAATGAAACGTAAACAAAAAATTAAGAGAAGCGGAAAAACACTATGGAACAAAAAAAGGGAGCTCAGCTGGGCCCACTCTGCTACGAGAGTGGGCAACTCTCCCGTCAAGCGATGCATAGAGCATTACATAGGAATTCTCTGTCTTATAGGCTCCTTTGAATTCCTTTCAGTAATTGCAAAAAAATTATGGATGATTGAATCTTATAGGAAATTTCTCTATTTTGGTTATTTGGTTTGTAGGATTGGATAATACAGAAAATTTTCATAAAAAATCATGTGTACTGCTTCATATAGGAAATCTCACATTCAATCCAATTTTTTTACAACTGTTTTGCATGCAAAATTTTATGTAATTAGACCGTGCATGACATTGGAATGCTACGACTTTGCCGTGCCTAGGTTTTTCCAATCATACGAATCAAAGAGGCCCTTAGTTGTATAGTGTACCCAGGGCTCAAGTCCATAATACTTCCTCCGTTTCTTGATATAAGGTGTATAATTTTTATTTTTTATTCATAATATAAGGTGTACTACAATTTATAGACAATTTACCCATCAATCTGGAATGTATGAATTTGACAGATTATTTTCAGTTTGTTACTAATAGGTTTCTCTCAATTATTTTCAGTAGAAAATTATTCCACCATGTGCAAAATACTGACGGCTTAATATCTATGTCAAAACCTTAGGCACCTTACTTTGACCCACCGCGCCCCTTGTCCAAGTGCCCGTTTAGGTTGCACTAGCAGAGTGTATGTGTGTCCGCAGGTTGCTACCGAAAATTAGTAGTCCGAGTGACTTGATATATGTGTGATCTTTTCTCGCAGCAGTAAGAATTTGCTCTAAACTTCTGTCAGGTGATATGACAACAGTTTATCGTTGGACTTTGTGGCATTAAATTATTTGTGATTCTATCTAAACATAAACCCAAGACTAGGGGAGTGAGCGCGGCAATGCCGCGCGTGTGGAGCAAGTGAAATTTGTTTTTTTGTTGAATTTGTTATGTAATTAGGGGTAATTAAATTTGTATTTCGTAAGAATATTCGTGGGTTTCGAACGAATATGAAAATAAGCATTATTTAAGTGATTTTTTTTTGAATTTGTTATGTAAATAGGAGTGATTAAATTTGTTTTGCGTAAGAATATTCGTGGTTTTGGAATTTGGAAATAAGCATTATTTGAATCCATAATTGGAGGATTTTAATTTGTTTTTTATTCACAAGTAGTCAGCAAATCGAGGATTTGATTTTGTTTTTGTTCGTAAATAGTCAACAAATTTGAGTTTTCGAATATGCTTATAATGTGGCATTTTTTTTCCTGATCATTTTGGTAGTCTGGAGAATTTCGTTTCAATTGTTTTGAAGTTGTATTTGAAAAGATTTGGAAGTTTTGAATAATAGGGAAAATGGTAAAAAAAAACGGAGGCGTTCGCTGGGCCGAGCCAGCCGCAGAGAAAGTGGACCAGCCCAGCTAGGAGCCCATCTGTCCGCAGCGGCGGTTTTTTTTTTTCCGTCGGGCAGCTGACAGGTGGGGTCATGATGACGGTGGGGAGTGACGTCAGCAGGCGGCGGGGGCGCAGCGCATGCGCGCGAGGGCGTGGCCGTGCGGATCTGCTGCGGCGCGTCGAGGCGAAGCGAACGGGCGGCGCGGGCGACCATTTGGTCGCCGGAGTGGCCGCCGGCGAGCACGGAAACGGCGGAGGGAACCGCGGCACGGCGGCGGCGATTTCCGCGCGGCCGCGGCGTCCCGGCAAGCGCCGCTCGAGGAGGAGAGAGAGGCGGCGACGACGGATCCCGTGGTGGCCCGCGATTTGGACGGGGAGAGGTGTAGCGGCGGCGATTTCCACGTCGCGGGAGAAGAAGGAGGGCGGGGGGAGCTGCGGTGGCATTTTTGCACGGAGGTCCTCAAAGTTTTCCGAATTTGCGGATGGGTCCTTTGCGCGGGGGAGGGGGGGGTTTCTTGCTAAAGCATCACTGCGGAGCTACGTGGCGGACGTGATTGGTAGAAACTCGAGTGCTACAGTTTGCACAATTTTTAGCGTCATCTGGGCCGCCCGTCGCGCGTATCGAACGGCTGCAGTTTATCGGGCGACGTGGATAGCGGGAATGGTCACGAAGATGTTGTACTTTTATATATAAGGGGATGGAAAACAGTTACTCCTTTACTTTGTGGCATTACATAATTTGTGAGCGGAATCCCAGATATGTATCCATATCAAAAGAAATATTGGACATTTTTAGTCCAAAGATTTACCATTTTGAAAGAATCTCGGGCTATATTTCTACGGAGTATTATGTATTTTTTTAAGACCTTCAAAAATGAGAACACTCCGACTGTCTATCTTATACGGACCTACTAAGATTATGGATACCAGTATTCAAAACACTGACTATATCTTGATCTAACTGCAAAGAACTGCAGATGAATTCATCCAGCGTTACTACAACACCGAGCTACCGAGGCATTCGCAGCCGACTTCACGGAGCATCGCAAAGCATGCTTCATCGAAGTCATGAAGGAACAAGCTAACATTGTTGCTGCTTATATCAGTCAACTAAGCAAATCTAAAAATATAGTCTCGGATATAACAGACCAAGAACAGACATCTGCACGTTTAGTCTTCTAGGCACATCTCTAGTTTCATCCAGACACAATATTTTTTTGACCCAATGTCCTCGCAACTAAGGCTGGAAATCATATTAAATATTTTGGGGAATCTCTAGTAGAATTTACTCGACAACCAGTTTTACATGGGCGGAAATCATATTAAATATTTCAATAAATTCTACGAAAAAATATTGTCATAAGGTACGTGTCTACAACCTCCAAAATTTCAGCTCCAATTCGAAAACAATATTGACAACCAAAAAAGAAAAAAACTATCATGAATATTGTCACGTAGCGTTAGAAAAGGATAAAAGCAAAAAATGACATGATTAATACAAGATTTGTCTTTCTTATTTCTCGATATACCATTTGAATTTGGACCTAGAAATTTTGGAGGTTGTAGACAAATAACTAAAGAATACTTGAGATATTCCCCTAAATAGAGTAGTGTACACAAGGTTGTGCCGTTGAGAGTAACATGTCACTGTTGAAGTCTTATTGCAAGGCTTTGACTCCTATTGTGTCAAACTATAAAACTATATAAGGAAGACCAAGCAGCTAGAGGAAATACAATGATGCAGTAGGTCAAAGAACTTCCAAATCGTGCAAGCAGGATACTGACGAAGACCAAGCATGTGTACCTCAGCAAAAAAAAATACAATGATGCAGTAGGTCAAAGAGTTTCGAAATCGTGCAACCAGATGGAAAATTTTAGGGAGCTACCAAGTGTGGAAGTGCAAATATGCAGCGCTTTGCATATAAGGCGCTAGAGCATGAATTGAGAGTCATATGGCTGAGACATAAGGATACACAGATACAACAGAAGGAATGCAACAAACAATAACTACTTTCAAAATTCTTGCACGTCTAGTTAACCGCCCTAACATTGTAAACTTAAATACGAATTATAACAAGTCATGACTAATCCATTATAAAAGTCGGGTGAAACATATATAAAAAAGAGTTAAGCACTTAAAAGCCGATATACATTATTAACTGTGTGCAAGCAACAAAAAACAACAATGCTTGAGAAAAAAGGGTCCTAAGAATTAAAGAGATTGTGCAGCAAACAAGAATCAAGAAAGTTGCTATGGACGGTAACAATTCACAGGTCTTGTTGGTAAGAAGGTAATATAAAAGGGGATTCTTATTAAATCATAGATGCATGTTAGAAGGTTCATTACATTGAAATTTTATAATAATTACTTTTCAAGACCTAACAATCCTGGTTTTGTTCCTCAATAAATGATTAACACAAACACAAACACAAACAGTAGGCACAAGTTGGATACTGAGGAAGACCAAGCATACGTATCTCGGCTAGAGGAAATACAATGATGCAGTAGGTCAAAGAATTTCCAAATCATGCAAGCAGATGGAATTTTAGGGGAGCTGGCAAGTGTGGAAGTGCAAATACGCAGTGCTTTGAATATGAGGCGCTATAGCATGACTTGAGGGTCACATGGCCAGCAGAAGAAATGCAACAAACAATAACTACTTTCCAAACACTTGTATGGTCAACCAAGAGATTGATTGCCCTAACATTGTGAACTAAAATACAATTATAAAGTTAGGTGGGAAGCATACAAAAAAAATAGTTTTGCACTTAAAAGCTGATAAATACTATTAGTGCAAGCAACAAAAAACTACAATATTTGAAAAAAAAGGATCCTAAATTTACGAGATTGTGCAGTAAAAATGGGGGAGAATCACATCCTCAAAAATGAAGAGATTATTGTGTAAAATAGAAACAAGAAAATTGGTATGGGCGCTGACAATTCAGTATTCACAGGTCTTGTTGGTAAAAAAGGTAATATGTACAAGGGGATTCTTACTGGAATCATAGAGGCGTGTTAGAAGGTTCATCATATTGAAAATCTATTATGATTAGTTCTCCAGAAATAACATTCATGGTTATGTACTTATGTTCCTCAATAAACACAAACACAAACACAAACAGTAGGCACAAACTGGTTAAAATGGTGGCCTAGCGGCTACTGCAACAATACACAGAGAGTACGCAGCAGTTGATAATCCATTCTCCCATAAAATTCATTAGCTCAGCATTGTACCGACAGTTTCAATTCAAAGCAACAAAAGGTTTATATCTAGGAATAAGAAGTACTGGAGATAGTCCAAGAAATGATCTTCCAGTTTTCAACGACAGCTCAATATTATTTTGCATCAACAAGTATTTGATAGTGGTTAAGTCATACCGACAAACTTCCGTTCATTTACTCGTATGCAAATGACAAGCAACTGCAGACTTAATTCAGCGAGAACCTTCAGTCAGCATCATGTCCAATGCTCCCACCATCAGCAAGCAAAGAAGGAGGCCAGGCCATAGCATACGGATGGACATAGCCATCATATTTCCCCTCATGCAGCAACTCAAGCTTCAAGGTCTCCAATGAAAGGGAGAAGAACCAGCAGTGCTGTGTGCCAGCGAGGGTCATGCATGTCTTGGACAAGTACACGTAACCAGACCTAACTTGCACAATCTTGATATAGCCATGCATGTGCTGAGTGATCCCGTCAGTGATCCGATCAATCTCTGCAATCAAAGGGATTACGTTCTGTGGCACCCATATCTCACTTCCAACACTATCCACACTGCGGATCCAAACATGGAGGAGTAATCCAGAATGATAGACGATGCAAAGCTCGCCATCCTTAGTCTCCCCAGCCTTGAAATTGTACCCATCCACCTCCACTTCCCCGGTAGATCTACAATGCTGATGTCCAAGGTGTCGATGTTGATCCTAACCATGCGTCCTTCGCCGTGGAAAGGCCAGTAAACGGAACCATCGGCCAGTGAACCAGCCTTGAACTTTAGGATGTTGTCTTGACCGATGTCTACCCACGGCAGGATGACCCAATCCCACGTCTCCGACGAGAAGATGGCGGCACGAACCCTATTCTGATCCGTGCAGACGCAGACAACGTGGAACAACCAGGGTTTTTCATCGGAGAACTGCAGGTGGACACCAAGTAAAGCGAAATTGTGGCGGCTCCCAGCTGCGATACCTTCGGGAAACGGGAGGATGTCAACGGCCCAGGTCATGGGGTTCAGAGTTGCGAGGGACAGATTATTGTTACTGAAGTTGTTCCATAGGAGGATGTAACCGTCGCGGCAGTCGGCGATACACCAACCGTAGAACGACTGTGGGAGGGAAGTGAGGAGGAAGTCGCCGCGGCGAAGGGCGGCGGTGACATCGGGACCGGAGAGGCGCAGGCGGGCGAAGATGGGGTAGGTGGGGCCGGTTAGATCGACGAAGAGACCGAGGGGCGCCGGGTGGAGGGCGCGGAACAGGCGGCGGAAGGCAGGGGAGGAGCGGACGGCGCCGAGCCATGAGCGGCAGGTGAGCGCGGCGCGGACGAGGGCCGGGAGGTCCGGCAGGCGGAGGAAGATCTCGCGGAGGTCGTCGCCGCTGAGGAGGATATGGTGGTACCGGTGGAGGTGGTGGTGGCGTTGGAGGCGGTGATGGTGGTGGTGGTAGTGGTGCCGTTGGCGGCGGCGGCGTAGACGGTGATGGTGGTTGTTGTGGTGGTGGATCCGCCGTCGGCGGTAGTGGTGGTAGTGGCCGTGGTGGTCGTGGACACGATGGACGGAGGGTTCGGCGGCGCCGCCGCCAGAAGTTCACTGGCCATTGCTCGAGTGGGTGGAGTGACAGAGCTTCTGGATCCCTAGCTTCAAGGGCTCGTGTCTTGTGTGGTTGTCGAGTGTACTCAGGGCCCAAGTCCATAATGCTGGCGTAGTTCTGTAGAGTGTACGCCGGCCCAAGTCCATAATACGCTGCTCGCTTTGAGCCCAGCTGAGTTATCCAAGTGCCCATTTAAGCTTGCATGCTGGCCTTTTGTTTCTTAGAACAAGGAAATCATCGTTCTTTCAAAAAAACAAAAATCATGTCAAGACCCAACTGTCATCTCAATACAAAATTAGACTCGTTTTTATCCACATTTCGACATGATTGAACAAACATGATCAAGTAACTGAAGAATCTTGAGATTTCTATACATCTAGAGATTATATAATCACTAGCTTTTCGTTATTACCGGATTCACTTAGCTTTTCAATAGGATTGTGCAATAATTTGGCTTACTACATTGGCTACAACAACAACAACAACAAAGCCATCTCGAAACCAAGTCATGGTTCTGGCACATGTATAGCTAACTTCCACGCAGCTCTATCCATGGCTAATTCTTTGGTGATATTCCAATCCTTCAGGTCTCTTTTAGCCGACTCCTCCCATGTCAAGTTTGGTCTACCACGACCCTCTTAACATTCTCATCCCGCTTTATCCGTCCGGTATGCAAAGGCGCTTCCGGAGGCCTACGATCTATATGACCAAACCATCTTAAACGGTGTTGGACAACCTTCTCTTCAATCGGTGCTATCCTAACTCTCTCACGTATATCATCATTCCTAATCCGGTCCTTTCTTGTGTGGCCACACATCCATCTCAACATGCGCATCTCCGCTACACCTAACTTTTGGATATGTCGTCTCTTGGTCGGCCAACATTCTGCGCCATACAACATCGCAGGTCGAATCGCCGTCCTATAGAATTTTTCTTTTAACTTATGTGGCACTCTCCTATCACAGAGGACGCCAGAAGCTTGGTGCTTCCTACATTGGCTAAGAGATAAAATTGTCTGAGACACAATGAATTACTCCCTCCATCACTATTAACTGAATGGATAAAACTTGCACTAACTAAGATATATTTAGGTACTATAGTCCTATAGTTTAGCGATAATTAATATGGTACAAAGTGACATACTATTTTCGTCCACGAATAAGTATAAGCCAAAGTTTTAATATATTGACGAACTTTATCAGGAGATGTAGCTTCGAAAATCTAAAATGGAGCCCAAGCTACATTGGTCATGATATTTTCAAATTCGAGTTTTTTATTTTAAATTTTCAAAGAAATAAAAAATATATAACAAAAGATGCATTCTACCGACCTGAAAAATCTCAAGGTGAAATACATTGTATTTTGGCTATTTCAGATCCATGATTTCGCCCATTCTGTAAAGCCGAAAATACATAATTTTTTGAATTGGATGTTTGCACATTGGTTGAATGCATCATCATCTAAGATTTCTTTCAGAAAATTTGAAACTTTAAATGTTGTTTTCAAGTTTAAAATCCTCCATGTAGTCCGGATTACAAAATGTTACTTTCAACATAGCAACATCTATTACAGTAAATTAGCATCACTAGAGCATCTTCAACAGACGCCCAAATTGGAGCGCGCGTCGAAAAGACGATCACTATAGCGCGCGCGGTGCCAAATTCACTCCTCCAGCGGCAGCGCCAAAAGACCGCGCGCGCGAAAAAACTTCCAACACGCGGTGCCAAGCGGGAGTTTTGGCACCAAATTTGGAGCGGCCACTCCAGCGCGCGGGACGAAAGGGGGAAAAGGCGTGAGCGACCAACCGCCAGATCTGAACTCTCCCACGCTCGTGCCCTCGCCCCGCCTACCCCTATCCCGCGCCGGCGCCGACAAAATTCCGGCGATGGACGACCGCTCAGACATTCCTCCGGACCCCCCTACAGCTACGACCCCTCGGCCGACGGCGCCGCCGCAAACCCTAGCGCTTGATTGACCGCCTCCGCCACCGGCGCCGCACCAACTCCGACCGTCAGTATCGCGCGCGGGCTCTTCATGGCGCCGCGGGCGAATTCCAACGGCGTTCGTCAGCCACCGGCTGCGCAGCCGCGCAAACCCGTCACCAAGCAACCGTTGGCAGCGGCAACGGCGACGGCGAAGGGGAGAAAGGGGGATGGTGTTCCGAAGCGCGCGAAGCCTACGGCAACGCGGCCATCTACGCCGCAAGCTGCGCCTGTGCCTCCTCCGTCAGCGCCCCTAGCTGCGCATGCGCATGCGCCTCCTCCGTCAGCGTTCGTTGCGCCGGACGCCGATGCGCACATGGCGTTCATTGCGTCGGGCGCCGGCGCGCACATGGTGTTCATTGAAATGCCCAAGTATGGTTTGTTTTCTACCGCCGGTTTCTCGCGTGCTTGCTGAAGCGCGACAGCGGCGCACTAAATTATAGCGCACTTGCTAAAGCAAAACATGCGCGCAGCGCGCGAAAGGGCTATTTCGGCGCTGCAAAAAGGTTATACCACGCCAACGCGTAGGCTGGAGATGCTCTTAGATCCGTTTTGGATGTATAATATTGTTATGATTCCATATACTTCCTCCATATTAAAATATAAGACTCTCTATCTACTTTATGTTTATATATTTATATTTTGATACGAAAGGAGTATGTCATTCCCTTTTAAATGAAGTTGGTAAAAAAATCAAGATAGGACATGAGTGATGACAACAGTGGATGGAAGGAGCACATCATCATGTGGTTGGATAGTTAGCAAGGTGATTTTACCCTCAGACCAATTAAATCCTAGGTTTGACATATGTCCGTTGCATACGTGGAATATTCTTTCAGTGGGAGACGGGAACACGTCGGCAGTGAGGCGTCCGTAGTGACTTCGTTAATCTCAAGACTCAGTACGCCGACTCAATATTTCGGAGGTACTCATAGCGGTAGAGAGTGTGCGTGCGTGCGTTCATATGGATAAGTGTGTGATGTGAGTGTCTGAGTTTGTACCATGTTTCTTAAAAAAAAGGACGGAAGGAGTAGTCGTCTATTGTGTCGCTCTTGTTGCGATTCCACGCGACTGAAATCAAATAGAAAAAAAAGATCTTCGTACGCACCACCGTCACAACGCTTTGCCGTGCACGTACGCCACGTATCCTTTTTCCTAGTCCAGGCCCACCTACCTTCCATCGGTTTCTCCGTGCCGCAGCCTCACTGGACCAGCCGAGAACCAGTAACCGCTACCACTCCCGACACCTGGCCAGGAAGAACCAGGTCCGTCCATCCCCCGCTCCTCCTCGTCCACCTCGCCGGCCGCGGGCGAGATCAAGCTTCCAGGTCAGTACGTCAAATTGCCTCAGCTCTCTTACCTCCTGCTTGCTTGTTGCTTTCGAAGTTTTTGTTCTTCCTTTCTTTGACAGAGTTCCGATTCTGGTTCCAAAATACGAGCTGCTGGGAAAGAAGACAACTAGAAAATTAGTAAATTCCGTAGCTCGAAATCAGAATTTCCCTTCGTGAATCGTAAGGTCATGAACATCTGCGTGTCGCTATAACCTGATCACTGTTAGAGATAATCTTGCCTTGTTTGAGTCTAACTAGAAATTAACATGGTCTATTCGGCTCGGCAAGGTTCATATTCCCGAGTCCTAATCCTGGTCCAGATTATGTTAGTAGTACTAGTTCGTGTTTATATAAGAACAGTTTTCCTAGTTTGGTCCGTCACCGTCAGTCCGTATTGCAGCAGCAATACTTGTTTGAGTCGGCTGGCTGGGTATTAGCGTGTATATATACACACGAGAGGCTATGCAAAGATTGTACCGTGAGTTGAGAAAAGATAAAGACGAAAAAACGGGCGTGACTCGTGCTCTAGGTAAAAGTTTTTCGGGCGTGTGTGCTCGTCTCATTTTGATGTCATAATCATTGATCCGTGGGTAAAACCCAACCGTCACACAGGTACTGCTTGCTACTATGCATTCTGCTAAATTCACCTTTTCCTTCCGGGTTGTTAGGGCATGTCGATAAGAAAATTCATGAGATTTTCGTTTTGAAGAATTTCCCGACCTCTGCTCCAGAGACCTTCCAACTAGACTGCATACTTTGGTCGGCGTTGTTTCGGCCACGGTAGACGACTTTGGTCTTCCATGGACCATACTAACGGAATTTCACCACCGTGCAACCGCATTATATTATGACCAGAGCAATTCCATCGCCCTGGAATTGCAGTCCTCTGTGACTTGAGCCACATCAGGTCAGCCGTTACGGCTGTGGTCTTTTAATGGTTGCCTCACCATCGATCATTATGTGCCTTATCATGCTTCAAAGTTCAAACTCCACCTGCCTGCAAGGGCAGACAAATGTTTATAAAGCCTACCAACTCACCTTTTGTACCAAACTTGTTGCATGCTTTGTGCTTGCGAAAAAGAAGAATATTATCACGTTAGGTATGTTAGTACAGCATCCTCGCCATTTTCTTCTATTCTAACTTCACCTTCTCTTCTTGTGTGAAACAGCTACCTGCCATCGCCACATGTCCATCATTAGTACAAATCTGTGCTTCAAGTTCATCTGAAGAGGATGAGGCTGGTGTGTGTAAATGGCTTGAGATTCAGGCACCTCAGATTTGCGATCCTCGCTGTCTGCATGGTGTTTCTTCTTTGGAAATGGGAGAAGGGATCACTGTACAGTCCCGATCTCCTCCAACCGGAGCCCTTGCCCTTGAGTGAGTTATCCAGGTCCTCCCAAATTATAAGCTCCTAGACATTCTTTGAAGTTCGTCTTTGCGTGTCATTTTATTGGGCCTGGTTTTCCCTAAAAAAATCTTTAGCTAACTCAATGTTTGTAGATCGGAACAGCTCCAGAAATAAAGATTCCTCTAGCGCTGATCCATTAGAGCAGTCTTTTGCCAAAGTAGGAAAGGAAGTTACTGCTGCACCTCCACCTCTGACCATAATTCATGACGCCCAAGATGCGACTGATAAAAAGGAAACATCACCTCCTGAGAAGAGAGGCATTTCCCTACCTCACACCAAATATTTTGCTAGGTTGTTATGATTTAGAAGATTTTAAGGATGTATTTTGTTAAGATTTCTGCTAAACTATTGCTTGATCTGCCTTGCAGAATGTGACTACAGAAATGGAGGATGGGTTCCTGATGATCACAGACCATTATATTCTGGTCTCAGATGTAAAAGATGGCTCTCCGAGAGCTGGAACTGCAGATTGACACAACGGACATATTTCGCTTACGAGAAATACAGATGGCAACCGGAAGGCTGTGACATGCCATTGTTTCAAGCTTCCCAATTCTTGAGAAGGTATATGTTGCTGCTCTTACAATATGAATTTGCTGGAGAATGGTGTGCACAACATATTCTGTTGTTAGGGATGTACTGGGCCTTTCATATAGTGTGGTCATACTAATTTGGACATGTTTCAGAATGCGGGATAAAACCATTGCTTATGTAGGAGACTCTTTAGGGAGACAGATGTTCCAATCGATGATATGCATGATCGCAGCATCCGGGAAAGATCATTCGGATGTGGAAGATGTTGGTTCCGAGTACGGGTTAGCCCTTGCACGTCATGCAAAACGACCAGATGGCTGGGCCTACCGATTCCGAAGCACGAACACGACCATACTGTATTACTGGTCATCAACGCTCTGTGATCTGGAGCCTCTCAAGAAATCAAATCCAGCTGCAGGTTATGCCATGCACCTAGATCGCCCACCTTCATTCCTCAAAAAGAACCTTCACAGGTTCCATGTCCTGGTCCTGAACACGGGTCATCATTGGAACCGGGGTAAACTGAAGGCGAACAAGTGGGAAATGTATGCCTCTGGAGTACCAAATAACAACCGAAAGATCGCCGCTATTTGGAAGGCGAAAAACTACACTATACATAGTGTTATGAAGTGGCTGGATGCCCAGCTTCCTAGCTACCCACACCTGAAGGTCTTCTACAGGTCACTGTCACCAAGACATTTCTTCAATGGGGAGTGGAACACCGGGGTACTTGCGACAACACAGCTCCTCTGTCCAAGGGTTACACAGTGTTTCATAATCTTCTGAAGATGCCGAGGGAGCGGTTAAAGGAACCAGGATCAAGCTCTTGGATATCACCGCACTTTCCCGTCTAAGGGATGAAGGGCATATATCAAGATACAGTATCAGAGGTACACCAGGGGTCCAAGATTGCCTTCATTGGTGCCTTCCTGGTGTTCCAGACACTTGGAATGAGATCCTGGCTGCTCAACTGTAGGCAGTTGGCTGCCACCAGGGCAGGCAAAGAGGTTAATAATGGGCTTAGCTTGTATTGACAAGCTTTTGTCATCTTAATTTATGATCAGCTGAGGAAGTGCTTCTTTTCATCATGTAACACTATCAATGAGAGTACAATTCAAGGGATTTTTTTTTCGTGTAAAGCTACAACCGGCAGTGAAGTTCAAAATCATTCTTTCGCATCATTAACAGTGTAACACTTTGTAGGGCAGTACAGTTCAAGAACATTATTTTCAGCATGAACACTGATTATGATAGTAATTTGGGAAGTTCAAGAGCACCCTACAAACAATTGCATGTTTAACAAAGATATAAGGTGATAATACATCAAAATATGCCAAGCTCAGTTCAACTGTTAAAAGTATATCGAGCCACAAAAAAAGGCTTACAAAAAGGAGGTACAAACTGGTAACTGTCGAATGCATGTTGTGGCAGATAGAATTTAAGAACACGGACAACCCAAGCTCAAAAATAGCAAGACCAGTGACTCCTGGGATCTTTGTCCAACCACTAGCTAGATACTGGTCAAAAACATTGATGGTCATGTCGTAACTTATAAAGAATACATAAGTGAAAGCTTCTTAGTATCACCAAACACACATATGACTAAGGAGTAGCATCAAGCCAAATCCAAGTCATCCAGCCAGCATCACCACTTTGGACAAATTGTCAATCGTAACTGGCATTCAGAAACTTCAATAGTTCATTGCGCTTGTTCTCAGCCGCCTTATCTTCCTTGGATTTCTCAAGCTTCATCATTATCTACAAACCAGTCAAACAGTTCAACTTCCTAGTCCACTCTGGAATAATTTTGATTCCAGCAGGTACAACATCTAAGTGGTGTGCAACTAAAATTAGAACTCAAAAGGTAAGCATAAGATAGTAGAGATATTGTTCTCACCTTTTTACCAGAGATAACACTCCTTTTACCACTTTCTTCCTTCTCGCGACCAAGGAACTAGTAACAAAATAAATGATATTTGAAAATGATTAAGACATCCAAAAGGACATTGAGAAATATTTATACCTTGAGAAAATGATTAACAAATATAAAAGGACACTGAGAAATGTTTATACCTTGGAAAGCTGCACTGGGCCGCTAGAACGTTCACTCTCTTTCTTCTGTATAAAGCTCCCGCATTGAAGAGAACAAAACATACCAATCAAGAAAACCAGCAAGCCAATACACCATGTTGTCACCCATTCACGAATCCCAGCTCCAATGTCAAAGAGCCAACCAGAAACAGGTAGCAAGAAATATAAGGACCTCGTGTGTGGAAATTAAAAAACAAGATATATTTCTACTCGTAAGCCAGGACATGAGAATAAAGATTTCCATTCATATATATATATGTGCACCAGTGATCCATCTAATCTAACCAACAATTGCTGATTCCCAGATAATGATAAATACATGTTAAAATTTAAGCCATGTAAAGGGCAGATGTTCTTTTCAGTAGAAAATTTACCTCTCTATGTTTACTCTTGTCTCGTTTATGATGCCGATCCTTGCTTCGCTCCCTTTCCCTTGACTGTCAGAATGAGGATACAGTGAGAGGCCAAGTATACATGTTAGAAAAAAACATAAGAAACCAAACAAGCACAAGAGGCTATGCACCTTCCTTGATCTGCTGCTCTTCTTATGCTTACGTGATCTGCCAGATGCCTCGTGGTCACTGTCATAAGAGCTTGTGCTACTACAAAAAGAATCGGATAGTTCAATATGAAAGTAATGGGACCAACCTGACAAAACTATATATTTTGGCAAGCGGAAGAAATTATTCCTTTTTTTAGTCGAACATAGCACCAATACATATCCATATCTCATTCACGAAGCTCAGACAGAGCATTAATGGCTGAAAAAATATATAATTCCTCACCGAATAAGTTTATCCACTATTAACTACAATATATATCCTCATAACCTTGTCTTCTCCAACTAACACACTAAAGTAATAAACCATCACAGGCCAGAACTAAAAACTAGACTAAAACTGAGGGATGCAAGTTCGTATACACCAAGTCACTAAATAAACATTTTATATATTCCAGCAATTAAAATCTTTGATTCCTGGCAATAAGCGAGGAGAGTAGGAGACCCAACTTCTCTACAACCCAAAGATATCAGACCCAAATCTTCGATCGCCTCTCGCCCACGCGCTCGCCTCGCTGGTCCAGCTAGCTGGCTCGCCTCGCTCGCCGAGGCCTCGCTTCCCTCGCTCGCGTGCACGTCCGGCTCGGTTCGCTCCCAGGTTGGCTCGCTCAGCCCAATTTAGCCAACGGCCATATTTCTCGGTTGACCTATTTAAAGCCTCTTCTTCCCCATTTGACAAACAACACTTGAGCAAGTTTTTCTCTCCTCTCTCCTCCATTGTTGCTCTTTGAAAAGCTTGCTCTTCCTCTCAATCCCTCCCATGATTCTTGCTTATATTTGAGGGAAAGTGAGAGGTGATCTTGATTTACATATTCACCGATCGATTTCTCCTCTAAGTGAGGGGAACCTAGTAGATCTTGATCTTGGAGTTCTTGGTGCATATCCTCTTTGTTCTTCCTCTCTTATTCCCCCATAAACATTTGTTGCTTTGTTGGAATTTGAGAGTGAAGGATTTGAGCACTTGTGCTCTTGCCATTTGCTTTGTGCATCGGTTTGTGCTCTCCACGAGGATTCGTGGAAGTTGAAAGTTTGTGAGCTTGTTACTCTTGGGTCTTCGGAACCCTAGACGCCTGTGTGGTGGTTGGACCTTTGTGGTCACTTGTAAAGCCGTTCGGGAGCCCCCAATCCCGTTGTGGGTTGTGCCCCGGATTGTTGTTGAAAGGCTCCGGATTCCGACAGTGGAAGGTGAACTAAACCTTTGTGGTGCGGTTCATCGGAGAATAGGTTGAGCCTTTGTGGCGTTGAGATCGATCTTTGTGGTGCCTCACACCTCTCCAACGAGACGTACTCCCTTAACAAGGAGGAACTCGGGAATACATCCTCGTCTCCGCGTGCCTCGGTTATTTCTCTACCCGAGCTATTTACTTATGCACATTACATTGTGATAGCCTTCGTGCTTGAAGTATTCTATTGCTATCACCTTGTTGTTTGTCTTGCTTAGCATAAGTTGTTGGTGCACATAGGTGAGCCTAGTTAATTTATGTTGTCGGCTTGGTAATTTAAACACCTAGTTTTATTCCGCAATTAGCAAGCCTAAACCGGAAGAGTTTTAATCGCCTATTCACCCCCTCTAGGCGACATCATTGTTCTTTCAAAATGGTTCCCAAATTTAAAATGGTTCCAAATTTTATAATGGTTCTGAATTTTAAAATGGTTCCAAAATTTTAAATGGTTCCAAAATTTTAAATGGTTCCCAAATTTAAAATGGTTCAAAAATTTATATTAAATGGTTCCACAATTTAATATGGTTCCAAATTTCAAAATGGATCCGAAAGTTGAATTGGTTCCAAAATTTGAATTGGTTCCGAAATTTAAAATGGTTCCGAAATATAAAATGGTTCCGGAATATAAAATGGTTAAAAAATGGTTCAAAATTTAAAATGGATCCGAAATTTAATATGGTTCCAAAATTTAAATTGGTTCCAAAATTCAAAATGGTTCCGAAATAAAAAATGGTCCCAAATTTGAAAATATTTCCAAATTAATAAATGGTACCAAATTAATAAATGGTACCAAATTTGAAATTGGTTCCAAATTAAAAAATGGTTCCATTTGTTAAAATGGTCCCAAATTCAAAATGGTTCCAAATTTGAAAATTGTTACAGATCTTAAAAATGGTTCCAAAATTGAAATTGGTTCCAAACTAAAAAATGGTTCCATTTTCTAAAATGGTTCCGAAATTCAAAACGGTTCTTTTTCTGGAAAAAGTTCCGTAAACAAATAGTTTTAGACAACGACGATTAGTTTCCTTCCAGAAGCAGTCAAACGAACCAAACAGCGTAGGAAGCAGTCAAAACGACCGACGAGCCACTTGGCCGCGGCCCATTATCGCGTCGAAGGGAAGGACCTACGCGACGCGACGCTAACGTCGCGTACCATGACCCAAAGGAGGGTAAACCCTATATATCGACCAGGTCAATGATAGGGATAAATCGCACACCCCCTCGCGCTTATGGGCCTGGCCCAGTTACCTTCTTCGTAGCTTTCTTCCCCGTTCTATCCCCTCTGCTTCTTTCTCGTGGCCATTTCCATCCCGACAGGGGGCGACCGCTCTTTCCTCGCCGCGGCTAGCCATTGTTCGTCGACGTCCTCCACATCTCGTGCTGGTTCTTTGGCAGATCTTCGCCCTGGTTCTTCGATCTGGTTCTTCGCACTGGTTCGGTGTCGTCCGCGACTACTGGCCGTCCGCGACTCCTTGCCGTCCCCGATTCCTCGTCGTCAATGGCGGCTGAAGGTTTGTTCTCCCATCCATATCCAGGCATCCTCCTATACCTCTGTACCTCGCGGACCCCCCAGTTATTATGTAGTAAATCGATCTCGCGACGAGCTAGGGTTTCGGGGGGAGCTAGCCGCATGAACTCAATGGGGTTTCGCGATGAGCTAGGGTTTCGACCAGTTTTTTCTTATACATTTAACTGATGCATAGATTTTCGCGTCTATTCGGTATAGCTTCCTGGTTTGAAGTTCTGTACCATAACTAGGATGACTACTTTTTTATATACGTGAGGCAATTAGTAGTCAATTGTTTCTTTTTCTGTTGTAGTTTTTTTGAAGTAGTTGGTCATGTGGCAATTAATAGAACTTTTTGTCTGTGAACACACTAGTAGTTGGTCATGTATGTTTTTTAGCACTAGATAATACACTGGTTTATCATTTTAGGCCGGTCTCACTTCATCTTTATCGTTTTACATCTCCGAATAGTGTGTCTTTTGTTGTTCACAGGCATGTGTAGTGACTTTATTTTCACTTCATTTATTTTTCACTTTACTATATATGTAGGAGTTAATATGCTGGAGGAAGTACCTCGATGTAAAGCAACTATTACAAATCGATTCTCATCCATGAGGTTAAGTAAAGCTGTGAAAAAGTTCAACCCAATTCAGAAGGGTCACATCATTCGTCACAATCTGACAAACATGATTACTATCAATGATCACTTGATGATCCCACCTACCATCCTTCAGTGGTTAGTTGATCACACCTCATATGGTGGTACTGGGAAATTCTTCTTCAAACACAAAGAAAAGGAAATTTGGTTTACCAAAGATATTGTCGACAAGGTTTTCGGTTTTCAGAATGGTTTTGTCCCATATAAGCTTGAGAGTAAGAATCCAGAAGCTGTCAGGGAAGTGGAATTTCTTCGCAGCCAGTATCTCGAGCCAGGGGAGAACACAATCAAAGTTAGCAAGGTCGAGTCCATCATGTTGGGGTCCAATGATGAAAAGGTGTTTCTACGGAGCTTCATCTTGTTTTTCATTACAACTGTCCTCTGCCCATCAACTTATAATTTTGTCAATCCTAAATATCTCCACTCACTGAGAGATGATGACATACTGTTGGTTGAGTTTTATGATTTTGGAACTCTCTGTCTCCACATTTTGTGGCAAGAGATGGATAATTGGAAGGACAAAATCTTCATGAATGTTGGTGATTTTAATAGGACATCTTGGATCGGTGGATGCCTTCCACTTCTGGGGGTATGTTTTAAATCATAACTTTTTCATTTTCATGCTGTATTATTTTTATGCTTTCTTCGTGGCAACATACTTTTTGAATGAACATATTTTTCTTTATTTTGGCAAGTTGCTTACATTGACTTTGTTGATTTCAATGGGAATGCTGGCAATATTGATTATACCCTGCCAAGGATGCAGCATATCACAAATGCTGATTTCAAGCATCTGGACAATGTTGATCGTAATAGGAGTTCGCGCAAGGCATATGGTGTTCTACCAGTATGTGCTTTCTTAAAGCTTTCTGTTTGTTTTTCGTGTCTGCGTTTCAGTTTTATACATCACTTTTTCTTTATTTTCTTATTCTTTTTCTTATTACTTCCTAAAAAGTTTCGAGACATTGCATCCACACCGTATGGTGTACCCATGTTGGTCAATGAGCTACCTGTACCACAATTACAAGAGCCCAACGAAGCCTTAGTTGATGATGCTATTGGTATTTTTTGTACTTACTCCACAGGCTATAAACCTGAAGTCTGTCTTTAAGGAGCTCAACTTACAGTGCAAAGACTTAGAGGAGTTCAAATTTTTTACGCCGCCTAACTATCCAACACATTCCTTGTTGTAAGTTCAATAGCATCCCTTTTTTTTTCAAAAAACACCACACATAATGATTCTTTCCATTTCTGGCGATTTTCTAGGCACGACTGCGGCCTTTATGTGATGCTTTATGCGGAAAACTTCAATGGCAAGTTGGTGAAGCAGTTCTCAAATGTATGTTTCTTCACTTTCTTCTACCATACACATATGGTTTCTTTCAAATCATGGGGGGATAATATGTTTTGGTCTATACAGGACATCATACCAAGTTACAGGATGTTGAAGGCTTACAGCATGTTCCACTCTCCCAAGAATGATGTCAAACTTGGAATGGTTGAAAGGACAAACAAGAGGAGGAAGTTGTAGGACATAAGCATGTGATTGTATTAGTACAGAATGTTTTGTTCTTACACTTTAGTAGCTGAAGGTTGGCAGTAACTCCAGAAACCACCTAGAATGAATGATGTCTCTTGCCTAGACAAAATGAGATGGGAGTGAAGTTTGTTTGCTAATGCTTGAAATTTTTATTTTGTCATGGAATGTAAGAAATGAACTTCTTTTGAATGTTTTGTGGAGAAATCTGGAATATACATATTAGCAGGCTACTCAATTTTTTTTTGCAGTATCTCGAAAATCTAGAGAACTTTTTTTTCTATCTCTGTCTATCTTCACTCTATTTTTGCACAAGAGAATATCGTTCCACGGAACAAACCGTTCAAGACCAAATACCGTTTTCCAAAATAACATTATCGTTCATGACTTTTATTCCTTTCAAAGGTTTTCAAAAATAGTCGTTCACCCCTAAAAACCGTTTCTAAACCGTTCATGTCTATATTCCGTTCTTTTTAGGGTTTTGAAAATATTGTTTAACCATAAACATCATTCAACGGAATAGACCGTTCTTGAGGAGGTTTTCGAAAATATAGTGCAACCCTATACCTAGTTCTAAGGAATAAACCATTCTTTTCCAAGTTTCGAAAATATCCTTCAACCCTATTTTCAACAGAATAAAACGGTCAAGACCAAATCACGTTTTTTAAATTAACATTTTTATCGTTCATGACCTAATTACGTTCAAAGCTTTTCGAAATAAGCGTTCACCCCTAAAAACCGTTCAACGTAGTTAACCGCTCATGACCAAATCGTTCACGGATGCATTCCGTTCTTTTCAGGGTTTCTAAAAATATCGTTTAACCCCTAAACCTCGTTCAACGAAATAAACGGTTCTTTTCCGAGTTTTCAAAAATATCGTTTAACCCGAATCCTCCTTCAACGGAATAAACCGTTCAAAAAAAATCCATTCATGACTTTATTCCGTTAAAAAATAAGCGTTCACCCCTAAAATCCGTTCAACGTAGTTAACCGTTCATGACCAAATCGTTCACGGATGTATTCCGTTCTTTTCAGGGTTTCGAAAATATCGTTCAACCCAAAACCTCGTTCAACGGAATAAACAGTTCTTTTCAGGGTTTTCAAAAATATCGTGAAACCCTATACCTCGTTCGACGGAATAAACCATTCAAAAACAAAATCCGTTCATGACTTTATTCCGTTAAAAATAACCGTTCACCCCTAAAATCCGTTCAATGTAGTTAACCGTTCATGACCAAATCGTTCACGGATGTATTCCGTTCTTTTCAGGGTTTCGAAAATATCGTTAAACCCTAAACCTCGTTCAACAGAATAAACCGTTCTTTTCCGAGTTTTCGAAAATATCGTTTAACCCTATACGTCGTTCAACGGAATAAACCGTTCAAAAACAAAATCCGTTCATGACTTTATTCCGTTCAAAAATAGGCGTTCAAACCATATAAACCGTTCAACGTAGTTAACCGCTCATGACCAAATCGTTCACGGATGTATTCCGTTCTTTTCAGGGTTTCTAAAATATCGTTCAACCCAAAACCTCGTTCAACAGAATAAACCGTTATTTTTCAGGGTTTTCAAAAATATCGTGAAACCCTGTACCTCGTTCAACGGAATAAACCGTTCCAAAACAAAATCCGTTCATGATTTTAATTCTGTTAAAAAATACCCGTTCACCCCTAAAATCCGTTCAATGTAGTTAACCGTTCATGACCAAATCGTTCACGGATGTATTCCGTTCTTTTCAAGGTTTCTAAAATATCGTTCAACCCAAAACCTCGTTCAATGGAATAAACCGTTCTTTTCCGAGTTTTCGAAAATATCGTTTAACCCGAAACCTCGTTCAACAGAATAATCCGTTCAAAAACAAAATCCGTTCATGACTTTATTCCGTTAAAAAATAAGCGTTCACCCATAAAAACCGTTCAAAGTAGTTAACCGCTCATGACCAAATCGTTCATGACTATATTCTGTTCTTTTCAGGGTTTCTAAAATATCGTTCAACCCGAAAAACCTTGTTCAACGGAATAAACCGTTCTTTTTCCGAGTTTTCGAAAATATCGTGAAACCCTATACCTCGTTCGACGGAATAAACCGTTCAAAAATAAAATCTGTACATGATTTATTCCGTTCAAAAATAAGCGTTGATGACCCACAAGTATAGGGGATCGCAAAAGTCTTCGAGGGAAGTAAAACCCAATTTATTGATTCGACACAAGGGGAGCCAAAGAATATTTGTAAGCCTTAACAACGGAGTTGTCAATTCAGCTGCACTGTGAATAGTCTTGCTCGACACAGATTATCAGTAGCAACAGTTTATAATAGTAGCAGCGGTGAAATAATAGCAGCAGTAAAGTAAAGACAGCAGTAGTAATTGCAGTAAACAACAGGATTAAAATACTGTAGGCATAGGGATGGATGAACGGGCGTTGCATGGATATGATAGTTCATATAATAATCAAGACATAGGCATTGCAGATAAATAATGAAGCAGTATCCAAGTACTAAGTAACCATAGGCATGTGTTCCGTATATAGTCGTACGTGCTCGCAATGAGAAACTTGCACAACATCTTCTGTCCTACCAGCCCGTTGCAGCGGGGCCTCAAGGGAAACTACTGGTAATTAAGGTACTCCTTTTAATAAAGTACCGGAGCAAAGCATTAACACCCGTGAACACACGTGATCCTCACATCGCAGCCATCCCCTCCGGTTGTCCCAATTATTGTCACTTTGGGGCCTCGGGTTCCGGACAACGATATGTGTATACAACTTGCAGGTAAGATCTTAAAACAATGCATATCATCATGAAACAATAACATGTTCAGATCTGAAATCATGGCACTCGGGCCCTAGTGACAAGCATTAAGCATAACAAGTTGCAACAACGTCATAAAGTACTAACAACGGATACTAGGCACCATGCCCTAATGATCTTACATCTATTACATGAACAATCTCATCCAATCCCTACCATCCCCTTCAGCCTACAGCAGGGAACTACTCACACATGGATGGGGGAAACATGGATGGTCGATGGAGAGGCGTCGGTGATGATGATGGCGATGATCTCCTCCAATTCCCCGTCCCGGCGGAGTGCCAGAACGGAGTTTCTGGTCCCCGAAATAGGTTTCGCGATGGCGGCGGCGTTGGAGGAGTTTCTGGATGAAGTGGACGACCCCCTCGAGTTTTTAGGTCAAAAGGGTTAAGTAGTCGAGAGGGGGCTCGGGGCATGGCCGAGTCGGCCATACCCCCTCTTGGCGCGGTGGGCCCCTGGCCACGCGAGCAAGGGGTGTGGGCGCTCCTGCCCTCTCGTCTCCCCTTCTGGCTCCGTGAGTCTTCGGGTAAAATAGGAGCTTTCCATCTTTTCTGGTGTTTTTCCCGAAAGTTGACTTTCTGCACAAAAACGAGACACCAGGGTAATTCTGCTGAAAACAGCGTTAGTCCGTGTTAGTTGTATTCAAAACACAAAATTAGAGGTAAAACAACAGCAAAAGTGTTCGGGAAAGTAGATACGTTTTGGACGTATCAACTCCCCCCAAGCTTAGCTTATTGCTTGTCCTCAAGCAATTCAGTTAACAACTGAGTGCGATAAAAGAGACTTTCACGAACACATTTGCTTCATATGATGTGTATATTCTCACTATATGAACAAGTGCTTAAGCAATTCAATATGAGGCAAATGCAAATAATGTCACCTAATAGGCATGTAAACTATGAAAAGATGCCAACATACTAATAGCAAACAACATGAAACATATCAACTCACAAGATTGTAATGCTCATAACAAGTATGATAAGGTGGTATCTCGCTTGCCCGTTTTTGTACAGCAAAACATAAATGCCCAGGCACCTCTGAAGTTCAAGGGAAGACTAGAAGTAAAGATATCAAAGATAAAAGCATCAAAGTTACACACAGTTAACCGCATTCTGGGACAAGCACATTACACTAAGAATGACAACTATGCTCTCGAGAAAGTGCTCAATGAAAGGATGGTGACTCAACATAAAAGTAAAAGATTGACCCTTCGCAGAGGGAAGCAGGGATTAACATGTGCTAGAGCTTTTTTTTTTTGAAACAGAAGCAAAATTGTTTTGGGAGGTGGTTGTTCCTGTCAACGAATGGCAATAGAGTTTTGTTATCTTCCATACTAAACAAGTTGAGAGCGGTTCCGAGATGTTGATATTAAGCATGTATATCATGCACTTTATATATGTTGTTTGACACTCCTCCCCACCTTGCTTACACAAGCCATGGCTAACCGAATCCTCGGGTGCCTTCCAACAATCACATACCATGGAGGAGTGCCTATTTTATTTGTTTTAGCTTTTTGATATTACAATGGTCTAACCAGCTCTTTGTAAATTAGTGACAAGCAGATGAAGCATGCAAGTCGGGGTACTTAATTTAGTATGGAAGATAACAAACCCAACTACTACTTCCTCATGAGCTAAAAACAGTGTCACAAAATGAGAAGTGATTTGAAGGTTTTAAAGGTAGCACATGAAAATTTACTTGAATGGTTTGAAATGCCATGCATAGGTATTTATGGTGGACACTTTGGGATAACTTGGTTTTCATGGATTTGGAAGCACGAGCAGCATTCCCGCTCAGTACAAGTGGAGGCTAGCAATAGACTGGGAAGCGACAATCAAGAGAGCAATAACCGTCATAATCATGCTTGCGACAAAATAAAATTAACTGAGGCATAAAAGTGATACAAGAACTCTGAGGCAAAATAAATCATCGAGGCTTAATTGACTTTTTGTTTTTCAGTCATATGCATGCGTGAGCATGTGCCAAGTCAATTCAAATGAATTATTCAGAGGAGGATACCACAATGTCATACCCTTTTATGAATAGAACAATGCAAGCAAACATCAATATAACATGCTACCCACTATTAATAAATTGGAACTGATCATAAGAGAACAAGAACTACTAAGCATCCACTAAATGACATATACCTCACATGAACCAACTAAGCATGCTCACATGGATGAGTATATGTACAAAAATGAAAACAAATAGAGTTCATACCAGCCTCTCACCCCAACTCGAATTGTGTAGATCGTCCTTATTGCTTTTTCACTTGTGTTGCTTCGAATGATATGAATGAAAACCAAGCTCCACCGGAGTCACGGAAGGCTGTCCAACTCTGAAACAAACTATACAAAACCAAAAAGAACAACAAATATTTTTGGGTTTTCGAGTTTTTAAAACAAGAGCAAAAAGAAGCAAAACAAAGCAAAATATTTTTGGATTTTTGAATAACAAACCGAAATTAAAAACTAAGCAAACTAATACTGAAAGCTTAAAGAAACAAATGAAGAGAAACAACAGAAATATTTTTGGTCTTTTTGTGTTTTGAAATGCGGAAATAAAAAGCAAACAACAAAAAGAAAGAAAGAAAATCGAAACATGGATATACAAAGTATCGACAAGATATGATATGTAAATGAGTGAGATGTCGATATACCTCCCCCCAAGCTTAGGCTTTTGGCCTAAGTGGAGGTCAATCGTAACGTGGGTAGGAACTCCAAGCCGGTGGGTCATACCTGGCGTGCTCGAAGTCGGCTCCGCTGAGGAGGCGAGGCTGAAGGCCCTGCATATCCAGAATGTGGGTGCGAGTAGCCCACAGTGCCGGAAGACTGAGTGGAGTCCTCTTCAGCCCACTCTCCGTCATCCTCAGCGTGCTGGACATGTTCCCTTATGTATGCATTGAATTCATCCTCGGTGATTGACCAATTAGTCCTGAAACCAAGGTTAAACAAACGGGTGCAGGCAAAGCAACTATTCGATTGGATCTAACTGTTTTCCAAACCACTTTCCTGGAAAAGGTTATCTATAAGATAGATTATTCAAGTCAGCCCAATTAGGAACAAATTCGTGCCTTTCATAGAAGCAATATCAAGTTTCTCTAAGGGAAGCTGCAAATCAAGATGGTGAGGCACTAGACCATGCATAGCTAATAAACGAGAAGCAATGAGACCCCACAAAATCCCCCTTTTTCACGGTTGGCAGCAAGGCGAAAAGCTATCAAACACCCAAATTATAGCTCCTATCAAGCTGCAAGGCTGCGCTAGAAAGCTAAATCAGGAACAGATAACTTCCTTGCAACTCTCCTAGCAAGACACACTTCGAGATAAAGTAAGCAAAATATCGAATAGATGGGAATTGAATACTTCGAATTTTACCATCCTCATCTGAGAAGCTTCTTCCTTGGCACTGCCTTGTACAGTCTGTCAATGGCTTGGGCTGCCCATTATCTTCCCTCGTGATCCCCATTGGGGCACCCTAATTGCTGCACAAAAATCATCAAAAGGCAAGTGGACAATTTTATTGTAAATTTTGTAATGAACCATAGGGTTAGGTGAAGACCAATCAAATCTGAAATCCTGCACCACAGACACAGTTAGCTTTGCATATTGATATGGTTCACCTCCTACAAAATCACTTAATCCTGCATTGGAGACAAGAGTTTGAAAATCTTGCAGGATCCCTGCACTTCTCATGAACTCTGAGCATGGGTAGATGGAGGGGAACACTCCCTCTTCACGATGGATTCCCATGACCTCAGGAACCACCAATTCATGTTGGTTTAGTTGGTGCACATTCCCCTCCATTCTCTGAAATTTTTGACAAACATCATAAAAAGTTGATTTTGAGACATACAAATGAGGGGAACTACTATAGAACTTGCTAGAGGACTAAACATGCATCAAAACTAATAATTTCACTTAGAACAAGCATGCAAACTCACTTAACAAGTCACCTACAGCAGCAAAATACTCAAGGTATACTTCACTAAACAAAATTCTACTTGGATAAATGGAGGAGTCACATACCGGAGAGCAAATGCCCCAAATCTCAGCAGCTGAGATGGGCTGAGCAAGGAGATCAAATCGCGAGGAAGAACAGCAAGAACTCGGGTTTGACAGAGAAATGTGTTTGGTCGTGCAAAGGGAAGGTGTGGTAGGTGGGAGAGCAAGTGGAGGGCCAAGGGGGGTCCACACCCCTTCTGGCGCGGCCAAGGTGGCACCCGCGCCACCAGGGGGTGTGAGCCCATGGTGGGTCCCCTTGGTCAGCCCAGGCACTCCCACGATGCTCTTCCAAAAATAGGAACAATGGTATAATTTTTATAAATTTTTGAAAACTTTCAATTTGGACAATTTCTGGGCACTTAAACTAATAAAACTCAGGCAGAAAAATAATTTTAAAATCCAAAACAACTAAACTTTTGCAAACTAAGTATCATTACAGTAGGTAAAACAAGGTTGAGGAAAGAAATGTTGTTTAGCACTTTCATGTATATAAATGTATTTGTTAACAAGGTTGATCAAGTCTTGCCACCAAATAAATTTATATGACACAAATGATTTAAACATCATGAGATAATCATGTTACCTTGAATTGTATTGATATGGATCCAATCATAATGTTTTGATATCCTTCTTGATGATCATATATAGGGCAATCAATACTTCCCACTTTGATAGTTTTAAAATTAGAAATGGTATTCACTCCATAAACCTTGTCAACTTTCTTGGGGAAATAAACAGTATGCTCTTTATCATTCACATTGAAAGTCACTTTTCCTTTATTGCAGTCAATAACAGCCCTGCAGTGTTTAGAAAAGGTCTCCCAAGAATAATAGACATATTATCATCTTCAGGCATCTCAAGAACAACAAAATCAGTTAAAATTAAGCAATTGTTAGCCACTTGAACAGGGACATCCTCACAAATGCCAACAGGAACAGCAGTAGATTTATCAGCCATTTGCAAAGATATATCAGTAGGTATCAATTTATCAAGATAGAGTCTCTTATAAAGAGAAAAAGGCATAACACTAACTCCTGCTCCCAAATCACATAAAGCAGTTCTAACATAATTATTTTTGATGGAACAAGGAATGGTTGGTATACCTGGATCTCCAAGCTTCTTAGGAACCTTGCCATTGAAAGAATAATTAGCAAGCATAGTAGAAATTTCCTCATTAGGAATTTTCCTCTTGTTAGAAACAATATCTTTCATATACTTTGAATAAGGAGGCAATTTAATAGCATCAGTCAAAGGAATTTGCAAGAACAAAGGTTTCATCCAATCACAAAATTTATTATAGTGTTCTTCTTCCTTTGATTTTAGTTTCTTAGCAGGAAAAGGCATTTGCTTTTGAACCCAAGGTTCTCTTTCATTACCATGTTTCTTAGCTAGAAAGTCTTCCTTAGTGTACTTTTTATTTTTAGTATGCTTTTCAGGTTCCTCCTCAATTTCTTCTTTATCAGAAGCATCACTCTTATCATTATCATTATCATTGTTATGTTCACTACCACTTTCAGTTTCAGCATCAGAAATAGATATACTATTAGGATCATTAGCAGGTTCAGAGGATTCTACAACAGTTTTATGTTTCTTCTTCTTTTTCTTAGAAGGAGCACTAGTTTCATTAACACGTTGAGAATCTTGTTCAACTCTTTTAGGATGACCCTCAGGATATAAAGGATCCTGGGTCGAAACACCTCCTCTAGTTGTTACTTCACAAACATGTTTCTCTTTATCCTTAGAGGCATTTACTAACAGATCTTGTTGCACTTTAGTGAGTTGATCAATTTGAGTTTGAACCATATGAAAATGTTTAATAAGCATCTTAACATCATTGGAGGTTCTCTCCACAATATCATGCAATTTACTAATAGCTTGAGAATTTTCATTCAAATGATTCTCTACTCTCATATTAAAGTTATCTTGCTTAATAACATAATTATCAAATTCATCTAAGCATTGATCAGGTGGTTTAGAGTAGGGAACATCTCCTTCATCAAAGCGTTGGAGAGAGTGACTATATTCTGTTCTTTCCAGGGTTTCTAAAATATCGTTCAACCTGAAAAACCTAGTTCAAAGGAATCAACCGTTCTTTTCCGAGTTTTCAAAAATATCGTTTAACCCGAAACCTCGTTCGACGGAATAAACCGTTCAAAAACAAAATCTGTTCATGACTTTATTCCGTTCAAAAATAAGCATTCACCCATAAAAACCGTTCAACGTAGTTAACCGCTCATGACCAAATCGTTCATGACTATATTCTGTTCTTTTCAGGGTTTCTAAAATATCGTTCAACCCGAAAAACCTCGTTCAACGGAATAAACCGTTCTTTTTCCGAGTTTTCAAAAATATCGTGAAACCCTATACCTCGTTCGACGGAATAAACCGTTCAAAAACAAAATCCGTTTATGAGTTTATTCCGTTAAAAAATAAGCGTTCACCCCTAAAATCCGTTCAACGTACTTAACCGTTCATGACCCAAATCGTTCACGGATGTATTCCGTTCTTTTCAGGATTTTGAAAATATCGTTAAACCCTAAACCTCGTTCAACGGAATAAACCGTTCTTTTCCGAGTTTTCGAAAATATCGTTAAACCCTATACCTCGTTCAACGGAATAAACCGTTCAAAAACAAAATATGTTCATGACTTTATTCCGTTCAAAAATAGGCGTTCAAACCATATAAACCGTTCAACGTAGTTAACCGTTCATGACCAAATAGTTCACGGATGTATTTCGTTCTTTTCAGGGTTTCTAAAATATCGTTCAACCCAAAACCTCGTTCAAAGGAATAAACCGTTCTTTTCAGGGTTTTCAAAAATATCGTGAAACCCTATACCTAGTTCAATGGAATAAACCGTTCAAAAACAAAATCCGTTCATGACTTTATTCCGTTAAAAAATAAACGTTCACCCCTAAAATCCGTTCAACGTAGTTAACCGTTCATGCCAACTTGTCATTAACAAATTCAACGAAGTTCAAATCCCAATGGCAAAACAGTACATGAAGAAATATGTGAGCACTCAACTGTACAATCTAGATTTTCTAGCTACAATTCCACACATCAAATTTTAATGTTTCATCTCATTAACAGGCACCACACCTACTTCACTGACTGAATAATGACAGCAGCATTTTGCTTATGAGTAAGTTTCTTTTACTCATTTTTATGTTAACTTCCTACCACTGAATAATTCTCATATTTCATTCCCATACTAATTTTCTCAATCTAATTTTGCAGGAAACAAGAAACAAGAGGGAAATGAACACAGAGAGCTTTTTCAGATCTGAAAAGGTTTTTGATGGAACAGTTGAATTATTTCAGAATCATGATTTATCATTCACGAAAATGATTTCTCCATGAAGCACGCATGAGATCGATATTTAGAAAAATAGGAGTTTTTGGTATCATAAACATGAATTTCTGATGCCTTTCTGTGTAACCTGGAGGGATGCCATCTTTTTTTGTATCAAGAAGTTCACCAGATGATTTCTCTGAACCTTTGTTACATATTTTAACCATCTGGAGCAAACGAAATTGAGGAAGCAGCTGCTTTCCTGTTTTTTCCTACTCATACATATTAATATTTTCACAGCATTGGTATAATTTGTATAATTCAGCGAAATATGTGCTTCGCTAAAGATCGCTGGTTTTTTAAACTGATGCTTCGCTGACAGAGTATACAACGAGGGGAATCGAACTCGCGGCGCGCGAAACAGTCGAAGAAAACATTCCTGGGAATCGAACCAGCGACGCGCCGCGCGAAACAGTCGAAATCGAACCAGCGACGCGCCGTGAATGCTATTACTGGGCCAGGCCCAGTTAATCGCCGGGGTGTGCGATTCATCCCTATCATCGACCAGGTCGATGTATAGGGGCGTCCCAAAGGAGCTCCCCTTTGAACGACAGGGCTAGTGTCAACAAAGCAGCGATGCAAACGCCGTGGTTCTTACTAGCCGGCCCAACATGAGGTCAGTGCTTTTTATTTTTCTGTTTTCTTTTTTCGTTTCAAAATTTCTTACCATTTTCATTTTATAAATCTCGAAGATAAATATATTTTGTCATGATTGTTTTAGTAAGTTTGCAATTTTCATAGATTTAAATGTTTTACGCAAATATATTTAACTATTCAAATAAATTGTTCATGAGTTTCAAAAATATTCGTCGGCAGAAGAAAATGTTCACATACTAACCATTAAAGTGTGTATAAAATTTTACAAGATTCAAAATATGTCTCACATGTCCAAAAATGTATTTGCGCAATGTATAATAATATGTTCACAGATTCGAAAATATGTTCACTAAGGTCAAAACAATTGTTGGCATGTTTCAAAACTATTCACATAGTTTAAAATAATTACTTGAAAAAATTATTCACCCATTACACATAGAAATAAGCATTTCCTATGTTTTTATTTTAAATAAACGAAAAAAAAAGACATGATGAAACAAAATATAAGGAAATGAAACGTAAACAAAAAATTAAGAGAAGCGGAAAAACACTATGGAACAAAAAAAAGGGAGCTCAGCTGGGCCCACTCTGCTACGAGAGTGGGCAACTCTCCCGTCAAGCGATGCATAGAGCATTACATAGGAATTCTCTGTCTTATAGGCTCCTTTGAATTCCTTTCAGTAATTGCAAAAAAATTATGGATGATTGAATCTTATAGGAAATTTCTCTATTTTGGTTATTTGGTTTGTAGGATTGGATAATACAGAAAATTTTCATAAAAAATCATGTGTACTGCTTCATATAGGAAATCTCACATTCAATCCAATTTTTTTACAACTGTTTTGCATGCAAAATTTTATGTAATTAGACCGTGCATGACATTGGAATGCTACGACTTTGCCGTGCCTAGGTTTTTCCAATCATACGAATCAAAGAGGCCCTTAGTTGTATAGTGTACCCAGGGCTCAAGTCCATAATACTTCCTCCGTTTCTTGATATAAGGTGTATAATTTTTATTTTTTATTCATAATATAAGGTGTACTACAATTTATAGACAATTTACCCATCAATCTGGAATGTATGAATTTGACAGATTATTTTCAGTTTGTTACTAATAGGTTTCTCTCAATTATTTTCAGTAGAAAATTATTCCACCATGTGCAAAATACTGACGGCTTAATATCTATGTCAAAACCTTAGGCACCTTACTTTGACCCACCGCGCCCCTTGTCCAAGTGCCCGTTTAGGTTGCACTAGCAGAGTGTATGTGTGTCCGCAGGTTGCTACCGAAAATTAGTAGTCCGAGAGACTTGATATATGTGTGATCTTTTCTCGCAGCAGTAAGAATTTGCTCTAAACTTCTGTCAGGTGATATGACAACAGTTTATCGTTGGACTTTGTGGCATTAAATTATTTGTGATTCTATCTAAACATAAACCCAAGACTAGGGGAGTGAGCGCGGCAATGCCGCGCGTGTGGAGCAAGTGAAATTTGTTTTTTTGTTGAATTTGTTATGTAATTAGGGGTAATTAAATTTGTATTTCGTAAGAATATTCGTGGGTTTCGAACGAATATGAAAATAAGCATTATTTAAGTGATTTTTTTTTTGAATTTGTTATGTAAATAGGAGTGATTAAATTTGTTTTGCGTAAGAATATTCGTGGTTTTGGAATTTGGAAATAAGCATTATTTGAATCCATAATTGGAGGATTTTAATTTGTTTTTTATTCACAAGTAGTCAGCAAATCGAGGATTTGATTTTGTTTTTGTTCGTAAATAGTCAACAAATTTGAGTTTTCGAATATGCTTATAATGTGGCATTTTTTTTCCTGATCATTTTGGTAGTCTGGAGAATTTCGTTTCAATTGTTTTGAAGTTGTATTTGAAAAGATTTGGAAGTTTTGAATAATAGGGAAAATGGTAAAAAAAAACGGAGGCGTTCGCTGGGCCGAGCCAGCCGCAGAGAAAGTGGACCAGCCCAGCTAGGAGCCCATCTGTCCGCAGCGGCGGTTTTTTTTTTCCGTCGGGCAGCTGACAGGTGGGGTCATGATGACGGTGGGGAGTGACGTCAGCAGGCGGCGGGGGCGCAGCGCATGCGCGCGAGGGCGTGGCCGTGCGGATCTGCTGCGGCGCGTCGAGGCGAAGCGAACGGGCGGCGCGGGCGACCATTTGGTCGCCGGAGTGGCCGCCGGCGAGCACGGAAACGGCGGAGGGAACCGCGGCACGGCGGCGGCGATTTCCGCGCGGCCGCGGCGTCCCGGCAAGCGCCGCTCGAGGAGGAGAGAGAGGCGGCGACGACGGATCCCGTGGTGGCCCGCGATTTGGACGGGGAGAGGTGTAGCGGCGGCGATTTCCACGTCGCGGGAGAAGAAGGAGGGCGGGGGGAGCTGCGGTGGCATTTTTGCACGGAGGTCCTCAAAGTTTTCCGAATTTGCGGATGGGTCCTTTGCGCAGGGGAGGGGGGTTTCTTGCTAAAGCATCACTGCGGAGCTACGTGGCGGACGTGATTGGTAGAAACTCGAGTGCTACAGTTTGCACAATTTTTAGCGTCATCTGGGCCGCCCGTCGCGCGTATCGAACGGCTGCAGTTTATCGGGCGACGTGGATAGCGGGAATGGTCACGAAGATGTTGTACTTTTATATATAAGGGGATGGAAAACAGTTACTCCTTTACTTTGTGGCATTACATAATTTGTGAGCGGAATCCCAGATATGTATCCATATCAAAAGAAATATTGGACATTTTTAGTCCAAAGATTTACCATTTTGAAAGAATCTCGGGCTATATTTCTACGGAGTATTATGTATTTTTTTAAGACCTTCAAAAATGAGAACACTCCGACTGTCTATCTTATACGGACCTACTAAGATTATGGATACCAGTATTCAAAACACTGACTATATCTTGATCTAACTGCAAAGAACTGCAGATGAATTCATCCAGCGTTACTACAACACCGAGCTACCGAGGCATTCGCAGCCGACTTCACGGAGCATCGCAAAGCATGCTTCATCGAAGTCATGAAGGAACAAGCTAACATTGTTGCTGCTTATATCAGTCAACTAAGCAAATCTAAAAATATAGTCTCGGATATAACAGACCAAGAACAGACATCTGCACGTTTAGTCTTCTAGGCACATCTCTAGTTTCATCCAGACACAATATTTTTTTTGACCCAATGTCCTCGCAACTAAGGCTGGAAATCATATTAAATATTTTGGGGAATCTCTAGTAGAATTTACTCGACAACCAGTTTTACATGGGCGGAAATCATATTAAATATTTCAATAAATTCTACGAAAAAATATTGTCATAAGGTACGTGTCTACAACCTCCAAAATTTCAGCTCCAATTCGAAAACAATATTGACAACCAAAAAAGAAAAAAACTATCATGAATATTGTCACGTAGCGTTAGAAAAGGATAAAAGCAAAAAATGACATGATTAATACAAGATTTGTCTTTCTTATTTCTCGATATACCATTTGAATTTGGACCTAGAAATTTTGGAGGTTGTAGACAAATAACTAAAGAATACTTGAGATATTCCCCTAAATAGAGTAGTGTACACAAGGTTGTGCCGTTGAGAGTAACATGTCACTGTTGAAGTCTTATTGCAAGGCTTTGACTCCTATTGTGTCAAACTATAAAACTATATAAGGAAGACCAAGCAGCTAGAGGAAATACAATGATGCAGTAGGTCAAAGAACTTCCAAATCGTGCAAGCAGGATACTGACGAAGACCAAGCATGTGTACCTCAGCAAAAAAAAATACAATGATGCAGTAGGTCAAAGAGTTTCGAAATCGTGCAACCAGATGGAAAATTTTAGGGAGCTACCAAGTGTGGAAGTGCAAATACGCAGCGCTTTGCATATAAGGCGCTAGAGCATGAATTGAGAGTCATATGGCTGAGACATAAGGATACACAGATACAACAGAAGGAATGCAACAAACAATAACTACTTTCAAAATTCTTGCACGTCTAGTTAACCGCCCTAACATTGTAAACTTAAATACGAATTATAACAAGTCATGACTAATCCATTATAAAAGTCGGGTGAAACATATATAAAAAAGAGTTAAGCACTTAAAAGCCGATATACATTATTAACTGTGTGCAAGCAACAAAAAACAACAATGCTTGAGAAAAAAGGGTCCTAAGAATTAAAGAGATTGTGCAGCAAACAAGAATCAAGAAAGTTGCTATGGACGGTAACAATTCACAGGTCTTGTTGGTAAGAAGGTAATATAAAAGGGGATTCTTATTAAATCATAGATGCATGTTAGAAGGTTCATTACATTGAAATTTTATAATAATTACTTTTCAAGACCTAACAATCCTGGTTTTGTTCCTCAATAAATGATTAACACAAACACAAACACAAACAGTAGGCACAAGTTGGATACTGAGGAAGACCAAGCATACGTATCTCGGCTAGAGGAAATACAATGATGCAGTAGGTCAAAGAATTTCCAAATCATGCAAGCAGATGGAATTTTAGGGGAGCTGGCAAGTGTGGAAGTGCAAATACGCAGTGCTTTGAATATGAGGCGCTATAGCATGACTTGAGGGTCACATGGCCAGCAGAAGAAATGCAACAAACAATAACTACTTTCCAAACACTTGTATGGTCAACCAAGAGATTGATTGCCCTAACATTGTGAACTAAAATACAATTATAAAGTTAGGTGGGAAGCATACAAAAAAAATAGTTTTGCACTTAAAAGCTGATAAATACTATTAGTGCAAGCAACAAAAAACTACAATATTTGAAAAAAAAGGATCCTAAATTTACGAGATTGTGCAGTAAAAATGGGGGAGAATCACATCCTCAAAAATGAAGAGATTATTGTGTAAAATAGAAACAAGAAAATTGGTATGGGCGCTGACAATTCAGTATTCACAGGTCTTGTTGGTAAAAAAGGTAATATGTACAAGGGGATTCTTACTGGAATCATAGAGGCGTGTTAGAAGGTTCATCATATTGAAAATCTATTATGATTAGTTCTCCAGAAATAACATTCATGGTTATGTACTTATGTTCCTCAATAAACACAAACACAAACACAAACAGTAGGCACAAACTGGTTAAAATGGTGGCCTAGCGGCTACTGCAACAATACACAGAGAGTACGCAGCAGTTGATAATCCATTCTCCCATAAAATTCATTAGCTCAGCATTGTACCGACAGTTTCAATTCAAAGCAACAAAAGGTTTATATCTAGGAATAAGAAGTACTGGAGATAGTCCAAGAAATGATCTTCCAGTTTTCAACGACAGCTCAATATTATTTTGCATCAACAAGTATTTGATAGTGGTTAAGTCATACCGACAAACTTCCGTTCATTTACTCGTATGCAAATGACAAGCAACTGCAGACTTAATTCAGCGAGAACCTTCAGTCAGCATCATGTCCAATGCTCCCACCATCAGCAAGCAAAGAAGGAGGCCAGGCCATAGCATACGGATGGACATAGCCATCATATTTCCCCTCATGCAGCAACTCAAGCTTCAAGGTCTCCAATGAAAGGGAGAAGAACCAGCAGTGCTGTGTGCCAGCGAGGGTCATGCATGTCTTGGACAAGTACACGTAACCAGACCTAACTTGCACAATCTTGATATAGCCATGCATGTGCTGAGTGATCCCGTCAGTGATCCGATCAATCTCTGCAATCAAAGGGATTACGTTCTGTGGCACCCATATCTCACTTCCAACACTATCCACACTGCGGATCCAAACATGGAGGAGTAATCCAGAATGATAGACGATGCAAAGCTCGCCATCCTTAGTCTCCCCAGCCTTGAAATTGTACCCATCCACCTCCACTTCCCCGGTAGATCTACAATGCTGATGTCCAAGGTGTCGATGTTGATCCTAACCATGCGTCCTTCGCCGTGGAAAGGCCAGTAAACGGAACCATCGGCCAGTGAACCAGCCTTGAACTTTAGGATGTTGTCTTGACCGATGTCTACCCACGGCAGGATGACCCAATCCCACGTCTCCGACGAGAAGATGGCGGCACGAACCCTATTCTGATCCGTGCAGACGCAGACAACGTGGAACAACCAGGGTTTTTCATCGGAGAACTGCAGGTGGACACCAAGTAAAGCGAAATTGTGGCGGCTCCCAGCTGCGATACCTTCGGGAAACGGGAGGATGTCAACGGCCCAGGTCATGGGGTTCAGAGTTGCGAGGGACAGATTATTGTTACTGAAGTTGTTCCATAGGAGGATGTAACCGTCGCGGCAGTCGGCGATACACCAACCGTAGAACGACTGTGGGAGGGAAGTGAGGAGGAAGTCGCCGCGGCGAAGGGCGGCGGTGACATCGGGACCGGAGAGGCGCAGGCGGGCGAAGATGGGGTAGGTGGGGCCGGTTAGATCGACGAAGAGACCGAGGGGCGCCGGGTGGAGGGCGCGGAACAGGCGGCGGAAGGCAGGGGAGGAGCGGACGGCGCCGAGCCATGAGCGGCAGGTGAGCGCGGCGCGGACGAGGGCCGGGAGGTCCGGCAGGCGGAGGAAGATCTCGCGGAGGTCGTCGCCGCTGAGGAGGATATGGTGGTACCGGTGGAGGTGGTGGTGGCGTTGGAGGCGGTGATGGTGGTGGTGGTAGTGGTGCCGTTGGCGGCGGCGGCGTAGACGGTGATGGTGGTTGTTGTGGTGGTGGATCCGCCGTCGGCGGTAGTGGTGGTAGTGGCCGTGGTGGTCGTGGACACGATGGACGGAGGGTTCGGCGGCGCCGCCGCCAGAAGTTCACTGGCCATTGCTCGAGTGGGTGGAGCGACAGAGCTTCTGGATCCCTAGCTTCAAGGCTCGTGTCTTGTGTGGTTGTCGAGTGTACTCAGGGCCCAAGTCCATAATGCTGGCGTAGTTCTGTAGAGTGTACGCCGGCCCAAGTCCATAATACGCTGCTCGCTTTGAGCCCAGCTGAGTTATCCAAGTGCCCATTTAAGCTTGCATGCTGGCCTTTTGTTTCTTAGAACAAGGAAATCATCGTTCTTTCAAAAAAACAAAAATCATGTCAAGACCCAACTGTCATCTCAATACAAAATTAGACTCGTTTTTATCCACATTTAGACATGATTGAACAAACATGATCAAGTAACTGAAGAATCTTGAGATTTCTATACATCTAGAGATTATATAATCACTAGCTTTTCGTTATTACCGGATTCACTTAGCTTTTCAATAGGATTGTGCAATAATTTGGCTTACTACATTGGCTACAACAACAAAGCCATCTGAAACCAAGTCATGGTTCTGGCACATGGATAGCTAACTTCCACGCAGCCCTATCCATGGCTAATTCTTTGGTGATATTCCAATCCTTCAGGTCTCTTTTAACCGACTCCTCCCATGTCAAGTTTGGCCTACCACGACCCTCTTAACATTCTCATCCCGCTTTATCCGTCCGGTATGCAAAGGTGCTTCCGGAGGCCTACGATCTATATGACCAAACCATCTTAAACGGTGTTGGACAACCTTCTCTTCAATCGGTGCTATCCCAACTCTCTCACGTATATCATCATTCCTAACCGGTCCTTTCTTGTGTGGCCACACATCCATCTCAACATGCGCATCTCCTACACCTAACTTTGGATATGTCGTCTCTTGGTCGGCCAACATTCTGCGCCATACAATATCGCAGGTCGAATCGCCGTCCTATAGAATTTTTCTTTTAACTTATGTGGCACTCTCCTATCACAGAGGACGCCAGAAGCTTGGTGCTTCCTACATTGGCTAAGAGATAAAATTGTCTGAGACACAATGAATTACTCCCTCCATCACTATTAACTGAATGGATAAAACTTGCACTAACTAAGATATATTTAGGTACTATAGTCCTATAGTTTAGCGATAATTAATATGGCACGAAGTAAGGATACAAAGTGACATACTCTTTTCGTCCACGAATAAGTATAAGCCAAAGTTTTAATATATTGACGAACTTTATCAGGAGATGTAGCTTCGAAAATCTAAAATGGAGCCCAAGCTACATTGGTCCTGATATTTTCAAATTCGAGTTTTTTATTTTAAATTTTCAAGGAAATAAAAAATATATAACAAAAGATGCATTCTACCGACCTGAAAAATCTCAAGGTGAAATACATTGTATTTTGGCTATTTCAGATCCATGATTTCGCCCATTCTGTAAAGCCGAAAATACATAATTTTTTGAATTGGATGTTTGCACATTGGTTGAATGCATCATCATCTAAGATTTCTTTCAGAAAATTTGAAACTTTAAATGTTGTTTTCAAGTTTAAAATCCTCCATGTAGTCCGGATTACAAAATGTTACTTTCAACGTAGCAACATCTATTACAGTAAATTAGCATCACTAGAGCATCTTCAACAGACGCCCAAATTGGAGCGCGCGTCGAAAAGACGATCACTATAGCGCGCGCGGTGCCAAATCACTCCTCCAGCGGCAGCGCCAAAAGACCGCGCGCGCGAAAAAACTTCCAACACGCGGTGCCAAGCGGGAGTTTTGGCACCAAATTTGGAGCGGCCACTCCAGCGCGCGGGACGAAAGGGGGAAAAGGCGCGAGCGACCAACCGCCAGATCTGAACTCTCCCACGCTCGTGCCCTCGCCCCGCCTACCCCTATCCCGCGCCGGCGCCGACAAAATTCCGGCGATGGACGACCGCTCGGACATTCCTTCGGACCCTCCCTACAGCCACGACCCCTCGGCCGACGGCGCCGCCGCAAACCCTAGCGCTTGATTGACCGCCTCCGCCACCGGCGCCGCACCAACTCCGACCATCAGTATCGCGCGCGGGCTCTTCATGGCGCCGCGGGCGAATTCCAACGGCGTTCGTCAGCCACCGGCTGCGCAGCCGCGCAAACCCGTCACCAAGCAACCGTTGGCAGCGGCAACGGCGGCGGCGAAGGGGAGAAAGGGGGATGGTGTTCCGAAGCACGCGAAGCCTACGGCAGCGCGGCCATCTACGCCGCAAGCTGCGTCTGTGCCTCCTCCGTCAGCGCCCCTAGCTGCGCATGCGCATGCGCCTCCTCCGTCAGCGTTCGTTGCGCCGGACGCCGATGCGCACATGGCGTTCATTGCGTCGGGCGCCGGCGCGCACATGGTGTTCATTGAAATGCCCAAGTATGGTTTGTTTTCTACCGCCGGCTTCTCGCGTGCTTGCTGAAGCGCGACAGCGGCGCACTAAATTATAGCGCACTTGCTAAAGCAAAACATGCGCGCAGCGCGCGAAAGGGCTATTTCGGCGCTGCAAAAAGGTTATACCACGCCGACGCGTAGGGCTTCTGCTGGAGATGCTCTTAGATCCGTTTTGGATGTATAATATTGTTATATACCAATTTGATTCCATATACTTCCTCCATATTAAAATATAAGACTCTCTATCTACTTTATGTTTATATATTTATATTTTGATACGAAAGGAGTATGTCATTCCCTTTTAAATGAAGTTGGTAAAAAAATCAAGATAGGACATGAGTGATGACAACAGTGGATGGAAGGAGCACATCATCATGTGGTTGGATAGTTAGCAAGGTGATTTTACCCTCAGACCAATTAAATCCTAGGTTTGACATATGTCCGTTGCATACGTGGAATATTCTTTCAGTGGGAGGCGGGAACACGTCGGCAGTGAGACGCCCGTAGTGACTTCGTTAATCTCAAAACTCAGTACGCCGACTCAATATTTCAGAGGTACTCATAGAGAGAGTGTGCGTGCGTGCGTTCATATGGATAAGTGTGTGATGTGAGTGTCTGAGTTTGTACAATGTTTCTTAAATCTACTGTGTCGCTCTTGTTGCGATTCCACGCGACTGAAATCAAAGAGAAAAAAAGATCTTCGTACGCACCACCGTCCACAACGCTTTGCCGTGCACGTACGCCACGTATCCTTTTTCCTAGTCCGGGCCCACCTACCTTCCATCGGTTTCTCCGTGCCGCTGCCTCACTGGACCAGCCGAGAACCAGTAACCGCTACCACTCCCGACACCTGGCCAGGAAGAACCAGGTCCGTCCATCCCCCGCTCCTCCTCGTCCACCTCGCCGGCCGGCGAAGAGAGCAGCGAGCACCTAGCTACTGCTCGGCCGGCCGCCGGCGAGATCAAGCTTCCAGGTCAGTACGTCAAACTGCCTCAGCTCTCTTACCTCCTGCTTGTTTGTTGCTTTCGAAGTTTTTGTTCTTCCTTTCTTTGACAGAGTTCCGATTCTGGTTCCAAAATACGAGCTGCTGGGAAAGAAGACAACTAGAAAATTAGTAAATTCCGTAGCTCGAAATCAGAATTTCCCTTCGTGAATCGTAAGGTCATGAACATCTGCGTGTCGCTATAACCTGATCACTGTTAGAGATAATCTTGCCTTGTTTGAGTCTAACTAGAAATTAACATGGTCTATTCGGCTCGGCAAGGTTCATATTCCCGAGTCCTAATCCTGGTCCAGATTATGTTAGTAGTACTAGTTCGTGTTTATATAAGAACAGTTTTCCTAGTTTGGTCCGTCACCGTCAGTCCGTATTGCAGCAGCAATACTTGTTTGAGTCGGCTGGCTGGGTATTAGCGTGTATATATACACACGAGAGGCTATGCAAAGATTGTACCGTGAGTTGAGAAAAGATAAAGACGAAAAAACGGGCGTGACTCGTGCTCTAGGTAAAAGTTTTTCGGGCGTGTGTGCTCGTCTCATTTTGATGTCATAATCATTGATCCGTGGGTAAAACCCAACCGTCACACAGGTACTGCTTGCTACTATGCATTCTGCTAAATTCACCTTTTCCTTCCGGGTTGTTAGGGCATGTCGATAAGAAAATTCATGAGATTTTCGTTTTGAAGAATTTCCCGACCTCTGCTCCAGAGACCTTCCAACTAGACTGCATACTTTGGTCGGCGTTGTTTCGGCCACGGTAGACGACTTTGGTCTTCCATGGACCATACTAACGGAATTTCACCACCGTGCAACCGCATTATATTATGACCAGAGCAATTCCATCGCCCTGGAATTGCAGTCCTCTGTGACTTGAGCCACATCAGGTCAGCCGTTACGGCTGTGGTCTTTTAATGGTTGCCTCACCATCGATCATTATGTGCCTTATCATGCTTCAAAGTTCAAACTCCACCTGCCTGCAAGGCAGACAAATGTTTATAAAGCCTACCAACTCACCTTTTGTACCAAACTTGTTGCATGCTTTGTGCTTGCGAAAAAGAAGAATATATTATCACGTTAGGTATGTTAGTACAGCATCCTCGCCATTTTCTTCTATTCTAACTTCACCTTCTCTTCTTGTGTGAAACAGCTACCTGCCATCGCCACATGTCCATCATTAGTACAAATCTGTGCTTCAAGTTCACTGAAGAGGATGAGGCTGGTGTGTGTAAATGGCTTGAGATTCAGGCACCTCAGATTTGCGATCCTCGCTGTCTGCATGGTGTTTCTTCTTTGGAAATGGGAGAAGGGATCACTGTACAGTCCCGATCTCCTCCAACCGGAGCCCTTGCCCTTGAGTGAGTTATCCAGGTCCTCCCAAATTATAAGCTCCTAGACATTCTTTGAAGTTCGTCTTTGCGTGTCATTTTTTGGGCCTGGTTTTCCCTAAAAAAATCTTTAGCTAACTCAATGTTTGTAGATCGGAACAGCTCCAGAAATAAAGATTCCTCTAGCGCTGATCCATTAGAGCAGTCTTTTGCCAAAGTAGGAAAGGAAGTTACTGCTGCACCTCCACCTCTGACATAATTCATGACGCCCAAGATGCGACTGATAAAAAGGAAACATCAGCTCCTGAGAAGAGAGGCATTTCCCTACCTCACACCAAATATTTTGCTAGGTTGTTATAATTTAGAAGATTTTAAGGATGTATTTTGTTAAGATTTCTGCTAAACTATTGCTTGATCTGCCTTGCAGAATGTGACTACAGAAATGGAGGATGGGTTCCTGATGATCACAGACCATTATATTCTGGTCTCAGATGTAAAAGATGGCTCTCCGAGAGCTGGAACTGCAGATTGACACAACGGACATATTTCGCTTACGAGAAATACAGATGGCAACCGGAAGGCTGTGACATGCCATTGTTTCAAGCTTCCCAATTCTTGAGAAGGTATATGTTGCTGCTCTTACAATATGAATTTGCTGGAGAATGGTGTGCACAACATATTCTGTTGTTAGGGATTACTGGCCTTTCAGGTAGTGTGGTCATACTAATTTGGACATGTTTCAGAATGCAGGATAAAACCATTGCTTATGTAGGAGACTCTTTAGGGAGACAGATGTTCCAATCGATGATGTGCATGATCGCAGCATCCGGGAAAGATCATTCGGATGTGGAAGATGTTGGTTCCGAGTACGGGTTAGCCCTTGCACGTCATGCAAAACGACCAGATGGCTGGGCCTACCGATTCCGAAGCACGAACACGACCATACTGTATTACTGGTCATCAACGCTCTGTGATCTGGAGCCTCTCAAGAAATCAAATCCAGCTGCAGGTTACGCCATGCACCTAGATCGCCCACCTTCATTCCTCAAAAAGAACCTTCACAGGTTCCATGTCCTGGTCCTGAACACGGGTCATCATTGGAACCGGGGTAAACTGAAGGCGAACAAGTGGGAAATGTATGCCTCTGGAGTACCAAATAACAACCGAAAGATCGCCGCTATCTGGAAGGCGAAAAACTACACTATACATAGTGTTATGAAGTGGCTGGATGCCCAGCTTCCTAGCTACCCACACCTGAAGGTCTTCTACAGGTCACTGTCACCAAGGCATTTCTTCAATGGGGAGTGGAACACCGGAGGGACTTGCGACAACACAGCTCCTCTGTCCAAGGGTAACACAGTGTTTCATAATCGTTCTGAAGATGCCGATGCCGAGGGAGCGGTTAAAGGAACCAGGATCAAGCTCTTGGATATCACCGCACTTTCCCGTCTAAGGGATGAAGGGCATATATCAAGGTACAGTATCAGAGGTACACCAGGGGTCCAAGATTGCCTTCATTGGTGCCTTCCTGGTGTTCCAGACACTTGGAATGAGATCCTGGCTGCTCAACTGTAGGCAGTTGGCTGCCGCCAGGGCAGGCAAAGAGGTTAATAATGGTTTGTCATCTTAATTTATGATCAGCTGAGGAAGTGCTTCTTTTCATCATGTAAACTATCAATGAGAGTACAATTCAAGGGAATTTTTTTCGTGTAAAGCTACAACCGGCAGTGAAGTTCAAAATCATTCTTTCGCATCATTAACAGTGTAACACTTTGTAGGGCAGTACAGTTCAAGAACATTATTTTCAACATGAACACTGATTATGATAGTAATTTGGGAAGTTCAAGAGCACCCTACAAACAATTGCATGTTTAACAAAGAAATAAGGTGATAATACATCAAAATATGCCAAGCTCAGTTGAACTGTTAAAAGTATATCGAGCCACAAAAAAAGGCTTACAAAAAGGAGGTACAAACTGGTAACTGTCGAATGCATGTTGTGGCAGATAGAATTTAAGAACACGGACAACCCAAGCTCAAAAATAGCAAGACCAGTGACTCCTGGGATCTTTGTCCAACCACTAGCTAGATACTGGTCAAAAACATTGATGGTCATGTCGTAACTTATAAAGAATACATAACTGAAAGCTTCTTAGTATCACCAAACACACATATGACTAAGGAGTAGCATCAAGCCAAATCCAAGTCATCCAGCCAGCATCACCACTTTGGACAAATTGTCAATCGTAACTGGCATTCAGAAACTTCAATAGTTCATTGCGCTTGTTCTCAGCCGCCTTATCTTCCTTGGATTTCTCAAGCTTCATCATTATCTACAAACCAGTCAAACAGTTCAACTTCCTAGTCCACTCTGGAATAATTTTGATTCCAGCAGGTACAACATCTAAGTGGTGTGCAACTAAAATTAGAACTCAAAAGGTACACATAAGATAGTAGAGATATTGTTCTCACCTTTTTACCAGAGATAACACTCCTTTTACCACTTTCTTCCTTCTCGCGACCAAGGAACTAGTAACAAAATAAATGATATTTGAAAATGATTAAGAATCCAAAAGGACATTGAGAAATATTTATACCTTGAGAAAATGATTAACAAATAAAAAGGACACTGAGAAATATTTATACCTTGGAAAGCTGCACCGGGCCGCTAGAACGTTCACTCTCTTTCTTCTGTATAAAGCTCCCGCATTGAAGAGAACAAAACATACCAATCAAGAAAACCAGCAAGCCAATACACCATGTTGTCACCCGTTCACGAATCCCAGCTCCAATGTCAAAGAGCCAACCAGAAACAGGTAGCAAGAAATATAAGGACCTCGTTGTGGAAATTAAAAAACAAGATATATTTCTACTCGTAAGCCAGGACATGAGAATAAAGATTTCCATTCATATATATATATATATGTGCACCAGTGATCCATCTAATCTAACCAACAATTGCTGATTCCCAGATAATGATAAATACATGTTAAAATTTTAAGCCATGTAAAGGGCAGATGTTCTTTTCAGTAGAAAATTTACCTCTCTATGTTTACTCTTGTCTCGTTTATGATGCCGATCCTTGCTTCGCTCCCTTTCCCTTGACTGTCAGAATGAGGATACAGTGAGAGGCCAAGTATACATGTTAGAAAAAAACATAAGAAACCAAACAAGCACAAGAGGCTATGCACCTTCCTTGATCTGCTGCTCTTCTTATGCTTACGTGATCTGCCAGATGCCTCGCGGTCACTGTCATAAGAGCTTGTGCTACTACAAAAAGAATCGGATAGTTCAATATGAAAGTAATGGGACCAACCTGACAAAACTATATATTTTGGCAAGCGGAAGAAATTATTCCTTTTTTTAGTCGAACATAGCACCAATACATATCCATATCTCATTCACGAAGCTCAGACAGAGCATTAATGGCTGAAAAAATATATAATTCCTCACCGAATAAGTTTATCCACTATTAACTACAATATATATCCTCATAACCTTGTCTTCTCCAACTAACACACTAAAGTAATAAACCATCACAGGCCAGAACTAAAAACTAGACTAAAACTGAGGGATGCAAGTTAGTATACACCAAGTCACTAAATAAACATTTTATATATTCCAGCAATTAAAATCTTTGATTCCTGGCAATAAGCGAGGAGAGTAGGAGACCCAACTTCTCTACAACCCAAAGATATCAGACCCAAATTCCTTACGACCAAAAGATATCAGCAGAACAGGAGTCCCAAACTTAAGTTCACTCTCTCTTGAACAGACACAAATCAATCTTAATTCGTTATTCAAAAAAGTTTGCAAAACATTGTTCAGGAAAGTGTCATTTCCCATATTTAAAATGCTATCTATAACCTAAGGTTGAACTATTCTTTAGGTGCCCAAAGCTTGACATCACTAATAGCTCAAATCACATAGCAAAACGCATCACGGAATAAACTACAATCAATCAATGGGCACATGGCACCCACTTCCCATTCATGAAACATGTATTTCACCGACCACAACCAAATGGCAAAGTGGGCGCTCGCTCTCAATAGTCAGCATGCACGACCAATGTCTAAGAATCCCATGTGTCACAAGAGATTCCTGTTAACTGAAGAGCAAAACGCCCCTTGTTAAGAGCTATAGTTTTAAATCACACCCTTGTGATACTTGGGGGAATAAAACGCTAAATTTGCTCAGTCTTTCCCATGTATTACTGCCACCCCTGGTTCTTATTACCCAGCCTAGATATTATATCTCGGTGCAACATACCAACGATTCCAATTCTAGAAGCCAGGAAGCTCCAAACCATTAACCACTTGATTCCAATTGGAAGCAACATACCAACAGATCACGACCTCTTTCAGCATAACCCTAGCACAGGAAACCTACACGCAGAGAGACGGGTGCGGAGGAGAGGGGGGATGATGCTCGCCTGTAGCTGTCGTCGTCCGAGCGGGACCTCCGGCGCTCCCGGCGGCGGCGCTTGTGGCGGGACTTGCGGTCCTTGCTGCGCACCTTGAGCGCAGAGGAGGAGGGCGCGGCGTCCTTGCGGCGGCTGTGGCGGCGGCGGACGCTGCCCGAGGGGAGGAGGAGGATCCGGTGGAGACGGTGCTGTCGGAGGATGAGGAGGAGGAGGAGGAGCTGGCGGACGGCGCCATGCCGGCGGCGGCGGGGGAAGGGGGTGGTGTTTGACGAATCTCACGCGAGGAATTCCTCCTCTGTAGGAAAAGGAAGGAAAGAAAAGGAACGGAAAATAGAATGCGGGGAGCCGCTCGATTGTCTCGGTCGGAGTCGGGCACGGGCCCGAAGACCTGGTTCTGGTTCGGTTCTGGCTCGGGCCGGTGTCAGGACTCGGGGTCATGTGAAGTCGCAACTGAACTACACAAGACACGAGCTCAGCTTTTCTTTAGGTCAACCACGTATTCCACTGATAAGAAACAAGGGGTGGGGAGAACTTGCCTATGGCAAGATGGTTAGGATGACTCCAACGGGGCGACGCAAACGGACGCGCGTTTGGTCCGTTTACGTCGCCAAAAGGACACATGTCCGGCCCACGTCCGCCCCATTCCGGCCACTGCCCCCAACGGGGCGACGCATCGAGTCCGGATAACTTTTTTTTCTCCAATATTCATTGGGAATTTTGGAGATTACATTGGGAATTTATAATAAAATACGACCTATAATCTAGGCCTTCTCCTCGTCGTCGTCCTCCTCCGGTGGTGGTGGTGGTGGAGTACCCGGCGCATCGATGGCGGGGGGTGGCGGTGGAGATCCCGGCACGTACTCCGGCGCCACTGCTGCTTCTGGTTCCGCGGCGGCCGGAGCCCACGGCGGTGCGAACCACCTTGGGTCTGTCAAGGCGAGCCGAGATTCTCAGGGAGACCATGGCTCCCAGATATTGTACGCCGGAGCAGGTGGGCGCGGTGGAGTAGCCGGCACGGCGTCCTCCTCCTTCGGCACAACCTCCTCCGGCACGGCATCCTCCTCCTTCGGCACGGCAAGCGCCGCCTGCACGGCCGCAGCTTCGTCTTCCCGTGCGGCGAGGCAACTATATAGCCGGCCGTACGCGGTTTTGGAGTAGTCGGGCCGTCGGCCTAATGTGAACGCTGGCCGGCGATCCATCTCCCTACATTAATCTACACTAACATTAAACCTAATTAATAACCGGCCGCCGCCATGACCGAGGCCAGCGACGGCCCGCATCAGTTGGCGGCCTCCTCTGCCGCCTTGGCGGCCTCGGCATCGCGTTGCCGCTTGCGCCTGGCTGCGCGTTTGGCAGTCTCCGCCGCGCGACGTGTTTGCTCCATCTCGGCCTCCTCTGCCGCGTCTGCAACGGCGCGCGCAGCGACCCCGGCAACTCCGGCGGCGTAGGCTTCCTCCTCGGGTCGTAGACGTCCTGCAGAGCCCTCCTCGCCTGATCCGGCAGTCGCGGCCGCGGCGGCTGCGGAATCATTCCGGCCCACGCCGGGCTCGTCACCATGCGCCGGGAGAAACTGCCGCGGTGGCGCCCTCGCGCGCTCTGACGCGCGCGCTCGACCTGGTCGACTAGATGTTGCGGCGGCGGATCCATGCCGGAGAGTGGAGGAGAGCTAGGGTTTGTGCTCTTGGACTCGGCCGGCCGGAGCACATTTAAAGAGCTCCACCGCCCACAGTTTATTAATGCCGGGTAGGTGACCGTTGTATCACACTGACACGAGGGCCAAGCGTGGGCCAGGGGCGGACTAGGGCAGGACACAAAAGAGCTCCGCTCGCGTCCGGGGCCGACGCATCGGTGGCCCAAATTTGGGCCAGGGATGCGTCGCGGCGGACCAAAAAACGGACTGCGGTCCGTTTGCGTCGCCCCGTTGGGCCGTGTTTTTGCCCCTTGCGGACAGGAACGGAGGCGCGCGGACTCGATACGTCGCCCCGTTGGAGTCATCCTTAGGAGGGTGGTTGTACCCCCAGTCCACTGGAGTTCAAACCCCAGGTTTGATATTGTTGTTTCTCATTTAGGTAGAATATTCTTCAGTGGGAGGCGACGTTCCCGTCGACAGCGAGGCGCCTATAGTGATTTCGTCAATCTCAAGACTCGACCCGCCGGGTCGGTACTTCGGAGGTGCTCATAGGGTAGGGTGTGCGTGCGTTCATAGGGTGAGTGTATGCACGTGTATGTGAGTGTCTGTGTTTGTACTGTGTTTCGCAAAAAAAACAAGGTGTGGGTTTGTAGCCGTACCACTCCAATATGGGTTTCTCAACTGGGCCAAGCTGACATGATACATGTTGTGTTGATATTTTGTTAAGTGTTTGGTGGCCCAGGTGTGTTGGGACATGATGAGAAGAGATGTTTTTACAAACATATCCAAAATGTTACACCAAAGCCCTTGAACAAAATAAACAAAAGAAATCAGGGCCTCGGGCCACCCATCCGAGCTCTCAGTGCGGAGAGCAGCTTGCCGGCGGCGGCGCGAGGAGGTAGCAGTGGGAGGAGCTGTCTCCGGGCGCTGGGACGACGGAGAGGGTCGCGGGCGGCGGCGGCGGCGGCCTGCTCTGCGGCCGGGGGCGATGGCAGCGGCAGATGCAGGCGGCGGCGGTCGACGGCCTCCTGCGGCTCCAGGCACTGGGAGGCCGCGGTAGAAGGTCACTGGCGTATCCATAAGGCGGCGCGAGTCTCTGGGGCGGTGGCGGGGCGATTTGGTGGCTGGCGACGAGAATGAAGACGGGAACGAGAGAGGAGAGAGAGGGGCACGAGGGAAATGGGAGAAGATTTTCGGCCGGGCTGGGAGGCTCACTGCTCGGGTAGGGCCCACACATGGGATTTTCTGTATGAGGCGTGCAGGGCTGAGTTGTGAAGCTCGATCTTAGCTTCTCTTCTCGGCCTGGCCGGGAGCCCTTTTTGGGGCATGGTGGGCATGGCCCAGATGCATACACGGGCTACCAAACAACAAAAAAATGGGTGGGGGAGATTTTCCGAGACCACCGGGCTACCAAACGTCCGCGGAACCGACCAAAGGGGTCGAGATCAGACACATGTTCGCAGATATTTGCAATTGCAAGCCCTCGAAGAAAAGAAAACTACATTAGAATCCTTACTTAAATGTGCAACTACCCCCGTCATGGTCTGACGGTGCCGAATTCAGCGAAGAACCATAACTCAGAAGAGTGTCGTGAGCCGATGAAGAAACTAGCCATCTACGAAAGCCATTTTGCTTTGGAGCGTCGACCGGGATCATCCCCATTCTCCACCCGAACACCTAAAATAGCTGAGCACACCGGCCTCCTCGACGCTGCCACAGATGATGGGCTTTATCCTGGATGCGATGTTGCCGTCAACGCCAAAAATAACACCGCCACACACAAGACCCGCCGACCAGAAGGAATGGCGAGGACACAAATTCCTGAATCCCTTAGAATTGCCGCAAAGGACGTCGCCGAGATGGAGCCATACTTACGGAATTTTTTTCAACTTGGCGATGACAACCACATTGATGCAACGCCACCAGACAAACCTATCCTAAATATATCTACGCGCCTGACGTAGAGATCCGGGCTCAACCATATTCACCACACCAGAGGACAGGGCAGAGGTGAAGGAGTGTGCGGCCTCGCCGGCGGAGAGTGGGATTTGGTGCGCCCTCTTTTTCGCCTATGGGAACCGTCAGAGCAAAGGTGACAGTTCATCCTCTGGTGCTGCCGCTCTGTTATGAGGACGACACGAGGTCACTTGGGTTCAAAGCAAGCAGCGGATGTGGATGTTATATCGAGTGATACCACATCTCAAGTGATATATAACATGTAGCCATTTCTCAAAATTCAAATTTACATGTTTCAAAGTATTTCAAAATGAATATGTGGATGATCGTAAGATGTGTGTTTACGAACCCTAAAATTTGCGAAACCAAATTTGAAATACATGTAGAGAAACAAAAGATACAAATCCGATATTAATAGTCTTACAAGAAGACAAAAATACAAGATGACACTATTCACATACAATTTTTTTTTGTGAATTTGGTTATGAAAATTTTAGCGAATATAAGCACACATCTTGTAAATATCTAAAGAAAATCGGAACTTTTGACATTTAAAATTTTGAATTTTGATGAGTGGAGTATATGGCTATTATATAACGTATTACGTATGGTATCACTAAATATTTTCCCCAGCACTTCCTGCGTACACTCTATGCAACTACACAAGACACGAGCGGCGGAGCGGGTCCTCGACCGAGAATGATCTAAAAAAAAGTTAGGATCCAGAAGCTCTCGAGCAATGGCCGCTGAACTGCTGGCGGCGCCCCGCGGAAACGTCCGTTCATCCTGCCCACGACCACCACGACCACAACCACCACTACCGCCGCCAACGGAACCACCACCACAACCACCACCACCGTCTCCGCCGCCGCCAACGGCACCACCACCACCACAACCACCATCACCGTCTCCACCGCCGCCTACGGCACCACCGCCGCCTACGGCACCACCATATCCTCCCTCAGCCAAGACGACCTTTGCGAGATCTTCCTCCGCCTGCCGGACCTCCCGGCCCTCGTCCGCGCCGCGCTCACCTGCCGCTCATGGCTCGGCGCCGTCCGCACCTCCCCTGCCTTCCGCCGCCTGTTCCGTGCTCTCCACCCGGCGCCCCTCATCGGCCTCTTTCTCAATATAAACGGCGACACCAACCCCTTCTTCGTACCCATGCGCCTTTCTGATTCCGATTCCGATTCCGATGTCACAGCCGCCCTTCGCTGCGGCGACTTCTTCCTCACTTCCCTCCCACGGTCGTTCTCGGGTTGGGCTGTCACCGATTGCCGCGACGGTCGCATCCTCCTATGGAACAAGCAAGATGATAATGATCTGTCCCTTGCTACCCTGAACCCCATGACCTGGAAAGTGGACATCCTCCCGTCGCCGGCCGGTATCGCCGCTGGTAGCCGCCGCCATTTCAATCTCATTGGTTTCTACCTTCAGTCATCCGATGAGAAACCCCGGTTGTTCCGTGTGATTTGTGTCTGTTCGACTAAGCATAGGGTTCGTGCTGCCATCTTCTCGTCAGAGACGTGGGATTGGGTCATCCAGCCGTGGGTGTACATCGGTGGAAGCAACAGTCTAAAGTTCAAGGTTGGCTCACTGGTCAATGGTTCCATTTACTGGCCTTTCCACGGCGAAGGACGCATGATTAGGATAAACATCGACACCTTGGATACCACCCTTGTAGATCTACCCGGGCAAGTGGAGGTGGATGGGTTCAATTTCAAAGTTGGGGATACTAAGGACGGTGAGCTTTGCATTGTCTATCAATCTGGATTACTCCTCGATGTTTGGATCCGTAGTATGGATAGTGATGGAACTGAGATATGGGTGCCGCAGGGCAGAATCTCTTTGAGTGCAGAAATTGATCGGCTCACTCAGGAATTGCATGGCTTTATCAAAATCGTGCAAGTTAGGTCTGGACATGTGTACTTGTCGATGAAGTGCACGACCCCTGCTGGTGCATTGCTTCGCTCCCTCTTCTCCCTTTCCTTGGATACCTTTATGCTTGAGTTACTGCTTGAGGGGAATTTGATGTCTATTTCTATCCGTATATAATGGCCTGGCCTCCTTCTTTGGTTGCTGATGATGGAAGCATTGGTCATGATGCTGACTGAAGGTTCTCACTAAGTAAAGTCTTGCAGCTGTTTGTCATTTGCATAGGAGGAAATGAATGGAAATTTGTTGGTATGACTTAACCATTATCAATTGCGTTGTTGATGCAAAAGAATATCTGGCTGGCAATGGCATTGCAAACTGGATCATTCCTTCTATCTTTTTTTTTGAAACGAAGATTCCTTCTATCTTAAGTACTGCTTATTCCCATGTAAACCCTTTGTTGATTTAAAACTGTTGGTACAATGTTGGAGCTAATGAATTTTATGGCAGAATGGATTTTCAACTACTGTGTACTTTCTACGGAATGTTCTACGGAATGCTACTATGTTGCATTAGATGCTAGGCCCCCACTAACCAATTTGTGCCTACTTTTTGTGTTTGTGTTCGTCATATATTTGAGAGACAGACCAGGACTGCTAGTTCTGGAAAACTGTAATCATAATAAATTTTGAATACAATGAGCTTTCTAACATGCGTCTATTACTCTACCATGAATCTCCTTATACATATTACCTTTTGACTAGGAAGAACTGTGAATTGTCGACGTGTATAGTATTTTTTTTCTGTTTTCCATTTTTACTGCAAGATCTCTTCATTTTGAGGCTGTTTTTCTCCATTTCTAGTGCACAATCCCTTCATCTTGTTGATCCTTTTTTTTAAGCTTTGCTATTTTTTGTTGCATATGCAACTAATATTAATATAAATTGGCTTTTAAGTGAACTATTTTTGTTGGATATGTTTCTCACATAATTTTTTTAATGGTTTGGTGATGACTTATTATAATTGTCTTTCAGTTCACGATGTTGGTCAGTCGGTCCGTTGGTTGACTGGACTTGCGAGAGTTTTGAAAGTAGTTATTGTTTTTTTGCATTCCAGTGTGCTATATTTGTGTATCCCTTATTTCCAAGCCATGTGGCCCTCAATTCATGCTCTAGCACTATGTATGCAATGTACTTTCGTACTTGATAGCTCACCTATACTTTACCAATTGCGGACTCTTTTTCAACAAGGAGATGATCACAAACATCTGTGGCAAAGACAGTGGCATGCAAATGAAGGAACAACCAAAGACAGAGAGTTAGAGACAGTATGAACGTCAACCAGTTCGCCCGAGAGCAGACATGGCGATGCAGTTTTCTAGGTGCAGAAGACAGAACATAACAGGTCCTTGCATTTTTGTCAATTTTCTTCTAGAACTCAAGATGGCCATATTTCTTAAAGTTAATTCACATTTGGTCTTTGATGTATTACTGAATCTAGCTAGTTAGCAAGGTAATTAGGCGTCGTTAAGAAATTACTCATAGATGTGTTAGGCGGGAATATGCAATGAACTAGGCTCCATCAGGTGTAGAAGTGGTCTAAGGAATCTGGACAGTCTGATGTACATGAAACCCCTCCGGTAACTCCACATTCCTGGAAAACGATCACCAAATATTAGCTTCATTCCATAATTTCCTAAGATTCTATTTTTTTATCCCGTTTGTTTATTTCAGTATAGGATGCATCTTAACATGAAATTGTATACTGTATAAAAGTGAACCATAACCTTTACATCTATCTTGGAGATCTCTAGTGATGCTTGCTAGTTTGATTTGCAGAAAGAATGCACATGAGCTCGACCGAGGATTTTCTAATTAGAACATGCAAATAGTCAAAACAGCCTCATGCCATGTAAATGATCTTCACAGAATAATCTCATGGTTTTTAAGACAATTCCACATGGCTCCTACATCAGGCTACTACCCAATGGCTACCTAAAATGCCATGGTAGCATCAAACTTATTCTTCATCGTTCCGTACGTCCAACTCCCGTGGGATTTTTCTCCAGGCCATGCGACTCCACCCGAGCCTGGCAACTTCAGCATCTGCACTTGACCAAAGAACGAGCAGCAATATTTTTCCCTTCTTACGAACGTAAAGATCAAACTGCAATACATGTGGCAAATATACTGGAAGTTCATCAGAAGGTAATCATGTCGCTCGCAGAGTGGACTAAAATCGCACAACGACGTTTACTCCGATGGTCAATGAGAAGATGATGGCAATGATGGCCATCGAAGCAGCTCTATGGTTCATGGTCACCATGGCTACACCCTGTGCTGCTCCCCCATTGCTCAGCTCACTGTTGCCGCGGTTTTGTCCAAGTTTCATCCCCGTCTTGTTCTCCCCGGGGGGTCTGTTCTTCTGTGTTGTCTTGACCAAACTTGGTTGTGAAGAACATGCAGCTGAGTCAACTGGCGTGACAGGATCTATTGCGGGCTGTTTCTGCTCCAGACACATTACTCAGCGTGGCTGTTTCGGCAACCTCATCCGCGCTCAATTCATCTGAGATTTGCGGTTGATGTGCCGTCATCAGTGTTACCGCGATGATCGGCGTTGATGTGGTCTCTTGATCAGTGCCATCATCGTGCCTCTTCTGTTCTTTGTCGGCGATGTCCGGGCTGCTGATGGTAGTACTAGTGCTTTCATCAGAGTTCTCCACATCTTCGGTGGCCCAAACATGACAGTTCAGAATAAACAGGCAGGTAAAATGAGGCTTCTACACCTTGTATTACGTGGATGATCACACGAAGAAGCAGTGAACAAATCTAAATGAGAGCAAGAGGAAACCAATACATGTGGCGTGATCTCATTCTCGATGTCACCGTTCATTAAATTCTGTCCAGCATTCTCGATGCCACCACAGCGCTGATTTTTTTTAGTTCAATAAAGACAGTGCTACACAAGAGGTTTTCAGTTATCACGGTTGTTCTTGAGCATAGGAAATAGAGCTGACTGTATCATCGATGATTTCGGTTCATTCCCTGCTTGGGCTTGTACCAAATTTATCTGCAGGTTCGCGGTCCTGAAACCGATAGATAAGAATATTATGAACAAAAAGAAGGGACCAGCTACCAAATTGCAAGCAATACATTCATGACTAGGGGACTAAGCGCGGCTTTGCCGCACCCGTGGGCTAATTTTTTTTAAAAAAATTCGTTTGCAAAACTGCTGAAGTGGATAAACCGTCTGCGTTTCGGAAATTATTCCTGTTTTCGAATAGTTTAACATATTTGAGTTCCTTTTGGCGTCTACGAAATATGCAAATTTGGAAGGCCCGTGGAAATTTGAAATTTGAATTTTTGTCGTGCATATTTATTTTCCTTTCCCTATGGAAATTTGGTATATTTGTCATTTTATTTTGTGGGTGTAGTTGAAATTTTTTGGCTTGCATTATTTAGAGTTTTTGCGAAATTATATAGAAATTTGGATCCATTTATTTTCTTTTGTGGCCATGTTTGAAATTTTTACTTTGCATTATTTGGGATTATTTCAAATCAGATGGAAAGTTGGCATATTTGTCTTTTTTTGTGTGAACATATTTGGAATTATCAGGTTGCATTATTTGAAATTATGTGGAAATCATATTTATTTTCTTTAGTGGCCATATTTGAATTTTTTTAGTTTGCGTTATTTAGAATTTTTCAGTATCGTATGGAAAATTGGATAAGCAATTAGTTTTGTTTTGCGATCATATTATTTTTCCATATTATTTGGACGATATTTTCCAAGATATTAATTTTGCATTTTTAATCATTTTATGGAATGAATTTGGAGTTCCTTCAAATATTTACCGTGTTGAAATATTCAAATATGTTTGCACTATGCCGTAAGTAGTTAGTTTTTTTTGTGATCATTTTGGCATTTTTTTCATATTTGTTGGAATTATTTAGAGTTTTTCGAAATTATATGGAAATTTGGATCTATTTATTTTCTTTTGTGTCCATGTTTGACATTTTTACTTTGCATTATTTGGGATTATTTCAAATCACATGGAAAGTTGGCATGTTTGTCTTTTTTTTGTGAACATATTTGGAATTAGCAGGTTGCATTATTTGAAATTATGTGGAAATCATATTTATTTTCTTTGGTGGCCATATTTGAATTTTTTAGTTTGCATTATTTAGAATTTTTCAATGTTGTACGGGAAATTGGATAAGCAATTTGTTTTATTTTGCAATCATATTATTTTTACATATTATTTGGATGGATATTTTTGAAGATATTAATTTTGCATTTTTAGTCATTTTATGGAATGAATTTGGAGTTCCTTCAAATATTTACCGTGTTGAAATATTCAATTTTGGTTGCACTATGCCGTAAGTAATTAGTTTTTTTTTCCACGTGATCAATTTGATATATTTCCCATTATGTTTTTTGGATGTATGTATTTGAAGTTTTTTATTTTTGTTTTTTAAAAATTGTTAATTTTGCATTTGTATTCGTTTTCTGAAATGATTTTGGAGTTTCTTCAAATATTTACCGTACTAAAATATTCAAATATGTTTGCATTATGACGTAAGTAATTAGTTTTTTTTTTCCGTGATAAATTTGATATAGTTTCCATATTATTTTTTTTGGATGTACATGTTTAAAAAAAATTTAAAAAAATTGTAAGGAAAATTTGGGGCATTTTTTTTAAACAATTTCAAAAAAAAAAACGGCAGGCTGGCTCACAGTGGCCAGATCTGGCCGGAGCCGCCCGGAACGGCGTCGGCCTCGCCGGCGACGCGCCGGTGTGTTTTGGCATGCGAAACTGCCCGCATCCAACGCGGCGGCTCGCGGCCGACCCGTACGTGGCGGCGCCGCCTGGGTTTGGTCGCCGGAGCGGCCGCGCCAGCGCGGGGAAGCGGCAGAGGATGGCGGGCGCGGCGGAGTCAAATCTGGTGGCCTCGTGGCGTCCCGGATGAAATCCGTGAGCGAGGAGGGAGAGGGGAGGACGGGGAAGGTCGGCGGAGGGTCAGATTCGCGCGGGGAGGGGCGGAGACGGCGAGCGCGGCGTCGGTGGCGCCGGCGAACTCGGCCGACGCGCGCGCGAGAGAGGACGGGACGGTCACGTGACGGTTTTGCACGGAGCCCCCGCAGTTTTACACGTTTTGCATTTTGGTCCAATCGCAGTGGCGACCTTGGAATTCATGCGAATTTGAAAAAACAGAGGGTTTTTTTTGCAAAATGGGGTGGCGACCGGGTGGGCGACTGGCTGGGCGCGCGGTGACCGGCGGGCGACCAGGGCGACGTGGCCGCATCTGATTGGCCATTAATCGGGATGAACAGTGGCACTCGGGTTTGGGGGCGATGTGGCTGAATCACGGCCGTCCGTCGCGCGGATCGGACGGCCGTGGTTTGGGGGCTACGTGGAGGCAGGAGAGGGCGCGGAATCTGCGGCCCTTTATATATAGTAGAATGTATCTTGATTTATGTAAATTTCTCCAAAGGTTTGCATAAAGAGACAAACCAGAACAAACTTCTACTATCGACTATCGAGTTCACCCTTTCCCCTCTCGCTCCCGTGCCGCTCTCGGGCGGCACCGGGGCGCCCTAGCCCTAGCCCGCCACCCCCCTCCTCTCCGTCCCCGTCCCCGCCACTGCCGCCGGCCTTGCCGCGGTGGCGGCGGCCCCCGGCCTCCACAAAGACGGCAGGGGAGAGCTCACGGTGGACGCGGCCATCTCCGTCGGCGTTCTTACGAGACAGCGGTGCCGCCCTCGCGAGGAAGAGCTGGGCTCTTCTTCGGCCTGGGGCGCACCGCTGTGCCGGCACGGCGGCGGAGGCGTAGCGGCCGCGTGTGCCTGATCTGGGCCGCCAGGGCCCGATCTGGGCGGTGCGGGCCGAGCCTGCCCACCTCGCTTCGGCGACCTCCGGTCCCGCCTGCGCGGAGGCGCGCCCGGATGATGTCCTCCGGCATGCTGTCGGCGTTTTTGCCGGCCTCTTCCGGGCCATGCGCTCCCGATGTCTGGGGCGGCGGCCCAGGCCCCTGCTCGCGCGGTCGTCGCGGTGGGGGCTCAACCTGCAGCTGCCGAGATGGCAGGCTGCAGAGGCGTGAAGGTAGGCGGCGACATCTGCAGTCCGTTCTGGATCTGCCGGGCCCCGATCTGGGCTGCCCGGGCCGCGTCAAAATGCGAGGTTGCTCTGTCGTGTTGGCCGCGGTGGCGGTGCAGCGTTCGCCTTCATCGGATTTGCTGGGTCGCTAGGTGGTGCTTCCGGCGCCGGCCGTGCTCGCCAGGGTTGGCAGTACGTTTCGAGCTTCAACTGACTCTGTGGTGGCGGTTTTCCCTCCGACCTTCGTGTTCGTGCTCGAGTAGGTGTTGACGCGCTGTGTGTGGTGCAGCCGTCGTGGTCTCGCCGGCTTAGCGTCTCTGGACGTCTAGTTCCGGGTCTGGCCGGGCCCTGTCTACCAGCTCTTGCATTCAGCCTGTGGGTTTATCTAGTTGCGACTAGATCTGAGTGCGTTCTAGGTTGGGGGTGTGGTGGTGATCTCTGCCTTGTCTACTCTAAGTTCTTGCGACGGCGACCGGATTTTCTGGTCTGGATGGATCCTGGCAAAAGTTGTGCCTGGCTATGGCCAGAGTCAGGGACGACGTCACCTCCGGGTGTCGTTTCCTTGTTGAAGGCGTCCTGATGGTGATTCTTCGGTCTGATTTGATGGACTCCGTCCCTTCGCATCGAGCTGCCCCCTGGTGGCCAAAGTGTCGAGCGCGCTTCTCTTGTAGTTTGTAGATCACCCTGTGTGCTCTTTCCTGAGCCATAGGGGTGGTTGGTTAGGGGTCTTGGTGAAAGCTTTGCAGGACCTCGGTCTCTGCCGACGACGTTGACGCGCTCTCGCGCCATGCACCTTCTTGGAGGCGTCGCCGCAAGACCCCCCCCTCCTTTGGGTCCTCGAGTTCTACCAGGTTGCCGGCCCAGCGTTGTGCCCCATCGGGCTGTAGTGAAGATGCGCTGAAGGACGGTTGATGGACATGGTCATGATCGCCCTGGGGCAACAGAAGACAAAGCTCTCTCAACTTCTTCTTTTGTGTTTTTTTTTGTTGTCGGTTCGTTGGGCGCTTTGCGCTCTTGTGTGTGTTGTAACTCTTGGTGTAATCCTTTAGCTGGTTGTTGGCTTTATTAATTCAAAACTGGGCTCTGCTCAAGCCTTCCGTCTAAAGAGACAAACCAATTCATCAGCAGCAATCTCATCCACCTTCGCCTGGATCTCATGAAGCTCCTATGTTTTCTTTCCATCATGAAACCATCAAAAGAATTGTCACACATGCAAGGTTTAATGTCACTTCAACAACAAACCTACTAGGTTGCATACTCGAATTAACAAAAATATAAGTTATGGGGAACAACGAGATCCATCTATGCAAATTTCAAACGGTCGACGAGTTCGACAGTTTGACAAAATTAATCGAAAAATGGTACAGACTTTGCTTTAAAATTGAAAGGTAGAGTGGATGAAAGTCGGAACTGATCACGGGATCTTCGACGCGCAGATAAACCAATTCTCAAACCTAGGTTCTTGATGCATAAGTGCTCATCAGATTTTCGCATATGTGCTCATCAGGTTTCCGTGCAGGAACTCCACTGTTTCGGCCCGATAAGTGCCGAAAGGAGAGTTTTGGCTTGGGCACTGCCGAAAGTAAGTGTGTCAGCTCGGGAAGTGCCGACGGTGTGCTATTCTTTAAATTGATTCAATTCCGTGTATTAGTTTTCAATTTTATATATTAAAAATAATATTAAAAAAATCCCCTGTCACTGCACGCAACTCAGTTAGGCTCAAGAATTGTGGACTTGGGCCTACGTACACTCTAAGCAACTGCAGAATAATTAGGAAAAAGTATAGTTTTCACCCCCACATCTAACGATTTGGAGAGAATTCACCCCAAATTGCAAAACCGGATAATTTGAATCCTGAAATATGCCACTTTGGCTAAATCAAACCCTGGAGGTTGTTTTGCATCGATTTGAGCGGTTTTGAGTCGATTTTGGGCGGTTTTGGACGAGGATGGACTTGTTGACGTGGCGCTGACGTGGCAAGTCAGTTAACAGACGTTAGTGACATGTGGGTCCCACCTGTCAGTGTATTTTCAGACACGATTTGAACAGTGAATACTGGGTCCCACCTGTCAGTCTCAGACCAAACGTTTTATTACCTCCCTGGCGTAAACGTTGCAGTTACTCCCCACTCAGTCACTCACCGCTTTGTCTCGTCGTCTCCTCTCCTCGAGCTCGTTGCCGTCTCGCTCGCCGGCGGAGAAGCCCGGCTACTTCGCCGCCCGTCGCCGCCGCGACTCATCGCATCCGTCGCGGCTCACCGCGGCCGTCCTGGTAAGGTAAGTTTCCTCCACCTATTCGCTTGTTGTAGCTCGCTTATTCGTCTCTACGTCGGCGCTGATGATGTTTCCGTCGCTAGGGTTCGTCGTCCGTCAATTAGGTTTAGGTTATTTGCCGGCGCATAGATTCATCGCTTCTGAAGCTGTTGTGATACTGTATTTCTTCTTTGAAACCACCTTACCCCCTCGATTTCTCTTACTGATTTTGCTAGTCCGCCATGGCGCCAAAGAGCGGGTACATCATCCTCGACGGTACGGATTCAGAGGATGATGCAGCGCCAGAGGTTAAGGTTGATGTAGAGATGGAGGATTCTTCAGATGATTCATCCACTGATGCTATGGTAGGCTCAGATGGGGATTCATCCCCATCTGAAGATGGTTCGTCCTCTGAGGATGAATCGATGGAAGATGAATCCATGGAAGATGGTGAATCCTCTGAAGAAGAAGAGGATGTGTGCATTTGTGAGACATGCATTTGGGAAAGGGAGAACAACATGGTTGTCAGAGGTAGTTTTTCTGTTCAATGTTGTTCTTCAGTTGTGAATTCTATATGTTTTTGATTGCTGACTGTCTATTTGCTTGTTTGCAGGTCCAAAGTTCCCTGGCAACGACAGCTTTGACACTCTCTGCGTATTCCCCAATAGAGTTGCGCTGTTTCCTCAGGAAGTTAAGCTTCTGAGGCACATTTGTGCTGAACAAGCTCCAAAGACACCCATCTATGTAACTTTGATGAAGGAGGCACAAGTGCTCAGTGATGGTAGAGGCAAAATGGTCAGTACATTTGCGCATAGATTGTTTTTTCTAGTTTGTGGTCAGTACTCACTTGCTAGTGTCTTTTACATATGTGAATATTTGTCTCTGTGTGTTGCAGTACTTCAGCAAAGAGTTCACCAGGGTTCACATCATGCCCAAGATCAAAGCTAGTGGAACTGATGTGATTGTCCACTACATGAAGAACACCAGAACAACTTCAGTTAGGATGAAAATTGGGAAAAGTGACAAGCTTGCCATCATGACCAAGAACTGGACAAATGTGCTGAATGTTACCAGGTGGGAGGCAACTAACCATGTGGTCATGTTCTGGTTTCGCAGTGCCACAAAGGCAGCAATTCATCTGTATGTTGACAAGATCACTCCAGGTGCATTTGGGCTAAATGAACAGGAGCACTGGCGTGTCATAGAAGACTGATGAAGCTGCAGGAATGTAATGAAGCAGATGGTGCTTGTCTAGGAGTACTTGTTTAGTCTTGTTAGTTAATGGTCTGTAATGAATCTTAAGTAGTTGCTGTTGGTCATACTTGTGAGCCTTGTGCTCTCTTTTGTGCTGTAATGAACCATATGTTGGTCATGTCCAGGTGTTTGTTAGGTACTTTTATCTGTGATGTTTTATATGTGATGATGTGTTTGTGATGATGTTTTTAAGCATGGTTGTTTACAAACAGATGGTGTTGTTTCTGTTATTAAGCATGGCTGTGATGGTGCTGTTGTTAAGCATGGTTGTTTACAAACAAATCATCTGTTGTTAAGCATGGTTGTTTACAAACAGATGGTGTTGTTTCTGTTATTAAGCATGGTTGTGATGGTGCTGTTTATCTGTTCATCTGTTTCTGCAGCTTGTGTTTGGCTGAAAAACACAATTGTTTGGCTCAAAATTAAACATAGATGACATCATTCCAAATTGTTCAACTGGAACTACATTGTGGCAACAACATTTTTACAAAGTGATTCAACAGAAACTAAATGGGTACATCATTTCCTTGCTAGGATTTAGGTATCACATAATTCCCTGATTTTAGCCAGTTTTTCTCTGTTTGCTTCCTTGATGTGGAACAAGTCATAGAGCTTGTACTCTAACTTCTTTATGTACTCCTTCTGGTCAAGTACTTTTGTTTCAACTCCTCTAATTCCTTCTGCTCACCATGTTGTACAGCTTTGAACATTTCAAACTGCTCTAGTAACTGAGCTCTTTGCTTCTTCAACTCCTTCAGTTCCAGCTGCTCACCCTTCTGCACAGTTTTCATCATCTGGAACTGCTCAAGCAACTGAGCATTTTGTTTCTTCACTTCCTCCACTTCCAGTTGCTCATTCTGCTTCATAAGTTCCATCTTCTGCAATTGTTCCTGCATCTGAATATTTTGATTCTTCAGTACATCTAGTTCTTTCTATGTTATCACCTTTGATGAATTGGCTTCTTCCAGTAAATTTTTTCTTAGCTTTTGTTGAGTTTCATTCATCCAGTTGTCCATGTCTTCTAAAAGACTGAGTATTTCTTCTCCACCTTCTTCTTCTGTTCTGAAATATTGTGCAGCAGTGTTGCATTTTGGTGGTTGTTCTCAATTAGCCGATTTTCACTTCCCTGATGCATAGCCCATAACCTAGCAAGACAATTCTGCAAACCTCCATGCCATTCTTGATCAATCCATCCTACAAACCCACAGTTCTCAGATTTCTACAAAATGGAAGAAATTCAGAGTTAGTGTTTAAACTGACAGCAATTCAGAGCTAGTGTCTAGACTGACAGAAATTCAGAGTTCAGTGCAAGCAGTACAAAATTCAGAAGTCGAATCTACTTGTGTCACTCACATTCTTGAGTGGACAAAGGTAGAAACGTCTCCCTGTCATGTTTCCTTCAAATGCAACAAACATCTCGGGCTTCAGCCTGTGAATTGGACAGAGCACAGTGGCGTCCGCATCAACCCCACAAAATACAGGGTCCTGAACTGAATCAGGCGCGTCATCTCTGTACGTGATCTACGAGATTGGTTACTTCATCAGCAAATTTGGGAATCAAAGTTGGAAGAAGAAGCAAACTGGATTCCTAACCCTAGCTGCGTCGTGGCGGAGCACTTACATCTAGCAGATAAGAAGGTGTCTCGGGCTCGACCAGCATCTGGGCGAGCGGCGTGTCGAGGAGGGTGGAGCTCGAGATTGAGCAGAGCGGGTGCCAGTTCTCGTTCATGGCGTCGTGGCGGAACGACGGCGCGGCGGAGCGGCTGGAGCTTGGACAAAAGGCGGCAACTTTCAGACAAAGCTGGCTGTCTGCGCACCACATTTGCATAAACAACCCTCACCTTCATTTTCTTTTCGCAAACAGGCCCTCCCTCGTCCCAGGCAGTTATCACCTTTTCAGACAAAACGACGAGATCGACCACCACTTCTGCGCCTTTCCTTGCGTGTCCACGACCACCACCACTTCGACCTCTCCGTCGTCGACGCCACGACCACATTCCAGTACATGCTTCAGTACTTCCAAGTTCAACTAACTACTACATCTTCCAAGTACTACATCTGATGAACTACTACTACATCTTCCAAGTTCATGCTACTACATCTTACAACTACTACATCTGATAAACATAGTGCACACTTCATTTGTTCTGGACAAGCAGCAGACATCCCACAACCATGAGAGCAACAACAAGCTTCAGAAGAAGAACTGCTTCTGTCAGTTGCTCGCCAATGCTCTTCATCATCCTCTCATCATGCACCCCTTGGCGCATCCTATCTTCAGCTTCCTTCTTCTTCAGCTCCAACTGCTCCCTCCTTTCCTCTGCCCAACAAAATGTCTCTGCAGCATCCGTCAAATACATCACGTATTGCAGCTCCCAATACCAGAAATTTCACCCCCTCTGTTAATTAAGAAAGACCATAGCTTCAAAGACTTGAATATTTCCCCTTTTCGCAAACAAATTACCCGCCCGAATGAAAATAAATAAGAACAGAAATCGATTGAGAACATACCTTATGCTTCCTGCATTGGTAGTAGATCCAGCCTTCGTGCTGTCTAGTGCTGGAGCGGCGCCGCTGCACCTCCAGGCCGCAGCTGGGGCAGGACACCAGAGGGACGAACGGGGCCGGGCGGTGGTCAGAGGACTGGACCGAGCTCGACGCGGCCATGGCGGTCACCGTCGCGGGAGTGGCCTAGAGGCGGAGCAGGCGATGGGGATCGAAAGGGATCGAGCGAGAGGAGATGGGGATCGAGAGCTAGGGTTCGTCGAGAGCGAGACAGAATCATCCAGAAACGGCTAGGCTCAGCGATTTAATGCGTCAGGTTAGGACTAATCCGTCCAAAGCTATTAATCCAGGGGGAAATGTGCAAGAAAACGGCCTCAGAGCCACTAAAAAGTGGGACCCACGCTAGGACAGATTTAATTCAGGGAGGAATGTGTAAGAAAACGGTCACAACACTCACTGACAGGTGGACCCACGTCAAGTTTATAACGGACGTTATCAAGTCAGTAACGGCTATATGCCACATCAGCGCCACATCATCGACTCAAAACCACCCAAATTGATCAAAACCACTTCAGGGTTTGATTTAGCCAAAGTGGCATATTTCAGGGTTCAAATTGGACGGTTTTGGAGTTTGGGGGTGAATTCTCTGTGAAAACTATACTTTTTCCGAATAATTATAGTAGTTGGGCCCTTTCAAGTTCGGATCTAAAGAACTACACAAGGCATGAGCCGGCCCTTTCAAGTTAGGATCCAGAAGCTCTCTGGCTCCAGCACTCGAGCAATGGCCGGTGAACTGCCGGCGGCGCCACCGCGGAAACGTCCGTCAATCCTGCCCACTACCGCCGGCAATGGCACCACAGCCACCACCGATACCACCATCTCCTCCCTCAGCCAAGACGACCTTTGCGAGATCTTCCTCCGCCTGCCGGACCTCCCGGCCCTCGTCCGGGCCGCGCTCACCTGCCGCTCATGGCTCGGCGCCGTCTGCTCCTCCCCCGCCTTCCGCCGTCTTTTCCGGGATCTCCATCCGGCGCCCCTCATCGGCCTCTTCCTCAACTTAAACGGCGACACCAACCCCTTGTTCATACCCCTGCGCCTCTCTGATTCCGATTCCGATTCCCTTTTCGATTTCGATGTCACCGCCGCCCTTCGCCGCGGCGACTTCTTCCTCACTTCCCTCCCTCGATCGATCTCGGGTTGGACTGTCACCGACTGCCGCGACGGTTACATCCTCCTATGGAACAAGGAACATGATAATGATCTGTCCTTGGCTACCCTGAACCCCATGACCTGGGCCGTGGACATCCTCCCGTTGCCGGACGGCATCGCCGCTGGGAGCCGCCGCCATTTCGGTTTCATCGGTTTCCACCTGCAGTTCTCCGATGAGAATCCCTGGTTGTTCCGGGTGATCTGTGTCTGCGCGGATAAGCGTAGGGTTCGAGCTGCCATCTTCTCGTCAGAGACGTGGGATTGGGTCATCCTGCCGTGGGTGCACATCGGTGGAAACAACTGCCTAAAGTTCAAGGTTGGTTCACTGGTGAATGGTTCCATTTACTGGCCTTGCCATGGCGAAGGACGCATGGTTAGGATCAACACCGATACCTTGGATACCACCGTCGTAGATCTCCCTGGGCAAGTGGTGGTGGATGGGTTCAATTTCAAGGCTGGGGATACTAAGGACGGTGAGCTTTGCATTGTCTATGAATCTGGGTTGCTCCTCCATGTTTGGATCCGTAGTATGGACAGTGATGGAACTGAGATGTGGGTGCCGCAGAATAGTGTCTCTTTCAGTGCAGAAATTGAGCAGCTCACTGATGGCTTTATCAAAATTGTGCAAGTTAGGTCTGGATCTGTGTACTTGTCCATGACGCACCTGACCCCCGCTGGCATAATGTACAGCTCGGTCTTCTCCCTTTCCTTGGAGACCTTGGAGCTTGAGTTACTGGTTGATGGGCAATATGATGGTGACTCTGTCTATCCGTATATAATGGCCTGGCCTCCTTCTTTGGTTGCTGATGATGGGAGCATTGGACATGATGCTGAGTGAAGGTTCTCACTGAATTAAGTCTGCAGTTGTTTGTCATTTGCATACGAGGAAATGAATGGAAATATTTTCGGTATGACTTACAGTTATCGCGCAAGTTGTTGATGCAAAATAATATCTGTCTGGCATTGTAAACTAGAATATCGTTCCTTCTATCTTAAGTACTGCTTATTCCCATGTAAACCGTTTGTTGATTTGAAACTGTTGGTACATTGCTGGAGCTAGTGAATTTTATGGCAAAATGGATTTTCAACTACTTTGTACTTTCTACGGAATGCTACTATGTTGCATTAGATGTTAGGCCCCCATTAACCAATTTGTGCCTACTGTTTGTGTTTGTGTTCTTCGTATGTTGTGCCTACTTTGTACTTTCTATAGTATTTGTTTTCCATTTTTACTGCAAGATCTCTTTATTTTGATGATGCAATTTTTCTCTCCATTTCTACTGCACAGTCTCTTCATTTTGAGGATCCTTTTTCAAGCTTTGCTGTTTTTGTTGTTGCATGTGCAACTAGTAATAATATAAATTGGCCTTCACGTGCTTAATTTTTTTGTTGGATATGTTTTAATGGCTTGTTGAATTACTTGTTATAACTGTATTTTAGTTAACTGGACATGCGAGAGTTTTGAAAGTGGTTATTGTTTGTTGCATTCCCGTCTGCTGTATTTGTGTATCCCTTATTTCTATGCCAGATGACCCTCAGTGCATGCTCTAGCACTTCATATGTAATGTGCTGCGAATTTGCACTTTCATACTTGCTAGATCCCCTATGATTTACCAATTGTTGACTCTTTTTCGACACATGAATTAGATGGTCGAACTAACAAACACCCGCGGCAAAAGACAGGGGCATGGAAAAGAAGGAACAACCAAAGACAGAGAGTTAGAGGCAATAGGAACGTCAAACCAATTCTCCCGAGAGCATACAGGGAGATGAAATTTTTGTTGGTGCACAAGACAAAACACAACTTTTGTCCATGCATTTTTGTCAGTTTTCTTCTGGAAACTCAAGATAGCCACATTTGTTTAGGAAATTCACGCTCGGCCATGACGAGCGATTTTGCTGTATTACTGAATATAGCTAGCTAGCAAGGTATTTTGTCGTTAAATTGGAATTTCAACTAAAATTTAAGAAACTACTCATAGATGTGTTAGGGGGGGGGCGGGTATGCTATGAAATAGCTCCATCAGGTGTACAAGTGGACGAAGCAATCTGGACTCTGAGATACATGAAACCCCTCCCGCAACTTTCCTGGAAAAAGACGATCACCAAATATTGGCTTCATCCCATAATTTACTAAGATTCTAAATTAAAAAAAATTATCCTCGTTGTTTATTTCAGCATAGGATGTATCTGAACATGAAAGTATATACGTAGTTAGAGTGAACCATAAACTTCCACTTCTATATTGGGAATCTTTAGTGATGCTTTCTAGTTTGATTGGCAGAACAAATGCGCTTGACTGAGGGTTTTCGAATTAGAATATGGAAACAGTCAAACACCCTCGTGCAATGTAAAGGATCATCGCAGAATAATCTCAAGGTTTTAAGCCAATTCGACATGTTACTGCTTCCTACATCGGCTACTATCCAACGGCTAAGAAAAATGCCATGGTAGCATGGAACTTATTCTTCGTTCTGTACGTCCAACTCCCGTGGGATTTTTCTTCAGGCCATGCAATGCAACTCCACCTAAGCCTGGCAACTTCAGTATCTGTACTTGACCAAAGAACGAACTGCCATATTACGGACGCGAGATCAAACTGCAATGCGTGTCGCAACCATATATTACAAATTCATCTGAAGATGATCATGTCGCTCGCAGAGTGGAATAAAATCGCACAACGACGTTTACTCCAATGGTCAATGCGAAGATGATGGCAAGAATGGCCATTGAAGCAGCTCTACGGTTCATGGTCACCATGGCTACACCCTGTGCTGCTCCCCCTTTGCTCAGCTCACTGTTGCCGCAATCTTGTCCAAGTTTCATCCCCGTCTCATTCTCCTCCGGGTTCACGGGTCTCTTCTTCTGTGCTGTCTTGACCAAACTTGGTAGTGAAGAACATGCAGGTGAGTCAACTGGCGTGACAGGATCTATTGCCGGCTGTTTCTGCTCCTCGTGCTCAGACACATTACTCAGCGTGGCTGTTTCGGTAACCTTATCCGCCTTCAACTCATCTGAGATTTGCGGTTGATGTGCCTTCATCTGTGTTACTGCGGTGATCTGCGTTGTTGTGGTCTCTTGATCAGTACCATCATCGTGCCTCTTATGTTCTTCGTCGACGATATACGGATGCTGATGGTACTACTAGTGCTTTCATCAGAATTCTCCACATCTTCGGTGGCCTAAACATGACAGTTCATAATAAAAAGGCAGGAAAAATGAGTCTTCTACACCTGGTAATACATGGATGATCAGACAAAGCAGCAGTGAACAAATCTAACTGAGAGCAAGGGGAAACCAATACATGTGGTGTGATCTCATTCTCGATGATACCGTTCATTAAACTCTGTCCAGCATTCTCTATATCTCCACGGCCCTGAATAGAAAATTTTAGTTGAATAAAGACAGTGCTACGCAAGAGGTTTTCAGTTATCACAGTTGTTATTGAGCATAGGAAATAGAGCTGACCGTATCATCAATGATTTCGGTGCATTCCCTGCTTGAGCTTTGATTAAATTTATCTGCAGGTTTGGTGTCCTGAAAATCGATGATAAGAACATTATGCACAAAAATAAGGCACTAAGTACAGCAAGCAATACATGCATTATGTATCAAGATTTATGTAAATTTCTCCGAAGGTTTGCATAGAGACAAACCAATTCATCAGCAACGATCTCATCCACATTCGCCTGAATCTCCTCTGCTTTGTCACCATCCTGAAGACATAATTTAGATGAATTGTCACACATGCAAGGTTTTATATTTCACTTCAATGACAAACCTACTTGGTTGCATACTCGAATATACAAATAATATTTCAGCAACATCGCACACAGATTAAAGGGACTAACCAATCCATTGGCTTCAACCTCTGTATTCTCCCTGCTCAAACTCTCATCAGATTTATCGAACTTGCCCTGAATTCACGAATTTCAACCAAATCATGAGTGAAAGTCATCTAAATTTCACCTAAAAAGGAAAAGTACCATGAAAGCAACATTGTAATTAAAGAAGCCCATCTGCCCTCCTCACCTGCTCGTTCTCCACAGCTCCACCATCCACGACCTTCTCATCCTCCTTGCTGCAAAATCCACCAAACGAAACCCAATCTTATCATCCCGATCGGCGATCGCCCAACAAAATAGCACGAATCACATGCTAACGAACAGAGATAACTAGTAGGTACAAGACTGAGGGAAGTCTTTCCGTACCCGCGTGGGTGGTTCTTGGCCCTCTTGCGGTCGCCGCGGCGCCGCCACGCGACGACGGCGGCACCGACGATCGCGCCGCCGACGAGGAGCAGCACCCCAACGCCCTGCGGCGTGCGGACGCGCGCGCACACACGTCCCCTCATGGCGCCGCCGCTTCCCCTCGCCGCCTCTTCTCGATCACCTCCGCCTCTCCCACTGCCCGCCGAGCCGGGGCTGCTGCCAGTGCCAACTTCCATGACGGTGACGGCGACAATTAAGAAGAGCACCAGGCCAGCTCCAACAATAATTATCGGCCTCAGTTGAAGCTGTGGAGTTGGGATGGGGCGACTCCGACGCTTCCTTCTCTCGTGTTCTTGCGCGCGTACGTTCTAGAGGGAGGGAGACGAGAAGGTTGGGAGGCTTTAGGTAGTGCGATACGATCAAAGCTATGGCCGGTTTAGTCGCGTGGCGGCGACCAGGACTCTCGGATCATGGATAGAAAGTCCCTTTCCACTGACCGAAAGAAACCAACTTGTCCTCAGATAAAATATGTGCAAGGATTCTTTGTCTTGATTCAACAAGAAACTTGTCACCTAAAAATACAAGGAAATTCTAGTTTCAAAGAAAGTACACTTCCATACCATATTGAACGGAAGTTTTTGCCTTTCGGGGTTTAGGTCTCCATCCTTTTCTTTAATTGAAAATCATATTTGTGAGTTGTAAAAAAGATCTGAAAGCAATTACGGATGTAGCCAATGATATGTCTCACGAGCGTGCAAAAATTTAATTCGAGATACTTTGTATTTTTGGCTACGCAAAAATAATAAATATGAGAAAACTTAGAGATGTGAAAATAGCATAATCAAATATACACCTTCGTCTTTTTTGTGTAGCTCAAAATACTAGGAATTTGAAAAGTTGATATTTTTCTAGTTTGTGTGATATATTATTGGCTACCTCTGGATTCTGAATTTTAAAAGTTATAAATATGATTTTTTTTATTTTTTTGAGTAGAAGGAGCACCCGAACTTGGGAGCCAAATCTCCACTAATGTGAAGCTCTTAACAATGACACCCACTTTAGCAAAAAAAAAAACAATGACACCCACGAAACCTCTCGATCTGCACCTGCTCTTGCCACACGTAGGCACGTGCGTTGTGATATTCTATCTGGTTGCCGACATGAAGGTCCGACGCTGGTCCATTGGTCGATGACCACGTACGCTCTTCCGGCCATATATGAGACAAAATGGTTATCACAGTTTTTGTTCGGTAGGGCTCCCAAAATACTTTTCCTAGGGGCAGCTAGCTTGCTGGTGACCGTGGTCACGCTTGAAATTCCGACAGCATGATTTATCGTTTGTTGTCGGAATCTGCTGCGCCAAATGGGAAGAAGAGGAGAGGGACAAGATCGCCACTGCTACACCCCACCGTCGACTCTAGATCCAGTCCAGTTTCGCGGCCACCGACCACCGCTATGTGGCTGGTGTCGCCCCTGCTGTGGACTTGACATACCGCCCTCCTCAAAACTCGACCTCGAAGGTCTTGCCACCAAGTCATCTCTGTCGTTGGTGCGCAACCACACCCCAGCCGCTAAGGTCATTGCTCGCCATCGGCGCACTCCATGTTCGCTACCTTCTCCGCCACGCCTCCCTAGCGGTTATGAATAGCTCCTCCAGGTGAGTCCGACCGCCTCCTCCTTGGCGCCATGCGTCATGACTCCAACTTCCGGGTGCCTTCGTCTTGAGCATAGGGCGCCCCTTAAAGGTGTAGCCTGACGGGTCCTATCCGTATATATAAGCGTTTTTCGGATGACTTGTGTGGCGCCCCGACCTGACTGTTATACAGTGATGCTGTGTGTCACCGGTTAAGCGATACAACCGGAGGTTACGGGTTTATCAATCCCCGGCCAAAACCTTTGGCAGGTGTTGCTCAGAATGAATCATTGGCAACACAACACCCCGATTGATGTCTTAACACAGGCACAACCCTCAATGCATAATAGAGAGACCAAGACTTGTGGAACAACTGGCACATCACAGACTCTACGACACAAATCATTATAGTTCAACTCTTATAATAGAGAAAGATAGCAAATGACAACCAGAGGTCACAGACCCAACATTACAACATGCGGAAGCAAATTAGGTTGTTCTAAACAACAAGATCCAAATATGGCCTAAGAGGCCTACAGATAAACATCCAGCGCCAGCTGTTCCGGGATGTCCCAAGCTGCCACCTGGGAACCCCAGACTACTCGTCGACGTCCACAAAGAACCCACCTTCGAGGTCGGTGAAGTCCTCCTCTGAAACAAAACAAACGACGTTGAGTTCGACGAACTCGCAAGATTATAAATAAAGCTTTAGCTTAATGAGGCTTTCAAAGTTTATGGCTGTTTTGCATAAAGCTGAATTTATTTATGAAAGCATAACTCAATGGCATCGACTATTCAGAGTATTTTTAAAAGAGGTAAGAGTACTCTTTTCTTTCATTCACCCTTCTCATCATCAACCATTGTACCTGTTCATCAAAGGCACCTCCCCGAATCACCCTCGAGGAAGTCACCTTGCATTCTTGAGTGGTACCTTAGTACCCAGTTTTTAATCATTCCGTTCATGTTATTCTATGATCTTATCGTCCTTTCCCAAGTCGTCCGTAACCGTGGACACGGCTTTTCGAAAAGATTTAACCCTGCAGGGGTGCACTGTGTTTACCTTCGGTACCGCCCGACCCATTGCCTACACGTAGCTCTCTTCCGAGGAAAGCCGGCTGAGTGGGAACGGTTACAACCTTTACTTGTTAAAGACTAACCCAGGATCATCAGTGTGGACGGGACAGGTTCAGTGCCTCCAGCACCCTGCCCCGTGGCCACTCATTTTCCTAACACCACATCCTCATTTCTGTCTTGGCCACCATCTCAACGCACGCGCAAATGGAAGCTCAAACTAGAGGACCCTGGCTAGTCCCGCCCAAGTTAGTCGGTCGACGAGGGCTCCATATACCCCACCGAAAGGAAGCGCGCTCAGTCTTGGTTCAAGAGGTAAAGAACTCGCACCTAGGCGGCGAGGGTGAGACAAAACACCACCATACCAAAGTGGCCTCTCATCCCCACCTTTAAGCATTTATTACCTGTCACCACAATTTCTCCACCATCATCTGAACACTTCAACAACCTGTTTCCGACATGAAGTATCCATCGGACGGCTAAGCATTTAACTAAGCATGGCTAAGCAACAACATTGCATAGTTAAGTATTTCAGGCCCACCATACAATCCTATGGTTAATAGGAGGGAAACAGGTATTGGCATCGGAAACTTAATGCAACTATAGGATACTCTAATCCAACAAAATTGACATTTAGAACCGCATGCAATATTATAGTGGAGAAAATATTTGCGGAAACATAGGATAAGATATGCTCAGAGGGGGGATTACGCTTGCCTTGATCAAGGTACTGGTAGTACGGATCTTCGGGGTATTGCGGTGTAACCCCGGCTGCTTGATCTATCGTAGCACAAAACACGGAAGAAACAATCAATCACCACACAAGTTTTAACAAATGCAATGCGAAACACATAATGACATGACATTTTAAATCCCCGGGAAGAGGATGATTTACTCTATTCCATTTAAACGGAGTTTGGGTGCTTAAGGACTCACCTCAAGTATCCCGTGGAGTTAGGTCATGATCCATTTTTACTTGTTACTTAGAATAGGTGAAACCCTAGGTGTAACTTGCATATGAATGACATGCACATCTTAAGATGCATGGTTTGGGGTGATTAAACAATCTTGTAACAAGTACTAAGGGTGAGATGAAGGTTGGTGTTGAAACAGATTAAAAATTTGAGTATCCGGTTTCAGTTCCGGATAATTCCGGGTCTGGTACCGGGAGCAATCCGGTTTCAGGTCCGGAGGATTCCGGGTTTGGCACCGGAAGAAAAAGATCCGGAATTATTTCCGGGCCATTTCCGGACGTATTCCGGGCGAAAACGTGTGAGTCCAGTAGTTATTTCACTAATCGGTATAGATTCCGGAAAATTCCGGGACTGGTACCGGATGGTCCAGTTCGACGGAAATTGCTACTGCTACGACGAAAACGACGAACGAGAGGGAGAGGGAAGGGATGGAGTTGTCCAAATGGACCGCAAACTCACCCTGAGCTCGTAGGAGCGGTTGGTGAGGTCGGAGGTGGGCGGAGATGGCGGGAATCGTGATCGACGCCCGACGGCCGGAGTTGGAGAAGACGAGCACGGCGGCAACAATGCGGGCGACCCCGGCTCGATTCCTTTGGCTAGGACGGAGAGGATGACACGGCGTACCTTCCCACGGTCTTCGTTTTGCTCGGGGTGGCCTCAATCGACGGCGATGCGGCGGCTAAGCTCGGCGGCCATTGTTGCTAGGTCGTGGAGCTCGTGGGGGAGAGAAACGGAGAGAGGAGCAGGGGAACGAGTGGATGGGTGGGAGCAGTGGGCCTCGGGTGCTCTTCTCCTTGCAGGGGAGAGGGCAGAGGGGGCCCGGGCGCGGCATGCTCGAGCTGGCGCGGCGCGAGCGACGAGCTCGGTCGCTACAGAATGAAGACGATCTTGTCTGGTTCATCCGGTATGGATTCCGAAAATTTCTGGGTCTGATACCGGATGAACTTTCTTGACCAAAAATGGAACTGCTTTGGTATTTGCGGTTGCCGAAAGCAAACACAATTGAATTTGCAAGGATTGAATTTCGTTGTGCCCTTGTCCTCATTTGTTTTAAGTTGTTTAGCAGTTTAACAATGGATGCCATGCTGCTATGATGCATGAATGAAGCAAAAGCGAAAATTTTACTCGGGTTTTTGAGGTTCACAACTTTGGGCTGTTACAACTTGCCATACAAACAAATTTACGTGGACTTCAGATCAAAATTGAAATCCCCATGACCACAACTCCCTTGGTTCTGCATAAGTTGTTCCACCTTTTTCTAAATCACATATATATAGATATGTTTCACTGTGTGTTTGTTCACTAATTTTAATCAATATTTTGTCCACATTGTAATATCCAAAACATATTATAGTTTGGAATCAAGGGAGTATTATTTATACGCTTACACGGGTCGCCGGACTGAGACGAAAGTGGCGGACTATTCTTTTGTTTAGAAAAATAGTTTGATAAATTTGAGAGAAATACAAACAACTCCAAATTATCGAAATACTAAAATGATTTAAAAAGGTCCACCATTTCAGAAGTTACTTTAGCTATTTCCCACCCAAGAAAATATATAATTGGTGTCTATGCTTAACCCTTTTTTTTATAGAAAATTCGCAATATAACCGGTGTCTATGCTTAACTCATTTTCAGAAAAATTCACAAGATTTTTCATGAATCCAGAAAATTCGAAAAGGTCCAAAACGTGCACAGTTACAGGTGGAAAGCTTGAGAGCACTCCAAAAGCTAAAGCACTCTGGGCTTGGCCACGATGGTGGAATGCTTCAAGATGTGGAGGCTGAACTGCCCACCCTTCTCGGTGGTGTCGAGCCTGTCCTGCCCGGGCGGCGGCAGCAGCTCGAAGTTCTGCACGAGACGGCCGACGGTGATGCTGAGGAAGGGCAGCGCGAGGACGATCCCCGGACAGCTCCTGCGGCCGGCGCCGAAAGGCAGGAACCTGAAGTCGTTGCCGCTGGCCTCTACGTGCCTCTCCTCCTCGAGGAACCTCTCCGGACGAAATTCGCCGGGCCTCTCCCACTGTCCTGGGTCGTTGGCGAGGTGCCAGGCGTTGACGAGGACCTTGCTCCCGGCGGGGACGCCGTGGCCGCCGAGCTCGGCGTCGCGGGGGTTCATGTGCGGCACCAGCAGCGGGATGGCCATGCGCAGCCTCAACGCCTCCTTGATCACGGCCTGCAGGTAGGGGAGCCTGTGCGTGTCCGGCTCGGTGAGCTGGTGGCCGGCGCCGAGCACCGTGTCGATCTCGCGCCGCAGCTTCCGCTGGATCTCCGGGTGGTTCACCAGCTCCGCCACCGCCCACTCCATCGCCCATAGCGTCGTCTCGATCGCTGCGTGCACGCAACGGCAAAAACTTCCGTTAGCTACATGCGGACGCCGCCTTTGCCATGAGGAAGAAAACTGAAGAATCATATGTACCGGCAACGTTGATGTTCTCGACGATGAAGAGCACGTGATCCTCGTTGATCTCGCCCTTGCTCTCCGCCTCCAGGATCTCATCCATGCCGCACTTGAGCCTATCACTGTCCATTGCGCTGGTGCTCGCCAGCTTCTTCCTGCAAAAATTAACCATGTATGAGTATGTCGGCGGTACAGGAACCGCCGCTTCAATTGGCGAAATCCCAATGTGTATTTCCCACATGTATATTGACGTGTTTGTACTGTTTTTGTTGTTGTTGAGGGAATGCCATTCGGCATGCTTTATTGATTGTCATAGATATGGTTATATGGTTTATGAGTTTCACCAAATAATTCAACAAGATTTCACCAAAAGTTTCACCAAAAAGTGAAACATATATGATAATATGACCCACATACGCATCCATAATCTTACATATCTTTCGTTCATTTAAAATTCACAAAAAAAATCAAAAATCAGTCGTTTGTCTTAACCAGGCGTTCGTACCTCTATGTTTTAACTTCTTTTCTAGAAACAATATCATGTTACATAATCTTATCCCGGATTACTGTATATTGTATCTTCTATGTGCTCATTTTACTAAAATAGTCATAAGTTTACTAGGAAGAAGACTGACTAAAGCAAAAAAACAGTTTGTCTGTTATATCAAGCTATGTTAGCTTCTCAAGATTGGGCCTTAACCTTGGAAATTATATGTCATTTTTATTTATGTTACATAGTATTCCGATGGAGCAAAGTGGCTGATCATGTTGCATTATCAAACGGCCATCTGGTAGTAATTTGATGAGATGCCAAAATTGGTAGTCCTAATTTTAACCATCACTTGGAACTAGCATACTTACTTTGTTTGGAAATAGAATATTTTAGACAATAATAAGTGTCTTCGTTTTAATATGCGACCTTCATTTTTCTATTTCTTAGAGGACCGATAAAGAAGTTATGAGTCGGCGCTAAACCATCTGACCTAAACATTACGACTCATGCAAATAAAAGACTGATAGATCTTCACCATATGGCTATGAAATATCCTATGTCAGTCGATCCAATAAATATATGTAATTTGAATGAGAAATGGCCACTTCCTTGACCTCTTCATTTTCTAGGCACAAATTAGTAGAAATTATAAATTTCACCTTAAAAGAATACACAACTCAATTTTTTAAGTAGAAGTTATTTCAAAATCGATCGAGAAAGTAGACGAATACTATTTAATATGACAACTTTCTGGTGGTGCCATTTTCATCCTACCGGCTTAAATATTTTATGTTCACTGTCCATCAAAGATATAGAAGTCTCTATAGAATTTCTGCACTAGCCATCTATATCAAAAAGTCCGAACTGATGAAACCAGGCCGCAAGATTTTTTTCCTTTTCTTTTTTAATCCGCGTGAGCGGGGTCTCGAATTCGAGACTTCTTGGCTATGATACCATACATAATTTCTGCACTAACTATCTATCCCAAAAGTTTAAACTGATGAAAAGGGGATAGTCAATATATTTATATTCAGCAGTCTCGACTACCCATTTTTGCTCTAGTAATTTGCGTGTTGTTTATGATGGACATTATCTGAATCATGTTATATATGTTATGTATAGGAGCTAAGTTGTGTCGTGTGTCTGAGATTCCCTTGTTTTTCTGCTGCGGCACTGCCGGTGCTCAGCAAGTTGGAAAACCAGTGAATAAAGAAACCCACTAGTGTGACCTGCGGTTAGTAGCTATATTCATTCATTAGAAGTAAAAATATGAACCATTGTTGTTTTGTTGTATATACAAACCGCATACGGCCCGATGTGTCATGTGTGAGATTCCACAATTTATTTAGCAAGTTGTAAGCAGTGAACAAATAAATCCACTAGTGAGATGGTCCATTGCATTCAACATTTTATACTAGTAGAGATTTTCAGAATAGATTGTAACTGTGTGGTTTTGGTGAATTCTTGATCTTAGCCTAATGGTAATTTTGTCTTCCAGGTCCCTAATAATATTTATAAAAAAAAACGCACCTCCGCTCCTCGAAGAAGCAATCCTTGTAGAGCTTGAGGCGGGCATCCTTAACATCCTTGCAGATCTTGAGGTAGCCGCGGAGGAACGGACGCAGGACGGGGATGAAGTCGCCGTAGTTGTACTCGAAGCTCTGCGCGAGGCGGCTGCGCTCGCCGTTGAGCTCCTTGAGGCGGATGAGCAAGGGGTCGTCCATGCGGTCGAACCGCCGGCCGAACATGAGGCGGTACATGTTGTTGTACATCATGAGCTGCAGGTGGCGGCGGAGCACGACGCCCTCGGTGGCGGCGGCGGGGTCAGCGCGGACGGCGTCCACGACGGCGGCGGCCTCGGCCTCCCACCCGGCGCGGTACCGCTGCACCACCTTGCCGGTGAAGAAGGGCGGCGTCATGACGTGGCGCATCGTGCGCCAGTGGTCGCCGTACGGGGCGAACACCATGTCCTGCCCCCGTCGGTGAAGACGTCGAACACCACGTTCCGGCCGCGGGAGCCGAACTCCGCCCCCGGGCGTGGAGCACCTCGCGCGCCAGAGCCGGGGAGGAGACGACCACCACGTTGCGCTGGCCCATACGGAGGAGGAAGATGTCTCCGAACCTGCGCGCCAGCGCCGCCAGGTTGCGGTGGTTGAGGTCGTCGCCGACCTGGAGCCAGTTGCCGAAGATGGGCACAGAGAGGGGCCCGGCGGCAGCCGGAGTTTGCGGCCGCGGATCTTGGAGACTTGGACACGGCGATCGCGACCACCAACGACGCGAAGAGGCCGACGAGGAGCTTCTCCACGAAAAGAAGATCCATGGTGGCTATGGCTCAACCGCTCAAGCTGTCAAGCGGGTTTACTGAAGTGGAGTGATATGAGTAATGCTGCCATGGCTCAACCGCTCAAGCTGGCGAGCTTTATTCTACTTCACCACAGAGATGCTCTGCGGAGCCCCGACACGCGGAGTAGGTACCGTGATTGCTTCCACAATTTCGAATCAGTGCCATGTTGTAGTGCAGTGTCAATAGCATCCTGTAGACTTGTAGGCTTGTAGCTAGCGCTAGCCTTGGACATTGGGACTTGAGAGCGCTGTTGAAATCTTGACTTTTTTGAGATAATTGATCCAGCCGATTTATCTATTTAAATATATTTTGAAAATCTCAGAGGCCCAGCTTGGCTATTAATGCATGACAAACGCTCGGAGTAAATTTTAGCCACACGCTACTAGTTTACAAGTTGCACCTCTTGGAGTCTCTTCCACAGTTCCACTAGGTGTATGAGCATGAGAAGAACAGATTTACGTGCGCTCCTCCTCCGTCGTCCGCCTCGCCACGTCTCAACATGTTTCGGGAATGAGCAATGCCGAGGTAGCACATATGCAATGTGTACCCGCCGTCTAATTTTTGTGATGGACGAATTTGAATGGGTGTGCAGAAACCGACACAGTTTGCACTAGTTTAAGACGAATACAACGGTCGGTTGTCCGGGTTCGGTCTATCCGGTTTGGCTCCCATCTGATTTTTCATTTCACGTATGTGCCTATAAAAGAGAGGTAACTACTTCCCGAAAGACACACCGCAACAACACACAACATGCGCCTGCCTCCTGATTCTAGAGCATTGCTATGCCGCACACATCTTTTGTCCACCGCCGGGTGTGACAATAGGCCCTCGGAACCTCAACTCTCACAATATTGTACAAGAGAGGGGCGATATATTTTGGGGAGCGACCCCATGCGATTACAGGCTACCTCTTCAACACGAACGCCAATTACCACTTCCCAACGAGGACTTCTTCCTGACATTTACGACCTCTTTTGCAACATGGCAAATAACAACGAGAACGTGGACACATATTTTTTCCACCACCCGGTGTGTGGTTCGAGATCATGCTTTAAGCACTACTTTTAGCAATATGTTTAGACTTGTTAGTTGCGTACTCTTTTTTAGATTGCATGACTAGTTATTCGTTGTTTTAAATCATATTTTATTAACTATTTTATGGATTAAATCATATGAAAAAATGCTCATATAATTCAAAAAGAGCTGCAGACCATGTCATATGTCGAATTCTGGCCGGGCCTAGGGCATCACATCACACATGTGTTTCTATTTCGTGGATACTTATTTTTCTAAAACAAAGGCAAAAAGCTTTGCTTTATTGATTAATAAAGCAGAAGGTGCCTTATTTCGTGGATACTAGCTTTCACAATTACTCCCCCATTTCTAAATGTAGTATGTTTTATCTTTTTTACATATTGATATGTATCTAAACACATTTTGCCGTATTTTCACTTATTTCAGTCCGCGCATCTAAAATATATAAAACATTTTATATTTAGAGACGAAGTGAGTAGCCAACAACAGTCGAGACGTCTAGCCGGCGATGGCACCAGCAAAAATACAACCGTAGACTTCGTGCCAGGTTTTTTGTTTTTGTTTTGAGAATCAGAATTCGTGCCAGTTAAGATCCAGACAAACCTCTATCCAAACAACTAGCCTTGCTTAGTAATCTGGCCTATGTAAAATATATCTGGGCCATGCCCATCTAAGCTGGGTATCTAAACGCACTAGCCATCGGATGTTCTCCTTAGGGCATGTACAACGCAGGCGCTAAGGGCATGTACATTGCATAGGCGCTAGTCCATGCGCTAAAGAATTAAAAAATAATGATTTACTCCGTAGTTACTAGCGTCCATATTAGGGACATTAAAACTGGCACAAAGAGGAGCTCTCTCAGGCCATTAGCGTTTGGAACCGTCTGATCACTGATCCCTCATGCTTTTGGCCGTCCGATCTTCATTAGCGTAGTTATCCCTAGGGGATGCTCCACCGGGCATCAAATTGGCATGCTGTCACGAACTGGGCCTAAGAAACCGACTAAAGCCCATGCAATCAGTTAGGGAAAACAACCCGATTGGAGTCACGGCGGAAAAAGGCGTCAAGGGTCTCCTATCCTGAGACGGCGTAGGCAATTGGAGCAGAGGCGTCGCGCGGGCGGTTGAAGCGAGGAGTTAGTCCCCACCAGCCCTTTCCGCTCCCTCTCTCTATTTCTTGTTTTCTATCCTGCCTTTCTTATGCTCCATGGACGCTGGAAACGATTTTGTAAAGGTACGATCCAAACGTTTCTCTCTTATTATGTCCTTTCCCTGCTAAAATATTCTGTCTTTCAAAGTCTATTATACTTCAATTTAATCCAGTGTATAACTATGGTCCCGTGGAGGAATCCTTCCCTGACATCCCTGGATGGTTGATGCAGCAGAGGAGGCATATTAATGGTGGTTTGAAGCAAACCAGTTTAATTGGCAGCTGCCAAACGAAGGAACTCCGGCAAACTGGTGGTGCGGCTGTTCATCTCCTAGGTACTCTTTTATTTTTATTTTGAGTTCGTCCCTTGTCGCTCCTGCAACCACCCTAGCATATTAGAGATTACTACCCTTTTAATTATAGGTATGCAACCGACCGACTTTTTTTAGTTGCTAGTCGAGTTGGACCGGCTTACCTTTCTCCAGCTACAGTAGAAAGTGCGACTTTTGGGCGAAGCCTGCGCGCACCAGCTCCGCGCCGGAGATCCGCCGGATCCCTCGGCCTCCGACGGCCGCTTCGGCGGCGGGAGGTCGGGGAATCTTCGGATCCCGGCGCTATGTAGATTAGGTGTGTGTTGGGGTGTTCCAGCCGGCGGCGTCGTGGTGGAAGAGGTGGCGTCGGAGTGGTGTTTGTTGGCAGCGGTCTTCCCCTCCGTCGATGCGGCTCCGGGTGAGCTTCGTCGTGGATCCGATGCCTCTCCCTCGTCTGCGGCTCTCTGGAGTGCTCGGGAGGGTCCCCCTTCACCGGAGTTCAAGTGCTGGTGGCTCTGGTGGTTGACATCGGAAGGTGAGGTTGCAGGTGGCCATGGTGGCGTCGTCGTCCGTCGAGCTTGGTGGAGGTGCTTCTGCACCGAGGAGTGTCGACTCTCCGTCCGCGATGGGGGGCCTCCCAGTCCAAGCTTTCGGAGGTGGTGCGGCGGATTTCGCCGGCACAGCGTCGGGCTTGACGAAGACGAAGCCGCGGCTCAGGAGGACTTCCTTGTAAATTTTATGTTTCCTGGGTTTTTCTGTAAGTTTCGTGGCTGGATGTAACTGCAACTTTCCATCGCAAAAAAAAATTATAGGTACGCAGAATACTTTTAGTACATATGTATTTTTTTTTTCAAAAGCATATGTTTGGACAAATGTCTAAAGTAGCGCCAAGATTAATTTTATGATCTGTCTGTTCTACAAATTTAGAATAAAATCTTATTTCCAAATTTTATTTAAGGTGTAATCGACTGAGCTTATACCGAATTTTGTAAGTACACAGTAGTCAGTACAAATATTTCACTTAGTCTTGCTGTTTCAGGCTATGGGAAAAAAGTCAATGAAGACCAAATAGACGCGGTATCGTTTGATAAATCTAACATGAAGAATACCAACAGGATTGTATGGGACAATTAAAGTCATGTATCTTTGATGGCCACGGAAATGAATCTACCTGTGTGGGTTAACTGTACAAGAAATATTTCTTGAGGGCTACATCCTAAGCTGTGATCAAGCCAGTTCTGAACAAAACCCGTATGTTGCAATTCATGGATGCTACATCTCTTCTATTTGATCAAGCGGCTTTCCGAACTCATAAAACAACTGAATTATGTGAAACAGTACATGCTGGTACGCAACTGTAAATTTGATTTCATTTTACCTAGAAAATTCTTGTCTGATTTATGTGACTAATTTAGTAAGTTCATTATGCAGCTGGATAGTATATAGTATATACGTGTATGGTGGCTAGCGCACTCAAGTTCAATTTTTCGTTGCACGTCCAAAATGTAGTTTTAATTATATATTTTTTTAAAGGATTCGAGAGAGCCCGGACACCAATTGGACTTTTTGGGCATTATCTGATTCAAAAAGAAATGTGATCACAAATTAATCTAGCTGAAATGGAACCTGAAGCAATCCATGATTCCTATACACTATCTTTCAGATCTTTCTTGTCTTCTAAATGCAAGAAATTATCTGTCCGATCTTTTCTTGTCTTCTAAATGCAAGAAAGAATCTAAGGACTACACCAACTTGCAAGAAAAGGAATCCGAACAAGTACTACAGTGCAGTCTCTTTAAGCAGGCCGTCCAGTCCACTGCTCCTTCCCCGTCGCCGCCGTGCCTTCAGGCTTGTCCGATCGACCCTCCAGTCCTCTGCTCCGTCGTCACCGCCATGCCGTCAGCCTTGTCCGATCGATCCCGGCTAATCATAGCGCGTCCCGTATCCGTCGGTAGGCCTGACCCTCCCGCGGGTCATGAGAACGGTCATCCCGTCGCGGAGGCTAACCATGTAGGTGCGGTCGTTGCGGATCGTCACCTTGCCACCGCCCACCCACTGCCCGTTCCGCAGCACCTCCACGGCCGTCCCTGGCGCCAGCAGCGGCGGGAGCACCTTCACCCTCCTCTTCGTCTTCCTCTTCGTCTTGGTTCCGCCGCTCGCCGCCGCCGATGATCCCTTCCCTTTCCAGGGCGCCGCAGCCGCCATCTCCCGTGAGCTTTCGCGATCAGACGTGCGTGCGATCAGGTTGGAATGAGGTTAGGCGCGGCAAATCGTCGTCTGGCGATTGTAGCTCACGCTGGAGTTGATGAGCTGATGCTATATAGGCTGGGCAGGGCAGCGGTGCGTGCCTGAATCTTAACCGGAATTGGAGTTGGACACGGAATCGGATTTGGCGCCACGGTAAGCAACGTGCCGTGTGGTGCCGCCGAATCGCCGATCAGGTTGGACTTGCTGAGGCGCGTAGAAAAAAAGCGTGTGCTAGCGTGTAAACAGAGTAATCTTTTTTTCCCTCTGGAAGAAAAAAACAGGGCTCGTCAACTGTCAACACCGGCGACCAGGAACCAGTGTGCCGTGTGTCTCAGGTCGCAGTTCTAGGTCTGAGTGTTCTCTGCGACCCTGCCGTGTAGAGCGTAAGGCAAGCTGATGCTCTAAGATGCTGAGCCGCGCGAGCGCCGCGGCCACGACGCCGGCCAGGCGGCACTGCCGCACGTCACCACCGCGGGTACCCCTCCGCTGACAGCTGCTTGAGCTCCGGAAGCGCCGCGACGGAGCCGAACTGCTAGCTGGCGTGGGACGGCGCAGTACAGGAACGCACTGTCGAACCGGAGCGTGGCGGAGAGGTTGCAGGCGATGCTGGAGGCAGCGGGCAGGGCCGACGACGAGGCGGCGGAGCTCAGAAGAGGCCGAGTAGGGGACGACGTGGTGCGGTCGGAGGAGTAGCGACGGCGAGCAGCACCGGCAAGGCAGGCGGCGGCCGCGATCACCAGCCCGACGAGGCATTGCCTTCGCCGCGTGCCACTGCGGGGGCTTGCCGCTGACCACCGCATAAAACAGCTATTGGCACGTTGCCCCTGTCTAGCAAGGCAGCCGTGCAACATCGCAAGTATGGACCGACAATCTTGCTCACAAAGCCTTGTAAGAAACTAGTAAGAGTTTGTGCTCCCAACGCAGTCGACCGGTGGGAGACGCTAATGCTTCTTTTGGGCCCACGGGACATAGCTGCTGCTTGTAAGAATGATTAAGAAACTAGAATGCAGCACACATTGGTATTCATCCTCGAGGGGTGTTTAAGTAGAGAGAGATCAGTTACACACGGTGAGGGAGAGGAGAATACATCCACGATCTCAACTACATCCTAGTATCCTACAAGCCAGGAGAGTGCGTGTTGTGCATGGTGCGTGGCGAGCTAGTCTAACGGTTTGCATGGATAAGAACATGACCAAGCAACCGTAACAGCTAGATAAGATAAGACACAAAGATTAGAGAAAATTCATTATATGACACTCTCTTAAAATCTTGTTCCCTATTTGACACCGGGAAAATATTTCTTCCCTATATAACCTCTTATCAAAATTTCTTTTCCTATATGACACTCTAGTGCATTTTATGACTCAACGGTGTTAAAGAGAGGTATGAAAGTACCTTTTTACCCCTAGTGCACAATGTGACCAAAAAAATATGTACAAACAATAATGTTAGATATTTGTTCTTAGTTAAATGACCAGTTGAGACCCTGTAATCTAGTCACCGATCAGATTTCACTTTTAAAATTTATTAGGCCTAAGATTTTTTTCACAAGTAGTCTCGCGTTGACCAATCTGGCCGGAGGCCGAGCGTGAAAGCAGCAGAGAAACTCTGCACCGATCGATGTATGTATACTGAAGATAGCGAGCTAGCTCAGCTCGCAACTATCGATCACTTGGCTCATCTCTCTTACTGTTTTGGACTTTTGGTGCTAGCAGATAGATCTCGCCTTTGAGCGCCTCGCGGGGGCGTGAGAGCGGCCGTGGCCGGGGAGGTCGGCCGCGAAGCAGGCGAGGAAAACAACTGTCTTGGCCGCTCTCCGCCGTTCATGGGGAACCGCCTCCGCCGCTGCAGCTGGCCAGCAATCCGCCGATGTCAGCGCCGCCGCCGCGAGGATTCGGGTCGGGTGGGGACAGAGAGATGAGAGGACGAGAGTTCGAGATAGATGTTGCTTCGGTCATGGCATGTGCCAGCAGCCCAGCTTGCCGACCTTGCCGCCGCGCCACGGCATGAGCCAGCAGCCGAGCTCGTCGACCTTGTCGCCGCGCCATAGCATGTGCCAGCAGCCGAGACCGAGCTTGCCGACCTTGCCGCCACGCCATGGAATGTGCCCGCAGCCGAGCCTTCTAGAGCCGCGCCATCCGGCCGCCGTGCCTTGGCAGCCACTCCCAGCTCCGCCTTGGCCCCTCCACCGTTCCTGGGTCGCCGTCTGCCGCCGTGCTTTCTCCGAACCCCGCCGACATACTGCGTCCCGCAGCCACGTCCATAGAACCTCAGCTGAAATCGCCGCCGCTGAGGCCAGCAATCCGCCGGCGCATCTGCTGCTAGGGCTCGGGTCGGGTGCGGTCAGAGACAGACATGGACGAGAGGTCGATCTGGGCTCGGGCTAGTTCGCTCGGGTTCGTCTTATTTTGCTCGATTCGATAGGATAGAGACGAGGGCAGTTTTGTCTGACGAAATTATTTTTGACGGAACAGTTCAACGGAGGTAACGGCAGTGTCACAGAAGGAACAATATTTTGAGGAGAGGTCACAAAGGGAAGAAAGTTTTACTCGGTGTCAAATAAGGAACAAAGTTTTAAGAGAGTGTAATATAAGGAATTTCCTCCAAAGATTAAGTCTAACACTGCTGCGTACGATCGGGAGAAGAAAAACGCGAAGCGTCGGCCACTAGTTTTGCGGCGATGCTAAGCGCAATCCCATAAACAACCGGGAATTTGAGGTAACGGCCAGGAATTTATTCCTTAGGGACAAGAATTTATTCCTTACCGCCTCCGTTGTACGTGGCCTTATACATGATAGGTTAACTATAAAATATATGGACTAAGTTCAGGCACAACTGTGCTGTATTTTGATTAGCACTCCAAGGTTGGGGGATATATTCGAAGGACAGGTTTGTTTTAGTAGGAGGCTTGTGCTCATTCCTTGCTTCCTGATTGTGCCAGAGGGTATGCCTCAGACGAACAAAATGAAGTTCCACTTAATTTGTTTTGCAAGTTACATCATCTGTTTGAATCCCAGAGACAATTCTTGAATGATTTATGGATACCAACAACAGTAACATAAAACATCAGACCTCTTCATCCCAATTATACAGGAATTTTGTCAACCTATAATACCGACAACCTATCTAACAGAAGTAGATACCTCTACCATCCTTGAATACCAAGACAGCAAGATGCACCGACAACCCATCTTACAGAAGTAGACCACTCTACCAGCGCTGAATACCAAGATAGCAAGAAGCATCGACAAACCATGCGGTTATTCTGGATTATCTGACATGGCTACATAACCAGAACAAACTTTGGAAACGGATAGATATTAACATTCCGTAGTCGGTTCAGATCAGATGGTATCCTTATATACGAGAGGCTTGTTGACCCATCAGACGTGGGATTATCTGACATGGTTACATAACCAGAACAAACTTTGGAAACGGATAGATATTAACATTCCGTAGTCTCGGGGTTCAGATCAGATGGCATCCTTGTATACAAGAGGCTTGTTGACCCATCGGACACGGCAGCCGCAGGCCTGCAACAGTTGGAGCAGTTCAGGGGACAGTATGGACTTCAACCCGCTGAGCATCTTCAGCTTCTTCAACCTCCCGCATGCGGCTCTCAGCGCCATCTCGAACCCTTCGATAGAGACCCACGAGAGGTGCACCATCTTCAGGTCTTGGAGGCACCTCAGGGAGCTGAGCAGGTGGCACAAGCCCAACCCAGTAACTGGGCAATACGATATGGTAAGCTGCAGAATGGATAAGATCATAAGGTTCCTATTCCATCAGAACTCGCCAAGTAAGGAGCTAAATTCTGCATCGCGTTTACCTGTCTAAGGTTTAAAGCATATCGGGCAAGAGCCCATAGACCAGAATCATCGACAGAATAGCAGCGCTTCAAGTCAAGTTCTATCAGGCTCTTGCAACCAACGGCAACTGAGGAAATTCCAATACCTGTAATGCGGACCAGACACCTCAGCTCAAGATTTGTGAGCTCCTCCAAAGAGCCCAGGTGACTCAAGCCAGCATCTGTTATCTTGTTGCAGTAGCACAAGTTCAGCAGCTTAATCTTCTTGCAGCCACCAGCTAAAGCTGCCAACCCATCATCAGTGATAGAGCTGCAGCTGGGGATACAAACATAAGAACACAGGTTATCACATGCACAAGATGGCTGTGTGTCGCTGTATAGGAATAAACCAGGAGATTAAGTTACCGATATAGGTCCAGTTCTACAATCTTTCCACAGTTTGAACCAATAAAACCAAGGCCTTTGTCAGAAATACTTGAGCAAAGGGCCAATTTCAATATCAACAGTTCAGAGCACTTCGCCAAATGCTGCAACGCTGCAAAAGAGTTGACCATGTCATGACAGTCTAATTGCAAGATCAGCTTGGATAAAAGAAGACAAAGTGATAAGGTTATCACAAACCTGCATCATTCACCCGACAGTCAGTGAGATCTATCTCCTTAAGATTGGGGCAACAGGTTGCTATTCTCTCCAATCCTTTCTCGCTTACTGACGAGCAAGATTCCAACCGGAAGCATTCAAGCATCTTACAGTTGTCAGCTATTGAATCAAGGGCATTGTCGGTGAGGAGATTACAGCATGTGAGATCAATTGTCCTTAGGTAGCTACACCGAACTACAAGCGAAGAGATGCCCTCATCTGTAACGCCGTTGCACTTGCTAAGTCCAATCTCAACCAAGTTGTTACAATTTTCACCAATTGCTGAAAGAAGAGAGGATGAGACTTCAAAGCCATCAAGTCTCAACACAGTCAACGTTGCCTTCAGAGTTGCCAACTTGGATAGAAAACACTGTCCAATCTCCTACAAGATTAAGTAGAAATTTATTAGTCATTAGCAATCAGATATTTATCCTCTCAGATTTTTTTTTCCACGGGGGGCTGAGCCTCTCTAGCACTGACTACTGAGACATGATTTTATCCAAAATTTACAGTAAATGTATGCAACAAGCAGGTAACATCAGGAATACCAACTCACATGCAAACTATCTGCAGCACTTATCTTCTGGAGAGAGCTGTGACCATCTATGAGTGAAGCTAAGCCGTCGGAAGTCACATGATCACATCTTGACACATCAACACTCTGCAATGAAAGACAACATGTAGAATGGATTGGTGCTTGATAAAACTGAAGAGATTAATCAAATAGTCAAGTGCTGGTGATTGCACACTATAGTTATCTCTGAAAGCTGATTACCTGCAGTGAATTACTCCCTCTGCTGAGCAATTCAAGGCCTTCGTCATCTATACATGGGCAGCCAACCATGGCCAACTCCTGTAGCTTCTCAAGAGTGGATATTGATCTAAGGGCTTCATTGCTGACCTGCAACAGAAAACAAGAGTTAGGTACGTCATAAGTTTATCCAAGATAAAGCAAGGAACAAAGAAAAAATATTAAACAACAGTATATAACTTTTGTGAAGTTTGTCAAAGCATTCAAAATTCATAATTCAACAGGGCTTGATGATGCAACATGGACACTTCATTTCAGTTCCATGACAAAAAAAATGCACCTAAAATATAACTTCGCATTATGTGCCACAAATACAACTCTACATTTTGCCAAGATATAGCACTTGCCCCAACTTCCCCTTGCACTTCGTAAAATGAGTGGCCTCAAGCCTTTGCTAACAGAAGCGGATTCAGAGTATCACAAGGTTAAGTTGCACCAATGCATCATAATTTCCTAATCAAAAGATCAAAAAATCTATCTTTCATGTCTATAGCTTTGACAATACATACCAGTACCTATCTGCTGTCACCTGCGAATGTATTTTTGGCCATCCAACACCAACTTAACCTTTGTTACAACAGAAGATGTTATCCAAAGTTTGATCCTAGGTGGCACTAGTTATTTACAAAACAAGTCTAGCGATCGAAATCTTTTTGAATTTTTCGAATTCCCACTTGACACTAGTCGCCACTGCATATTTTTCCACCTTCTTCGCAATGGTCCAATCAAAGTATCAGACCAAGCAACTGGTAGGTAGCGGCATTTGCACTGCTCGAAACAAAAAAAAAGGGTTCAATAGCTCATGCGGGAGTAGTAACCTTCAGGTAGGAGATGTCGAGGCTGCGTAGCTCGCGGCACTTCTTGGCAAGAAGATCGACACCGATGTCGGAGATCTCACGGCACCACTTGAAGCTGAGCTTCTCCAGCCTGGGGCACCCCACGGCCACCTTGGCGAGCCCCATGTCAGTGACCCCGAGGCACTTCTCCAGATTCAGCTCCCTGAGCCCAGGGGCGGCGGCGAGCGCGGCGGCCTCCCTGTCCCCGGCGCCCACGCAGTGCGAGAGGTCGACCGCCTCCAGCCTGGGGCAGGCCGCGACGAGGGCGTCGAGCCCGCGCCAGCCCACCCCGCTCGCCCGCGCCAGGCAGACCCGGCGGACGGTGCCGAGGTCCGCGCCGGCGAGGGCCGCGGCCAGGGAGGCGTCGTCGAGCGAGGCGCAGGCGGAGAGGTCGAGCCGCTCGAGCGCCGGGAAGGCGCGGAGCAGGCGCGCGAGCGGCTCCCGGCGGAGCACCCTGAGCGCGCGGCGGTGCGCGGCCTCGGCGCGCGCGAAGGCGCGGCCCACGAGGCGGCACGCCTTGCGGTCCCGCCGCTCCGGCACGCGGTCCAGCACCTGGCCCAGCAGATCCACGGACAGCGCGCCGATCCCGCCCCCGCCGCCGCTCCCGCCGCCGTACCGCTGCGCTTCCTCCTCGCTCATCCCGGGATCGGCCGCCGATCGGTCCGTCCCGTCGAGCAGCAGCTCGGCGAGCGACGAGAGTGGAGCAAGAATCGATCTTTCGGGGAGGCAGCGGGCTTATGTGGGGATGAAGAGGAAGGAGAAGACAGCGACGAAGGGGAGGCCGTGGAGGCGCGGCGCGGCGGCCCAGGGGGGTCGGTACAAGGCGCAGCGCCTCAGCATGGTAGGATCGGTCCCCGGGGCGGCGCACGGTGCGATCCTGGTCGGGTCCGGCCGGCAGAGGAGGGAGACGGACGATCGGTGGGGACTGGGTAAGGGTACGGAAAAGCAGGAGGAGGAAGGATGCGGAGGTGCAGAGATGGAGAGATGTGGAGAGGTAGCGCCTGTCGGAATACCGCCTGTCGAAGGTAACACCTGACCGGAAGAAGATGACCGGAATGCCCCAGTGGTGGCCCAGAGGTCCCTATCCAAAAATAAAAGAAATACAAATGGCCAAATAATTCGGACACTGTGTTTTGACTCATATTCCTCCACTTATTTGATGTGATGGTTAAAAGATTACTAATGGTTATACTCTTCACAACTTATATAGTGATATAATTCTTTTGGAACGAAAAATTTGTCGGTATGGGCGTGGATGTTCTTATTTGGACCGACGGGCGACAAGGTCATTTTTGATTAGGTGTGGCTGATGCAAGCAGACCGGCATGCTTATGTCTAAAAGCACCCGCTGTGTAAATTATTTTTTAAATGATAAACTATTTAAGAAAAATCGATGTACGCCGTGTAGTTTATACTCGCACAAAATGTTTCATGAAAAAATACGTATGTTGAGGTCATTGTGAAAAGGATAAAAAATATGGCAGAATAAAATATATTTTCATAAACCTTTGTGTGCGAACATAGATTTTTCGAATGTATGCGTGGACTTTTATTCGTACTATTTAACACTTCAAAGTGCCATTTTATCGTGGGTGCATCTGCATCTGTAAATCAAAGCATATTTTGACTGAAACGTTTCGGGATGTATTTGACAAATCTCTTGGACCTAGGTGAATGGGGACTGGTCGTGCAAAATCTCTCTCCCCAATATTTAAACCAATTAGAACTCTGATATTTGATGTCAACATAAATTAGGGAAATGCAATATCCAAACGGATTACTAAATGTTCTTCGGAAATCTCAAAACTCAACATTAACTACTGTTAATTAATACTAATTGTTCCTTATCCAGTTATCCTTGGTAAAACCTGATTTTGGAATTGCATAAACCGAAATAGAGTGAGTATGTATTTGTTTCCAAAACTACATGGCCTATATTAAATATTAATTGCCCATTTTAATACTACATGCAAAATTAGTCGCACCTAGTTATTGGCGCGGAGTAGTTGTAATTGGACGGCACCGTGACCAGATTAGACTAGCCATAGTGACAGTAACATAGATAGTATCATGCATGCCACGTTGGCAAAAAGATGACGTATCACTGTAGTTAATGAGGAGAGAGATGGTAGTGGTATCATAGGTAGATACCGTAACATAACAGATTCCAAGACAAGATATATGTGCAACCTAATAAATACACTAGTATATGATACCACAAATATGTTACTACCCACTATGGAACTAGTAACATAAATTAGTATCATATGCATGATACTAGTGTATAATACTCCCCACTATGGCTAGTCTTAATGCTTCGGCGTTAGTATGTCCGTACATGTTTGACTTAATTTTACTATGCAGTGAGTACAACAAATTACTAGAGTACCAATTCTGACATATCAGCATATCGCCTCTGTTTTTTTCAGTAGCAACACCACAACGCGTGGCCATAGCCCATAGGTTTTCTGGCATCGTGTTTTTTCCACTGAAGCCAAGAGAAACATCGCGCGCTTGGCTCAGATTTTGTCTTGAACGATACAAGTCGAGGGTATATTCTCTTCTCAAAGGAATATTCCGTTTCTAGGTCTTCAGTGGTAGATAAAGAGCTCGTTTGCTTCACAAGAAATTTATAAGAAAGTAGGAACTCACGCTTGAGGGTCAAACAAGACTTCTATCTTTCTACCCGAAGAAATACTCCACTCCCTCCCTATCAAAATGTAACATTTTCTAATTGTTTTAGTTTTACCCTGATTCATTCATAAATAGGATGAATCCCAAACTAAAACATGTCAACATATGTACGAATCAGGAAAAATTAAAAAGCCTAAGAAGTCTTATGTTTTGATATGAAGGGAGTACACCGGAGAGAGTAGATTTTAGAAGTGCAATTTGTATGGTCCTTTAGTAAGGTTTCAGCACTAATACCTTCTTAGAAAACTTTTAACAAGGACTGATACAACAAAGTGACTCATCTCTCGGCACAAAACTATTCAAATGTTTCACCCTGACGATTACCCAATTCTTGGCGTCGTCTTTGACGATCTTGGTCATGATCGCCGAAGGCATGTAACTCATGTTGCAGAATACCCACACTTTTCTTTCATTCTATATTTTCCATGTAACTAGCATGATGATCGAGGTCAAGGCCTTTATATCTAGTGTAGTTTGGCATTATCACGGATTTTATGGTGCTCATGTATTGTCCTGATTATATATATATTTTCCATGTAACTCTCATGATGATCGAGGTCAAGGCTTTCCGTCTAGTGTTGTTTGACACATGACAACTTTAGGACTGATAAAAATTTATAAACCCGATATTGCTTTATGAAAATCAAGACAATACAAAAGCTTCATTCCACAATTAAAACTAGAGTCCAGAAAGCATGATAAAGCCAAATTAATAGAGGAATCGAGTTACAAAGGGTGGTCCCTTCGAGAGTTGAGACGAGTGGTTAGCATGCGGTGGCTTGTTCTACAAGAATAGATGTGGTTTTCTTCGAGAAATCACCCGGAGCTGGATGATGTGATCGGTTCAGGCTCCGTAGTCCATAGTCAAAGCGAGCATATGTTTTCCTTAGTGTCAAAGAAGATTGGTCCTAGTAAATCTTTCTGTGTAGCAAAAGTAGATGGGCGTTCCTCCGGCGAGTATTGTACAGAAGTTCTTGTGCGGGCTGCGTCTGGGAGAGGCGATGAAGAAACCGGCAACGGCAGGAAGACGGTCGTCTGCAACCGGGGAAGGCCGTACCTTGTGCAGTTGTGCTGGTACAGTACTGTTGGGGTTTCATCTCTCAGTGCGTAATTCTTTTTCCTTGGTTATTAACCCGGAGGGAAAATCTGGTAGGAAAATAGCGTCGTGAGAGTGTAGTCTCCTCCGGGAGAAGACCCCAAGACGTGGATTCTCAATTAAGGCATTAGTTTTAGTAGCTGGATTCAACAATAAAAATTGCGATTCTGAAGAAAAACCAAACCTGCCATTAACAAATTCGCCGACGCCGTGATTGATCAACATCTTATTATAAGCGAGGCATGAGGAATCTCCACGCAAGGAGTGACTAGGCGCTGTGGACGGTTGCAGATTCCAATCATCGAAGACAAGGAGAAGAAGAAGAAACTTCTGCCTGTCCGGTTCTGGTTTTGCTGGCTATCCGAACGCTTGAAAGGTCAAATGCCGTATATGACGATTGATAAGGCCACGACGCTGTACGTACGGACGGCAAGTTCCCGTCCGCACAAGCGATACACGGGACAGCATATCAGTCAGCTCAGCTGGCCTCGATCGGCTCTCTGAACTGTACGTAGCAAGACAGGGTTGGCTGGCTCCATTGTTTACCTGAGGAGAATGATAGGAGGAAGACTGTGAATCTCCTCACGAAACGAAGCATGGCTATTTTCATTACAGAAATTATAGAGCGCCGGTGTAATCAGGCCATCAGGGAGACGAATATTTTGGTGATCATGGGTGTCCTTTCAGAAGAAAGACATGGATTAGATGCTTGGAAAGGAGATTCAGTTTTGGACGCTGCATCTAATGATCTACTTTAGTCATCTCCCCATCGTGGTGGGCTGCTTATGTGTCGTTAAGGTAGCCGAACAACACTCTTTAGATTTCTTTGTTGTTGTCTCTCCAGCCATCATAATCATCTTTAGGCATCAGCAGCCGAAATACATACAACAAAATCCTGTCCAACGATTTAAAGTGTACTTTATTGCAAAGGCTAGAGCATCTCTAGCAGATATCTTAAAATGCCGAACGCCTCAAACCTGTTTAGCAGTTGGGTTATTCGTCTATCTTAACAGATCAGTTAACTCGTACTGTATTTTGTAAAAAAAAAAAGAGATCAGTTCATGCTACTTTTCAACATTGATCAAACTAGTTTCAGAGGAATCAAATGAGGTTTCTGAATTTCTGTCCAAAACCCTAGCCTCCAACACTTCCAACAAAAACTCCTAGGACACTGAATCAAACGCTTTCTCTATGTCAATCTTTAGGAAGAGTGAAGGGCATATCTATTGTAGGGATTTGATCAGTCCGTGCAAACATGGTAATATGACAGTGTATGACTTCCAATTAGATCCAGTCTGTAGATTAGAGATCTAGCCACTAAAATAATTTAGATGGTGTAGATTAACATTGTACCTCCAGCCTCCAATTGAAAGCACAAAGACCCAAAATTAACAGTGTATGTTTTCCCCCGAAAATTAACAGTTTATGACAACGCTAACCATTCAGAGCATCAGCAAAGAGAGCACTATGATAGCCCAGGCGGGCACCATCCCGCCGAGGCACCTCCCTGCCGTCGTGCCGGACAGCGGCTCGTAGTACGACGGCGGTACCTGTGGGAGGCCACGGCCGTGCCCTACGGTGATGTCGAACCGCATTCCCCTGCGGCAGTGCTCCCCTTCACCGGCGTCGGAGAAGAAGTAATTGGCACCCTCCGCCGCTAGCATCACTGTCAAGAACGCCTCCTCCGCCTTCCACCCGCCACCGATGCCGTCGCCGTGGAAGCCGCAGAGCTTGTACACCGTAGCGTTGGTCGTGTGCACGACCGTGTTGTCAGTGCGGGTCTTGAAGTCTGTACTCACAACGAGCGTGTTACGAAAGAAGAAATTGAAATCCTGAATCCGGAAACCAGTAGTACAGTAAAGTGCAGCGATAGTAGACATAGTTACATACTGAGGTAGTCGCCGACGTAGAAGGTGCGGTTGGCTGCCCAGACAGAGTAGTTGGCCGCCGAGGCATTGGCTCTGCCGTCAAAGAACCACCCGGCGCTGTCGCCGACCGTGTGGTTCGAGCCAAACGGCGGCAGGGCCGTCGTGTTTCTGCTCGGGCTCGCTGTCGCATTGCCAGCAACTGCTGTAGCTGTTGAGGAGACGGCATGTAGGAGTGACGCCACTACCATGGACAACACCACAAGATCGATCAAGGCATGCATTTTGGGACAAATTAAATTGCTGATGAAGTGAGAAGCTGCTGCCACTACGTACTGCACTGCACTGCACTGTACTGTACTTAACCCGGCTGCTAGGTTGCTCCTAAAGCTTGTGAATTGGTGTGGTCGCGTCTTGATTATTTTTGTACCCAGATGGGGTCGGCACCGTCCTGAGAATACTGCTTCAGCCATCTGGGTTTCGGGACTATATGTAATTCTATAGATGCATGGCCGGTGATGAGATCTACGGGAAATAGTTAAATAACTGATGCTAGTGTTTGACTGAATTGTCCTGTACTGTTGGAATACTAGGCATAATTTGCATGATTAATTCTAGAATAAAACACATGATCACAAGAGCTACTAACATGTTAATCTCGAAAATACTAGACGTATTAAATAACATGAACAACAGCAAGACATCTACAGACACAGCCATCGGAACTTGACGAACGTACCGAACAATTGTAGATGACGTAGTCGTTGATGCAGCGACGGCAGTAGCTTGAGCGGCTTCGGCGACGGCAACAGCTCGAAAAAGACGACGTTGGAGACGAGCCGCCCGCGGACACGGAGATCGTCCAGAGAGTCGAGCCGTGATGAAGAACTTGAAAGCAGTCGCGCGGAGCGCTTCCCAAAAATCTTATTCGCCCTCTCCCGTACAGGATCACAAGGACAAGTGGTTCCGGAGACCTGCTGTCCCGTTCGCCGGTGCACGCCGGCATACGGGATGGAGTAGACTACAGCGGCGGCGCAAGGCACGAGATTGGCAAAACCTAGATTGGTTTGGTGTGTGATGGCGCACGGTAGTGCATGGCAAAATATAGTGCGGTTCGGAAAACCCTAACGGGTACAACGTGGGCCGGCCACGTCGCGCACGTTCGAGTCGGTTACAACAGCCCACGATCCGGTAGCGATCCGAATTGGCTAAGCTGTACACGTACGCTAACACGACTCGTTTTCCTGAACTGCAAAAATATAGGCATCGGCTCGGCTCATTCCCGCAACCCGCGGCGTGTCGAGACAGACGGACGACGGAGGAGGAGGAGTGCGCACGAGAGAGCCTTCTATTCTCAGCCAGCACACCAAGTGATAGAACACTCCACTATATAAAGTGGTGCAGCTCTCTCTAAACTAGCAGTATGGGACTAAACTTTAGTCACGACGTACACCTCCAAAATTCTGCCATGCACATGGGCCAATTTGAGATTTCCAGAATTGCTTATATGGGCTGCCCACTAATGGGCCCAATATTCTAACAATCCCCCACCAGATCTCAAATTCCCATTTAGAGATTTTGCCAAACCTCGTTTCTTGTTTATATACCAGTGTTTCAGCAGAGACTGTTAAGTTGAACTTCCGCCTAGAGCTTCAAGCTACATCTACCAGCAACTTGAACAATGGACGAACCTTGAATTGCAAGTTTGGTGCCAATAGACTTCACTCAAAGTCATAACCAGTACGTGGCTGCCAGTAGCCTACCCCGCGGGTGGAGCATATGCGTCATACTCCCTGGTCTCTTCATGAGCTTACTAGAGATCACCCAAATCTCATAGACTGCGACGTTTAACAGTCGGACTCATATAGGTGTGTTCTTTCAAGGTCGCTCTGTAGGATAGCACCTTTGCTACGAATAGCCAACAGAAACACATTAAGGCATTCGCCAACCTGCCTTACAGAATTTGAGAGTTATGCATCTTCACATAGAGAGGGTTAAATAAAAACTCTCCTCTAAACCACTAGCTTGTTCTTCCCAGGTCCTAATTCACGGGATCTCCGATCACATAGGTTGGGTTACCACTATGGTGTAACGCTCACGGGTCTCAACCCCATCTCTCGATGCACTATCTATCACATTACGTGATAGTCCCTTCGTAAAGGGATCTGCCAGGTTTTTGTCAGTTTGAATATAACTAACAGTCATTACTCCGGAGTTTCTCATTTTCCTGACAGACTTCAAGCGTCTTTTAACGTGTCTTGATGACTTCGCATTATCCTTAGCACTGTTCACTTTCATGATAACCGTTTGGTTGTCACAGTTCATAAGGATGGCCGGTAATGGTTGCTCAACCACCGGCAAGTCCATCAAGAGCTCACGCAGCCATTCTGTCTCAACAGAAGCTGTATCTAAAGCAGTAAGTTCTGCTTCCATGGTTGACCTCGTCAAAATGGTCTGTTTGCAAGACCTCCATGACACTGCGCCACCTCCAAGAATAAATGCATATCCACTTGTGGCGTAGAGCTCATCAACATCTGAGATCCATCACAGTATCCCTCAAGCACCGCAGGGTGCCCTGAATAGTGAATCCCATAACTCATTGTACCGTTCAGATAGCGCATGACCCTTTCAAGTGCATGCCAATGATCAATACCCGGGTTAGACATGAACCTGCTCAACTTGCTCACAGCAAAAGATATGTCAGGTCTTGTCGCGCTCGCAAGGTACATGAGTGAACCGATCACTTGAGAATATCTTAATTGATCTCTCGTTTCCTTTTGTTCTTTCTGAGTGTCACACTGGGATCATAGGGTGTTGGAGAAGGCTTGCTGTCTATATAACCAAAGCGGCTCAAGACCTTCTCAACATAGTGTGATTGCGTTAACGTAATCCCACTCTCATCCCTAATCAGCTTAATGTTCAGGATCACATCAGCTTGTCCCAGATCTTTCATATCAAAGCTCTTTGACAGAAAAGACTTGACCTCATTTATCACTATCATGCTTGTACCGAAAATCAGTATGTCATCAACATACAAGCATAATATAACACTATCGCCCCCACCATGGCGATAATATACACACCTATCAGCCTCATTAATGGCAAAGCCTGCAGAAGTTAAAGTTCTGTCAAACTTCTCATGCCATTGCTTAGGTGCTTGCTTCAGCCCATACAAAGATTTTAACAATTTGCACACCTTTCTCTCTTCACCTTTTACTACAAACCCATCAGGCTGATCCATATAATTTCCTCTTCCAACTCTCCGTTAAGGAAAGCTGTCTTCACGTCCATTTGATGAACGAAGAGATTATAGGAGGCAGCCAGGGAAAGTAGTACACGAATGGTGGTGAGTCGAGCAACAGGTGAATAGGTGTCAAAGTAATCTTCGCCTTCGGCTGGGTGTAGCCCTTGGCCACAAGCCTTGCCTTGTACTTCTCAATAGTACCATCAGGCCTTAGCTTCTTCTTGAACACCCACTTACAACCCACAGGTTTGCAACCGTAGGGTCGTTCAGATAATTCCCAAGTTCCATTAGAAAGAATCGAGTCCATCTCATTATGGACAGCTTCTTTCCAGTCATCAGCATCAGGAGATGCAAATGCCTCTGCAATGGACGTGGGAGTATTGTCCACAAGGTACACAATGAAATCATCACCAAAGGATTTTTCAGTCCTCTGTCTCTTGCTCCTCTTGGGAGCTGATTCATTGTCATCCTTCTCAAGGACTTCCTCAACATGTGGTTGTTCAGAATGATCAACAGATGTACTAGGTTCAACAATATCTCAGAAGAAATTCTAGCAATGCTATGCATATCCTTCATAGGAAATATGTTCTCAAAAAATGTTGCATCACGAGATTCAAAATAGTATCAACATGCATATCAGGTATCTCAGATTTAACCACTAAAAATCTATAGCAAATGCTCCCTGAGCATAACCTAGAAAGACACAATCCACTGTCTTTGGTCCAAGTTTACGTTTCTTAGGAATTGGAACATTGACTTTCGCCAAGTGAAAGTGATGGTTTCTCCCAGACCACTCCTCGTAAGGGTCTTCTCTTTATCCTTGTTTGGAACTCTATTCAGGACATGACACGAAGTCAATAAAGCCTCCCCCCACCATGCCTTAGATAAACCAGCAGTGTCCAACATGGCATTCACCAAGTCGGTCAGCGTGCGGTTTTTCCTCTCAGCAACCCCGTTTGATTGGGGAGAATAGGGAGGCGTCCTCTCATGAATAATACCATGTTCCTCACAGAATTCATCAAATATTGGAGAAATACTCGCCACCACGATCCGACCTAAGACGTTTGATCTTTCTCTCTAATTGATTTTCTACTTCAGCTTTATAGATTTTAAAGTAGTCTATAGCTCATCTTTAGTGTGCAACAAGTATACATAACAGAACCTAGTAGCATCATCGATTAAAGTCATGAAATATTCTTATCACCTTTTGTCAACACGCCATTCATCTCACATAGATCCGAATGTACGAGTTCTAGAGGTGCCAAGTTTCTCTCCTCGGCTGCCTTGTGAGGCTTTCGAGGTTGCTTAGATTGCACACAGCTATGGCACTTAGAACCTTTGGCAATGGTGAAAGTAGGAATTAAACTCAAGCTGGAAAGTCTACTCATTAAACCAAAATTAACATGACATAAACGAGAGTGCCAACATTAGCATCCGAATCCACACTGCCACAAATATGGTTTACTGACTTATTACAAAAATCCGATAATGAAAAGCGGAACAAGCCTCCGCACTCATACCCTTTACCAATAAATTGTCCAAACTTTGACACAACTACTTTATTGGACTCCAAGACTAATTTAAACCCATCTCTGCATAGAAGGGAGCCGCTAACGAGATTCTTGTTCATAGTAGGGACATGCTGCACGTTCCTCAGCTGCACGATCTTCCCCGAAGTAAACTTCAGATCTACCGTGCCAACACCACGAACAGAAGCATGTGATCCATTCCCCATTAAGACGCTTGAATCTGCGACCTGATAAGAAGTGAACATAGAGATGTCAGCACACACATGAACATTAGCACCCGTATCAATCCACCAACATGGAGATTGAAATACTGAAAGCACAATGGTAAATTACCATACCCATCAGTATTGCTAGCGGTCACGACGTTGACATGCTTTGGCTTCTTCCCTTTCTTGTCTGCACGATCTGGGCAGTCCACAGAGAAGTGTCCGGCTCTCCACAAGTGTAGCACTTTAGCTCAGATTTGTTCAGCATCTTCTTCTTCTTCTTGAAAGAAGTAGTCTTGGTAGGCATGTTGAAGGGGCTTTCTTTGCCTTGCTCTTGCCATGGTGAAAGTTCTTCTGCACCATGTTGGCGCTAGACTGACCTTCACCTCTCTCAGCAGTGTCCTTAGCCCGAGCCTTCTCCTCAACATCAAGAGACGCTATCAGGTTTTCAACCGATATCTCCTGTCTCTTGTGTTTGAGAGTTGTGGCGAAGTTCCTCCATGAAGAGGGCAACTTTGCAATAATGCATCCAGCCACAAACTTGTCAGGTAAGGCACACTTAGCGTGCTCAAGCTCCTTAGCAATGCACTGTATCTCATGAGCCTGTTCGACTACAGAACGGTTGTTAGCCATCCTGAAGTCATGGAAGCTCTCCATGATGTACAGTTCACTGCCAGCATCTGCTACACCGAACTTAGCGTTCAGTGCCTCCCAGAGCTCTTTGGCATCTGTAATGTGCATGTACACATCAAACAGCTTGTTGCTAAGAGCACTCAGAACGAGTCCCACAAAGGCAGTATTGGTTTCCTTGAACTTGTTCTGATCCTGTCAGATATAGTTCCTTCAGGTAAACCCTCACTAGCCTCGAACACTTTCAGAGATCGCAACCACAGTGTGGTCTTGTACTGCCATCTCTTAAAGTCCACACCGGTAAACTTGTCCGGCCTCAGCGCATCAGATAGATGTCCCATGTTTAACTCAGAAATTGCCTATAACAAACATAATGTTTTTGGATTGTTGGAATACTAGGCATAATTTCATGATTAATTCCAGAATAAAACACATGATCACAAGTCCACATGTTAATCTCGAAAATACTAGACGTATTAATAACATGAACAGCAGCAAGACATCTACAGACACAGCCATCGGAACTGACGAACGTACCGAACAATTGTAGATGACGTAGTCGTTGATGCAGCGACGGCAGTAGCTTAAGCGGCTTCGGCGACTGCAACAGCTCGAAGAAGACGACGTTGGAGATGAGCCGCCCGCGGACCCGGAGATCATCCAGGGAGTCGAGCCGTGATGAAAAACTTGAAAGCAGTCGCGCGAAGCGCTTCCCAAAAACCTTATTCGCCCTCTCCCGTACAGGATCACAAGGACAAGTGGTCCGGAGACCTGCTGTCCCGTTCGCCGGTGCACGCCGGCGTACGGGATGGAGTAGACTACAGCGGCGGCGCAAGGCACGAGATTGGCAAAACCTAGAGTGGTTTGGTGTGTGACGGCGCACGGTAGTGCATGGCAATATATAGCGCGGTTCGGAAAACCCTAACGGGTACAGCAGCCCACGATCCGAATTGGCTAAGCTGTACACGTACGCTAACACGACTCGTTTTACTGAACTGCAAAAATATAGGCATCGGCTCGGCTCATTCCTGCAACCCGTGTCGTGTCGTGACGAGACGGACGGACGGACGGACGGCGGCGGAGGAGGAGGAGGAGTGCGCACGAGAGCCTTCTATTCTCAGCCAGCACACCAAGTGATAAAACACTTCACTATATAAAGTGATGCAGCTCTCTTTAAACTAGCAGTATGGGACTAAACTTTAGTCACGGACGTACACCTCCAAAATTCTGCTATGCACATGGGCCAATTTGAGATTTCCAGAATTGCTTATATGGGCTGCCCACTAATGGGCCCAATATTCTAACATGTACAACGGGTACAAATCTTCGCGCGCGACCCCGGCAGGGCTTCTCCAGCGCAGTTCAGCCCATACGTATTTCTACCATCACGGCTACAAAAATGTGAAACAGGCTTAGAGCATCTCCTCTACCATCACGGCTACAAAAATGTGAAACAGGTTTAGAGCATCTCCACCGGGGTCTCCAAATCGGTGTCCGACACCCTCCAATGGAGGCCCAATTGGGAGTGTCGGGCATGTGTCCGCTCAATATTTGGAGGCCTTCCACAGCGGCGCACCCCAAAGGCCCACCCCAAAGGCGAGCAAAGGATCGAACATCTTGCGGACATTCAAATTCACTCAAAAGAACTGAAATGATTCAAATTTCATTCATATTTCTTACATATTACAAAGATTTTGAATGAAATTTGAAGTACGGCGGCCTAGCGCCCTAGCCTACATGTCGTCCCACCAGCCGTCGTCGTCGTTGTCGTCCTCGGTCTTCACCGGCGCCGTGGAGGAGCCGCAAGTCTGTAGGACGCGCCGTCGTTGCGCGGCGCGTGGCTGGAGGACTCGCCGTCGTTGCGCGGCGTACGGCTGGTGGAGGGGCCGCCGGAGGAGGATGCCATCATCGCCAGGGTCGCCAAGAGGCCCGGCGAGTCCTGCTCGATGTCCTCTTCATCGCCATCCTCTTCTTCGATCTCCCCTTCCTGGCCCTGGCCGTCATCCCCTTCGTCGTCCTGGGCGAACTGATCTGTGTCGGTTTCGGCGTAGGCACTAGCGGCGTAGGTCGTACCGTCGTCGATGATTGCATTCATGACATCGGCGCCAGCATCCTACGCCAGCAAAAAACACAATTTGCATCCGGCAATTAATGCACAATACAACAATTTGCATCCGGTCGTTCGCAATAACTGCGCCCAACAAACAATCGGCCGGGGAACACAATAAATGTGGGGAGATCAAGATTATAAATAGCACTCACCTGACCGAGTTGGTCGCCGAAGAGAAGGCCGCGGGAAGCAGTCGCGACACCGCTCGTGGCAGGTGTCTGCCGCAACGCCGGCGATTCGCTGAACAGCGGCGCCGCGTTCAGATCGAGGGTCGGCTCTTCGGGGGAAAGCCGCGACGCCTGCGTTTGGTAGCCGGAGGTGCCGTCGAATAAGGTCGGGGCAGACGGCAACCCGACAAAGCCGCTGACGGATGCTAGGCTAGAGTTGCTTTGGCTCATGGCGATCAACATCTCGGCGGCGGTGTCGTTCAGCGACAGCTCAACCACAGACTTGTCCTTCGCCTTGACTCGTCGTTGTTGCTGAAGCTGGGAAGCGATTGCGCAGAGCTGGGCCTGGCTCAGCGTAGGATTGGCCGCCGGCAACGAAAGCTCCGGCGGCTCCCGCTTCATCTGCTTCTTCTTCGGCTGCGATGATGCCGGCGGCTTGCGCCCCTTGGGTTTCGAGAGGCCGACGGGCTTTGGCGGCATGGTGGCGGAAGGCGAGGAGGTCGCGGCGGCGACGCGAAGGTTTGGGAAATTGAGGGAAGATTGAAAATTTTGACGTGGGGGGCGGCAATGTAGAGGAAGGGGAATGGAGCGTGGCGGTCTGTGTCTATGACGGGCGGGCCACCGCTGACAGGGACATGTCCGCGGCAATGTCCGCGGCAATGTCTGCGGCAATGTCCGGCACCGGCCCTCTTGGGGGTGCCGGACATAAAATCGCTCGGGCCGAGCCTTTGAGGATGCCGCTGGTGACGGTTTTTGGTGTCCGGACCCCCAATGGGTCTTTGAGAGGTCGTTTGGGGGACCCGGTCGAGATGCTCTTATAGGACGGAAGTCTTTGATATTCACTTCAGATCATCCAGAAGATGGAAGATCCAGCCATCATCATTGAACACTTGCTCCACCGCCGCAAGAATCTGAGGTTTGACGACCTGCCAACACTTTCAGTACTACACTTTTTTTAGATACAAGGCACAAAGTGCCCAGCTTTAAATTAATAAAGCCAGAAACGGCAAGTATTACAAGTGCTGAAAGACAGCGTACAAGCACCGATACATCAAGAAAAAGAAAACACATGGAAGAACAGCTTGATCATCAGCACCCTCGACCGGCTCCATGATCTGTCCTGAGCAGGCACAGAAGAGCTACGCCATGAAAGGGCACCATCGTCGCCCTCAGAAGGTCCTCGCTGTTGCACAGCCATCCGTTCCACCTCTGAAGAAGGCCCCTGCCTTCTCGCCCTGGCTCGAAGGGCGCCGTACCGTCGAGAGGTGGAGCTGCTCCCCTGAGCACGCATGGACATGGCAGACAGGAAGCAAAGAAGAAGGACAATGAGCACCGCCTCACTAGGCAGCAGCACGAGCAATGCCGTCAGCACATAGCACAACACCGGACACGCAAACTGTTGGACAGGAACGCCAAAAAAGTGCGGCGAGAAGATGAGTGGCGACACCGGAACACGGCCAAGCCTTCGGCTCAACCTACCGTCAGGGAAACAATGCTGCCGCAGAGGGGACCCTTCCCCTCTCGCCCAGGCTCGAGGGCGCCGACCCGCAGGCGAGCAAGGTCACTGAGAAGGGAGCAACTAAGCTGGGCCAACTACCAGCAGCGCCACCGAGGAGAAAAACCGCTACAACTGCACACCACCTGTCGCCGAACTCGCCCACCTCCCTCGCTGTCCCAAGACGCTGCCTCCAAGGAGGGTGCGACGCAGGAGCGCCGCCGGCGCCCAATCTGAAAGATTTGGGCTTTCACCCGTGACAGAAAGGGAGGGGAGAGGGGAGAAGGACCTCGATGCCGCCTTCAGGAAGTAAGACGCCGACCGGAGCCGCCGTCAACATCGTGGCCACCACCGGTGGCCAAGGGTTTCCCCTGGTCCAGCGCCCCATCTCCGGCCACCCCCACCAACAGTAAGGCGCACCAGGGCTGGTGGGGTGGAGCAAGAGGCAAAGGGGAGGGCAGTACCTTCAGATCTTGCTTGGAGACCGCCGGGGAAGCCTCCACGCCGCGAATCCACGTCCGCCGCCACCTCGCTGCCCACGCAGCCGAGGGGAGCGGCCTGCAGCACCAACGCCCGTCACCCGCCGCCAGGTCGACGCCGCCCTCTCCGCGTGAGGCCGCCGCCTCAGATCCAGAAGCTCCCCACCACCCAGGCGAGAGATGGAGCAGCGACAGCCCCGCCGCCACCTTCCTCGGCGGCCGCGCGGGTTTTCCCGCTGGCTACCTCTGGCGGCGGCGAGACGAAGGAGGAGAGGGGCGAGGAAGTGGCGGTGCTAGGGTTTGCGCCCCCGGTGTCGCCCGAGAGCGACACGGGAGGCAGGGGGGAAAAACTCCGGCAGATGTCGTCTGAATGTGCAGTACTACACTTTCAGTAAACCACAGCTGCGTATTAACTATTTCCACAAGCATGTTATGGCCGAACTGCTAGCTTGCCATCAGCACAAGGGCTAGCTGTAGTATCTTGTTGGACGACATAATCCTATAGTTTTTTTTTATCGGATCAAAGGATCGTGTAGAGTAAAAGATCGCTTCCAGCGTTGCTAGTAATTTGATAGTTAACAGACACCACGTAGTGCACAGAGCGTATTGTTGCTTGCATGCCATATAACCCACGGTCAACAACGTGTATATGGTCACTTCCTTTGTGAAGCGGAAGCTAGCTTATGGATTTCGGTGGGCAGAAACTGTTGTAGGGAGAAGCTTCTAAAAACTTCTTTTGGATTGTGCAGTTTTGTCTTCTTCAGTGTGTTGGGTTGTGAGATGTCTATAACGCCCCTAAATTTGATTTCACGCATAGTAAAAGCAATGATATATTACATATTACAATAAAAATAGGTAGAAGTAAAATAAAAGGTAGATGATAATAAAAACACAACTTCGTAGTATAATTTCAGTCACATTAGCAGAGAACTTCATTAAACATCTGATAATAACATGGTGTTTTGGGATCACTATATATACGAAGTTGTTGGTTTGGGCCCGCCTTATTGGTATCAATAGCTTTTTGGGACGAAATGGAATTCTCCATGGTGTTTTGGGATCGTTATACGAAGTCCCGACAACAATATCCAGCCTTATACAATATTGTCTTTGTGCGTCACAAAAGCGGCACGCTTGATCAAGTGATGGAGGACAAATGTGACGTTTCGAAGAAATCTCGTTGGTTCAAGACTAGCCGCTTGGTATGAGTTGCTACAATGTCTAGCCTCCATCAATTTGATTCAAGGGACCGATGAGTTTTGTTGGAGTTTACATAAGAGTGGTAAATTCTATGTAGACACTATGTATAAAGATTTAATTCAACCAGATGTGCTGGTAGATAATAATAAGAAAATCTGAAAGATGAAGATTTCACTAAAAAATAAGATCTTTGCGTGGTATCTTCGTTAAAGAGTAATTCTTACTAAACAAACCTTGCAAAACTCAATTGACATGCAACTAAAAAGTATGTCTTTTGTCATATGGATGAGACTATCAAGCACTTATTTTTTAGTGCAAATTAGCTGGTTCTATAGGTCAATCATCCAAAAATGTTCTACTATATATCCACAAGAAGCATTGCTAATATTTTTGGGATGGATGATAGGTTTAAACAATTTATTAGAGTTCCAGCGCTTGCCGTTATATGGTCGTTTTGGCTGTGTACAAATGATAGGTTTTAGCGATAAAAATTGTTCTCTTATGCAGGTTTGCTACATGAGTATAATAACGCTCCGTTTGTGGTCTCAGTTGCAACCTGTGGTCCATCTAATCTATTAATTGAGGTGTGTACAAGACCTTAGGAAACGCCTCGAGACTTTTTTTATCCAACATGTATGGCAGCATAATTTAATTTGCGGGCTAGCCCTCCACCATCTTAAGGCGTTATTACAATTTCTCATCTTAATATGTAATTCGCCATTTTTCGCTTTTGAACTATTGAACTCGTATTTGTTGTGTGCATCGTTGTTATGCAAATGCTGGACGTAATGCTCAAACCTTTTAAATAAGAAAGCTGTCTTTATCGAAAAAATATACGAAGTCGCGTTGAAGTGGTTGCTAATCCAAGCATTTCTCACAGTTTGGGATTCAAAGGGCAACCAAACATGTTGTAGAGAAATTAGGAATTTGGTATTGTAGTTATATGATAGTTGTGTGTCAGATTTGGCTATGACAACGATGTGGCTGCCCTAACAGACACACAGACACACTTATGCCCGTGGACCCAGCTGCTGAGTGACCGAGACAAACGGCGAAAAACCTGTGAAGAACTTACCAACAACTCCGGCGTCTTCTAGCTTGCAGGTTACTGGATCTCACGGTCTAAGACCCGACGAAGAAGTGAGCTCATGCATAGACTGTTTTCTAACAATAGCCAGCCTATTTTAGAAACCGGAGAAGATGAGGAGGTGGCTAGTACAGCAAGAGGATCCGACCACGGCGCGCATGCTCCTGGCGTGCACCGTGGAGAGGACCGCCAAGTTTTCGTAGGCCGGTAGGCCGGATTACGTCCGGCGAGCTTCACATTCCGATCAATGGCGGAAACCCCTTGTACGTTTGCCGGCAACCTTCGTCCTTGGTTAATCTGTTGATTCGTTCCGACGTTACTACGTACGAATGATAACCGATCTGCAGTTGATGATGCAGAAGAAGAGGTGAACGACCACCCGATCGAGGAGGTCCGGAACACGGTTCCGATCACCGACGACCCGCCGGAGCCATGCCTGACGTTCCGGACATGGGTGCTGGGGCTGTCCTCCTGCGTGCTACTGGCCTTCGTCAACGAGTTCTTCATGTACCGGTCCAACCAGCTGGCCATCGGCACGGTGGTGGTGCAGATCGCGACGCTGCCCATCGGCCGGTTCATGGCGTCGACGCTGCCGGTGAAGCGCATGCGCGTCCCGGTCATCGGCTGGTCATTCTCCCTCAACCCGGGCCCTTTCAGCCTCAAGGAGCACTGCCTCATCACAATCTTCGCCGGTGCCGGTGCCAGCGGCGTCTATGCCATGAATATCATCGCGATCGTCAAGGTCTTCTACAAGCGGCAGATTAACCCCTACGCGGCCATGCTGCTCGCACAAACAACCCAGGTGATTCATTAATTCCCTGCATATTTTTTTTGTGTGGAACCTGCTGCAGAATGATCTTCTCCAACACTAATTCCTTAATTTCAGCTGCTTGGGTACGGATGGGCTGGCCTGTTTCGGACGTACCTGGTTGATTCACCCTACATGTGGTGGCCAATGAACCTTGTCCAGGTCACTCTTTTCAGGTACGCATTGATCGATATAAACACGTAGCTTCATGAACATACTGTGATATACAGAGTATGAATCTGTATCACTCTGCAGGGCGATGCACGAGGAGGAGAAGAGGCGCAAGGGGCAGCTGACACGGCTGCAATTCTTCATCATTGTGATGGTCTGCAGCTTCGCCTACTATCTGATCCCGAGCTACCTGTTCCCAGCGGCCAGCACAATGTCGGCGCTGTGCTGGTTCTACAAGGACTCGGTCACGGCGCAGCAGATCGGCTCTGGGCTCAAGGGCCTCGGTGTCGGCTCCTTCGGCCTCGACTGGAACACCGTCGCGGGGTTCATCGGCAACCCGTTAGCCTCGCCGGCGTTCGCCATCTTCAACATCATGGTCGGCTTCGCCTTCAACAACTACATCGCCGTGCCCTTCCTCTACTGGACCAACGCCTACAACGCCAAGCGCTTCCCCATCATCTCGTCGCACGTATTCGACGCCGCCGGCGAGCGCTACGACACCAACCGCATCCTCGACCCCAAATCCTTCACGCTCAACCTCCCAGAGTACAACGCCTACAGCCGCATCAACCTCAGCGTGCTCTTCGCCATCAACTACGGCTTCGGCTTCGCGGGCCTCATGGCCACGCTTTCCCACGTCGCGCTCTACCACGGCAAGTAAGGGTATAGCGGAGCATATGAGTCACCGGCAAGTAACTATAGACTGATAGTCTGACACGCCGCCGGCGCCATATATATGTACAACTAGCTTATACCTTATGTTTGGCATTTTATTTGATGCAGGGAGATCTTCGACCTCTGGCGGAAGGCATCGACAGAGAAGGGCAAGGAGCGGGACGTGCACACCAGGATCATGAAGAGAAACTACAAGGCTGTGCCGCAGTGGTGGTTCCACCTGATGCTGGTCCTCGTGCTGGCGCTGTCCCTTTTCACCTGCGAGGGTTTCGGAGGTCAGCTGCAGCTGCCGTACTGGGGTCTCCTCCTCGCTTGCGCCATCGCCTTAATCTTCACGTTGCCCATTGGCATCATCACGGCGACCACTAATATGGTAACTGTTTCTGTCGATACAAGAAGCTGTGCACTAGCTCTCTGAAAATTTGATCTGCAATGACGAGACGAGCATTTCCTTTGGTGCAGCAACCTGGACTAAATATCATCACGGAGCTCATCATCGGGTACCTCTACCCTGGAAAGCCATTGGCCAACGTCGTGTTCAAGACGTACGGTTACATAAGCATGGGGCAGGCGCTCACTTTCGTCTCGGATTTCAAGTTGGGTCACTACATGAAGATACCCCCGAGGTCCATGTTCTTCGCGCAGCTGGCGGGCACGGTCACCGCGTCGACAGTGCACTTCGCGACGGCGTGGTGGCTGCTGACGACGGTGAAAAACGTGTGTGACGTGGACATCCTGCCGGAGGGCAGTCCCTGGACGTGTCCAGGGGACGACGTCTTCTACAACGCCTCCATCATCTGGGGCGTCGTGGGCCCGCTGCGCATGTTCGGCCGCCTCGGCAACTACTGGCAGATGAACTACTTCTTCCTCGTCGGCCTCCTCGCTCCAGTGCCCTTCTGGCTGCTCTCTCGCCGGTATCCGCGCAACGCCTTCATCAAGAACATCAGTGTACCGCTGATCTTCGCCGGCGCCGGCGGACTTCTCCCCGCGAGGTCTGTCAACTTCATCATGTGGGGCTTCGTCGGCATCCTGTTCAACTACTTCATATACCGGCGGCACAAGGCGTGGTGGATGAGGCACAACTACGTGCTCGCCGCCGGGCTTGATTCCGGTGTCGCCTTCATGGGGGTGCTCACGTTCATCTCCCTAGGCTACTTCGACATCTACGGGGTGCGCTGGTGGGGCGGTGTTGCTGATGACCACTGCCCCCTAGCGTCATGCCCAACGGCGCCAGGTGTCGTGGCCAAGGGATGCCCACTTGTCAGTTAAGCAACTTGTACAGTACTATAGTTAGCGATAGAAAATAGAATAGGATTTTTTTAATTCATATCTACTAACACTAAGAGGTGATAATAAGATGGTAGACATATATAGTCTTTTGTAGTTGTATATTTAATGTGAAAAAATATACTGTATTTTTTATCACTTGACAGTTCTCACTTTATGTTTGATGCAATTGTTTGCCTTGTAACTGCGCATGGCCATTGACGTACCGTGGACTTTAAGCATCGTCAAACCTAAAGACTTACGTACGTATGTATATGGTTTCCGAAGAAAATGAACATCACGTTGTTTTCAAAAGTTTCTGGCGATGCCCGGTCTCAGATTATTTTTACTCTGAAGCCAAAGGCCTCCTATAAAACTTTTTTTTTAGATAACTAGCATGGTGGCCCTCGCAAATGCGAGGGCAATGTCTTAAAGTATCTGAAAACATGTACTCCCTCCATTGCTTGATATAAGGTATATAGTTTTCTGAAGAAAATCCATAATATAAGTTGTATATGCTATAAATGGACAATTTGATCCATAAAAAAAGACCTGGACTCAAAAGAGGGATTTAACAAATTATATTCATTTTGTTCATATTAAGAATTCATCGCTCATGATTTTTTTTCCAATTTTTTTGTTAAATATATGCAAAATACCCATGTCTTAATATTCGTGCAAAAAACTATATACCCTACATTCAAGAATGGAAGGAGTATTGTTTTGTAGATACTTATACTACTTATTTTCGATTAAGATAGTTCTATTGTCACTATAAATTTATGGTAAACATATATATAATGTGCCAGAAACCCCTTCATCTATCTTAATTTATGGGTATGTGAGTTTTGAAGATTTAGAATTCATATATCAATGAACATATGTAATTTTTTACTTGACGATATTAGATCAATTCATAAAACTAAATTCACGTGGAAATGTGGCATGTAATTTGATTATAAGTTACATATGTGATGGGTTGGCGTAGATATTAGATAGAGCTGAATGCACCCCGAGTGACAAAATATGTTAGAGCCAGTTAGTGAGTAGAAGCATTAGATGATCAATTGTGTGTTTTCTATGAAGTTGGTAAATGGAATATTTTTCGCTAAACCGACTTATGATATTTTGTAAGGATACCACACAAGTTGTTTATTGCTACTATCAATACACAGAACTATGGGTCATAGTTTGAGCTCGTTCATCATTTATATTTGGAAGACAATCACACATAATCAAAGTCTTAGTTGCATGTTACATGAATTAAAATTTAACCTGTGAATCATGTTAGTGCAGATCGTATGTGGTATTCGCCAATATCTTGATCAATTTTGACTACTTATAATCTCCTGATATCTCCCAAAATATGTCTCTTTTGATATCGATTGTGCAAACATATATTTAGTTTTAAACTTTTTTTGTAACAACTTCTTCGCTTTAGATGTCGGTGGTGTCTATTAAACACTATTCCAATAATTATATTTCTATGATAATAATCAGGTAGTTTCTAAGATACATGTAGTTATGAAACAACAAACTTTTATTGCGGTTCTGGTACGGTAATGTTGTAGTGTATCAGATGTACCATATGTGTGTATTATCCAATGACTCATCTTGGAAGAAATCTTACACTTGAATTTATCAACACTATTTGTATATGTATTGGGGCCTAACCTATCACTCTAGATCAATGCATTGATCTACATAACAGTAATGTCTACTAATTTCTATGCTAAAAACTAAAAATAGTGAAATGGCAAAAAAAATGTCAGCTATATTTTCATTGTATATTATACATGTATTTTTAGGATTTTTTACTTGCCCCACAAAATCACGACATCTTGGACCTAAGTCTGGTTATAGCAACATAAAAAAAATTGGATTGAAAATATGAAATCATATGAACTGATATACTTTGAAACACATGTAATTTAATGTAATAATATCATGAGATTGTATGATTGAATTGTATTTAATTCAGAAATGAAAACTTAATATTCGAAACCATACCAGTGTCCAAACCATCATGTCAACATATGGAAGCTTACCACGAATAGAAAATTAGACATATGTCGAAGATATGACGTCTATTGTTGACCAATTCAAAATACCTTTTTTACATTTAGAATGCTTAGAAAGGTTTGATAGGGAAAATGGATCCAATCTATGTTATGATGACTTAAAGAATGTAGTATAATTTTTTTAACCTTGTATATAAATCCAATTGCGTTGGGTTCCTCCACCCACCTCATCATCAGAGGTATTGAAACGTCATCGCTCTATTAGTAGAATACAATCCATATGCTTCATTATAAATATTTTGTGAAAACATTTGGTAAATCCTAACCATACATTTTAGATTTAACAACTAAAATTAATTAAGATGATGTGGCTTAATGTCGTGTCTCTATTTAAGCCTAGGTACCAAAAAAACACTATTGCTGTCCTCCATGACATCATCAGTAACTTAGTCGGACTGTTCCTCGTAAATAGGTGGACTTAATTTCATGTCATGTTTAGCAGGTACATGATCTAGTTATATAATTACGCTCTAGGATGGTTTTCGTGGGCAGTCTCGTCCGACGGATGCAGTGTCAGACAGGTTTCGTACGAAGATTTTCTTTTTATTATAGAAAAACTACCGATCGGTTTTGATCTGCGATCGGACGGCCGGACGAATATTATATTCGTATATAGGATGGACTCTTCGGTTTTGTGTTAACGTGTTGTACAACATACGTGTTGTGTTAACATGGGCTAATTAAATCACAGCCTTAAGTTTTAGATCTAACAATCAATATAATTAAGGGGATGTAGCTTCATATGGTGGATCAAAAAATAACTCATTTTGCTTTTAGTATATACTAGTGGGCATGTACGTGCAACACACGTATTAACAATTAAAAAGACAATTTAGAATTAGGAAAGACCATACTGTTTACATGTTTTGCATCAGTCCTATATTTTTATATAAAGAGGACGATATTAATGTAAGCATCATGGAGCGCGCACACACGATACACCAAAAGCCAACATCAAGGAAATTTCTCGGCACAAATTATGTCATATCCTGAATGTCACACAGTATCTTTCAGCACGACATTTTAAAATTGCAATATGATACTTTAGTAATAGATAAGAACCATCTTTGCAAAGTACAATTGTAATATTTAATCTTTATTTTCGTTGTTATGCCTCAAAAGTTTATTCATTTTTTTCTTAGTTCTTAGTAGACGGTTGTAAACACTACCCTTGATCTAACGGTTAGCAGACTAAAAAATAAATGAAATAAGATATTTAAGAGTAAAACCAAAGGTAGACATTGATTGGAAAAATGGAGAAGCCCTGAGATAATTGTCTTCCAGAATAGAGCCAGATTTTTTTTTGACCCTTTCAATGTAGGACATCTTCTCATCCCCTCCCGCATAGCTCACTTTTCTGCCGTAGTTGATAAACTCACCGTCCACATGGAACCGAACTGGGAGAGTGAACACATGATCCATGAAATCTAGACTGTACAATGAACCACAATAATTAAGCTTATATGTAAATGCAGTTACCATGCAGTATGTTAAAGACCAACAAAATGGGGACTTATACCCTTGCCCACTCTGAATATTTCTGAACTTTTTTACATTGTAAACGCTAAACTTAGGACTGTATCATTACATATCACATCGCGAACTGCCTACGACCATGATCAATGTCATTCTGCACAAAACAAATTGAGTTAGATGACCACATAGCAATCGATGCTACAAGACTAAATCAGCGTGCTTCCCCTGAAGGCCGAGACAGCGTTGGATCTTGCTGCAGGTTTCCAGCCAGCCAGCCAGTCACCCACGTACAAATCAAACCCTCGATTGCTAAAGCGCGACAAAACGTACTGAATAAGAAGAAATCGGTGCGGCTACTAACCCGAACAATTATGAGCGCTGCAATAAGACCTCGCCGTCTGTGATCATCCGCATGAGATGCAGCCATCGTCTGGCCGCCAGAGAAGACAAAAAAAACAGAGGGCAAAGCGGGATGGCAGTTTTAAGATGGGGATTCGCGATACCGTTAGTGGAGTGATTTTGGTAGCAGCGGAAGACGCCTGGCGGGGCACGAACCACATCGAGTGGGGCGCGAATAGCTCAGATGCGACGTTTTTTCGAGTAATTGGACAGGCAGCGACGTAGTTGCACGTAATAGCTCACATGCGGCATCTATTCGAGCCATAATTGCTCTGAGGCGACATGGCTGTCAAGTCATGTTCCCAACGCTGTAAACCAGGTTTGACCGGTGTTTTTCTCGGGTGGGACCCATGCGTCAGCGAAACCGGCCTCTGTTCGTGGGGGAACCCTCTCTGCCATGTGCCGGCGTCCCGCGGAGCTCACTCTGTCCCGTCGTCTCGGTTTCTCCGGGCTGGGGAAAAAAATTCCTGGCGACGGCGAGTCGGCGGCAATGGAGCGGGCGACTCGAGCTGTGGCAAAGAAGCGGACGATTCGAGCTGCGGGAATGGAGCGGGCGAGTAAAGCTGCGGCGAGGGGGCGGGCAACTGGAGCACCGGCAATGGAGTCGAGCAAGCTGGCGGCGAGTCCTGCGGCGGAGGGAAGAGCGGCCGCGCGAGTCCAGCAGCGGCACCCGGAGTCGAGCAAGCTGGCGGCGACGCAAAGCTTGGGGTGCTGCGTCGAGGGAGCGGCGAGGGAGGATGGAGGATGGGGGGACGGTGCGGGTACACGGTCGCAGAGGCGACCGGTGGCCCGATTTGTGTATCGTGCAGCGGCGAGGGGCTCCATCTATCTCGACGGCAAGCGACCCTACCGGATTTCAGTCCAGTAGGTACTGAAGAAGGCGTGGAAGCGTCACGGCTACTACAGCTCCAAGGGTTTTCCGCTCGGCGGTGATTCGCCGCCGATGACGAGGCAGAGGTTTGCCGCAATGCGCAAAATTGCTACGTTCGACGACAGTAGCTCGGGCGGTGCTGCGGGCGACGAGAGCAGCTCGGGCGGTGCTGCGGGCGACGAGAGCAGCAGTTCAGCAAGCTCATCCCCGAGCGTGGACTTCGATGCCGCGTTGAGCCTAGAGGCTTTCAGCCTAGTTGCCGGATGGCGGCGGATAGATTGTTCTGCTCCGATATCCTCTGCGAGATGAAATCGAGCTAGAAGATTGTGCTGCAGAGTCATGGCGGAGGGAAGATCGTGCTGCATTCTATAGATAACTAGTGTAGTGAATTTTGTTAGGTGCCTGAAACCATTTCAGGCAGTGTTTGCCCAGCGCTGGGAGCGTGTGTGGGAGTTCTTTTGTGAAATGGCCGTGCTCTGGACGTGCCCTGGACGTGCTCTGGACGTGTCGTGGCACGTTCCGGTAGGTGAAACCTTGTTTTTGTAGGTGAAACCTTGTAAACAAAATATAAATTATTGTGTTCCTTGTTTTTGTGTTTCTTGTGGCATTCGCACGCCGTCAGATTGTGGCATGCACACTGTCGAACACCTTTGGGAGCGCGCTCTGGACACGCCCGATTGTGGCATTCGCACGCCGTCGGATTGAAAACAAGTTGAAAGAGTTGAAACATTGTCAACTAGGTAGAGGCTTATGTCATCTATAAACAAAATGCTTTAATTTTTTATTTAACTTACCAAAATGTAAATATTGCTAGTGTTGCTAGTGTTACCAAAATGTAAACATTTGTAACAATTACCAAAATCGAAATGTACATGTTATTTGTGCGAGGCTTGGATGTTGCAATGATTTCATACTAATTTTTGAATTCAAATTTGAACTGCAATTCAAATGTACATGTTATTTGTGCTAGGCTTGGATGTTGCATGAGGAGGATTTCATTTGTAAATATTAACCTTCTAATGGTGGTAGATTTGTCGCAAACAGAGGCATAGCCTAGTGGCAAAGTTGGTTTTTAACTCAAAACTTGTTTAAAAGTTGGTTTGATAAACTTGTTTAAAATATTCAAAAAACATAAAAAAAAATGCAAATCCAGTGCACATGGTCTTATTTTGACATGTACTAATAGCTCCAACTGATAAACAAGGTCTACATACATATTAAACAAGAATTGCTTCAATATGGTGTGAAATCTCACATCTCAAACTATAGTCCTAGTTTGAGATGTGAGATTTCATACCATATTGAAGCATTTCTTGTTTAATTATATCTAGACCTTGTCTATCAGTTGGAGATGTTAATCCATGACAAAATAAGACCATGTGCACTGGATTTGCATTTTTTTGATGTTTTTCGAATATTTCATGAATATTTCAAATTCGGCCAAACTCAAGCCAAATCAGCATTTAAACAAATTTTAAACATGAAAATGAAAAAACCAAGCTTGGATCCTTCTTAGTCAATCCAAAATGAAGCTTTGGTGGGTTTTTTTTTGTAAATTTCATGTTGCAAATCTCAAACCACCTCTCTTCGCACATGAGAGTTCATTGTTTGAGATGTGAGATTTCATACCATATTGAAGCATTTCTTGTTTAATTATATCTAGACCTTGTTTATCAGTTGGAGATGTTAGTACATGACAAAATAAGACCATGTGCACTAGATTTGCATTTTTTTTATGTTTTTTGAATATTTCATGAATATTTCAAATTCGGCCAAACTCAAGCCAAATCAGCATTTAAACAAGTTTTAAACATGAAAATGAAAAACCAAGCTTGGATCCTTCTTAGTCAATCCAAAATGAAGCTTTGGTGAGTTTTTTTGTAAATTTCATGTTGCAAATCCCAAACCACCTCTCTTCGCACATGAGAGTTCATTGTTTGAGATGTGAGATTTCATACCATATTGAAGCATTTCTTGTTTAATTATATCTAGACCTTGTTTATCAGTTGGAGATGTTAGTACATGACAAAATAAGACCATGTGCACTGGATTTGCATTTTTTTTGATGTTTTTTGAATATTTCATGAATATTTCAAATTCGGCCAAACTCAAGACAAATCAGCATTTAAACAAGTTTTAAACATGAAAATGAAAAACCAAGCTTGGATCCTTCTTAGTCAATCTAAAATGAAGCTTTGGTGAGTTTTTTGTAAATTTCATGTTGCAAATCCCAAACCACCTCTCTTCGCACATGAGAGTTCATTGTTTGAGATGTGAGATTTCATACCATATTGAAGCATTTCTTGTTTAATTATATCTAGACCTTGTTTATCAGTAGGAGATGTTAGTACATGACAAAATAAGACCATGTGCACTGGATTTGCATTTTTTTTGATGTTTTTTGAATATTTCATGAATATTTCAAATTCGGTCAAACTCAAGCCAAATCAGCATTTAAACAAGTTTTAAACATGAAAATGAAAAACCAAGCTTGGATCCTTCTTAGTCAATCCAAAATGAAGCTTTGGTGAGTTTTTTGTAAATTTCATGTTGCAAATCCCAAACCACCTCTCTGCGCACATGAGAGTTCATTGTTTGAGATGTGAGATTTCATACCATATTGAAGCATTTCTTGTTTAATTATATCTAGACCTTGTTTATCAGTTGGAGATGTTAGTACATGACAAAATAAGACCATGTGGACTGGATTTGCATTTTTTTGATGTTTTTTTGAATATTTCATGAATATTTCAAATTCGGCCAAACTCAAGCCAAATCAGCATTTAAACAAGTTTTAAACATGAAAATGAAAAACCAAGCTTGGATCCTTCTTAGTCAATCCAAAATGAAGCTTTGGTGAGTTTTTTGTAAATTTCATGTTGCAAATCCCAAACCACATTTCTTCGCACATGAGAGTTCATTGTTTGAGATGTGAGATTTCACACCATATTGAAGCATATCTTGTTTAATATGTGTCTAGACCTTGTTTATCAGTTGGAGATGTTAGTACATGATAAAATAAGACCATGTGCACTGGATTTGCATTTTTTTTATGTTTTTTGAATATTTCATTAATATTTCAAATTCGGCCAAACTCAAGCCAAATCAGCATTTAAACAAGTTTTACACACCAAAATGGAAAACTAAGCCTGGATCATTCTTAGTCACACCAAAATAAAGGTTTGGTGAGGTTTTGGACAATTTCATGTTGCAAATCTCAAACCACCTCTCTTTACACATGAGAGTTCAAATGAGCTCTAAAGGTAGTGTAAACGGCTCCATTTCTAAGCAAGATTTTTTTCCACCTTCTCTAAATCAGCCAAATAACTATCCTACACATCTACTCTATATATAAAAACCATGTGCACTGGAATTTCATTTTTTTGATGTTTTTTTTGAATATTTTATGATTATTTCAAATTCGGCCAAACTGAAGTCAAACCAACATTTAAACAAGTTTTAAACATGAAAATGAAAAAATAAGCCTGGATCATTCTAAGTCCCACCAAAATGAAGGTTCTGTGATTATTTTAATTTTTTCTGAATTAGTTGGTCAACCCACACAAAATCCTACGAAGCTTCTGTGATTTAACCCTGCCCGTCCGATCATGCCTTCTAGAAGGAAACCCCCCGATCCGCGTCATTCCCAGTTCTACGCTCTGATTGGCTGTTGATTCTTTTTTTTGAGAGGAGGCTGTTGAATTTTTTTTATCTGCAGTGTTTCGAACGCGCATAGGCCACGGTCCAACAAACTCCACGGCCCAACAATTTTTTTAGCTGCAGTGTTTTATTAATTTCAAACGCGCATAGGCTACGGCCCAGAAAACTCGACGGCCCACGGCCCAAATCCTGTCGTGCCCTAGCTATTGCTTTTCTTATCCACTAACCCTGTCGTGCCCTAGCTATTTCCCCACCCTGTCGTGCCCGAGCTATTTCCCCACCCTCGCCGCCGCTCGCATTAGCTCGCCGCCGGTGATCAAATCGAGCTACGCCTGTAGATCCAGTCCCGCCGCCCGCCGATGTTTAGGAGGGGAGGTCGAATCGCCGGCCGCGGTGGCCATTCCGGCGGTGGCAACGGTGACGAGGAGCGGAAGGGGAAGAGGCGGGTTCCGACTGACCCCGCTAGGAAGGCCGTGGCCGCTTCCGACGACGCTCGTAAGCGAGGCGCGCGTGCGTGGACGAACCTCGGAATGCGGCCTCCACCTGCGTACGAGCGCCGCGAACTGCCTGAGTACGACCGCCGCATGGCGGCCCGCATGGCGATGGCTGGAAGCTCTTCCGGTGCGGGGAGCTCCTCCATTGCTCGGGGTCGGGCACCGCTGCCGCCGCCGAAGAGGGAGGAGGAGGAGCAGCAGGTGCGCCCACCGCGCAGCGGCCGCCCCTCCTGCCCGGGGACTTCGTCTCCGAGGAGGACCTGCCCTGGGTCACCTTAGAGGTGTTCCAGCGCAGCACAGAGGAGGAGATGCGCTGTCAGATGGAGATTGAGCTCGACCAACGCCGCCTCGAGGTCGGGATTTACAGTTCCCTCCACGACGTCATCGACATTAGCTCGGACTCCGACGGGGCCGGGCTATTCGACTCCGACGAGGACTAGGACTGAGTGGCGCCGCCGCCTCGTTGCCGCTGCCGCACCCCCGGGGCTCCGGTGTGAGCCCAATTTTGGGTCGTAGCTAGGGGTAGGAGCAGCAGCGAATCGTCCCCCTTGTATTTTTAGTTCATCTCTGTGTGGCTTTTGATCCGATGAGCCACGAGCTTCTATAATGCAGTCTATGTCGAATATATAGTTTGTCTACTATATATGCCCCACTTGTTTATTTTATCTGCATTTATTTATGTTTTGTCTCGCCGGTGTTGCCGCGCTGCGTCGATGTCGCCGGAGAAGAAGAAGAAGCAGAGAAAGCGCGCGCAGGGGAAGAGATGAAACGGTCGTCGTTGCTGACGTGGACAGTTGTGGGTCCCACCCGCCTCCCCTTAATCCTAACTGACACCGGGGTAGGAACTGATTAAGAGCAATGAGTTAGGGAAGTTATTTGAGCTCAATGAGATGTCGCACTTGAGCTATTACAAGCAACGACGTCGTTCCCCAGTGAATAGGGTGAAAAAACGTTGCATGTGAGCTATTTGCCCCATCGAGTGGCAGGAGTCCAAGTCGGCCGAGCTTGCCTCGCGGGCCATCGGCGAGGAGGATCAGAGAAGCCGGCGGCGCTTGGGAAAGACCACGCGTCAGGAACTGGCGGCGGCGTACAGGGGAGCTCAGGGCGGCCCATCGGGAGCTAATGGCGGCGCGCCAGAGAGCTAGGGGTCACGTGCGTGGCTGTTCGGGTCGAGGCGCGGGGGACCCCGCGTTGCTGTAGGGAGGTGTTCCCAGCGGCGACTGCCTGTCACACCACCATGGCTCCTCCGCGCAATCGATCCGCCACTGCCCCCGGTGGATCTGCGCGCCGCTAGGGTGCTCCCACCCGTGCCTCCGCGTCGTGTTCTCCATCCATGGCTGATGCGAGGAGGCCGGAGCAGCTCAAGCAGTTTTCTTTTCTTTTTAGCGGTGACAATCCTTTGTAATTAACCGCAAAATGAAAAGGTGGTGGCAGTTTGGTTGTATTATGTGATTGGTAGGAGGGCAAAACAGTCCAAAACGGGCAATGTTGAGTTGTCAAACATTGGAATGATCTGAGCCGTTTGATCGGATATTGAACGGTCCAGATTTAAAATATCCCAACAACACAAGTTTGCTCTTTTCTATCTCTACTTATATACGTTCTAAGTATAGATACATCTGTATTTAGACAAATAGAAGTCATCATTTTCCGAACGGAGGAAGTACTATATAATATGGCTTCAGGAGGTGTTGGTACATTTTTCAGTTTCTGATTTTACCCCTGCATTGTTGGGTAATTACCCACCATGCCATCCGTAAGTGAAAAAAACGATTGGATTTTTTTCCTTTCGTCCTCTCCCGACCGATCTCCTACCGTCACACCACCCGCCTCCCCTGCGCGCGCCCCCCCGCCGGCCGCCTCCCCTGCGAGCGCGCCCCTGCCGTCGGCCGCCTCCCCTGCGCGCGCCCCCGCCTACATTCCCCGATCTGCTCCTCGTATCGTGTCTGCCCAGCGCCCCCAATCACCGCATCGCCGCGTTGAGCGCCAGCTGCTCCGGTGTTGCCCCCTCCGTCATCCTTCTCCCCCTCCGTCATCCTTCTCTCCCTCCTGCTCTCCTTTGCTCGGCGTCGCAGTCCCCAACAACCGTTTTGTCCTCCCCAGCCTTACGCGCCCGCACTACACAAGGCGCGGCGCGCACATCTGCACCGTCCCCATCACGTCCCTTTCCTCGACCACCGCGGGGGGCATTGAGGGTATGCTCACGGTCGTCGTCGCCGAGAAACTTGGCGCCTCGGGGCTCACACTGCTCATATGACCTCTCCCCGAGGAGCTCGCGCCAAGATCTTGTTGTGCGACGCGCTCATCGTGCGTTCTGGGAACGCGGTCGGGCGCAGCGTCTTCGAGGCCTCCGGGGAAGGCTTCCGCGTCGTGGGCAGCGCAGGGGTCGGGAGCCAACCCTCGGCGGCGAGGCAAGCGGTTCTCCTTCGAGTTGCCGTTGTTCTAGGCTGGAGAAGAAGATGACTCTCCCGGTAAGAATCCCCTCGAGACCTGCATCCATCTCTACAGATCAAGTTGAGTCATCATTAACGCCACCTTCCCCTCAAGACCTGCATCCATCTCTACAGATCGAGTTGAGTCAGTCTTTAGTGTTCTGAATAACCTGTCGATCATTGTGTTTGTCCACACCTCCGCAGTTTCTGTATTTTGGTTCAATAGAGTAGCCTAGCGCTGAGCACCAGGTCTTGTGGAATGGCACGAGAATGTGCTGGTCATGGCGTGATTAGTGGATCACTTGGACGATGACATGATTAGTATAGTAAGCTCGGGTGCACTGGTCGTTTGGTCCAGCAGATGGATCGATCGGTTGGTCGACCAGCAGTGAAAACATATATTGGAGGTACACATTAATTTACAGGCTCAGGAGGTCCAAGCGCGGGAGGGTCTGATGGTCACATTGTTCAGTAAAGTAGTGCTGCTGCCCCTATTTCTGGTTTAGTGTTCGTGTGAGTTCTTTGATCCCTACACACCCCTTCTCTACCGATTTTGTTTGTTCTAGAATTACTGGTTTGTTTTTCTTCTCTTTTTGATGGTCGTGATTACTTTTGCAACTCAAGTAGTGGACATGATACTTATATATGTGTGTGCAAATATACAATTTTGATTAACACAAGTAACTTCCATAGTTTCAGAATGAACAGTTGTATAGTTAGTTAAAATACATCAATTTTCAACAACAGAAGAATGATGTTATTTGTTTTAGTTAGGTGAGTAGATTAGTTGTACCAAAATTAAGCAGACTGAATATTATCTTGTCTATGAGTGTTGCATTTTAAAATTTAGATATGCATCTGTAGAACGTGAAGCTATGGAAGATATGTTGCGAAGGTATTACTTGTTTCAACACATGAGCTCATATGGTCGTGTTACGGCTTAGGCTCCAATATGTTTCCAGTAAATTATATGTAGATTCTACGAGCAAAATGGCCATTCTCTGAGTTCACTCCTGTATATTGTTGCAAGGATAAGAAATATCTGCTCGCTTGACTAACTGGATATTGTGGAGCAGATTTGTTAATGGCCAATGGTGGAGGTGGCTTATATAATTGTGGTATCTTGGTAATTCTAGTCGAACAGAGTAGTTCCCAGTTTGTGGTTAGTCTATCTTTATTTTATTTTGTTTTGTTTTGTGTAAGAAGTAAATGCCTGTTCTACCTCGGCACACATCAGATCTGTATCTGGTATGTCCCTTTTTCAAACACCTGATTTGTTTCTTCCTCTGCCTATCTCATGTTGTTTATAAGAAATAAAATGATTTTTTTTTGTTACGGATGGCACGTGAGTTATTGATTGGCTACGTTGAACAAATTTCTGCTTCGGTTTGCCTTAAAGTTGTTTGTCCTCCAAATGATACAGGAGGCAGTCAAGTTCCATCCTCTATTTTCCTATGATACAAAAAGGAGCGGATCTATTGTTTGCAGCCAAAAATTGTGATATATTTGGTGTGTGCATTTCTTTTCTAGGTGCTTCCATGTCACGATTTACTGCAATCGATACGTCACATATGCTAATCAGGGATGTTATTGGCATGACAGTTCAGGGATGAAAAATGGTGTGCATTGAATATGATTGGATAGCCTGTAACAGTTTTTACTTATGGCCAGTTAGCTAAACTTCAAAGTTTGTTCTATAACCTTTAGCTGTAGCGCCGTGATTCATACTAACCAAGCTTAGTTTTATGTATAATCACGGTATATGGTATTCCGAGGATGTTTTTTCTTGTATTGTGAATCATTTCTCATGGGTTGTGGTTCTAATCTGTTGGCATTGTGCAGTACAAGGTTCAGTTGGCGATCTTCAAGACGAGCAAGAAGGATATCCTATTCGCTGATTGTGTAAGGTTGGAGTTGATACTGCCTAGCATAATTGTGTAAGGAATGTTTGATATTCGAAGAGAATCAGGTGCTCTTGATGGTTTTGTTGTATGAACTGAATACTTATAGATCCAATACGCCAATACATGACATTATTTACTCCAAATTATTTCCTCCAACTGTAATGAGCAGAATTATATGGCTTCCACTTCAAATATTGGTGCATCTTAGTGTTAGTTGGTCATGTACACGTTGTCTGCGTTCAACTCAGATTCGGCAAAATTTATACTACACCAATAGTGCTACACCAATATGGATTCGGGGTATAAAATACGGTATATTATTATGTAGTTGCTCACAGTATGAGATTAGAAAAGTTTGTTACTTGTCAAATGTATGTCGAGGAGGAATTAAATTGTAGCGACCGTAGCAACGCACGGGCATTCACCTAGTAATAGTAGTATAGATAATAGATCCTATAAAACTAAGAACGGGAAAACCAACATATATGTACAGTAATAAGTACTCATCTCGTATGTAATCGCATAATTCTTGTGTAAATATGTTATACTACTCCAGACGGGAAACTGGTAGATAAGCTTGCATCATTCCATATATATAATCATCAAACATACTTCTTAGCAATTTCTGCGAGGTACTGCGCCAGCTCGTCCGGCCTCGAGAGCATCGCCATGTGGTCTGCGCCATCGAGTTCCTTCACCTCCTGCACCGGGTTGTTCTCTATCATCCATCGTTGGTACTCCTCGACGATGGAAAGGTCCTCCTTGCAAACTATGTACACCTTGCGCACTGAGCCGTACCGCTTCTCCGAATACGGCAGCTGCAGTTGCAGGTCCTCTGCAAACAACGCACCGACCCTTATTAGAAAAGCACCAAGCGTGAGGTCCTGCCACATGATTTTGGATTAGATGCCACTAGTAGAATTATTTGTCTATCTGATCAGTTTTCAGTCTGATTTATGTAGGTTCTAACACATTAATTCCCGACATATCCAAAGAAGGGAGTAGATCATGAAACTCGCATTAATTTCCGACATGTATGTGTCGGACAGATATAGCCATTTAAAATCAAGAAGAATTCTTTACAGATGTAGTTTTGATTATTTTCTATACTTTGATCTTTTTAGCTTGGCAACTAGCAACTACCTTGTAATATATAACCCCATCACATGATCCAATCAATTAAAAGCGCAACAATTACAATTGCCTTCGTTCGGACTATCATCTTAAGGTTTGTACCCAGTGCATGTTTACTTAGTGACAATGATATGGTTTGTGTTGGGTTGTCATAATACATACTAAGAATCTAAGGTTCAACAAAAAAACATAATAACCCACAATAATATTAATTTCGGTACACCAATTGTAGAAGGTGCAGTAAGGCCTTATTTATTTCTAGTGTTTTTCAGGAGATTGGAAGGGATTATCCCGGATTTCAGAAAATCTCCATTAGTGTTTACTAGCAAAAATACCCGTGCGTTGCAACGGGAGAGCAGAAAAAGATGGTTCGTCCCATGCATTACAACGAGAGAAAATAAAAATATGGCACACACATATTTTTTTAGATAAAGAGTATATATTAATATCGCGATGATACCAATTACACCCAGCCTCTGCAACAACGCGTGCCCTAACGGCCCCACGGATGCACACAGCCCAGAATAAAAAGAAGAATTATGAAAAAAAGTCCCGCTACAGTGATCTATTCCTTGTTACAGCAGACCTAACCCCACCAAAACAGTACCAGAAGTCCAGCTACTCCAAAAGCGACGCCTCCAAGAAGGGAACAGTGCTCAAGCGCCATCGTCGCCCTGATCATAGATCATAGGTTTTCACCCCGAAGACAGTCCACACTCGCAAAAACAATGCCTTCACCAAGACAATTACCAGGCACAACCAATTAAGGCCAGACCTTGGGTTTTCACCCTGAAAGTTTAGACTCCGAACTTCTCCTGTGCTGTCGCCCCCTCTTGCCATTGATGTTGTTCCAAGTTACGAATCACCTAGCCAATCCCTCATCCCACCAGGACTGGAACCACCATTGCAAGTCCTCAAATCTCGGCTTCCTTGCCATTCTCCGCACTCTGACTTCATCATAGAACAAAAGACAAATCCATGATGGCAACAGACTGCAGAGCTTCACAACGCTACCTCTGAAACCAAACGGTCAGAAAAAACATGGCTGCGCGTGACCGAATCCCACCCGATCCGTCAATCTCCAGGCTAGTTTGCCCAATGGAGTTCGCCGGCGGAGCCTTCCGGAACTCGACAGTCCGGCCGATACAATGAAGAACTGCATCAAGTAAATCTTCGTCTTGGTGTTAGAAAGATCCAGGACTGCCACCTTATTCGATCCGAGCCGACGAGACTGGCCGGTGTGGATCCAGTCCGCCGCCGCCTGACCGGCCGCCGGCACCGCCACGGTGCCAAGAAACCGGCATCACCAGGCGTCCCGGCGCCACCTGCCCGCCACAGCCTTCAGCCACCGGCACGCACGAGCCCAGATGGACCGTGAAGCCCGTAGATCGACCGGAGCAGCAGGGGCATCTCCTCCCCGCAAGGCCGCGCGCCTCCGTCGTGGGCAGCGCTGGGATGCATGCCGGCGGGAACAACAGCACCGCGCCGCCGAACCGCCTCGAAATCCACGGGCCGCCGCCGTCGGGAGACCCGCCACCAACGCGTGCAGGAGAGAGCCCCGCCGCCGCCGTTCCGGGCCTTGCCCGCGGAGACCCTGGCGGCGGCGGGGAGAGGGAGCTCGAGTGTGGAGGACGCCCGCGCCGCCGGCTGGAGGCGCCGCCCGAGCCGCCTAGGTTAGGCGACGCGGGGGCCAGATGCGTTCGGTGCCAGATGCGTTCGGTACCATTCATGGCACACGCATATGCCTGATGCTTCTCTTATTGTTCTTCCTACTCTTTAACTTAATGACTTTTTTAACAAATCAATGCAACTTAGAAGGCATATCATAATAGGGAGCTATCCTCCGTTCTTTTTTTACGGTTCTTCTATACTCATCTGTGATGGATGCAGCTACGTCCTTACCTGATCCATTCACGTCCCTTCCTGCACCAGCGAAACCTGATTGCTTTATCTCTCGAAAAGGATCGTAGAAACAACCAGCATGCATGGTTTGAGATTGTGCATCAGCACTTGGAGAGTTGGAGTACTATTACCACATTGTGACATGCGCCTAAAGCAGGGACGGAGTCAGGAATGGTAAGAGGAGGGGGCCAATGATACACAAAATTGTTTGGAGGGGGCCATTAGGTCAATTTCTACCAAAGTTTGGGATCAATCTACATGTTGTATAGGAGGGTTTTCAGCAAAATTTGCAGCACAGGAGGGGCCATGGCCCCAGCTCGCACCCCTGGCTCCGTGCCAGGCCTAAAGCAGTCCTTGGAGTTGTTGCTCGCGTGATGGTGAAGATAGGTTCGTTGTATGGTATAGGTCGGCATATCTCTCTCATGTTAGAATATTGGGCCCATTAGTGGGCAGCCCATATAAGCAATTCTGGAAATCTCAAATTGGCCCATGTGCATGGCAGAATTTTGGAGGTGCATGTACGTGACTAAAGTTTAGTCCCATACTGCTAGCTTAGAGAGAGCTGCACCACTTTATATAGTGGAGTGTTCTATCACTTGGTGTGCTGGCTGAGAATAGAAGGCTCTCTCGTGCGCACTCCTCCTCCTCCTCCGCCGCCGTCCGTCACGACACGCCGCGGGTTGCGGGAATGAGCCGAGCCGATGCTTATATTTTTGCAGTTCAGGAAAAACGAGTCGTGTAAGCGTACGTGTACAGCTTAGCCAATTCGGATCGCTACCGGATCGTGGGCTGCTGTAACCGACTCAAACGTGTGCGACGTGGCCGGCCCACGTTGTACCCGTTAGGGTTTTCCGAACCGCACTATATATTGCCGTGCACTGCGTGCGCCGTCACACCGAACCAATCTAGGTTTTGCCAATCTCGCCTTGCGCCGCCACCGTAGTCTACTCCATCCCGTGCGCCGGCGTGCACCGGCGAACGGGACAGCAGGTCTCCGGAACCGCTCGTCCTTGTGATCCTGTACGGGAGAGGGCGAATAAGGTTTTTGGGAAGCGCTCCGCGCGACTGCTTTCAAGTTCTTCATCACGGCTCGCCTCCTGGACGATCGCCGGATCCGCGGGCGGCTCGTCTCCAACGCCGTCTTCTTCGAGCTGTTGCTGATACCGAAGCCGCTCAAGCTGCTGCTGTCGCTGCTTCAACGACTGCTTCATCTACAACTGTTCGGTACGTGCACATAAACCGAACTGTTTTACTATGGATATGTTGGCGTATGTCTTGCTGCTGTTCATGTTAATTAGTACATCTAGTATGTTTGTGTTTAACATGTTAGTAGCTGTGGTTGTCATGCTTTTTATTCTGGAATTAATCATGGAAATTATGCCTAGTATTCCAACAATCCAAAAACCTTATATGTGTTATAGGCAATTTCCTGAGTTAAACATGGGACATCTATCCGATGCGCTGAGGCCGGACAAGTTTGCCGGTGTGGACTTTAAGAGATGGCAGTACAAGACCACACTGTGGTTGCGATCTCTGAAAGTGTTCGAGGCTAGTGAGGGTTTACCTGAAGGAACTATATCTGACAGGATCAGAACAAGTTCAAGGAAACCAATACTGCCTTTGTGGGACTCGTTCTGAGTGCTCTTAGCAACAAGCTGTTTGATGTGTACATGCACATCACAGATGCCAAAGAGCTCTGGGAGGCACTGAACGCTAAGTTCGGTGTAGCAGATGCTGGCAGTGAACTGTACATCATGGAGAGCTTCCATGACTTCAGGATGGTTAACAACCGTTCTGTAGTCGAACAGGCTCATGAGATACAGTGCATTGCGAAGGAGCTTGAGCACGCTAAGTGTGCCTTACCTGACAAGTTTGTGGCTGGATGCATTATTGCAAAGTTGCCCTCTTCATGGAGGAACTTCGCCACAACTCTCAAACACAAGAGACAGGAGATATCGGTTGAAAACCTGATAGCGTCTCTTGATGTTGAGGAGAAGGCTCGGGCTAAGGACACCGCTGAGAAAGGTGAAGGTCAGTCTAGCGCCAATATGGTGCAGAAGAACTTTCACCATGGCAAGAACAAGGCAAAGAGTAAGCCTTCCTTCAACATGCCTACCAAGACTACTTCTTTCAAGAAGAAGAAGAAGATGCTGAACAAATCTGAGCTAAAGTGCTACACTTGTGGAGAGCTCGGACACTTCTCTGTGGACTGCCCAGATCGTGCAGACAAGAAAGGGAAGAAGCATGTCAACGTCGTGACCGCTAGCAATACTGATGGGTATGGTAATTTACCATTTGTGCTTTCAGTATTTCAATCTCCATGTTGGTGGATTGATACGGGTGCTAATGTTCATGTGTGTGCTGACATCTCTATGTTCACATCTTATCAGGTCGCGATTCAAGCGTCTTAATGGGGAATGGATCACATGCTTCTGTTCGTGGTGTTGGCACGGTAGATCTGAAGTTTACTTCGGGGAAGATCGTGCAGCTGAGGAACGTGCAGCATGTCCCTACTATGAACAAGAATCTTGTTAGCGGCTCCCTTCTATGCAGAGATGGGTTTAAATTAGTCTTGGAGTCCAATAAAGTAGTTGTGTCAAAGTTTGGACAATTTATTGGTAAAGGGTATGAGTGCGGAGGCTTGTTCCGCTTTTCATTATCGGATTTTTGTAATAAGTCAGTAAACCATATTTGTGGCAGTGTGGATTCGGATGCCGATGTGTGGCACTCTCGTTTATGTCATGTTAATTTTGGTTTAATGAGTAGACTTTCCAGCTTGCGTTTAATTCCTACTTTCACCGTTGCCAAAGGTTCTAAGTGCCATAGCTGTGTGCAATCTAAGCAACCTCGAAAGCCTCACAAGGCAGCCGAGGAGAGAAACTTGGCACCTCTAGAACTCGTACATTCGGATCTGTGTGAGATGAATGGCGTGTTGACAAAAGGTGATAAGAAATATTGCATGACTTTAATCGATGATGCTACTAGGTTCTGCTATGTATACTTGTTGCACACTAAAGATGAGGCTATGGACTACTTTAAAATCTATAAAGCTGAAGTAGAAAATCAATTAGAGAGAAAGATCAAACGTCTTAGGTCGGATCGTGGTGGCGAGTACTTCTCCAAAATATTTGATGAATTCTGTGAGGAACATGGTATTATTCATGAGAGGACGCCTCCCTATTCTCCCCAATCAAACGGGGTTGCTGAGAGGAAAAACCGCACGCTGACCGATTTGGTGAATGCCATGTTGGACACTGCTGGTTTATCTAAGGCATGGTGGGGGGAGGCTTTATTGACTGCGTGTCATGTCCTGAATAGAGTTCCAAACAAGGATAAAAAGAAGACCCCTTACGAGGAGTGGTCTGGGAGAACACCATCACTTTCTTATTTACGCACTTGGGGATGTTTGGCGAAAGTCAATGTGCCAATTCCTAAGAAACGTAAACTTGGACCAAAGACAGTGGATTGTGTCTTTCTAGGCTATGCTCATCGGAGCATTTGCTATAGATTTTTAGTGGTTAAATCTGAGATACCTGATATGCATGTTGATACTATTTTCGAATCTCGTGATGCAACATTCTTTGAGAACATATTTCCTATGAAGGATATGCATAGCATTGCTAGAATTTCTTCTGAGATACTTGTTGAACCTAGTACATCTGTTGATCATTCTGAACAACCACTTGTTGAGGAAGTCCTTGAGAAGGATGACAATGAATCAGCTCCCAAGAGGAGCAAGAGACAGAGGACCGAAAAATCCTTTGGTGATGATTTCATTGTGTACCTTGTGGACAATACTCCCACGTCCATTGCAGAGGCATTTGCATCTCCTGATGCTGATGACTGGAAAGAAGCTGTCCATAATGAGATGGACTCGATTCTTTCTAATGGAACTTGGGAATTATCTGAAAGACCCTACGGTTGCAAACCGGTGGGCTGTAAGTGGGTGTTCAAGAAGAAGCTAAAGCCTGATGGTACTATTGAGAAGTACAAGGCAAGGCTTGTGGCCAAGGGCTACACCCAGCGTGAAGGCGAAGATTACTTTGACACCTATTCACCTGTTGCTCGTCTCACCACCATTCGTGTACTACTTTCCCTGGCTGCCTCCTATAATCTCTTCGTTCATCAAATGGACGTGAAGACAGCTTTCCTTAACGGAGAGTGGAAGAGGAATTTATATGGATCAGCCTGATGGGTTTGTAGTAAAAGGTGAAGAGAGAAAGGTGTGCAAATTGTTAAAATCTTTGTATGGGCTGAAGCAAGCACCTAAGCAATGGCATGAGAAGTTTGACAGAACTTTAACTTCTGCAGGCTTTGCCATTAATGAGGCTGATAGGTGTGTATATTATCGCCATGGTGGGGGCGATAGTGTTATATTATGCTTGTATGTTGATGACATACTGATTTTCGGTACAAGCATGATAGTGATAAATGAGGTCAAGTCTTTTCTGTCAAAGAGCTTTGATATGAAAGATCTGGGACAAGCTGATGTGATCCTGAACATTAAGTGATTAGGGATGAGAGTGGGATTACGTTAACGCAATCACACTATGTTGAGAAGGTCTTGAGCCGCTTTGGTTATATAGACAGCAAGCCTTCTCCAACACCCTATGATCCCAGTGTGACACTCAGAAAGAACAAGAAGGAAACGAGAGATCAATTAAGATATTCTCAAGTGATCGGTTCACTCATGTACCTTGCGAGCGCGACAAGACCTGACATCTCTTTTGCTGTGAGCAAGTTGAGCAGGTTCATGTCTAACCCGGGTATTGATCATTGGCATGCACTTGAAAGGGTCATGCGCTATCTGAACGGTACAATGAGTTACGGGATTCACTATTCAGGGCACCCTGCGGTGCTTGAGGGATACTGTGATGCGAACTGGATCTCAGATGTTGATGAGCTCTACGCCACAAGTGGATATGTATTTATTCTTGGAGGTGGCGCAGTGTCATGGAGGTCTTGCAAACAGACCATTTTGACGAGGTCAACCATGGAAGCAGAACTTACTGCTTTAGATACAGCTTCTGTTGAGACAGAATGGCTGCGTGAGCTCTTGATGGACTTGCCGGTGGTTGAGCAACCATTACCGGCCATCCTTATGAATTGTGACAACCAGACGGTTATCATGAAAGTGAACAGTGCTAAGGATAATGCGAAGTCATCAAGACACGTTAAAAGACGCTTGAAGTCTGTCAGGAAAATGAGAAACTCCGGAGTAATGACTGTTAGTTATGTTCAAACTGACAAAAACCTGGCAGATCCCTTTACAAAGGGACTATCACGTAATGTGATAGACAGTGCATCGAGAGAGATGGGGTTGAGACCCGTGAGCGTTACACCATAGTGGTAACCCAACCTATGTGATCGGAGATCCCGTGAATTAGGACCTGGGAAGAACAAGCTAGTGGTTTGACAGAGGAGAGTTTTTATTTAACCCTCTCTATGTGAAGATGCATAACTCTCAATTCTGTAAGGCAGGTTGGCGACATGCCTTAATGTGTTTCTGTTGGCTATTCGTAGCAAAGGTGCTATCCTACAGAGCGACCTTGAAAGAACACACCTATATGAGTCCGACTGTTAAACGTCGCAGTCTATGAGATTTGGGTGATCTCTAGTAAACTCATGAAGAGACCAGGGAGTATGACGCATATGCTCCACCCGCGGGGTAGGCTACTGGCAGCCACGTACTGGTTATGACTTTGAGTGAAGTCTATTGGCACCAAACTTGCAATTCAAGGTTCGTCCATTGTTCAAGTTGCTGGTAGATGTAGCTTGAAGCTCTAGGCAGAAGTTCAACTTAACAGTCTCTGCTGAAACACTGGTATATAAACAAGAAACGAGGTTTGGCAAAATCTCTAAATGGGAATTTGAGATCTGGTGGGGGATTGTTAGAATATTGGGCCCATTAGTGGGCAGCCCATATAAGCAATTCTGGAAATCTCAAATTGGCCCATGTGCATGGCAGAATTTTGGAGGTGCATGTACGTGACTAAAGTTTAGTCCCATACTGCTAGCTTAGAGAGAGCTGCACCACTTTATATAGTGGAGTGTTCTATCACTTGGTGTGCTGGCTGAGAATAGAAGGCTCTCTCGTGCGCACTCCTCCTCCTCCTCCGCCGCCGTCCGTCACGACACGCCGCGGGTTGCGGGAATGAGCCGAGCCGATGCTTATATTTTTGCAGTTCAGGAAAAACGAGTCGTGTAGCGTACGTGTACAGCTTAGCCAATTCGGATCGCTACCGGATCGTGGGCTGCTGTAACCGACTCAAACGTGTGCGACGTGGCCGGCCCACGTTGTACCCGTTAGGGTTTTCCGAACCGCACTATATATTGCCGTGCACTGCGTGCGCCGTCACACACCGAACCAATCTAGGTTTTGCCAATCTCGCCCTTGCGCCGCCACCGTAGTCTACTCCATCCCGTGCGCCGGCGTGCACCGGCGAACGGGACAGCAGGTCTCCGGAACCGCTCGTCCTTGTGATCCTGTACGGGAGAGGGCGAATAAGGTTTTTGGGAAGCGCTCCGCGCGACTGCTTTCAAGTTCTTCATCACGGCTCGCCTCCCTGGACGATCGCCGGATCCGCGGGCGGCTCGTCTCCAACGCCGTCTTCTTCGAGCTGTTGCTGATACCGAAGCCGCTCAAGCTGCTGCCGTCGCTGCTTCAACGACTGCTTCATCTACAACTGTTCGGTACGTGCACATAAACCGAACTGTTTTACTATGGATGTGTTGGCGTATGTCTTGCTGCTGTTCATGTTAATTAGTACATCTAGTATGTTTGTGTTTAACATGTTAGTAGCTGTGGTTGTCATGCTTTTTATTCTGGAATTAATCATGGAAATTATGCCTAGTATTCCAACATCTCACACGGTCCATGTGATTGTGGGATACTTCGGTTCAAGGGCAAAGAACTCAGGCGGCGCTCCGGCTGTCCGACACTCTGATCTGCCAAAGCGCAGGTCCCGATCGTGGCAGCTCGAACGCGTAATCGTCGAACCAAAGGGCCAGCCCGTCGTAGCTCAGACGCATGGTCCTCGGCTGTTGCCCTGGGAGCTCGGCGAGGGATCGCATGCGACGGCTAGGCGCGCTTGCCGGCCACGCAACCTGGGAGGGTTGCGCGAGTCTCTTCTCTGCATGGGCTTCAATTCATCGTCGCTCTAGCTGGCCCTTCGGACGCGCTCCGGCGACCAAGCGTGTTTCCCGCTTCCATCATCGTCATGGGCAGTAGCGCGAAAGCAGAGGAAGGAAGTGTCCAGCATGGTTGCGATGGCGTGGTGGTAGGGGAGCGTGAGGATTTCGGAGGCGCTTTCACGGCTGCTGAGGTAGAATTTTCTTTTGAATCAAAATTCATAACGGCTTGATTGAACCTTCTCCTTCCCATTGAGGGAATAACTCTTCTGAAGTACGGGGCGTTTCCGAACGGAGCAGTGCGTGGACGCGTACGGGATTGGACTGAACAATCGTTTTGTGTCAAAACGAACCGGTATGACTTATGGGTGGCAGTGGTGGGTAATATTTCTGAGAACATAGGGGCAAAATCGAAAATAAAAATGACGTACCACAAGAAACCTTAATACTTTTATTATTATAGGTATAGACTTCTAGTGTATTTACGATATTAGAGGGGATAATCCCTAAATATCTCCCATCCATCATCTTATTTTTACCTAAAACAAAAACTCTATTACATGCTAGAGTATTATAGGAGAAAAATATTTTTAGATATTTGTGGGTATTGTGTGTTCACTAAATCCCCTCACATCACCACTTCTCCCATCCCATGGAAAAGTCTCTTAGAGTAAACTAAACAAAGGCCTAAATTTGACAGTAATAATTTACCTCCGCGGGACACAACTGGTAGAGCTTGTGTCGTATGAACTCCGGGCCGAACAGGAAGGACGTTGGCAGCTTGCCCTCTGAATCTTGTGGCTTTATCTCCGTGTCCATCATGTCCCCTGACATCTAAATTACAGACGTAAACAGGAGCAGACCGAGCACAAATTAAGTCATGTTCACGTAAACGAAGTAGTACCAACGAAAGTGTGAATCCGGAACTGTACCTTTTCGATCACGTGTGACGGCCGGAACGTGTGGTCCGGCAAGAAGGCGGTGAGGAACACCGCGGCGGCGACCTTCTCCGGGAACAGCTCAGAGGCGAGGGCGATGCTCATGCCACCGAGGCTGTGGCCAACGAGCAGCACCTTCTCCCCAGCCGGCAGCGCGTCCAGGATGTCCAGCAGCGGCTTGATGTAGTCGCGGAACGTCGGCACCTCGCGCAGCGGCCGCGGGTCGACGCCCGACGCCGCGAGGTCCGGCGCGGTTACGTGGTGGCCGGCCGACCGGAGACGTGTGGCCACCTTGAACCAGCACCAGCCGCCGTGGCCTGTGCCGTGGACCAGAATTATGTGCGTGCGAGAATTGGCCTCCATGTGCTGCCCTTTGTGTGATCTACTGATCTTGCGCTCGTATCATCTATTTGCCGGCTTTTTTTCAGAACAAGGCAGGAGAACTGTATGTAGATAGGAGAAAAGGAAGCCAAAGAATGGCTACAGTCTTACAGACATGGCCTACGGCCGAAATACATAAGCAAGGCGCGCGACCTAGGCTAAAACACAAAAGCTGAATTCAGAAAAACACCAGCAAACACAAGAGCATGGCAAGAGGTTTGTAGAACAAAAGAACAAGGGGGTTTAGGTGTGTTGGACTTACAGATTATGAATGTGTGCTTGCTCTGTAAATGGCTCTGGAAAATAGAGAACGAGGACGGGCTGTGGCAGCAGCTGATTAGATCAAAGTACGTACATACTTATTCTCTAGCGCATGTAAAGCTTAAACCATCTCACTCATTTTTTGTCCGGTTTGATGAATGTGAGGGACTTATTCTTTAGTTTCTGTAGAAAAATTATTGGTAATGGTAAAAGGACCAACTTCTGGGACGACCTATGGATAGGTGATAAAACTCTTAAAGTAAAATTCCCTAGACTGTATGATCTGTCTCACAGTAAGAAAATTAGCGTTTATAGAGTTTTAGTGGAAGGCTGGGAGGTACTTAATTTTAGAAGGAATATATGGGGTGACTTAGCAATGATGTGGCAGGAACTCAAGAGTATGTGTGTAGACGTTAGATTAAAAGAAGGGGTAGAGGATAGATGCCAGTGGACGCTTACTTCTTCTGGACAATTTACTGTTAGATCTCTTTATGTAGCACTCAAAACGTCTCAAGCTAATACCTTATAGGAAAGTCTGGTGTGTTAAAGCGCCACTGAAAGTTAAAGTTTTCCTTTGGTTAGCATTCAGGAAGAGTATTTTGACTAAAGATGTACTGTTAGCTAGAGGTTGGAAAGGTTCTGATAAATGTATGTTCTGTTCTGGTAAAGAAACAATTGATCACCTATTCTTTACCTGTCCTGTAGCTACCTATCTTTGGGGAGTAATTAGATGTGCTTTCAATTTTAGGACAATCCCAGATAACTTTGATGCAATGCCTAGCTGGTTAGAGAAATTCACAATTAGAGATAGATTCCTGGTGTCGACAGGGATGGCCGCGTTATTTTGGGCGATCTGGAAGACCAGAAACAACGCCTGCTTTAACGGGGTTGCCCTCCAGGATCCAACCACTATAGTATATCTTATGTCTCATTTCATCTCTTACTGGAATGGATTGCAGAAACCAAAACTGCGAAGCCTTCAGGGCAGAGGAGCAAGATTGTTGGTGCTGGTGGCTACTGAAATCTTCCACAGGAAGCAAGGCTGGGGGCCGCTGGTGTTGCGGTTGACCGACGCTTGATATTGCTTCGACTGGATCGAGTGGAAGTGGCTACCGTTACAATCTCATTACTCGTCTTGAAAAAGAATTGTTGTTAGCTTGGTATGGAGCTGAATTGTTAGTCTGGAAAAAGAGTGTTGTGACTCTTGTCGTAGCAGCTGTATGTTGGTGCTGAATTTCAGATGTAATAGTTTGTTTTCTGGTAGTTTAGACCTGTTTGGAGCTGGTTATGAGGGTGATGCTTTGCAAGGGGCGGATGTGCCACCTGGGGCGTGAGTATGGTGCTGCTTTGCAGCACTGAATAACATTACTGTGTTATCAGTTTTCAATAAAATTGAAAATTGGGGCGTGGCCCTTTCTTTAAAAAAAACAACTAATTACACGGTTTCTAGAGTCAGACGACCAACGCTAGCAAGGGCCCATTGATTTGCTTCATGTTTGATCAACTTGATTATGGTGTTCAATGGCTTTGTAACTTTGTCAAATTCGGTTAGTTTGACTGAATATCCCTTTCCCGACACAGAGAGCCCCCCGTACCCGCGACCGCGCCGCCCCCGCGGCGGCCGGCGCGGCCCCTCCCCGTTCCTTCTCCTCGCTCCCCTTCCCGCCTCTCCCCTCCCGCCGCCGTCGGCGCGGGCCGCCGACGGCGGCGGCTGTCCTCTTCCCGCGCTCGGAGAAGGCCACGCGGGGCGGCGAGTCTCCGGCGGCGGTGCGTCCTGGGAGGCGGTGGTCTAGCTGTAGCTGGGTGGTCGACGGCCGGTGGTGCTGCCAGGAACTGCGGGGCAGCGCAGGGGCGGGTGGCGGCGTACTCAGGGCGCTAGAGCCCTTCGGCCCAGATCTAGACCCGTCGGGCCCATCTGGGTCGGGGGCGGGCTCCCTGGTGGACGCACTGCAGACGGCGGCGAGGTAGATGGTGCAGGGGGCAGCAGCGACGGCGACCGGCCTGTTGCAGCGCGGTGGCGGGCTTTACGGGCCCGAATCCGGGCCTGGCTGGACCTGTCTGGACTGGTTTGCCTCCAACGGGGGCTTTACGGGCCTGCTGGGCCCGGCTGGACCTAACGGGACTGGTGTGCTCTGCTGCTGCGTCCAGTCGACTACCGCCTTCCGTTGTGGAGTCGTTCCCTCCCGCGTGGTCGCGGTACTGCTGACCCCGGTACAAACTACCCCTTGCCTCCATCTTGCAGACCTCGGGACGATGGCTTCGGTGCGACGGCGATGGCGGCTTTGTGACCGTGGTGGCGCTTGTTGAGTTTGGTGGTGGCAAGGCCTCGTCTTGCGGGGCTCCAGTGCTACGGATCGACTGAGGAATGTGAATAGGGTTTTTCGGAAGAAATCCTTGTCGGCTCGGCCGACACCGACGCGATGCCGCCTGTAGGTGGCATAATACCTTCCTGAAGGGCGTCGTGGCTACCCTTTGTCCGCTTCCCTCTGAGTGCCGGGGGAAACCCTAGGATCAGTTGGTCCGAGCAGCAGCGTGTGCATGCCTTCTTGAAGGTGTTGCTTGGTACTCGTTGATTCGTTGCTAGGAGCGTGGTGGTAATTCTCCGGAAAGGACGCAGCGGTTGCGAGTCACTTTAGCTTAGTCAATCCGCCTATGTCGTCATTTTGTTCTTTCTTTTCTTTTCTTTGGGTGTATGTTTACTGCTGCCCCAGCATTTCGTTGGTTGTATCGGTTGGTAGCTATATTTATATAGCGGGGCTACGGCCTATTTCGTCAACTTTGTCAAAAACCCTGATGTTTCTTTCAATAGCTACAGTCTTTCTTTGCCGGTTGGCAAGCTCAGCAGTGGCTGGCTGCCCGCTCGTTAGTTCGACTCCCCCCGGAGCGAATTTACTGAGTGTCTCACCTGTGTGGCACTGTTCACGTGAACAGTGTCCAGCGCAACACTGTTCGCGTGAACAGTGTTGGCGCTGTAGCGAATTTCTGGAGGGCCCTATGGGCTGCATATATACGCAGAAGACTGAGCCCATAAATCAATTTGTCCCAGTTCAAGCTACTTAGCCAATTTTCACCGCGGTTCTTCACTGGTATTGTGGTGTGCCCACCACCGCAGGGTTCCGCGGAAGATCTAGGCTCACCGAGGCTCAAGTCTTAGTATAGTCTGGTTAGGTCTAACTTGCGCACGGGTGGCGTATGTGTGATGTTGTGTGTGTGTGGAGTGTGTAGTGCGTGAGTTCAGATACTACAAGATGTACTAAGACCAGGAAATTTCTTTGCCGGTTTTGACAAGTCGGATTTGTATAGCCACTCAATTTCTGCCATTGCAAAAAACACACGTGTCTATCTGAATACATGTTAACTTGTTAGGGAGGATAAGCCTATGAGTTGAAAGTCATTGCATGGTGAATGAGACGTAATACCATGGAAAAAAATAGCGCGCTATAGCATATCTGGAGGGTCCACGCTATATTTTACCAGTTTTTCACGCTACAACGCTATTTACGAAATATTACGAAATACCACGCTATATCGCGCTAAAACATTATTACTTTAGCACGCTATTTTGTTTTTCTAGCCTAACGATGAAAAGCACCAAGTTTTCCAACTTACGAAATAGCTGAAATTTCTTTATGTCTATCTTGATGATGAACTACGATAATACTGAATTGAAAGACAACATCACTAATGCTGATAACCTGAATGTATTATGTTGTTAATTAATCGGATGTTGATTTTAAGCTTTTAGATAATTGTAGAATATTTTTCATACGTGGTTATGCATATATTGTTCTTCTATTTTTTGATCTATTGTTTATTCTTGTTAAAATTCTTCAATTTTGAGGGATATATGGTATTTTTCATAGCGCTATATTAAAATATAGCACGCTATTAGCACGCTATAACCTGTATAGCATCTGGAGGAGGCCCGCGCTATTTTTTGTAGCACGCTATTTTTTACCTTGCGTAATACTGGAAGTCCAAACCATCGGTGTCTTGGCTTTGAATCAAGAGAAGAAGACGGCGTGCAGCGACGGAATGGAGCAGTACAAAGCTAGTGTGTGGGGCTGAGTAGAGCGTCGACCGTCGACAGTGGGCGTCTAGCGGACGAGGTGCCACAGCAAAGCTGCTGGCAGAGGCATGCAGCAGCGTCGCTAGTCGCGGAGTCCAGCGGTCAGCACGTACCATGGCGAGCCGCCGGCGGATGCATATGGCAGCGGCGACTGTCCAGGTTACGCGAGAGGGAGCACGTACTCGCCTGGGCAGTGGATATCGACGACTTTTAGCTCTAGCTCAATGACCGGACAAGCCATCAAACATGTGGGTCTCTTTTGACATAGACACACATTGGGTCAGCCGTGAATAATGGTGTCGTGCAGGAGGCCACCTCGTCGGGCTGTTCTATAGGGCGCCTTTGGTGGCCTGCACATGCCCGTGGGCTGCAAAGCAACCTGGTTTGTTTGGTTGCAGGCCACGCGTTTTTTTGGCTGGCACGGTGTTTAAAGCACACCAGGGTCAGGCCCGATAGGAACTGCCGATTCGGCAGTTTCCATGGAGCCAGGCCACGGGCTGCAAAAAGCGGAGACGCGCGTGCGCGTGGGGAAGGCGGGAAACGGCGAAATCCATCCCCTGTTTCGCGTCATACCTAGTGATGATTCCCAAGTGCAGGAGATCAATTGTAGTACTTTTCGATTAAAAAAGGTTGTCGAACCCATGAGGAGCTGAAGGTATTGGTCAGCAAGATGATAAATAAAACAATAAAAGATGCAAATGTTTTTGAGATTTTTGATTGTATAGTTGCAAGAGAATAAAAATGCTGAAAATAAATGGTAGCAAGTGAAAGCTCTCAAAGAGAGAAAGTCCAATCCTCTTTGTGGCAAGAGGACAAGCTCAAGTGATGTGTAACTTATACGTGGAAACGTTCCCGAAGGCGGCATTGATATTGCTAGGCATAGAGATTTATTAAACAATACGTTGAATATCTTGTCAAGTTTTAATCTTCTTTGGACGGAGCATAGCTAAATAAATAAACTAAACCCCCTATGATGGATCATGTGGCCAAGTAAATGACTGCACAAGAATTATTAAGACATAAAGTCCCACCATAGCATTACACTCTAAGGTCCCCGATACTAATACCCTCATAATGTAACTTCATGACTATGTCTCAGTTTTACATGTCTTCCCAAGTCTCTCTCAATTCATTACACTACGGTGTTCTCCTATGAGCCCATATAGGTGAAGTGTTGTGCAGTCGACGTAGAATCATATAAGAAGATAAACACTAGACAAAATACCAACACATGTCATATATAAATCATTGTCAATTCATCATATGCCCTCAGGAACATACGGGAACTACTCACAATGTGCAAACATGATAATATTCAGTGGCATAAATGGTACAACACAATCTGAAAATATAACTTCACCTCCAAATAATGACAAGTACTCAGTCACAAACATGAATAGTAGCACAAGACAAGTATCTAGGGTGTAGCAACTCTCAAACTACGAGGGGGAACGGAGTGGATCATGGAGATGATGATGGAGATGGTGCTGGTCTTGATGATGGTGATGATGTAGAGGCCTCCTCCCACGCCAAGGAGGAGAGGTGATGATGATGACGATGATTTCCCCCTTCTCCGGAGCTCCAGAGCAGCAGGATCTGATCCCCCTCGGAGGGAATCCAGGAGTTTCGCCGCCGCCGCGACCTCGGATGGACCAGGGAAAATTAGGGCTAACTTTTCGGGGAGACGAAGGTGTTGTTAAAAAGCCCCGAGCGAGGAAGTGCCCGAGGCTCATTTTAGTGGGCCCCACGTGGCCAAAGAATCTGCCCGCGTGGGCCCCCTCTTTTGGGCCTCGTGGCTCTTCTCCTTTCGATCTTCTTCCCTATGTTATTCTCCCGATGAAAAACCAGCTGTGCAATTTCCCTTTTTCCATTTGGGTCCATGTAGCTCCTAAAACATTAAAAACAAGAAAAAGGAGGTTTTCTGCCTCCAGTAATTAAATACCAAAAATAGGGACTTTGTATGAAAGTCCCATAAATCATCCAAAAAATGTAAAAACAATGCTAAAATAATGCCAATAACATTCTAATATGATAATATAAGTTGTATAAATGATGATATAAAATGCACGTATCACCTAGCCCCTTTCCCCCTCTCTTGTCGGGTCCCCTCCACATTTTCCCCAAACCAGCGGCTCCTTCCCGGCGACCAGATCGGTGACCGGACCGGCGACCTCGTCTGTACTTACGGCGGCTGGTCCGCGCTTGTGGCACCGGAGCGACTGCAGCCAAGGATCTGCGACGTCGTCTCCACGGGTGGCAAGAGCTCCACTTCTTCATCGCCGACAGCGCCGAGCTCTCCATCATCTCCAATGGCGGGAGCCAAGGTAAAACTCTTCCCTAGTACTGCAACAGAACAGTACAGTAGATCTAGAAAGTACTCATCTCAGATCCATTCTATTAGGACGATGCAATGGCTTTGACCAAGCAGACGGCATCACTAGTTGCCGTCATTCAAGCCTGGATTATGATGATTCACAAGATCTTAGTTAAATGTTATGCTTATTCTAGAGTCCCATATGGTCCTGTGTTACCTCGAGATCGAGAGAGGATGGCTAATCTGAACTTCATCTTCAACTCTTGTGGATAGAGTCTGTAATGCTTAGGATGGGTAGAGGACCCTTCTATGAACTTGTCAAGAGGTTTAGGGAGGGGGTCTGCTGAAGGATAGCATCCACACGTCTGTGGAAGAGCAAGTTTGCATCTTCCTTCATGTCGTAGGCCATAATCAGAGATTCAAAGTCATCCATAGCACGTTGAGAAGATCAATTGAGACAATCTCCCGGTACTTCAAACAAGTACTGTATGCTATTGGTGAGTTAAGGCATGAGATGATCAAGCCACCCACAGGCCAAACGCCTATGAAGATTAGAGAGAGTTGGAGATGGTACACGTACTTCAAGGTAATCACTTCTCTGTTTCTGTAATCAGTGTTGCTAAATGTTAGGACACAGTATTCACTCACAGTTCTTCTCAATGGTAGGACTGTATTGGGCCATCGATGGTACTCACATCACAGCTAGAGTGCCGAAAGAACAATCCAAGGCTTTCAGAGGAAGGAAGCACTACACCAGCCAGAATGTGCTTGCAGCTGTGGATTTTGATCTGAAGTTCACCTATGTGCTGGCAGGCTGGGAAGGATCATCACACGATGCAACAATTCTATCAGCCATCATATCTAGACCTGACAGGATCAGTATACCTGATGGTAAGTTTTACCTTGGTGATGCTGGTTATGCTTGTCGCCCTGGAGTTCTCCCCCCTTTCGAAGCACCAGGTACCATCTAAACGAGTTCAGTGCAAGATTCGGTCCTACGACAGCCAAGGAATTGTTCAACCTGAGACACTCCAGTCTTAGAGTAACAGTTGAGAGAGCTTTTGCTGCACTGAAGAATCGATTCAATATTCTGTACCAGAAGCCATTTCACACCTTCGAGACCCAGGTGAAGCTTGTCCTTGCATGCTGCATTCTACACAACTGGATCCTGAGGTGGAATTTTGATGAGCATGTACCAGATGAGGAGGATGTGACACCTGATGACATTGATCAAGGCCATGGTGTCACCGCTGATGACAATGAAGCTTGGAAGAGCAAGCAGATGGAGTGGGCTGAAGCAATGTGGGCGGACAGAGGTAACACCAGGATCTGAAACATGAAGCATCACCATGAAGAAGAGGATCATGAAGAAGAAGATGATGAACTATGAACTATCGCACCCCCTCCCCCCCCTAAATAATCTACCGGTCTGTAATATGAGTACTGCTAATTGATTCATACTAGTTAGGGTTGTGATATGGATGAACTACAACTGCCATTCGTACTAGTTATGCCTGAATTATGGATGAACTGCAACTGTCTAGCTAGGGCTGAATTATGGATGAACTGCAATTGCCTATGTCGTCCACCGTGGTTTTGCTTGCAACCAAACAAACCACACTGCCGCGAGCAAGCCGTTTGGCCGTTGCTGCGGGCTATCAAACGTAGAGCACCAAACTTGCACTGTCATGCGATGCGGGCAACCAAACAAGATGGAAAACATGGTTTTTTCGGTGGCTTCACTCAGCACTGCCCTGGAGCCTGCCCCAAGGACACGAGAAATGGCTGCAGGCTACCAAACGCGCCCTATATGACGCGACATGTCGTAGTTACGTGTTCCCCTCGCATCCCACTATGGCCCGCGCGAAGTAAGGAGCCGACACTGCGACTTCCCCACATGTAGCATTAAAGGCAGTGCCACGCGACGCGATGAGTTGTCCCTTTTCCACACGCAGCATTAAATTCAGCGCCTTCCCCATATGTATCAAAAATTTGAATGAGATGAAATGTGTGATCTCAGCTTTATTAAAATTTGGATTTGGGAGGGGGAGTGGAGTACAGTGGGTGCCGGACATATGTCTGACACTTCCCAAACCGGACAGATTTTGGAGTGTCCCGGACACATTTTGAGGTCTGACGGTGGAGATGTTGTTATATCCTATTGATGCCTAAAATCCAAATAAATATGATCCAACCAAGTTTAGGTCCAATGCCCATGGATTACATAAATTCAATTTCATATTTATTATCCGGGTACAATAGTTTCATCAAGTTGGTTGTGACGACCAATGTACCACCTTGATGTATTGGGGGGCAAAAATGTCAATCCCACGGATTCTTCTCGTTTCCTTAACATGATGGTCAAATGTCAATCGCACATATTTTCTCATTTCCTTATAAATAGAGGAGCCCCCCCCCCCCCTTAACTCGAAGGGTCTCCGCTTCAAATCTCCTGTGTGGGTTTCCTGCATGGGTGTCTTCTTCTTTTTACCCGCTAGACTGTACTTGTGAGCTTAACTTCTTCCCCGTGCAAAGCAAAGAAATAAAAAGTTTAACTCCTCCTTGATATGCAAACATTTCTAGACATTGTTAACAAGGGTAATTCCAAGCCGAGGATGAGGGTGGAGGGCATTGCATGCTATACGCCGACTACTTTCCCGAGGATCCAAGGTTTGATGCGAAGGATTTTCGCTGCCGCTTTCAGAATAGGAGAGAGTTGCTCAAAAAGTTGGTGCAACCTGTCCTGGAGCAAGACCCTTGGTTCAAGTTGAAGAAAGACGCGCTAGCATGATTGGTTTCTCATCGATCCAGAAGTGCACCGCCGCCATGAGGATGCTTGCATATGGAGCTCCCGCGGATAGACAAGACGACTATCCAAGATGGTCTACATAGACAATCTCGGTGCCTCTCGACAACCAGAGATCTTGGCATGTCTGGAAACATGAGAGTACAAGAAAGCGTTGAGGTTGAGCGTGCATTTGGGGATTGTCCATCAGAGGTTTGCTATTGCTCAGTACCATGCTCTCACTTGGTCGACCTAGCAGATGTCTGAAGTCATGAATGAATGTGTGATCGAGTATGAGCGTGACAACCCGATGCATGATCTGCTTCCATTCGACTTACAGGTCCTCTGGCCGATGTTGATCATGAAGTACCAACAGATTGGGCTGACTACATCGCCACACTGTTGGAGACCCGAGATGAATTTTTTCGTGAACAACTCCAAAATGATCTGGTACAACATTTGTGGGTGCTCAAATGATTAGCCACAACTTAGTTGAACTCCATTTTATTTTAGTTGTATGAAATTTTTTATTTCATTGTTAAACTTCAGTTTGTGAAACTGAATTGCGCAACTATTTATAAAACTTTATTTATTTGTGTTGAAAATAGATATGGTGCGTGTGTTTGGGGCGGCGAGTGGGGAGACGGCGCGCCCAAACACGTCGTTTGGTCCATACGCCCCACGTAGCGCTCGTTCGGACATAAATCCAGACAGTAGATGGCCCAGCGTGATCATTCAACCCCTCTGATTTGCAAGCCAACCTAGACACGTTTCTCTGTTGCTTAGACGCACGAGAGACTACTACGCCATGAGGATTCAGTGCTCCTACATCGGTAAAAGGCAAGGCATCATGATTGGACCCTGACTTTCCGATGCACGAAAAACATCTCATATCAAAGGTATATATGCTATGTATGCACATGATCAGTAGCATCAAAGCAGTGCCATGCACAGGTGATTGACATACGTCAAGGGTATGCCTGAAGAGGTATCATTAAGGTTTAGTGCGCGAAGGATATGCATTTGCGTCATAGGTATGTGAGCATGCCCGACATAGCTAGGGTACTATTAATCCCATGCCCTGCGTTGTGTAAAGAATATGCCTGTTAACACCACAAACTCCAATCACACGGTTCACTGCAACCCCATCGGCCGGACCACTTCACGAAGACTAGCTCATTTTGTGTCGCAATATTTGAGTAGAATATTTTCATTAAGTTCCTTGTAACGACCAATAAAACTCTCGTTGTCTTGTCATATGTTTGTAGATTGAGGGCAAAAAAGTAATCTCACACATTTTTCACATTTTCCTATAAATTGAATAGAGACCCCTCCACCAACCCCCTCCATTCAAAGGTTCTCCAACTCAAGTCTCATGTGCACCCCTTGTAGGTTTTTTTGTTCATACCGTGGCGGTCTTCTTTTTATCTATTGTATTGTACTCCTGAGATTAGTTTACCGTGCAAAACAACACACTTAAGTTCTACTCGTTCTTGATGTGTAAACCTTTGTAGACATGGATGACAAGGGCAAGTCCAAGGTTGATGGCAACGACTACCTACTGCCGACGTTCCATTTCCATTGTAAAAATATGGAGAAAGGTAAGGAGGTCTGGGAGGATGACGCTACCATCGCTGTTCTATTCGGCTCGCTTAACATCGGTAGCCACCGCGACAGGAGCCTATTCCTAAGTGTTTCGCTGGCAGAGGTAAATCATTTGTTAATTTTTCAAACTACGTTCAACCCATATAATCGTTACTATCGTATCATATACTTCGTCTGATTCAGAAAAAGCGCCGTGGAAAACACACAAGGCAGAATCTAACTTATGCTAGCAACATTTATTTCTAATCAGAGGAAATATATCATTGAGCATACAATTTAGAAGTAGTCATTAATTGTTGTATACAAAATAAAAGTGGTCATTATTTGACCACTACGCATGTATATTGGGCACTAATTGCCAGATTGTGCTATCTATGGAGTACAATGATGGGGTTTATTCGTGGATACAGTATCTTTGGATACTACTTGCACATTAAAACATTATATTGTGTTGTGAAATATATAGGAAGCTAATGGTGTAAATGTGTCTTCACTTTGACTATTATGTGCTCGGCCAAGCAGGTTAGGGGGCTAGGAATACTTAACCTCAAGAGGATGAACATGGCATTTCAGAATAAAAAGTAAAGTGGTAGAGGCCCTAGATGGTGGACATAAGTGTGTGATCTCGGTCCGAATCTTGGCGACCGAAGAGTAAAGTTCCTTGCACATTGAACATGGCATTTTTTTAATACCTCAAGAGGATGAACATGTCATTTTCTAATAACGAGGATTTTTTTGTAAATGTCCTCATTTTGACTATTATGTACTTTAGCACAAGCAATTTCTGGAGGATTTGACTAAACAATGATAATTCGACTCTTTTTTTTAACCTGTATCGACTCTCTAAACTCATGGCAAAACGAGGAAAAGTGGAAAAAAATGCATCTAAGTCCAGGGGTGACAAGAGGCCTGGTTGGGCCGGATGCTTCGGCCGCTAGATCTTTCTTTCCGTTCCTTACTTCCTTAACGGGCCGGGTCAGTCGGTAGCTGTCTATAACGGCCTTTTAAAGCCCATAGATTGCTAAGCCCACTTTAGATCCTCCCTGGTGACGGCGAAGCCTTCCGAATCAACGTTCTTCTCTCACTCACTCTTTGAACGAATCAATGGCGGCGGCGGCGGCGCCGGTGGCGGGGGCGGCAAGCCGGCTACGCGACGTTCCCGGCGAAGGTGGTGGATCCCACACTGCATGCCGCGTATCGCACAGCGGATTCAGAGGCCAAACTGTGCAGTCGCCCGGCGTCGGTTCCATGGACGGCATCGGCACCGATGTTGAAGGTCGGGCGCCGATGAAGAGAGACTCGAGACGAAGCGACGAGAGGGGATCTCCATACTCTGCTCAAAGCCAAGTAATCAGCAGGCGCATTGGTATGTGCTTGTTCTAGGTATGCACCGTGACCAAAACCAAATCCTGTACATGAACCAAATGTTTTTTTTCTCCTGCTGCTCTCGTGCGTGAATTGTGATTAGGGCTTGCAATTCAGTCTTCATTTTTTCATGTATTACATTAGAATTGATGAGGTCGTGCGTATCTAGATCAAGTACAATCGAAAAGAAAAATGTGAAATTCAGAACAATTGTTTGTGGCACCGGAGGGTGCCATTGCTACTATCAGGTAATCAGACCTTTTTGCCGTCCCAGCACCCAGCTGCCGCTAGGTGGAGGCCAGCCGTAGTTCATTCATCCGTCGACAGGCTTTACGAAGAAATGGCCTCCACGACCTCATCACCCTTGTTTGTTGGGAGCTGTGGAAGGAGCGGAAAGTTAGGGTTGTCAATAGAAAAATAAACCCGCTTCCAAACCTTTTTTTGCAAAATTGAGAAAGAAAAAGAAAAGGTGTGGATACTGAATAGCTGTAGGAGCAGAGCACTTAGTATTAGCTATCACACCTTAATGTAGCTTCTGCCATTTTGGCTGGGTTTCTCGGTTTGTCCTAGCTCCCCATGTTTACTCCTAATTTATAAATATAATCTGCAAATTCCTGCCTTTTCTGGGGAAAAAGTATTTGTTGCTAAATATAGCCTGCAGGAATGCTTCAATCAAATATATCCATTTTTTGCTACAAAAAAAGCCTTTAAGTTTTGCACTTGCTCTTTCTCACCTGTAGACAAATATTTGTTACCCCTAGGTTTCACACTCGATCTTTCCCATCGGCTCGCCACAAACGACAATGCTACTATGTGTTAAGCATAATACTATGTATCTTTACTGCATGTCTGGCTGATTTATTTTTGTCCCTTACAAAATTAAAGAGCTTCAGTTAAGAAGTTAAGTTTTCACAAACTCATGGACAAAGCAAACATCCATGTATTGCAAGTTAATGATTGGAATTTCACTAGCAAAAAGCATAGCCATATTTAAAATGTCAAATAATCTGGCTACAGAAAACAGATTATCCTATATCTCCATGTATTATCAATACCATATCGTAAATCGTAACAACCAGACTCGGGAACGGCTTGTTTTTAGATATCAAAAATCTCTTATCATATCCTATAACCCCAAATTCGGAAACGGTTTCGATCCGAAATTGTCTGAATAACTTTTACCCTTAGTTGCAGCTTCCTCTCCAACTTATTTTTAGTGTTCCCTTGTTGCTATCTTGTGTCACAGTGATTCAACTTGTCCGAAAAACATTTACCCTTAATTTACCCTTAGTTGCATCTTCCTCTTGAACTTATTTTAATGTTCCCGTGGTGCTATCTTCTGTCACTGTGATTCAACTTGGCCTGTATGAAATTTTGAAATCCAACATTGCTTCTTGGACTTGCTATGGCTCTACAACTTTATTCTTTTATCTTTAGTGAATTTAATATAGAGTATTCAATTTGTTTGTGCAATTTCGGACCAGGGATGCAATATTTAACACGCTTAGTAGAATAATAATAGTAATATATTTTCAGCAAACTCTCTCTCTCTCTCACACACACACACACCCAAGCAGGATAGCGTATGTGTGAATGGACGTACAGTGCTAGAAGCTGAAGTTGCCATGGACGCCTTGCTAGTGACAGAAACAACACCTGCCACTCAAAGAAATCTGCATTAATGGACATGTTGAGCCAAACCTGGGTTTGTATTGGGAAGACCGGGTGCCATACACCGAATATACATGTTCTAATTTTTTTAATAAGTAAACATGCATCAAGATGGTCTAGAATCAATTTCCTTGGAGTATCATTATAAAATAAATTATGGTTATGCCAGCACAAAAGCCAATCTATTGTTGTAAATATGAGTTCTTGCACATGGACAACATTCTACTTGCTTCTTTTGCCATTAGAAGCTTCTGGTACTCCTCTCTTCGGATGAATCATTATGGCTACTACCTGGAAGCACCTCCTTTAGTTGCACTCATGTTAGATCGACGAATGGAGCTACGAGTCTTGCTCTGTGATGTGAGAGTCATTGTGGAACACCACAAGGTTCCTGTATAGAGCTTCCATAAGATCCAAATTTGTGATTCCTTGTCTAATCCCAAGAGATTGTGAAATTATGTATGAATTGTTCTTTGTAGTATAAGAGGGTACCAAAGGTTGATTAAAATATTTCCTCTCTGTAATCAGCAAACCCATGTTGCTAGCTCAACACCTCTACCACCTGTCGGCCAAACCCGAGTGTGAATTCTAACAAGCGCAAATGTTTTAGTGGCCATTTTAGACAGACTGCCACTAGGGCAGAGCTCCTACATGAATCTTTAACCTATTATGGGACAAAGCTTTGTTTTCAATCTATGATCACAGGATGAACTAGGTCTTTAGTAGTACCATCTTGGTCCTTGGGGCTCATGAGCTCAAAAGGTCTAGGCCGACGCATTGACCAAACCCACAATATGCTCAGGTGTTGATTTTGTGTATGATCACATGGTGATTCTGGCATTAAACTAACTAGCTAAGAATCAATGTATTTCCACGGATGAGATGCATGATAAACCGTGTCCTGCTACGCACCTCCCTTGGACAGATTCTAAAACATATATGCATCAATGAACGCTAATTAAGTAAGATTTGCAATTAACTCGCTCGCGATTTAGAAAAAAACTAAATCTGGATTTAAAGGAAGTTAATTAATTACTCAGCTTTGCATACGCGTATGACACCAACGCTACCGACAACCAACTCCACTTTAATAGTAAAAATAGATGATCAAGGTTGCTAAGGAAAAACTTGCCAAGCTAACATGGATAAAAAATTATCTATGGATGTTTGGAGTAAAATCTATTGTTATGTCATAGTTTCATTTTGGCATGCTAGTTGAGCAACATTATCATGTTGGATTAGCCTTTTGTTCATCCGAAAGCCACCGATCGGACAATAGTTAGTAGCTAGATTCTACAAGATAAATTGTTGCGATGATGCTGTAGAACATCAGCGCATAAATGGTGTGTTCCATTATTAGCATTTGTATTGCAATTTGTGAACCAACTTTATAATTTGCCTATTCTGAAACATAGCACTGATAGTGAGATGATGTCGGTATTTTATGTAGTGGTCATGCGGTTTGTTAAGCCAAAACATCGTACTATGCGATAATATGTATATTTGTACTTTAAACATAAAAAAATATTGTTACGTCAACTCCCTCTATCTATGCTATTATTCATATAAAAATATCTTTTAAATGGGGAAAGCAGGTGTTCGTAGCTTTACCATCAAAGCAATTCTTTAGCTTTTCAGTACATTCACATAATCACATTAGATATATTGATGTATCATACTTTTTATAAGAGTTTCTAAAGAGGATTTTCTAGATGACGATTCAAAAGGTTACACATTATTTTCTCATATTAGGTATTATGTCCAAAGATAAGCTTTGAATCAATAAATATAGTTTTCTACTTTTCTTATGGAGATGATTGCTTTCTTGATTCTCTCATATAATTAATGCATCTCACAAGTAAGCACAACTACTCACTAGATACATTATACAAAATAATAACATATTTTCTAACAAAACAATTATTTATCGTTTCTATTTGTTTTTTGTTGTATCTTATACTTAACTCAGCTTAAGGCTATCTAAAATCCTAATAATCCAAGCAAATATTTATCTAGACAACAAATTTCTCCAATTGTATTTTTGAATTATCATTATTGTTTATCTCTGGATTGCATCTATGATTCATGTGATGGATCTATGTAATGAATATATTATTAGTATCAAAAATACTTTAATATGGTTTCTTAGTAGTTTTACTAATGAATCGGCGAACCAACCACTTGACTGGTTTGACCATCAGTTTTGGTTCGACTCAAACAAAGCCCTAGGAGCAAGATCACATTGACTGGTATTTAGCATGGGGTTGGGTGGGGGAGTTTAGGCGGACCCTGTCCTGAAGTTCGGGCCAAAATGGTGTATTGACTACATGGATCTTATAACAATCCAGAAGGTGGAGGAGGCACCTTGACTTTTACCCAAAAGCAAGTAGTTATCACCGGTGGCATATTCAAAGGAAGGCATAACATTCTAATTACATGGGGCGGTACCCAATGGTAGGGGTTAAGTTTAGGGTTCATTGACATCCCACGTGTACAACTCTAGTGAGCTGCATTTATCTGGTGGTGTTTTACGCTGTCTCCGAGATTGTATAAAGGCAATAGCATCGGTTAATAAATTTGCACTTTAGGTTGGTCGAGTGTGTGGGATTGAGGGTTGCGGGCTGCGACAGTAGCAGATAGAGATATGATGTGGTGCTGCGAGGGCGCTGAGTGTTGTGCCAGAGTCTATATCCGGTGTAGTTGCTTGCGGGTATTTCCTAGCAATAGCGCATTACTCACATCCCTTATGTAAACACATTACACATGACCATTTGGTTTCATTGCCAAGCCTTTCTCAGGTGAGCTGACCTTGCCAATACGGCTATGGTTTATCATATATGAGTTTGTGAATGGATCTCAGTGTTCTGTTTTTTTATTCCTGTTTTATCTCAATCTAAAACTACTCTGCATGGAATATTTCTCTACAAAAAATCTGTTTTTTCTTATGTTGTCTTGAAACACTCTGAATATTTTGTACATAAAAGTTTGCTTTGAGGAAAGTTTTCTATATTTGAGTGAGTATTAGTTGTGATCCACTGAGCAGTTAGCAGTCAGTATCACAGAGGTAACCTATGTGTCGAATTTACCTTCGAACTTGAATACCATCGTGAGTATGTTGCCGCTTTTGTCATTGTTGTTTTACCTGTTGAAGTATTTGCACAATTATCAATTCCTGTTTTGCAAATGAACATTTGGCGTTTGGTTTTCAGGTTGATCCAAGCAGTCAACTGCTGGCTCCAGATGATCAGAAGTTGCCTAGAAATGCTGACACAGGCAGAGATAACAATAACTTCACAGTGCAAATACAACCGCCTACTCAGCCTACAAAAGAACGAACTTTCATGGACCTCCTACTGGGAGATGAAGATTTTGATCTACCACCATATGTTCCAGAAGACGCCAGTTCCTATAGTTTGCCATCAAGGATTGAGGTTCCACCGATGAGTTTGGTGGACAACAGTGCGGCAGAAAGTACTGAGATGAAACATCCAGGTCAAGTTTTCCATAGTGAAAATATTGTGTCTGGCTTTAGTGCTGGTTCAGGTCCACAGTTTGCAGTTGCTCCAGCACACACTGATGCTTCTTCAGTTTTTGCCAAGCCAGTGGCAATCGATGTGGCACGTAATCGTGAATTGGTCGATCCAGACCAGGAAGTTGCCTACAGACTCTGGCATCAGTCCCTAGAGGCTATGAAGAATCAGAATGCTCTTGAAATTGAGATGGCATATGCTGGGAGCCTTCCACCAGATACAAATGATCCTGGATATGGAACGATTTCTAGTTTTCCTCAAATTGAACATTCCATTGGCAGAACGGGCAATATCCACAACCCTGGCCATGTACTGAACAACAAAACTTTTGAGTTGCATTCCCTTCTTGAGCAGATCAAAAATCCACATAACCATTCAATGCAGCTCATTCATATTGAGGGTCATGTACCTTCTCTCAGGTGCACATAACTCATGCTACTCCCAAGTTATTACTTAGATTTATTCTCACAAGTGCTAAGCAGTAGTTTCAGTCAGTATGCCCATCCTGCTGGACTCTGTGACCTGCGAACCAATTGTCACCTTGTATGGCTGAGCCAGACATATTACCCTTTGTTGTATTTTGCGTGCAGTGTTGATCCAGTTGGGAGCCGCTTTATTCAGGAGATGCTCGACACAGCCACTACTGGAGAAACAACTATGCTATGTAAAGAAATTGTGCCTCACGTTTGCACACTGGCAAAGGACCCCTTTGCCAATTATGCCATCCAGAAGGTTCTCTTCCGAATCTTATGGTCTTTCATATCTTGAATCTTTGAGGATGTTTGGATTAATTAAGCATATTTTTTTGACGGGCATATACTCTCGTGATTGCCTTCTATTTATCTTTCATCAGCTTCTTGAGCATGGACCACCAATTGGCGTTAGGAAACTCACTGGCCATCTAATCGAGCAGGTGGTAGACCTAAGCCTTCACAGATATGGTTGTCGAGTGGTCCAGAAGGTAAACTAAATACTGTTCATTTTCCTAACATCTAATGTAGGAAAACATTGAGCTGTGTCTATAGATTACAAAGCTGCACTTCTATATTTCAAAGGCCTGTGATGTAACTCTCATATGTTACAACACTTAATTTGTTCGCTTTCTTGTTAAGGTGTTCTTTATCTTTAGATAAATTCTGCTTTAAATATCATGTAAATAACGAACGCATAAATTAGTTCAAGCTGCTATTTTTCCTAATTAAGTCGGTTGTTCCGTACCATGGCGTGCCAGTGATCAGCAACTTCCTTATATCTGGTCTCTTTTGCCAGGCTTTTGAAATAAGCGAGATTGATCAGCAGATAGAGATGGCCAAGGAGCTTGGTAGCAACCTGTTGAAATGTGCACGTGATCAACATGCAAGCCACGTTGTTACGAAATGTATAGAGTGTGTGCCAGCACAGTATAACCGATTCATCTATACAAGCTTATGTGGGAAGGTCAAAATATTGTCTTCACATCCTTCTGGATGCCGTGTCGTTAAGGTATGACTTTGGGCATTGCATTTCTGACTGCTTCACGTTATTTTGTATGTGTTACATTACTCATTCTTCTCTCCTTGTGATCTTCCCAGAAAGTGCTGGAGTTCTGCAAGGATCCCCAAATTATGCATGCTTTAGTCAAGGAAATCGTCGAATGCGCCAACGAGCTTTCGGTAGACCCGTTTGGAAACTACGTTGTTCAGGTATGGAGTGATTTGTAACTGATGAAATAAATCTCTCGGTGAAACAAAAACTTCACTTACATTTTTTACGGACGCGTTGCAGTATCTTGTGGAGCATGGAGGAACCCGTAACCGGGGAACCATGGTGCGCAAATTTTCTGGGCGGATTGTGCACATGAGCCGCCAGAAGCACTCTTCCAATGTTATCGAGAAGTGCCTGATCCACGGCAGCCACCACGATCGACAGCTGATCATAAACGAGACCCTCTATGCCGGGGGTGCTCGAAACAACGATCATCTCCTGGTTTGCCTCGTCTCAAGATCTTGCCATTGTTTCTCTACATGCCTAGCAAACTGTAGATTGCTAATCTTGTGTGGTGGCCTGGTCGTGCAGGGTATGATGATCCACCGATTCGCCAACTATGTGGTGCAGACCATGATTGGCGTGGCGGATGAGTGGCAGTTCAACGTGCTCGTAGACGTGGTGAGGCGCAACGTAGGCAAGCTGGTGACATACACCCACGGGAGGCACGTGATGGCGCAGGCCGAGAAGCTCAGCAATGCCAGGGCGGGGCGTCTTCGCTCCAGAGCGAAACCTGGTGTGAGGTCACAGAAGTAATAATCTGCCTGTCGTAGAGTGAGATTTACCTACTATAAATCCCCTTACCCGTGTTAAGTGTGGGCAGAAAAACCTAGGGAGCTACCCTGGAATATGATACTCCTTGTGAGAATTTTGCTCGAATACAAAACACCGTGCGGTGATGCATCAGTTGCTAGATTGGAGTTGTTAACTTCCCCGGTTAGCTGTGGTGCTGTCTGTACCACTGTACGTCTGGTTTTTGTCATGGATATAGAGGGTTCGACTTACAATGCAGGAGGCCAGGAGCTGGATGAGATAATCAGGAAAACTGCTATGAACTTATCTTGGTCAGCTAAATATAAATGGTTCAAGAGACCTTGCTGGATTTGATATAGTGCACTACCTAAAATACTCATCATGTTATACTAAATTTGCGACAATTAATATGGATAGGAGAGAGTACATGAAATCTGGTGTAGCATTGGGCATCTTGTCTGTTGGTCACGAGAATAAATGGCTCAAATTCAACTGATGTACTGTAAAATAACCCTAATTTCTAAGCTAATTTTTTTTAATAATACATTTTTTAAACGAAATTTGATTAATATTATGCAAATCCAGTGGCCGCACCCGCCCGTGGTCGTCAACGCCCCGTGGCCGCACCTGCGTGCGAGCCATCCATACTCCTGTGCGCGTGCGTGCTCGCCGTGCCGCCCGCCCCCGCCTGTGGCAGTGCCGGCCGCGCCCGCCCGTGGCCGTCCCCGCCCCTGCCTGTGGCCGTGCCGGCCGGGCCCGTGGCCGTCCCTGCCCCCGCCTGTGGCCGTGCCGGCCGCGCCTGCCCTCGCCCGTGGCCGTCCTTCCTCGACCAGCTCGCGGAGAACGCCCGGCCCGCGCGCCGCCCGCGCCGCCGGTTCAAGTGCGGCCTGGGCCAGGGCCGCCGTGCGCGCCGGCCTCCCGTTCCCGTGGCCGTGCCGCGCCGGCATCCGCGCCCGTGGCGGCCTTGCCCGTGGCCGGCCGCGCCCGTGTCGCCTTCGCCCGTGGACGGCCGCGCCCGTGCCGGCTGTGCCCGTGCCGGCTGTGCCCGCCTACCCCCGTGGCCGCGCGCCTGTGGCCGGCCTCCCGTGGCCGTGCGCCCGTGCTCGAGGACGCCGTGGCCGTGCGCCTGGCTGGTGAGCCGCACGACCTCCATGCACCTGTCGGCTTCGCGTGGGCCGATTAGAGCCAGGCTGACATGACGCAGGCCGACAAGCTAATCGGTTTAGGCTGGGCCGATTAGTGCCTGTCGGACTAGGCCAGCCGAGGCTGTATTATTTGTGAATTTTTTGCAAAACGCATAATATTTGTTAAATTTCTTTAAAAAAATGTATTATTAAAAAATAGCAATTTCTAAAGTAGTAAATTCGGAATAATGAGATATGACAATGAATGAATTCCTTAAAAGTTAGAACCGGGGCAAGTATGGAGGCCCGGTGCCAGCGCTCCAGACGGACAAGTACACCACCCACCCCGACAAGAAGCACCACCGCACGACCTGCCCCGCGGCCGAGCCGCATCGCCGGCGAAAACCGTCCACCGTGTGTAGCATCAACCCGTCGAAGACCTCGGCGTCCGCGTCGGCGTACTTATCTTCCTGCTCTATTTTGGTTCCAAATCTACTCTTCAAGAAGCGGTCCGTTATCTGCGCCCGTCGTACCGGCCAGTCCGCGCCATGCCGGCCGAGGTCATAGCTCACGTGTACCGGTGGCGGCCCGCGCGGGGTCGCCGGGCTGTCCCACTCGGCGACCACGAAGAGGACCTGCTCTGGAAGCGCCGCCACCGTCTCGGGCTCGCGGCCGTACCCGGCGGCCATCCAGCGCGGCGCCCGCTCGTCCCGGTGCGGCTGGCTACACAAGTGCGCGCGGTCGTGGCCATTGACGTCCTGCTCCATGCCCTGCGCCTGCAGCCTGTGGAAGCTCCCCAAGGCCGCGGCTGAGGCGAAGCGGAAGTGCAGCGGCAGGGCGTCTATGCACGCGAGCGCCATCGCCATGACGTCGGCGCTCTCGGACACGGCAAGCTCCACGAACAGCTCCAGCTTCTCGCCCGTGGTGACGTCCACGTAGAGGAAGACGACCTGCGCCCGAGGCGCGTGCGGTGGGGACGTCAGGTCGGGGAACGCGAACGCGTGCGCCGTGGCAGCGCTCGACGGCGAGCTGGCGGAGCAGCTGGACGCTCTCCGGGCGAGGAGCGACGCCGCCAGCGGCTGGAACGGCACGAAACGCTTGGCGCGGCCGCCGCACTCGACGAGCCTCATGAAGTCGCCCACGCCGTCGGCCAGCCTCTCGAACCGCCGCACCGCGTCCATGCTCAGCTGCTCGCCGCCATCAGAGGCGAACAGCTTCTTGCTCGCAAGAGCGACGCGCGTCGGAAGCCACCGGTGGGACGCGTCCTCCTCAGCGACGACGCGGTGCTTGTGGGACCAGAGAACGCGCTCGCCCTCCGCGGCGGCGCACCTGAGCATGTCGCGCCAGCGGACGAGCGGCCGGTTGGTGATGTGCCAGTCGTCGGCCTCCTCGATGGCCGCTTGAATCCTGAGCAGAGACACCTCCATCCTCTCCTCATTATCTCTGCAGCAAGCGTCCTCGTCGCGCCGGCCGATCAGGTATGAGCATATCCTGCTCACGGCCTCGCCTACCACTGCTGAGCCGACGATCTCCCTAGCTGACAGCTCCGGCATACTTGCTCTCTAGTCTCTTCGGTATTCTAGAAAAATATGTAATGACCCTGTAAAACCATCAAATTAAGTATGGACATGCAGCTGCGCGTCCCATCTCAGGATTGCCCGGAGCAGATGCTGCACTGGGCAGAGACGCACTGATTGGTGTAATGATAGAAGAAAATGATGTTTGTGAAAGAGGGGAGCAGGAACAGTAGAGCTGAAGCAGACTGTTGCTGAGAGAAATGCTCAAGCTTGCAGTTAATATATACTCCCTCCGTTTCAATTTAATTGACTTGCTATTCACCACATATGGATGTATCTATACATATAACATGTCTAGGTACATCCATAATTAGTGGATAGCAAGTCAATTAAATTGGAACGGAGGGAGTAGTTCCGAGTTCTTAGATAATACTCCTCTGCAACATAGAGAAGCATCCAAATATATGCTCAACGTGTTTATATGCAAGGCTTGTTAATTTCGATGATTTTTCCTTACCAAATATTCACTTCTTATTTTGTATGATTCTGAAATAATACACATACTAAATGTGAACTAACAGAGAACCAAAACATAATACTTTGTAAAGCAAATACATGAATTGCTAAAGAAGAACGCCCCAGAAATCAACCAAAAAGTGCACATAATTATGAAACAATATAAAGGAATTGCTAAATGGTATACGTGTGATACATGTAAAGTTCCGGTCGCTTTTTATTAATGTTGTTTATTCTATTTTTATGTTTTTACAATTACCTCTATGAAATTTCAGTCATAATATTAGTATTACCTTTTATTTTCAATTATGTAAAATTCTTGCATTTGCGCTTTTTATTATGACATGAACATTTTCATTTCTGCAAATTGCTCTAGTAGTGGGTCAGAAAAGTGGTTGCAAAAGTCCGGTCGCTTCCCTATTGTCTCATTTATTTTTATTTATTGAAATGATTATCTTATTTATTTAGAACTACGACTCTGAGGTCGTACGAATATCAAAGTGATACATATGACATAGAGAAAATTAGGCTTAGTTTGTCTTTGAATATAGTAACGCAATTATTTATCGATAAATATGTTCTTTAGCGTAGATCGTACTTCGGTTTAGGGTTTTAGGGTTTAGGGTTTCCTCTAGAAGGGATATGGAGACCACGGCGCCATCCTCTAGGCTGCGGAGGCTATTTGCGTCGCTGTCTCCACCATTGCCGTCTCCATCATCACCCATATATCTCATTTTAATCCCTAAACCTCTTGTGTAATCATGCATCCTCTATTCACATGAAGACCTCTATAATACCGTGTGCTTCCATGTCCAACAAGTTCCATTGTTCTCGAGGACACGGAGGAACCCTAACATTCATGTGAACTGAATGCAATACCATATTCGAACTATGTGGTATTGATGTGGTAATACTCTTTCAAGATGTTGTGTGAATGTCGATTGTACAATATTACGTAGTTCAATTGATATTATTGTTGATGCAAAATGGAGGCAGAGGTACAACAATGACAGAAGTATCTCTCCCATTTGCGTACCATATGTAAGAGAGTAATGGGGGCACATTTGTTTTACACCGCACAAGTGCACGGGGTGGGTCTTACCTTCTAGCCGTTGGTACTCCGCATCTTCACGGAGAATTCAATTTTGTTGGGTCCATGCATGTCAAAGATAGCGGGACAGATATTTTCCTGTAAACTTGATCAAATTTTACAAGATTTAAATCCAGTATGCGCTATATTTTAGCATGATCGTTTTGGCGACTCCGTGATGGCGGCCGTGAGTTTGCATACATGGTAGACTGTTTTTTTGGAAATCGCCCCTTAAAAATTTATATATTATAATTGTTAAGTCTTTTTCAACTATTTTTTGTTTATCTTGTTAGGGTATTTGTAAAAAAAACTGTAAAAAACAGTCCATCACGCATGTAAACTCACGGCATTGTCACGAAGTAACCAAAACGCTCACACGCTACAACTACCGGACCCGCTTTTCACGTTTTGCAACTTCGTGATCAAATCACACATTCTGGGGAAGTTAATATACTAAACCTGCAGTTTTGTTTTTTCCATGACGGCACAGAAGGGGTCATGGTTAACCGGAACACATATTGAAGGGCGAAGTTTCTTCCGTTCAAAGGAAGATGGTCCTGAAACGACGAAATCACGTATAACCAGGACTCAAGGCATGCACGCACTTCATTTGACCTGGACGTGCGTTATTTCATCTTCCATTTGAATGGTTAGAAGTCAACACACTATTGAAGATAGAGACAAATCGAGATGTAGACCTTGCGACCCGGGAGGCGACTGCTAAGCATATTAAACAAGCCATCATTTAGATAACGTTAATACCCGGAGGAGACTGCTAAGCATTAAATAAGGCAGCATTTGCATCTATCTCAGTCACAAACTTTCAAGTCAAAGTACGATCCACACCTCAAGATACAAAAAGTAAAAAACTAATACAAATATGTGTACGAGATTTACTTGCCATAAAATATCTAGTTTTATGTGCTATGATAATGTAATAGATACCACTATCATCTCTTCATTCATTAAGGGATGTTCATTAAATGTTGTACCACAACAATTTTGGTCAACATGCATGATACTACCTATGAATATGATAGTCGCACTATGGCGAGCCAAGAAGAAGACATTGGCGCAACTAGCCAGCTATTGTTCTTTGTCATGATTGTACGATCACATGTTTTAATCCTTTGCAGATTCAGTTTTATCTTTAATCGTTGATGGGGTGTTTTAGCTAACGTGGTAATTAGTAATGCAGACCTGAACGATCCTAATGGAGGGAGGGAGGCTGTTAAGCACCATTTACTTGGCCGTCAGATGGTCACGCCCTCCCAATCGACGATGGTCCCTCTGCATCTGGGGAACCACTTGGGTCGGCAGGTGCAGGTCGTTAGTTTGTTGCAGGACAGTTCGGGTTTGATCGTGTAGAGTCACGTTCAAAAAGTCCGAGATTTGGCAACCTTGATCGGCACCAGCGCTATTCTATTTTGCTGCCAAGTTACGCAAGCACTAGTAAACTGATTCAAAAGCACGCGCAATCCTTTTGTGAAACCTGGTGTTTGAAGGGTATCTAAAAGCTATAACTAGAAGGGACTCGTCAGATCGAGCAGAGGGAGAAACAGCGTGACCTGACATACTCACTAGTTCAGTAGCAATAGTGACCCTGATACTTCCGAGTTGAAGAGGCAATGCAAGAACAAAAGATAAAACTCAATGTAACAGACTAACAGTAGGCTGTGACATAGCCATTGGCAGCACCACCACTCGGGCACTCGGCAGCAGGCATTGATTCACCGAGGGCTCTCAGTACCACTGTTATGGTACGAGAGTGATTCAGCCTGAAGCGCCAACCATAACAAGCCACAACAGATAAATTAAGTTCTAAACATTTTACACTTACTGGTAGAGCTCTTTCAAACACAATTGATTAGTACTCCCTCTGTTCCATAATATAACATGTTATAACAACAATCCAAGTCATGCGAAGTATACTTTGTGGTAAGTAGTACGCAAAATATCCTTGATTGCAGCACTTTGTAACGAAAACATCCAAAATGGGGTACCAAAACATCATGATCATGCTACAAGCAACAACCCTCAAACTAATAAACAGACGCATCATGAAAGCCAGACGCAAATACGTTTCCGTTCACCCCTCTTACAGCTCAAGCTGCATTTCCCTGCCAGGAGAGGACAAAATACGCTCAGATGGTGGATTAGCGTCTTGTCTTGGGAAACTGGAAAAGCAGAGGGACACACATACCTTAGGTTTAGACTTGTTGGGTTTGGAGTCAGCAGCTTGTTTGCTATCAAGGGCCCGCTTGAAAGGAAGGAAATCTATTCCACCCATGAATGGCTGCAATGCCTTTGGCACTTCAACACCATTCTCCTTCTGGTAGTTCTCCAGAATACAGCAAAGGGTCCTCTCAGTTGCAGTTAGCGTAGAATTCAACATATGGACAAACTGTTTGGATTGTTCGTCATTCTGCGATTTGTACATACACAAGTGGCCAGAAACTGGTCAGACTTTGATCCAAACAAGGCATACGTAAGTAAAGCAGACTAATGTCATCTACCAGTATCCATTTGGAACAAAATCCTACCTTTTTCTGGCCATAGCCTATTCCAAGTCTCCTTGCCTGATAATCTGTGCAATTTGAACAGGACACTAATTCTCTGAATGTTTTTGATGCAGGGAACCATGCTTCCAAATCATACTTTTTAGCCGCAGCATCATTAAGAGCACCAGAAACAATCGAAACTACTTGATACGGTAGGCCAATCTGCAAGATGGACATTATCGAAATGTTTAAACATGTCAGGAACACATTGTTGAGCATATAAACATGGTGTTAAGGTTTGCAAAGCTTCAGGCAGATACCTCCTTGTAGAATTCTTCTGAATTTGTAATCATCTCCTCATGCAGCTCCCATGATTCATTGTCGTTTGGACCTGTGGCACAGAACTGTTCGATCTTTTCAAACTGGTGGACTCTGAAGATACCAGCTGTGTCTCTTCCGTGTGAACCAGCTTCCTTCCGGAAGCAAGTGGAGAACCCAGCATATCTAAATGGGCAAGGATTATTAGAATTACTAATGCATACTGACCAAAGACGAGCTACCTAAAGTTAGGCATTGCTCACTTAATTGGTAAATCAGCTGGATAAATCCGATCCCCTAGATGATAAGCACATAGCGGTTGCTCGGATGTAGCTATGAGATACTTATCCTCTCCGTCGCCTGTTACCTGCCAAATGCAGCTAATAGTCATGAACATACTATTACATATGTCGGATTAAATAATATACTGTTGAAACATTGATCAAATAAACACTGATCATTAGGAAAAGGTGTACTAACAATGATCAGAAGTAAAAGTGTTGCTTTAAGTACTGGAAGTGGATGAACACTTAATCTGAGAACCATTAATAGAATGTTAACTTCAAGACAACTGAGCGATGCTTACTGAAAAGCTGTGAACACACAGCCGTAAACTGACAACAAGAGAATATGCTACCATGCATCGAGAAAGCGTTGGAAAAAATGGCCTAATATTTCAAATACACAAACAAATCAAAGTACAGTTGCTTAAAACATCACAATATGCAAGAAGGGGACAGTTTTGTGGACTTACCTTGTAGAGCTCCTCATCAAACTGGGCCAGCTGGGCACATTTTCCCATAATTTCCTTTCTCATGAAAAAGGGAGTTTGCATTGGTGTAAAGCCTCGTATTCTCAGGAATGTTAGCCCAAAATTTATCAATGCCTGGTTCAGGAGGACACCATCGCCCTTCAAGAAGTAACCTCTTCCACCGGCAACATCGGCACCTGAGAACATTGAGTGGCACCTCTATCAATTGTCAAGGAAGACAAAAAAACAGAAGCAGCAAATACTGTTGATTAACAAAAAGCAAAAAAAAACAGTGTGTGCTTGGATATATAGAGAAAAACAAACACGACATGAGTATGATCATTTACATCTTAAATAGGTGTATCTTTCCTCCAGCTCTTAACAATGCGTTTTATATATGTAGATTTGTCAATGTATGCAGCTTGCTTGAGCTCCAAGTGATTTTTTCCTATGACTAGCTAATTATCCAAGTGTCGCTATGGGTCTAAATCATGTGGCACATCAATCTCCGTACAAATCTGTGGAAACAAAAGCTGGCCTAGAGTTACAAAGAAACGAAGGCAAAAGTTGTGGTAGTAAACATGAGATGTTTTGCTTTCCTATAACTAGCTAATTATCCAAGTGTCGCTATGGGTCTAAATCATGTGGCACATCAATCTCCGTATAAATCTATGGAAACAAAAGCTGGCTTAGAGTTACAAAGAACTGAAGGCAAAACTGTGGTAGTAATCGTGAAATATTTTGCAAACCAAAGAACAAGATGGTGGATGAGAACAAAGGAGGCGCTGGAGCCAACTTGCTAATACAATGAACTCAACAGCGCTAGTTAGAATCAGAAATTTTAGAGGTTCTAGAACAGTGCTAGTTGAAACCAGAAATTTATGTAAGATCCACATAATACTACTCCTTATAGTCCAGGTCTCTAGCATAAGACATTTTGCCAGATCAGTTACAAACAAAGCATGCCCCAGCATTGTGCGCATAGATGATGATAGACCCGTATAAGTTTTAAAGTCATGTTGATTATTTCAAAAAGCATTAAAGAAACCTATATTTGTAGGTAAACTAGTGCCAGTTGCTATTCTCCCCAAGTTGCAAACAAAGGTTGTTGTCTTACAGAAAGGCGGAAAAAGATCACAGACGGATATTCTAGAATGAAAACCAGCATAACAAAAGATGCAATTTACTATGAAAACAGTTGGCAGGTAAAGGAAAATGCATTTGAACTTTGAATCAAACTTGAACCAAGCATAATTAAAAAGCATCATTGAAAAAACAGAGGATTGTTTTTTAGCACATACCTTTCTCCAAAGCTACAATGTCAAGCATTATGCACAGATCCACGTGATTCTTCAAGTTCCCCTCTTGTCTTTTCTCTCCCCATGTCCGCACAATAGCATTGTTTGCCTGTGAGAAGGAACTATTAGACCACTTGAGATGCATTTACATAAGTTGTGCGAACCAAAGCTCATAGGCAAACTTTACAGTTGAGTTAGTCATGCAGAAGTGGCATAGAAGCAAATTCAGCCTAACTAATATAGTGTATTAGTGTCCTAAACTGCAACAGGAATTCTGGCAGAAGAAACAGGAGAGTGATAACAAGGTGAAAGTGGAGCTAGTAGTTCCCAAAAATTAGAGTGAATTCCACTTTTTACCCCCTAAGATTAACTTTGTGTCACTTTTTATTCAATTTAACAGAACTTTCTCAAAACTACCCCATTTAACAAAATTTATTCCACTTGTTACCCATTTTTATATTTACCCTGTCCTGACCGGTGGGTCCCATCCCCATTCAGGTCGGGCCAGACCTAGGGCGGCTTAACCTAGGCCGGTGAAACCTCATTCAGGTCGAGTCAGACCCAGTCGCATGGATGTTTAGGTGAACCAACAAGATGCAAGCATGACACAACCTCCAGGATCAGCAACCGCAAGCCGGAAAAAGAATCATCGTCAGCAATATCACACACAACCGTAGAAGATAGTCGTAGCACTAAGCTTGCCGCTGTCTGTGCTCTGCTCCCGCAGGAGCCCACGCTTGAGCATGTTGTTGTACCACCACCGCCGCCGCACGAAGCTCACGCCCCATCTGGTGGTCGTTGCACCCAGCTTGCCGCTGCCAGTGCTCCGCTGCCGCACGTCCACGCAGTAGAAGGTGATCGTAGCACCAGATCGCCACCGCCCGTGTTGTGCTACTACACGAAGCCCATCACAGAGCAGGCGGCTCCCGTGAGGCCGCTGCTCTGTTACGGCACAAAGCTCACGCCATAACCGGCCGTAGCACGCGTGTGACCCCCATCGGGCAGACCTGGATGAAAACTGTGTGGGCAGAGGGCTCGTCGACCTGACTAGATCGCCTTCGGGCAATGCGAAGGCCAATCTGGTTGCTATGTCGGGGCGACAGCCCCGGAACAGGGTGGTTTTGGTGGCAACCTCGATGAAGACTGCGCGGGGCAGAGGGTTCGTCGACCATGACTGGATCGCTTTAGGACAATGCGAAGGTCGATCTGGTTGCTCGCCGGGGCGGCGGCCCTGGAACGGGTGGCGTGTGTTGTGGCGTTTAGTCGACTTGTGTCGTTTGGGCGGCAGGTCGATTCGTCTGTGCGGTTTTTTGGCCCTGTTTTTCTTATAAACAGGGCGTTGTACAGTTTGTATGGTTTTTGGACCCGGTTTTCCTTATAAACTAGGTCAATTCTTTCTATCTATTCGAGCGGTAGAACGACCACCTTGTCCTAAAAAAAAATCCCATGGCATGTGTAAAAAATGTGCATATCTAAAGGACATGCGTGGAAATGTTAGTACCATGGACGCCAATCACACGGTTCACTACAATCCGATCAGCCATACCACTTCATGAAGACTACATATAGCTCATATCGTGTCACAATATTCGAGTAGACTACTTTCATTAAGTTCCTTGTACCGACATATATACCCCTCGTGGCCTCGTCATATGTTTGTAGTTTGAGGGCAAAAAAGTAATTTCACACATTTTTTCACATTGTCCTATAAATTGAATAGAGACCCCTCCACCAACCCCCTCCATTCAAAGGTTCTCCAACTCAAGTCACATGTGCACCCCTTATAGGTTTTTTGTTCATACCGTGGCGGTCTTCTTTTTAACTAGTGTACTGTACTCCTGATATTAGTTTCCCGTGCAAAACAACAAACTTGAGTTTTACTCGTTCTTGATGTGTAAACAATTGTAGAGATATGGATGACAAGGGTAAGTTCAAGGTGGATGGCAACGACTACCTACCGTCGACGTTCCATTCCCATCGTGAAAATATACAGAAGGGCAAGGAGGTGTGGGAGGATGACCCTACCATCGCGGTTTTATTCGGCTCGCTTAACATCGGCCGCCACCGCGACAGGAGCTTATTCCTAAGTGTTTCGCAGGCAGAGGTAAATCATTTATTAATTTTCAAACTATGTTCAACCCATATAACCGTTACAATCATATCATATACTCCCTCCGATTTAGAAAAGACGGCGTGGAAAAGACACAGACAAGGTAGAAATCTAAGTTATGCTAGCGACATTTATTTAAAATCAGAGGGAATATATCATTGAGCATACTATTTGGAAGTAGTCATTAATTGTTGTATACAAAATAAAAGTGGTCATTATTTGACTACTACGCATGTATATTGGGCACTAATTGCCAGATTGTGCTATCTATGGAGTACAATGATGAGGTTTATTCGTGGATGAGAACTTGCCTGTGGCAAGATGGTTAGGAGGGTGGTTGTACCCCCAGCCCACGAGAGTTTAAACCCCAGGTTTGACGTTGGTGTTTCTCATTTAGGCGGAATATTCTTCAGTGGGAGGCGACGTTCCCGTCAACAGCGAGGCGCCCGTGGTGACTTCGTCAATCTTAAGACCTAATCCGCCGGCTCAGTCTTTCGGAGGTGCTCATATGGGTAGGGTGTGCGTGTGTGCGTTCATAGGGGTGAGTGTATGCGCGTGTATATGAGCGCTTGCGTTGTACTGTGTTTCTAAAAAAAAAAGGTTTATTCGTGGATACTACTTGCACATTAAAACGTGATATTGTGTTGTGTAACGGATAGAAAGTTGATGGTGTAAGTTGTGTCGTCGCTTTGACTAGTGTGGCCAAGCAGGTTAGGGGCCTATCAATACCTAACCTTAAGGGGATGAGCGTGGCATTTCACACTAGGTAAGTAAAGTGGTAGACCCTAGATGGTAACGATGGACATGTGTGTGATCTCGGTCCGAAACTTGGCGACCCAAGAGTAGACAATTCCTTGCACATTGGACGTGGCCTACATAGGAGCATGATTGTTGGTTCCCTCACACCAAGTCGATCTGACGCCTGATAATTTTTTCCCAAGGGACAAGCAATATCTGGAGGATTTTGACTCTTTTTTTAGACCTGTAATTCAACACTCTAAACTCTTGGCAAAACGAGGAAAAGTGGAAATAAATGTATCTGAGTCCAGGGGTGACAAGAGGCTGTGTTGGGCCGGATGCTTCGGCCGCTAAATCTTTCTGCCCGTTCGTTACTTCCTTAACGGGCCAGTAGGTAGCTGTCTGCAGCGGGCTTTTAAAGCCCATAGATTGCTAAGCCCACTTTAGATCGTCCCTGGTGACGGCGAAGCCTTCCGAATCAACGTTCTTCTCTCACTCACTCTTTGAACGAATCAATGGCGGCGGCGGCGGCGCCGGTGGCGGAGGCGGCAAGCCGGCTACGCGACGTTCCCGGCGAAGGTGGTGGAGCCCACACTGCATGCCGCGTATGGCACAGCGGATTCAGAGGCCAAACTGTGCAGTCGCCCGGCGTCGGTTCCATGGGTTGGGGATCTCCATACTCTGCTCGAAGCCAAGTGATCAGCAGGCACAATGGTATGTGCTTGTTCTAAGGTATGCACTGCGACCAAAAGCCAAATCCTGTACATCAACCAATTGTTTTTTTTCTCCTGCTGCTCTCGTGCGTGAATTGTGATTAGGGCTTACAATTCAGTCTTCATTTTTTGATGTACTCCCTAGAAAAATATGAAATACAGAACAATTGTTTGTGGCACCGGACTACCATCAGGTAATCAGAACTTTTTGTCGTCCCAGCATCCAGTTGTCGCTAGGTGGAGGCCAGCCGTGGTTCATTCATCCGCCGACAGGCTTTACGGAGAAATGGCCTCCACGCCCTCATCACACTTGTCTGTTGGGAGCTGTGGAAGGAGCAGAAAGTTAGGGTTTTCAATAGAAAAACAAACCCGCTTCCAACCTTTTTTACAAAAAAAATTGATAAAGAAAGAAATGTGTGGATACTGGATAGCTGTAGGAACTAAGCACTTAGTATTAGCTACCACACCTTAGTGTAGCGTCTGCCATTTTGGCTGGGTTTCTCGGTTTGTCCTAGATCCCCATGTTTACTCCTAATTTATAAATATAGTCTGCAAATTCCTGCCTTTTCTGGGGAAAAAGTATTTGTTGCTAAATATAGCCTGCAGGAATGCTTCAATCAAATATATCCATTTTTTGCTACAAAAAAAGCCTTCAAGTTTTGCACTTGCTCTTTCTCACCAGTAGACAAATATTTGTTACCCCTAGGTTTCGCACTCGATCTTTCCCATCGGCTCGCCACAAATGACAATGCTACTATGTGTTAAGCATAATACTATGTATCTTTACTGCATGTCTGGCTGATTTATTTTTGTCCCTTACAAAATTAAAGAGCTTCAGTTAAGAAGTTAAGTTTTCACAAACTCATGGACAAAGCAAACATCCATGTATTGCAAGTTAATGATTGGAATTTCACTAGCAAAAAGCATAGCCATATTTAAAATGTCAAATAATCTGGCTACAGAAAACAGATTATCCTATATCTCCGAGTATTATATTATCAATACCATATCGTAAATCGGAACAACCAGACTCGGAACGGCTTGTTTTTAGATATAAAAAATCTCTTATCATATCCTATAACCCCAAATTCGGAAACGGTTTCGATCCGAAATTGTCTGAATAACTTTTACCCTTAGTTGCAGCTTCCTCTCCAACTTATTTTTAGTGTTCCCTTGTTGCTATCTTGTGTCACAGTGATTCAACTTGTCCGAAAAACATTTACCCTTAATTTACCCTTAGTTGCATCTTCCTCTTGAACTTATCTTTAATGTTCCCGTGGTGCTATCTTCTGTCACTGTGATTCAACTTGGCCTGTATGAAATTTTGAAATCCAACATTGCTTCTTGGACTTGCTATGGCTCTACAACTTTATTCTTTTATCTTTAGTGAATTTAATATAGAGTATTCAATTTGTTTGTGCAATTTCGGACCAGGGATGCAATATTTAACACGCTTAGTAGAATAATAATAGTAATATATTTTCAGCAAACTCTCTCTCACTCACACACACACACCCAAGCAGGATAGCGTATGTGTGAATGGACGTACAGTGCTAGAAGCTGAAGTTGCCATGGACGCCTTGCTAGTGACAGAAACAACACCTGCCACTCAAAGAAATCTGCATTAATGGACATGTTGGGCCAAACCTGGGTTTGTCTGTACACCGGGTGCCATACACCGAATATACATGTTCTAATTTTTTTAATAAGTAAACATGCATCAAGATGGTCTAGAATCAATTTCCTTGGAGTATCATTATAAAATAAATTATGGTTATGCCAGCACAAAAGCCAATCTATTGTTGTAAATATGAGTTCTTGCACATGGACAACATTCTACTTGCTTCTTTTGCCATTAGAAGCTTCTGGTACTCCTCTCTTCGGATGAATCATTATGGCTACTACCTGGAAGCACCTCCTTTAGTTGCACTCATGTTAGATCGACGAATGGAGCTACGAGTCTTGCTCTGTGATGTGAGAGTCATTGTGGAACACCACAAGGTTCCTGTATAGAGCTTCCATAAGATCCAAATTTGTGATTCCTTGTCTAATCCCAATTGATTGTGAAATTATGTATGAATTGTTCTTTGTAGTATAAGAGGGTACCAAAGGTTGATTAAAATATTTCCTCTCTGTAATCAGCAAACCCATGTTGCTAGCTCAACACCTCTACCACCTGTCGGCCAAACCCGAGTGTGAATTCTAACAAGCGCAAATGTTTTAGTGGCCATTTTAGACAGACTGCCACTAGGGCAGAGCTCCTACATGAATCTTTAACCTATTATGGGACAAAGCTTTGTTTTCAATCTATGATCACAGGATGAACTAGGTCTTTAGTAGTACCATCTTGGTCCTTGGGGCTCATGAGCTCAAAAGGTCTAGGCCGACGCATTGACCAAACCCACAATATGCTCAGGTGTTGATTTTGTGTATGATCACATGGTGATTCTGGCATTAAACTAACTAGCTAAGAATCAATGTATTTCCACGGATGAGATGCATGATAAACCGTGTCCTGCTACGCACCTCCCTTGGACAGATTCTAAAACGTATATGCATCAATGAACGCTAATTAAGTAAGATTTGCAATTAACTGCTCGCGATTTAGAAAAAAACTAAATCTGGATTTAAAGGAAGTTAATTAATTACTCAGCTTTGCATACGCGTATGACACCAACGTTACCGACAACCAACTCCACTTTAATAGTAAAAATAGATGATCAAGGTTGCTAAGGAAAAACTTGCCAAGCTAACATGGATAAAAAATTATCTATGGATGTTTGGAGTAAAATCTATTGTTATGTCATAGTTTCATTTTGGCATGCTAGTTGAGCAACATTATCATGTTGGATTAGCCTTTTGTTCATCCGAAAGCCACCGATCGGACAATAGTTAGTAGCTAGATTCTACAAGATAAATTGTTGCGATGATGCTGTAGAACATCAGCCGCATAAATGGTGTGTTCCATTATTGGCATTTGTATTGCAATTTGTGAACCAACTTTATAATTTGCCTATTCTGAAACATAGCACTGATAGTGAGATGATGTCGGTATTTTATGTAGTGGTCATGCGGTTTGTTAAGCCAAAACATCGTACTATGCGATAATATGTATATTTGTACTTTAAACATAAAAAAATATTGTTACGTCAACTCCCTCTATCTATGCTATTATTCATATAAAAATATCTTTTAAATGGGGAAAGCAGGTGTTCGTAGCTTTACCATCAAAGCAATTCTTTAGCTTTTCAGTACATTCACATAATCACATTAGATATATTGATGTGTCATACTTTTTATAAGAGTTTCTAAAGAGGATTTTCTAGATGACGATTCAAAAGGTTACACATTATTTTCTCATATTAGGTATTATGTCCAAAGATAAGCTTTGAATCAATAAATATAGTTTTCTACTTTTCTTATGGAGATGATTGCTTTCTTGATTCTCTCATATAATTAATGCATCTCACAAGTAAGCACAACTACTCACTAGATACATTATACAAAATAATAACATATTTTCTAACAAAACAATTATTTATCGTTTCTATTTGTTTTTTGTTGTATCTTATACTTAACTCAGCTTAAGGCTATCTAAAATCCTAATAATCCAAGCAAATATTTATCTAGACAACAAATTTCTCCAATTGTATTTTTGAATTATCATTATTGTTTATCTCTGGATTGCATCTATGATTCATGTGATGGATCTATGTAATGAATATATTATTAGTATCAAAAATACTTTAATATGGTTTCTTAGTAGTTTTACTAATGAATCGGCGAACCAACCACTTGACTGGTTTGACCATCAGTTTTGGTTCGACTCAAACAAAGCCCTAGGAGCAAGATCACATTGACTGGTATTTAGCATGGGGTTGGGTGGGGGAGTTTAGGCGGACCCTGTCCTGAAGTTCGGGCCAAAATGGTGTATTGACTACATGGATCTTATAATAATCCAGAAGGTGGAGGAGGCACCTTGACTTTTACCCAAAAGCAAGTAGTTATCACCGGTGGCATATTCAAAGGAAGGCATAACATTCTAATTACATGGGGCGGTACCCAATGGTAGGGGTTAAGTTTAGGGTTCATTGACATCCCACGTGTACAACTCTAGTGAGCTGCATTTATCTGGTGGTGTTTTACGCTGTCTCCGAGATTGTATAAAGGCAATAGCATCGGTTAATAAATTTGCACTTTAGGTTGGTCGAGTGTGTGGGATTGAGGGTTGCGGGCTGCGACAGTAGTAGATAGAGATATGATGTGGTGCTGCGAGGGCGCTGAGTGTTGTGCCAGAGTCTATATCCGGTGTAGTTGCTTGCGGGTATTTCCTAGCAATAGCGCATTACTCACATCCCTTATGTAAACACATTACACATGACCATTTGGTTTCATTGCCAAGCCTTTCTCAGGTGAGCTGACCTTGCCAATACGGCTATGGTTTATCATATATGAGTTTGTGAATGGATCTCAGTGTTCTGTTTTTTTATTCCTGTTTTATCTCAATCTAAAACTACTCTGCATGGAATATTTCTCTACAAAAAATCTGTTTTTTCTTATGTTGTCTTGAAACACTCTGAATATTTTGTACATAAAAGTTTGCTTTGAGGAAAGTTTTCCATATTTGAGTGAGTATTAGTTGTGATCCACTGAGCAGTTAGCAGTCAGTATCACAGAGGTAACCTATGTGTCGAATTTACCTTCGAACTTGAATACCATCGTGAGTATGTTGCCGCTTTTGTCATTGTTGTTTTACCTGTTGAAGTATTTGCACAATTATCAATTCCTGTTTTGCAAATGAACATTTGGCGTTTGGTTTTCAGGTTGATCCAAGCAGTCAACTGCTGGCTCCAGATGATCAGAAGTTGCCTAGAAATGCTGACACAGGCAGAGATAACAATAACTTCACAGTGCAAATACAACCGCCTACTCAGCCTACAAAAGAACGAACTTTCATGGACCTCCTACTGGGAGATGAAGATTTTGATCTACCACCATATGTTCCAGAAGACGCCAGTTCCTATAGTTTGCCATCAAGGATTGAGGTTCCACCGATGAGTTTGGTGGACAACAGTGCGGCAGAAAGTACTGAGATGAAACATCCAGGTCAAGTTTTCCATAGTGAAAATATTGTGTCTGGCTTTAGTGCTGGTTCAGGTCCACAGTTTGCAGTTGCTCCAGCACACACTGATGCTTCTTCAGTTTTTGCCAAGCCAGTGGCAATCGATGTGGCACGTAATCGTGAATTGGTCGATCCAGACCAGGAAGTTGCCTACAGACTCTGGCATCAGTCCCTAGAGGCTATGAAGAATCAGAATGCTCTTGAAATTGAGATGGCATATGCTGGGAGCCTTCCACCAGATACAAATGATCCTGGATATGGAACGATTTCTAGTTTTCCTCAAATTGAACATTCCATTGGCAGAACGGGCAATATCCACAACCCTGGCCATGTACTGAACAACAAAACTTTTGAGTTGCATTCCCTTCTTGAGCAGATCAAAAATCCACATAACCATTCAATGCAGCTCATTCATATTGAGGGTCATGTACGTTCTCTCAGGTGCACATAACTCATGCTACTCCCAAGTTATTACTTAGATTTATTCTCACAAGTGCTAAGCAGTAGTTTCAGTCAGTATGCCCATCCTGCTGGACTCTGTGACCTGCGAACCAATTGTCACCTTGTATGGCTGAGCCAGACATATTACCCTTTGTTGTATTTTGCGTGCAGTGTTGATCCAGTTGGGAGCCGCTTTATTCAGGAGATGCTCGACACAGCCACTACTGGAGAAACAACTATGCTATGTAAAGAAATTGTGCCTCACGTTTGCACACTGGCAAAGGACCCTTTTGCCAATTATGCCATCCAGAAGGTTCTCTTCCGAATCTTATGGTCTTTCATATCTTGAATCTTTGAGGATGTTTGGATTAATTAAGCATATTTTTTTGACGGGCATATACTCTCGTGATTACCTTCTATTTATCTTTCATCAGCTTCTTGAGCATGGGCCACCAATTGGCGTTAGGAAACTCACTGGCCATCTAATCGAGCAGGTGGTAGACCTAAGCCTTCACAGATATGGTTGTCGAGTGGTCCAGAAGGTAAACTAAATACTGTTCATTTTCCTAACATCTAATGTAGGAAAACATTGAGCTGTGTCTATAGATTACAAAGCTGCACTTCTATATTTCAAAGGCCTGTGATGTAACTCTCATATGTTACAACACTTAATTTGTTCGCTTTCTGTTGTTAAGGTGTTCTTTATCTTTAGATAAATTCTGCTTTAAATATCATGTAAATAACAAACGCATAAATTAGTTCAAGCTGCTATTTTTCCTAATTAAGTCGGTTGTTCCGTACCATGGCGTGCCAGTGATCAGCAACTTCCTTATATCTGGTCTCTTTTGCCAGGCTTTTGAAATAAGCGAGATTGATCAGCAGATAGAGATGGCCAAGGAGCTTGGTAGCAACCTGTTGAAATGTGCACGTGATCAACATGCAAGCCACGTTGTTACGAAATGTATAGAGTGTGTGCCAGCACAGTATAACCGATTCATCTATACAAGCTTATGTGGGAAGGTCAAAATATTGTCTTCACATCCTTCTGGATGCCGTGTCGTTAAGGTATGACTTTGGGCATTGCATTTCTGACTGCTTCACGTTATTTTGTATGTGTTACATTACTCATTCTTCTCTCCTTGTGATCTTCCCAGAAAGTGCTGGAGTTCTGCAAGGATCCCCAAATTATGCATGCTTTAGTCAAGGAAATCGTCGAATGCGCCAACGAGCTTTCGGTAGACCCGTTTGGAAACTACGTTGTTCAGGTATGGAGTGATTTGTAACTGATGAAATAAATCTCTCGGTGAAACAAAAACTTCACTTACATTTTTTACGGACGTGTTGCAGTATCTTGTGGAGCATGGAGGAACCCGTAACCGGGGAACCATGGTGCGCAAATTTTCTGGGTGGATTGTGCACATGAGCCGCCAGAAGCACTCTTCCAATGTTATCGAGAAGTGCCTGATCCACGGCAGCCACCACGATCGACAGCTGATCATAAACGAGACCCTCTATGCCGGGGTGCTCGAAACAACGATCATCTCCTGGTTTGCCTCGTCTCAAGATCTTGCCATTGTTTCTCTACATGCCTAGCAAACTGTAGATTGCTAATCTTGTGTGGTGGCCTGGTCGTGCAGGGTATGATGATCCACCGATTCGCCAACTACGTGGTGCAGACCATGATTGGCGTGGCGGATGAGTGGCAGTTCAACGTGCTCGTAGACGTGGTGAGGCGCAACGTAGGCAAGCTGGTGACATACACCCACGGGAGGCACGTGATGGCGCAGGCCGAGAAGCTCAGCAATGCCAGGGCGGGGCATCTTTGCTCCAGAGCGAAACCTGGTGTGAGGTCACAGAAGTAATAATCTGCCTGTCGTAGAGTGAGATTTACCTACTATATAATCCCCTTACCCGTGTTAAGTGTGGGCAGAAAAACCCTAGGGAGCTACCCTGGAATATGATACTCCTTGTGAGAATTTTGCTCGAATACAAAACACCGTGCGGTGATGCATCAGTTGCTAGATTGGAGTTGTGTTAACTTCCCCGGTTAGCTGTGGTGCTGTCTGTACCACTGCACGTCTGGTTTCTATCATGGATATAGACGGTTCGACTTACTGTTTTACAATGCAGGAGGCCAGGAGCTGGATGAGATAATCAGGAAAACTGCTATGAACTTATCTTGGTCTGTCGGGGGAGTATCCCCGGTAGGGTCAAGGCTTGGCATAAGGTGGTGTTCGAAGTTGTGCCGAGGTACGGAAAGGGCTGACCTGTTTGGGCCTGGGAAGTTCCGAGCTTCATCTTGACCTGGAGAGTACATGCCGACCTATTTTGGCCCAGAGGGGTCCGAGGTATACTGTTGGCCAGGGCCGAGGTTCACTGTCCGAGCTATGTTGTGGGTGCAGGAGAAGCTGTGGGAAGGAAGTAAGATCCGAGCTAGTAAAAGATATTAAGCGCAAGACCCAAGGTACGGCACGGACGCGCCGAGCTAACCGAGGTGATGGGCTGTAGGTCGGGCCGGAGTCAATGCTCCTGTCACTTCCAGCCGGGTACTAGAGCGCCTGACACGGGAGCGTCTGTCAAGGAGCATGGCAGAGGCGTGCTCCGGGTTCGGCGGGCCTGCACGTCTCCGACCGCTGACCACGCGAGGTCTGGGTAAAGGCTACGAGGTAGCTCTGCCAGGCCACGTCCTGTCTCGGTCAGAGGGGACATGCTAGCTCTGCCGTTAGGCTACAGGAGATGGGCAAGCCACGTCTTGTCCCCGACCGAGGTACGGTGGTACGGTGGTGACCGTTGCAGAGGCATGGCAACAGTGTTCTGCGAGGGGCACAATGGTAACCCGGCTGGCCTATATAGTGGGCTTCACCCCCTCCTGCTAGAGACGAGAGAGACTGATCCAGGATCAAGATCAAGAGAGAAAGAGAGAGAGGAAGCTCGGAACACCTCGGAGAGACCTCGGTTCAGGCTCGGAGTGCCTTTTCCTCTCTTTGTAGCATCATCTTCCACCTCGTTCTCACCATTGTATCATCATACAGCTCGAGGAGCAGCTTGTACTTGTCACTGAGCTATACACTGACTAGGATAGTGCTGCAGTAGGGGTGTTACCTCCGCAAGAGGGCCCCGAAGCAGGGTACATCGTGGTGTGTTTTGTGTTCTTGCTTTCTTGGTTCTTCGTTCGTGTTCTTGCGTGTTCTTGCGTGTGCACTTCTTGAGTGCATAAACCCTCCCCGGATTCCCCCAACGACCATTCGGCCCCATCTTAGCCATACCTATGGCATCTGCCGTGATCCCACCACGACAGTTGGCGCCCACCGTGGGGCAGATTGAGGCGTTGGAGGGAGTTTTCATCCGGACGGGCTCAGGCGAGCGTGTTCTTTCCGGGCTTGTCGCCAAGATCGGAGAGTTCACCTTCATCAGCGACAACGCGGGGTGTTTCGCCGGCAAGCCCTTCCCCGAGCACGGCTTCACCATGATGCTCGGCAGCTTCGTCACGTACGTTGCTGTCGAGGTTGTTCGCGGGTACCCGGAGCAGGTGCTCGTGGACGACGAAACTCCTCTCCTCGCGGCTTTAGGTCGGCGTATCACTCGCCCCGAGAGCTGCGTAGAGGTGATGGTGACAGGTCCGGTTGACGCCGCTGGCAAAGTAGATGCCAGCCAGTCCAAGGCAGCCGAGGTTGCTAAGGTGAGATCTGCAAAGCCCAGGCTAGAGAAGGACTTGCCTGGCACCCCAGAGCTGCGGGGCCGAGGTGCGACCCTGGTAGAGATAGTGGATACACTGGCAGACCCAGTAAATCCAGGAGTGGACATAGTAGTGACTGTGGCCGACCTAGAGGCAAAGCGTGTCCTGTTGCAGAAGGAGGCTGTAGCAATGATAACAGCTAGAGATGAGTTCAATAGAGATCTGCGCGAGTACAATGCAGCGAATGGCTTCACCCCGGTAGCGGTTGATACACATAGGGGAGCCGAGGTGCGGCAGAGAGGCAAGGGGCTCAACGATGAGCTAAACAGGGAGGCTCGACCTACCACCTCGGCTAGGAGTGGGAGTCGCGTGTCAACTGGAAGGCCGGTGTATAGTTCCCCTGCTAAGAACCTCAGAGCTGCCGAGGCAGGCAGGGCCGAGCTATCCGGATTATCTGGAGATGCATGGCGTGCGCAGCAGAAGCGAGTCAATGAGTTAGTATATGTGGCTAACCAGCAGAATGAGGCTCTCCGCAGAGCAATGCCGGGGCTGGTGATTCAGAGATGGTTTATTCAGCTAGGCCAGTCAGTCAGGTGTCCAAGGGGCAAGCCTCGTCTCCACTCGTCGGAGGAGCCGATCGAGCCCGGAGTGTCACCTCGGGTCAGAACCAGCAGCTGCAGATGTATGATCCAGTCCTAGCAGCAAAGCAGAAGGCGGGCCAGGGCAATGCTAGCCGAGCTAAGGGAAACCCCGGCCCAGGCAATGCGAGCCGGGCTAAGGGTAACTCCGGTCAGGGAAATCAGAACGGCGGTCAAGCGGCATCGGCTGGCCGAGGTAAACCACCTCCGCCCCCGAGGTATCAGCAACAACCTCGGCAGCAGGGGCAGTATCAGCGAGAGCCGGAGTATGTTCAGCAACCTCAGAACGTCGGTCAAGGCGATGACCGATATGATGATGGAGACTCGGCCATGGCACGAGCTGGATACCACAGAGTGGATGGGGCGTTGGGACCTCGGATAGGAGGTCGGATGTTAGCTCCAGGCGATGTCCGTAACAAGCTGGATAGACTCTACTTGTCTGAGCAACTGGAGGAGGAAGGCCCTCCTGGTCCGGCGTGTTTTGGACCTCGGATCATGAAGGAGCCACCACCACCAGTATCTCAGTTCCAGTTAGGTCGGAACACCAAGCCATACAATGGGAGCACCAAGCCACAAGATTGGCTGACAGATTATGTATCCTCGGTGCACATTGCGGGGGGCAATCGCCGATGGGCGGTCCGGTATCTCCCGCACATGTTGGAAGGTCCAGCTCGGATCTGGCTGAATAATTTGCCGGAGTATAGTATCAACTCCTGGATAGACTTGGAGCTGGCGTTTAACAGCAACTTTGCTAGTACATACAAGAGGCCAAACCGACCTCAGCTCCTGGCGGCATGTAAGCAAGATGATCATGAAACTGACCGAGAATTCTTAACTCGGTGGAGCAATGTTCGGAATTCCTGTGAAGGAGTGGTAGAGGCCAGGCCATTTCCTGGTTTGCAGATGGCTGTCGACATGGCAGCATGCTGTGGCAGAGGCTCCAGAGAGATATGCCGAGATCCCTAGCAGAAACAATCCGGGTTGCAGATTCTTATGCCCTGGGTGATCCGATGCAGCCAGCAGCAGAGGCAGGAGCACGTAACAGAAGGAGGGAGCCAATAAACAACCGGCTCGGACCAAGGTGTAATGACCGTCAGGAGTTCGGACAGAAGAGGAGGGAGCCGGACTATCCATACCCTCCAACCAAGTTGCAGCGGTGAACCCGGATCAGCCCGGAGCTGGAGGTGTCCAGAGGCCAAAAATCAATGGTCCGGCATTTAGTCCGAACCAGGAGCCACCCATGACCTATGAATCAATGATAGATGGTCCGTGCTGTTACCATACGACTGACCCGCGCAAGCCAGCCAACCATTCAACCCGGCAGTGCAGCTGGAACCGCAGAATCAGAGAAGAGGGGGCAAGGGCCGGAGGAATCAGAACAGGACCACCACCTCAGAGATTTCAGCCGAGGTCCCACCCTAATCTGTCCGGAGCAAATGTTACCCCGGTAACCACTGCACCTCTTCCGAGGCCTGCAGCAGCAAGACCCGTGAATGTGGTGAATGTCCGAGGTAATAACAACAACAATGGTGCCGGACCAAGTCAGCAGTATGAATACCCCGGAAATGACTATAGAGAGGTTCATGCGAGCTATGTGGTCTTTGTGACCGAGCCAACTGACAAGAAGAGCGTGCAGAGGCGTGCCATGGAGGTGAATGCAGTAATGCCGGTGGTGCCGACCTATATGAACTGGTCTGAGCAGGAGATCACTTGGAGCAGAAAGGACACACCTCGGATCATGCCGAGCCCTGGAAAGTATGCCCTGGTGGTAGATCCAACGTTGTGTGGGCCTACCAACAATGTGAGGTTCACCCGAGTTCTGGTGGACAATGGCAGTGCCATCAACATCATGTACCGAGACACAATGGTGAAATTGGGCATCTCGCCTAATCAGTTGATGCCAAGCAGTTGTACTTTTCATGGGATTGTGCCCGGCGTTTCCTGTGCACCCATGGGCAAGATATGGGTGGATGTAGCATTTGGAACCAAGGAAAATTGCCGAGTTGAGAGTATCGAGTTCGAGGTGGTGGACTTGGAGAGTGCATACCATGCACTGCTTGGAAGGCCGGCTTTGGCCAAGTTCATGATTTCCACCCATGTTGCATACCTGAAGATGAAAATGCCAGGGCCTAATGGGATCATATCCATCTCGGGTGACTACAAGCGAGCAATTCAGTGTGCCTCGGCGGGATCTAACCTAGCCGAGTCTTTGGTGATCGCAGCCGAGAAGAAGAAGCTGCATCAAGTGGTGGCAATGGCGCAGTCAACACAGCTCGGCCTGTCCGGACTGATGAGCCCGGACTCAACTGCGGCGTTCGAGGTACCCAAGGAGACCAAGAAGATCCCCATTGACCCGGAGCACCCAGAGCATGTGGCCATCATTGGGACCGGGCTAGGCGAGAAATAGGAAGGCGAGCTCTGTCACTTCCTCCGTGAGAATCGGGATATCTTTGCATGGTCGGCTAAGGACCTGCCAGGTGTTCCGAGGGAGTTGGCAGAGCACTCTTTATTTGTTAGGCCAGAGGTGAAACCGGTGAGGCAACCGACCCGTCGTCTCTCAGACGACCGGAGACAAGTGGTGCTGGACGAGCTGGCTAAGTTGCTTGCAGCCGGGTTCATAATGGAGGTACTGCATCCGGACTGGATATCCAATCCGGTCTGGTGGAAAAGAAGAAAGACGAGCCAGCCGTGGTCAAGGTGTGGCGCATGTGCATTGACTTCACTAACCTCAACAAGGCGTGCCCAAAAGATCCATTTCCATTACCTCGGATTGATCAGGTGATCGATTCCACTGCTGGTTGTGAACTGTTATCTTTCATCGATGCGTACTCTGGTTTTCACCAGATACCACTGAACCCAAAGGATCAAATAAAGACCGCTTTTATTACCCCGTATGGGGCGTATTGCTATCGTGTCATGTGTTTTGGTCTGAGAAATGCCGGGGCAACTTATCAGAGGTGTATGCAGAAATGCCTGCACTCTCAGATGGGCAAAAATGTGCAAGTGTATGTCGAGATATTGTCATCAAAACTAAGGAGAAATACTCTCCTCGAGGATCTCGAGGAGACATTTGTGAATTTGAGAAAGTATCGGTTGAAGCTTAACCCGGACAAGTGCACCTTTGGTGTCCCGGCTGGAAAGTTGCTCGGATTCCTGGTGTCTAGCCGAGGTATCGAGGTTAACCCGGCCAAAATCCGAGCTATTGAGAGCATGAAGTTACCGAAGTGTTTGAAAGATGTGCAGAAGTTCACAGGGTGCCTAGCCTCGTTGAGCCGATTTGTAGCTCGGCTAGGAGAAAAAGCCTTACCTTTGTACCAGCTCATGAAGAAAAGTACCGGGTTTACATGGACCCCGCAGGCCGACGTGGCGTTTGGCGAGCTGAAAAAGATGTTGTCCACTGCCCCGGTGTTAGCGTCACCATTGCACAATGAGCCGATGTTACTTTACATTGCGGCCACAAACCGAGTTGTAAGTGTGGCAGTGGTGGTGGAGCGCGAAGAAGGTGGCAGGTCGGTGCAGAGACCGGTGTATTACTTGAGCGAGGTGATCTCTACCTCGAAGCAGAACTATCCTCACTACCAGAAGATGACGTATGGTGTTACCTGGCGGTCAAGAAGTTGAAGCATTATTTCCAGGAGCATCCCATGACGGTGGTGTGCGAAGCTCCAATCTCGGAGATCATCGGGTGCAAAGATGCAACTGGCCGAGTTGCCAAATGGGCGATTGAGGTGTCTCCATATGCACCACATTACGAGAGAAGAGACGCAATTAAATCCCAGGCGTTGCCGGACTTCTTTTGTGATTGGGCCGAGATGCAGTATGAGCCACCCAGGCCGGACTATAATTATTGGAAAATGCATTTTGATGGGTCCAAAACAAAGATCGGGCTGGGGGCTGGAATAGTCCTCACCTCGCCAAAGCAAGATCAGCTGAAGTACGTGCTGCAGATTCATTTCTCAGCATCAAACAATGTGGCGGAGTATGAGGCCTTAATCCATGGCCTCAAGGTGGCAAAGGAGATCGGTATCCGGCGTGTAGAGTGCTTCGGCGATTCCGACCTGGTGGTGCAACAATCTTCTGGAACTTGGGATGCTCTGGATGCCAACATGGCGTTATATCGGTTCCATGTGCAAAAGATATCCGGGTTCTTTGAAGGGTGTGAGTACAGGCATATACCTCGGGCAGAAAATGATGCTGCCGACGTGTTGTCAAAGCTCGGTTCATCAAAAGAGGCAGTACCACCAGGGGTAGCCCTGAATCACTTGAGAACTCCTTCAATCAAACCTTCTCCTGAATCCGAATCTATTTTCATCCCGGCGGAGCAAGAGCCCGGACCTGTTCCAATGGAGGTAGACGTCGGATGCGTTTGGTCGGACCCGGGGACTGCGTGGCAGAGCTCGGGGACTGCACACCAAACCTCGGGGACTGCTCATCCAGACTCGGGGACTGGTCGCAGGATGGTGGAGGAAATAATGGAGGAGATTATGGTGGCCGAGCCAATGGAGGTGGATGAGGAACTTTTTCCTTTGCACCCGGTGCCGGAGTGGGCGGAGCAAATTATGAAGTTCATAACGGAGGGAAGCACGCCAAGTGACACAACCGAGGCTAGGAGGATTCAAAGGAGGGCCAAGGCGTACACCATCATCAACAAGGAGCTCTATAAAAGAAGCGTAACCGAGGTGTTGCAACGGTGTGTTGAGCCAGCTGAAGGCAAGGAGATGCTTTTGGAGATCCACCAAGGAGATGTGGTCATCATTGCAGCACAAGAGCTCTGGTGCCAAGGTGTTTAGGCATGGGTTCTATTGGCCCACTGCTCTTGCTGATGCAGAGGCCATAGTCCGGAGATGTGAAGGATGCCAAAGATTTGCCAAGCAAACGCATATGCCGGCTTCGGCGCTCAAAACAATTCCTATCACTTGGCCGTTTGCGGTATGGTGTTTGGATATGGTGGGAGAGTTCAAACCAGCCCGAGGTAACATGACACACATATTGGTGATGGTGGACAAATTCACCAAGTGGATCGAGGTGAAACCAATCCGGAAGTTGGATGGTCATTCAGCAGTGACTTTCTTGAAGGAGATTATTCTGCGATATGGCTACCCCCATAGCATTATCTCGGACAACGGCACTAACTTTGCTGTTGGAGAGTTCGCTCGGTTTTGCATGAACAAGGGAATCCGGCTGGACATAGCCTCGGTGGCACACCCGGAGTCTAATGGACAGGTGGAAAGATCAAATGCTCTAGTGTTGGCCGGCATCAAGGCTCGGCTCATTGAACCACTGCTGAAAACGCCGGGGTGTTGGATAGATGAGATACCAGCAGTACTGTGGGGTCTAAGGACCACGCCAAATCGATCGACTGGCTATACGCCATTTTTTATGGTCTATGGGGCAGAAGCTATGCTACCCACTGACATCGAATATGATGCGCCCAGAGTGGCAATGTACACTGAAGCCGAGGCAAAAGAGGCTCGGGAGGATGCAGTAGATCTGCTTGAGGAAGCGAGAGAATTGGCCTCATCTCGGTCAGCAATTTACCAGCAAGGTCTCCGACGTTATCATAGCCGGAGTATCAACCCTCGTGTGTTTCACGAGGGAGATTTGGTGCTGAGGTTGGTGCAGCGCAAGAAAGGCCGGCACAAGTTGTCACCTCCATGGGAGGGACCGTTCGTTGTGAGCCGAGCTCTGCTCAATGATTCCTACTATCTTATAGATGCGCAGGAACCAAGGGAAGATGGGCTGGACAACCCCGAGTCAGAGGTCAGGCGACCATGGAACGTAGCTCTACTCCGACCTTTCTACTCATGAAAGGCGCAATGTATGTACCTCGGTTAATCCTTAATAAAAATGTCGGCACTCCGAGGTAAAGCTCGGGGACTGCCTCGCTCTTGTGCTTATGTTTTATCTCTGTTTGTCAGTTTTGTTCATATGCCGAACTATTTTGAACCTCGTCTCAAACTTCAAGTAATGTGTGCTATGAAACTAATCTTGTGACTCGACTGGCATCTGCCTAAAAGGTAGTCAAGAGCAAAGAGGAAAAAACGTGGGAGACATGAAAATGAACTCGGGGACTCGGTCCAAAATTATAGTTCGGCATGTGTCGTTTACTAACCCCTGTCTTTACCTTTCGTTTATGTCGGATGACTTTGAAACATACCTCGGAATTTACCAAGTACTGTATGCTATGAACAACAATCTTGTGACTCGACTGGCATCTGCCTAAAAGGTAGTCAAGAGCAAAGAATGCCAAACATAGTAAACACGAAAGTAAACTCGAGCAATCATTCAAAAGGATTCGACGTAAAGCTTAGAAAAGCATGGTTCGGATAAGCATGATAGTAACAGAGGTAGCAAAAGGAACTACTTAAGTTTGATTACATCTGCGTCCCGGCATACCGGGGATTTAATGAAGTTTTTTGGCCAAGCATAAGTTCAGGTCGAGGCATCAGGAATTACGTCGGCAGCAGCCGAGGTAGCCTGGGAGGTGCTGGCAACGTCGGCAGTAACCTCGGCACCAGCTTGTGGAGAAGCCTCGGTTTCTGCTTCGCGGGTGTCACCATCGTCACCTTGCTCGGCTTCGACGTCGGATTCTGTTTCGTATTCATCCTCTTCTGGCTCGTCATCTTCGGCGTCGGAGTAGGTGTCTCCCTCGCTCAAGTTCTTGGTGTTGGCATATCCAGCGAAGAAGGCAGCCATCTTTTCGCGCCGCTGGATGAGAATTGGGTCCGTGGACCAGGGCGAATTTCGGCGAAGAGTGTCCATCTTTTCGAGGTCGAGCTTCTCGCACCAAGTCATGATGAATTTGAGAGCGGCATCAGCTCCAGCGCGAGCCGAGGAAGCGCCACTCTCGAAGTCTTTGTTCGGCTTCACGAAGCTTGGCGGCGAGCTCAGGCGTAGTATTGGGAGCATCGGCAAGAGGCCACAAGGCTCGGAAAGCAGACACACCTGCATCAGGAGTTCGGACCCAATGGTTTTCAAGGGATGGATCCGAGCTTTGATGGCCACGATGTGGTCCTCAATGGTCCAGGCGGGGTTCGTCTCGCTACGCCTCTTCCTGTGCTGATCAGTGATATTGCGAGCCGAAACTTGGGTGTAGGTGAAGTGCTCTGCAGAAGGATAGCCTGTTAATAATGAAAGAAACAGTTCGGCAAAGAGCCAGTACTGTTGAGGACAAAGCAAGGATAAGGGGGGCAAGAAGCTTACCGTCCATTTCTTTGTTGATGCGTTCCAGCGTCGGGAGGAGCTGGTTAACCGAAGCTTGAAGGGCTTCATAAGCCTCGGTGGCCGAGGTGGCGCGGGCCTCGGCTAACTGGAGCGCATTCTCATGTTCCTTGGCGGCATCCTCCCGAAGTTTCTTCTCTGTTTCAACAACACTGGCCTTTTCCGCCTGCAGCTGCTCTTTTCCGACGTCCGCAGCTCGTGATGCGCTTCAGTTCCTTTACCAGACGAGCTACTTCGGCTTTCTCTTGTTGGAGCTTTTCGTCCAAAGAGTTCTTTTCTGCAAGGACGGCCTTGTGCTCGTCGTGGAGTTTCTTGTGGTCAAACAGGAGGGTATGGAAGATGTCCGTGCGGACGTTCATAGTATTCTGCAAGGAAGAAAAACATAGCTCGGTTAGAAAGGCTATACCTCGACAAGAGTCTCGGGGACTCGGAGTCAAATCATTGGAAAATGTTGCCGGGGTATGCCTCGACAGGAGTCTCGGGGACTCGTACCCGAGGTGCATGATAAAGTAAGGTAAAAGGTTTGGATACGTCGGATGATTGATTGAGATTCAAGCCAAACAATTTTAACTCCGGCGGAGCGTCAATAGTTTACCTCGAATCTCGGGGACTGGGAATGGTGGATATTAGATGAGATACTGCATGAAAGTAAAGAGAATAGGACTTACGTCGATGTTTTGAGCAGCACGCAGGGCAGCGACTTGTAGGTCGTGACGCTTCGGCCGCAGGCGCTGTTTCCCGCAGGGTGCTCACCTACCGGAGCAGCTAGGGAGGCCGAGGAGACCTCGTCTGCAGAATTCCAGTCTGCGTTGTAGTGTTCCAAGGAGCCGAGGCTCTGGTCACTGTCAGTGCGCAGAGGAGGATATCCCCACGGTCCGCCCTGCTCGATGCCCCTAACCGAGGCCTCCAAGGCTTGAGCAGCCTCGGAGCTTGAAGCAGGCCGGTTATCCAG